>JAQHUG010000003.1:19051103-19137729 GCA_028555095.1 Dicrostonyx torquatus | reverse complement strand
CCAGCCTGGTGAGGATGGCAAAACCTGGGCTCTGCTCAATCAAGTGACAGATCAGACACATCTGGTTGGACATAGGCTTGTGAGCTGGACCCATTTGCTTGCTCCTGTAGCTCTCACAACCTGCAGCATCGGGGCAGAGCTCCCAAGAATGAAACAAATGGAGGAGAAGAACCATCTGTGCCCATCATCTCACCCTGCCCCAGCCTCCCGGTCTTCCCCAGCTCTTAGAGTCTTTCCCATCACCCTGGGTTCACTCCAGTACTGACTGCTTTTCTTACCTGGACCATTGACTCAACCTTCCCATTCCAGAAGCAGGTAAGGAATGCCCCGCCCTGAACCACAGGTTTCCCTTGGCCCCTTCACCCCTCTCTCACACAGACCCAAGCCCCAGGTACCTATGTTTTGTTTGTCCAGATACAGGAGCTCATTGCTCCAATTCTCACCCAGCCTCGGAGAAGACTCATCCACCGTTCTCTGCCTCAGTCCTCTCTCACCTTCAACCTTGACCTCAACTCTCAGCTCTTCCCTGCCCCAAATTCTTAAGCAGTGTGGCTTTCTCCTCACACATCCTAACTGCTACCACAAGAACTTGATTAGGCCACTGCATGGTGGCAGGAGTGGGTGGGTATTTATTCACATCATATATATACTCTATACTCTCGGAAGATAAGCTCTAGGAAGGGGCAGAGTCTGCCTCTAGCTCTCCTGTAGTCCCTGCAACACCTTACAAGTGTCTGTCATGGTGTCCCAGGCAATATTTGCTAAGTTAAGTCAAACCAAACTTCTGCCTACTAGAAAAATGTCCATTGTCTCCTTCAGCCTTGCAAAAACAGCTTTCGAAGTGTGAAGCACGAGTCATTTATTTGATAAAAAACAAAAACAAAAATAAAAAAACCAGCTAAGTCCCAGAGAGGGAAAGGGACCTGCTGTGATCCAAACAGTAAGTTTAAAGTGGTCTCTGGGCCTGGAGCCACGGGTCCTAGCTTGCTGGGAGCCCCAGGCAGCACCAGCCGCCAGCAGTGGATGAGGGTGAGAGCCAGGGTGAGTCCAGGGGAAACAGGAGGAGGAGGAAGGGCCAAGGGCCCCTGGAATGAAGGCTCTGTCCCCAGGGAAGGCAGGTCTGCCTCAGTAGCAGAGGGTTAATGGCTTTTCTGAAGATCACAGCTGAGGGTTAATAATATTCCTTAATTCCAAAGCCCGCCATAGCCTTTCCCATTAGCATCTTCAGGCCATGTCTACCCTATCCCCGCCCCACCCCTCACCCCTGCACAGCATTCAGATCAGCCACTAGCACTTGCATCTTCACAGGACTGATAACAGATTTTTATTTAACTGTGAGTCCTACACACACTCATTTGTGTACGAGAGGGTAAAGAGAGTGACAGAAAAAAGAGAAAATATGTGTTATTTGCCCTCCCAAATTCCAGGTATGAAGGGCTTTCTCCTAGGGGACTTACTCTGGGCCCCTTCCAGGGAAAGGGCTGTCCCCCATTGGGCAGGCAACCACTTACCACCTCTTGCCATGTAGACTCCATTTAGATCTGTTAATAGGTCCCACAGCAGACAGCTAGCATCCATTAAATAACCCTTTCCCAGGACAGGGGCAACAAATGAGGCAGCAGGAAACCAAGTCACAGTCCCTCCTCCCTGGGGGCCTTGGGGCCTGGCAGCTGGCCCAAGCAATGTGGACATCCCCCTCTGATACCCAGGATGTGGGAGGGTCATAGCGTGGGGATCAATCCTAAGAGACCAATACCAAGCTTCACAGAACTCAGATCTGGCTTCTGGGGCCTCGACTACTGACCCTCCCTGAGCTTCCACCATGACATCTTAGGGATGTGCCCATGACTCCAGCCACTATCCTAGTGCTCACTGTCCCTGTGCTGACCATAAATCATCTCCTTGGGGACAGGGAAAGATTCAGCCAAGCCTAGGGCAAGACTCCTGAGGACCAACCAAGCAAGTCTACTAGTGTGATAATGTGAGAGCCCTGCCCAGTCAGGAGGAGTAGGCCTGCACTGATATTCCTCTGTCTAGCATCAGTAACCTCTGGAGTGTTTGTACTGACCTCATCCTGAGATTGCTAATCCCCCCCAGGGGAGCAAAACGTAGGACCACAGCCACTATGGCTGATGGTCCATGCTGAGACCACGCAGCTATTTTCCCACCATTTACGTGGGTTCTGGGATTTTTCATGAGTCCCCAACCCCCTTCCAGGGTCCTTCGTGTGTCCTAAGCTGTATACCTCCTCCACACTCTGGGGCTTGTGTCACTCTCCCACTGGAAGCCCCTCCCCTCTTCTTTCACCATGTCATCCCCCTTCAGGGCCTCTCCTGGTCCTGCTTCCTTTGAGGTTTTGGGACCACCCAGAGTCTCCCTCATTTGGGTATTAGTCAGTGCTGCCACATTTCATCTTCCAAGCCATGCCCATGTGTGTGCCCCATCTGCTGCCTGATAGTGCCTTCAAGTCACCTGGGTCCCCCATGGCCTGAAGCCAGATAAACCCACGTTCTGGAGTCTAAGGACCTGTGTGGCCTTCTGGATGGGTCTGGGGTAACTTGTGTGGAATCGACAGGGGCTGTGGATGTTGGTACAGCACTGGGAAAACACTACACACATCTAGCAAGTACTATAGAGCTTGAAAATATTTTCACTGAGCAATACTTTAGGTATTTGTACTGAGAAGATAGTCTGGGATGTAGAGGTGTGCGGCAAAGAACACCCAGTGTCATTAGAAGAGAAAAATATCAAAAAATGGGAGAGCAAATGACTCAGAGCACTAAGGTATTTGCTTCCATGCCTGACAATATGTGTTTGATTACCCAAAATCTACCACATGGTGGAAGAAGAAAGTTGGTTTAAGCAAGTTTTTCTTTGACCTCTGCATATGTGTTGTGGTGCATGCACACACACACACACACACACACACACACACACACACACACACATGCACACAGACATTAAAAACTTTAAAAGAAGAAGAAGTCAGGGCAATTGGACATAACACATCTTCTGAGGAAGGTAGACTCTATTTTGATTTTTAAGAGGGTCATATGTAACCCAGGCTGGCCTCAAATTTGCTACATAGCTGAGGTGTCCTCCAACTCTTTATATAGCCCAAGTTGTCCTTGAACTCCCAATCCTCCTGCCTCTACCTCTCAAGTGCTGGGATTATAGGTCTGTGCCACCAAACATAGGATATCTTGAAGTTACTAAAGTCATGAGTAGCGAGAGTTTCTTGAGACTCTGGGTGTGCTTATGTTTTAAGTGTAAATGGGAAAGGGCGGAGTGGTAATTAGATATATAAAATGTGCGTGGAAAAAATGGGAACACGGTGGTATTGAGTGAATTTTTTTCCTGATAACAGGGTTTCTCTGTGTTGCCCTGTAGACCAGGCTGGCCTCTAACTCAGAGATCTGCCTGCCTCTGCCTCCCAAGTGCTGGGATTAAAGACATGTGCCACCACTGCCCAGTTTGAGTGGTTGTCTTAATGTAAGAAAATAGGAGTTCCCCCTTTTATTTACCATTTTTTGCCTTTTTATAACTGGAACAAACACTTGTAGAATGTAAGGGATACATGTGCAACCAAACCTAGAAGGGATGACCCCATGGCTGCTCTCACATTCTTCCAGCTGTCCAGGCCCGGGGGACCCCCAGAGCAGCCCATATGGAACCAGTCCTTCCTCTTCCAAGGCCGAGATGGAGCCACCAGCTTTTCAGAGGACACAGCCCTGGTGCTGGAGTATTACCCTTCTGCTTCAAGTAAGTGCCCAGTGTCCCATCAGGGCAGAATTCAACAGGAGAATCTTATTAAGGGACATTTAGACCACCTGCCTCTGCCTCTTGTAAGGACTGCCTAAGGAGCCAGGAACCCCCAGTATAGGCAAAGACTAGAAGAAGGTCTAGTTTAAATCCATGTCCATAGGGCAGCTATGGAACACAGGCCAGGAAATGTGGTCCTATCCCTGCCTGGACACCATTGCATCCATCAGTGAGAAAAGGGTGTGCTGGAGAATGGCAGAGGAAACAGTTGATCCCAAGTCCTAAACCCATAGTCCTAAATTGAAACACACACACACACACACGCACGCACGCACGCACGCACGCACGCACGCACACGCACACGCACACAGACTAGAGGACAGAGACAGGACGAGTCAGAAAAATACCTATCTGCTTAGAGTCACTCTGAACTGATAAATCTCTGACTCTGGCAGAGTGTGTATAAGGGAAAATGGGAGGCAGGGAACCAGGGGCAGTGGGAACTTAGAGAGTTGCATGTCCAATGCCAAGGATGGAGCCTGGGGAATGCCTAAAAACCCACCTAGGAACCTGAGCAGCAGGAACAGGAAGTTGTTGACAGGAGCCTCAGTTGGTCCTTCCTCCCACAGTGAAAAGCAGCGAACCATGGACCCTCAAACAGCCCCTGGGTATCTCCGTGCTACCACTAAAGTCTCGTCTGTACCACAAGATGTTGACAGGAAAAGTCTTGAAAGGGCTGTGTGTGGAACGGCTTCCCATCACTGTAAGTCCCTACCATTGGTTGGTCCTCCACATGATACCTCCCACACCTGCTCCATGGCCACACCTATAGAAGGGAATATGGTGTCTTTTGAGAGGAAGGGAATCAAGACAGGCTTTCTCTGTGTAGCCCTGGCTATCCTGGAACTTGCTTTGTAGGTCAGGCTGGCCTCGAACTTAGATCTGCCCACCTCTGCCTCCTGAGTGCTGGGATTGAAGATGCCCAGTTGAATGTGACCTAACAGCCTCTATTAGGAAAGCCCGCAGGTGTGAGGAACACGGAAGACTAGTCTTACCTGTGGAGCTTGAGAGACAAGCCAGGGTGAGTCCCTGGAAAGCAAACTTGGGGCACCAGGGGCTACCAGCAAGAGGTCAGGCTTTCCCAGAGCTGGGCCCAAGACTTTCCTTACCCCACCTTCCTGGAGGACCTGGGACAGATGACGACCTCTCTAGGCCTCATCTCTCATCTCTATTCACACATCCAACACAATGCACAGAGGGCTACACTCAGGCTCCAGGGGGTAGACTGATGGAGCTCAGATTCTTGTTTCACCACTTGCCAGCTTTACAGGTGACTGTATTCCTTTCTGTGGGGAAAATACTATCTGTGCCTCAGTTTCCTTCCCTATAACACACACTTGCACATGCACACACATGTACAATACACACACATACATGTAACACTCATTCACAAACACACATATGCACACGCATAGCATATGCACACACACACACACAGAACCGTGCTTGCTCACAGGGTTGTTATGGGATTTAGTCAGGAAATACATAAAGGACTTAGAATAGATTCCAATAATGTCTAGCCTGGTGGAGCTTATAAATTCTAGCTACTCCAGAAGCTGAGGCAGGAGGATGGAAACTTTGAGGTTTGTCTGGGCTACAGAATGATTTTGAGACCAGTGTGGGGGACCTTATCTCAAAACAAAAGGTGAAAAAAAAATTTAAAAAGGCTTGGAATGTAGTTTTAGTGAAAGAACACTTGCCTAGTATGCAAACTTGCAAGAGGAAAGGTTCAATCCCCATTGGAAAAAATAATTTTAACATTATTGTATATATATAAACAGGGTCTCGGGTATCCCAGACTGGGTCAGACTTGCTATGTAGCCAATGGTAACTTTGAGCTCTTAGTCCCCTTGCCTCCACTTACGAAGTGCTGGGACTACAGGAAAGTGCCGCCATACCCAGCACCATTGTCTATTTCTGTGCCTAAATACATTTCCCTAAATACTTCTGACATAACAGCAAGCAGGAATCTGCTCTGCCAGAAGATGAGTGTGGAGGTGCCAGTCAGGTGTCGAATGGAGTGAGAAGGGCCTTGTGGAGGCGGTGCTGGAACAGAGGCAGAAGGCCAGCTCAGGCATCCCTCCCACACTCTTCCCGGGGAAGCCAGAACAAGAGGTGGAGCAGAGGCCTTGCCTGTGCTGGCCATGTAGACTCACTCCCCGTTCTCCTTCCCAGGACACCCACCTAAAAACCATCAACGGAGAGGCCCCCACAGTGAATCTCTCTTTCCAGCTTCTTTCCTCTGAGGTAAGAATGGGGACCTGGAAAGGTCAGACGTGGCCCCCATAACCACCAAGTGAGTGACAATGTCCTTCACAGAGGCTGACTCTCAGGGCTTGGGGTCAGGAAGAAGGAAGAATCTGCAGGTTTAGCTAGGGAGTTCTGAGGGGATTTGAGGCCCCAGGAAACCAGGCAGAGTACTCCAATTATGTAAAGGCACGAACAAAGGGCTGCACACACTGCCCCAACCTAACCTAACCCACACCAGCTTAACTGGGAGTCAAAGTTCCGTGGTTCTTTTAGGGGTGCAGGCAGGATCCAGATCCTTGCAGTGTAGGACTGGTGGCCCTGATTTCTTGCTGGCTGCTAGCCAGGGTTCCCTCAGCTTCAGGAGACCGCCCACATGCCTTCTTACCAGGGACCCTGTACTGTGATGCCAGCAGGCACAGCCAGTCCCCAGCACACTTCGAAATTCTGACTTTCTCTTCTGTCAGCAGCCAGAGAAGACTCTCTGCTTTAAAAAAATAACAGGATCATCATCTTGTCTTAGGGGCCACTGTGTCATACAGCCCAACAGAATCATGAAAGTGATGGCTCTTTATTTGATCATCTAAATATTAAGGTGTGGGAGCTTGGGGACCCATTTTTGGATACTGCCTGGCCACAGCAGAGTTGATCGTGGAAGGTTACTAGGGCAAGCCCTGCCTGGGGGAGGCCACGCCTCCTCTATCCAGTTCCACTTAGGTGACTCCAGCTCTGACACAGGCCATGGCTCTAGCGTACCCACTAGTGAAAGTCACCCACTGTAACTTTCCTCTCTGGTACTAGGGTGTGGGCAACCTGACCACGAACCCAGGAAATGTTCAAGAGCTGATTAAGGGCTAATCTACTCTTGCTAGCTTCTCAGGACAGAAAAAAAAAATCCGACAGCTGTGGGGTAGTTCAGAGCCTTCTGTTCTTACCCATGAAGAATGTGGGAATTCCATGCTATGTTACATGGGAAGATGACAACACAAAAGCCCCAGTATGGTGTTCACCATCATCCTCACCAGGTCCCTCTAATCTCTGCTCATGGCACCCACACCTGTACTCACCATTAAACCAAATGCAAGAGTAAGAAAACCCATAGAGAGGTCACGGAAAGCAAAAGACTCAGGACTGCTGAGATGGCTCAAGTCCGACTGCTTGAACTGGATTCCTAGAACTCATATAAATGTGGAAGGAAAGAACTGATTACACAAAGTTGTGCTCTGACATTTATGTGTATACACACACACACTCATGCTCAAGCATAATAACTAATAATAACATGTGTGCCATGTATAATAACTAAAAATTTCAATTAAAAATGTTTCAATCTTAAGAAAGAAGAAGCAGGGAAAGGAAAAATACATCTCTCCCAGAGTATCCCAGGCCTTCTCAGGGTCTAGGATCTGTCAATAGCCACTACCAGTCTCTCGCCATCTCCCTCTGCCTCCTGCCTTGCCCCAGGACACATGCATTCTGCAACCAGAGAAGGAAAAAGAGCTAGGTAGCCCTGGCTGGGAGAATGATGGGGACAGGCAGGCAACAGGCAGGTGGGTAGGACTTGTCCCCTGTTGCCCAGAGGCTGGGCACAAAGGTCTCCAGTGATGAATTATTCACTGAAACTGTGCTAAGTGCAGAATTAATCCCTTTCCTTCCAGCTGGCGGCCTCACTAAATTATCCCTCCAAGTCATGCGGGAAAACGCTGCCGAATTCATTTAGCTGCTGAGTGTTTTGATCTGGGCCTTGTGATTTTAGCTTTCCCCTTTCCTTAGCCCCTTCCCCTAGAGGTGGGGGGAAAACCTTTTAGTAATGGATTTCTAAGAAGAAAGGAAAAGAAAAGAGAGCAAGATTAGGCATGTACCAAAAAAAATAGTACTGGCAGAAATGCAGACCCAGCAGTCAAGAATCTGTACACAGAATTTCTACACATGTTTATGCAGACACACGTAAGTGTTTACACAGACAGTCACATATACACAGATTTGCATGTGCACATATCCCTTCAATGGTGCCTGCATTTAATGCATATGTACACACAGAGGTAAAATGACGGGCATTTCACTCCTGTGTCAACACACACAGTCTCTCTGTAGCTCAGCTGTTCCTTGGTGACACCAGCTGCGAGCTGGCCAGTAAGTGACTCATTTTGACTCTATGATGTTGAAGACCAAGTTAGGGGTGTGGCTGTGGTATGCTGGTGTGAGTGGACTCATCCTCAGGTCCTTGCTGCAATGACAGCCGTCTCCGTGTCGTACAGATATAAGGAGTATATGACATCTGTCTTGCTATACAGATCTAAGGAGAATTTCCTACATTCCAAGCACTGGGCAGCTCAAAAATTTCACCATGTGATTTTGTGGATTGAAGTGGGGGCATGTCCTGGGTTATAAAACCCATGTTCCTCAATGTACATTAATTCGCAACAAGTTTTGGACATGACCCTCATTCAATATAGACACTATAGACACTAATTCTTTTGTCATCTTCCCACTAAGGGTCAAATGAAGAGTGTTGAGAATTGGTGAACAGGTCAGATGGTACTTCAGGTAGATCTAAAGGGGTCCTCTCCCTGAATCCCCATAACCTTCACGATAAAGTGTCATTCTCACACATCTGCTAATAGTATGCATCAACACTTATGTACTGGGGTTAAGAGACAGTACATTAAACAAGACCAAGAAAAAAATCTTTGCCTTTATAGACATCAGAGGATGGAGAATAGAATGAACACATAGGTTCATGCATAGATACTGATTAACAATATACAGCCTAATGTTCCTTGAGATGATAAAATCCAGAGTCCTTGGAAAGGCTATTTGGCATCCCAATCTAAGTAAAGTTGGAGCTTAGCTACTGTGAGAGACCAGGATCCTTTCATCTTGATGTTCCACTGTAGAGCAGACTTCAGCTTTGTGGTCCATGCTATGCTTCACCATGTGTAGTCTATGGGTCAGTGATGACAGAATCAGAACAAGGACCACCAGCACAGCCTAAAAGCTCCAGGAGTCACCACCAGGGACAAAGTGCCAGAGTCCTGTGTGCATTCCAGCTGCACAGAGGAGCTTGAGGTGATAGGTGTCTTGGGACACCTGACCAACACAAATGACAAGTCTATCTTTGGGTAACTCCTTGCATGTGGCCAGGATGGGCATAGAGAGGAAGGGCTCCCAGCCTGAGTGTTGAAGATTCAGCACAGGTTGTTGTAGCTCCTTGGTCACTTGCCAAGCTCAGTCTGCCATACCCATGGTTTCTGTGCCAGCCACTCTCAGGGATCAGGGACAGGAATGTGGCAAGATGTTCAAAAGGGAGGAAGCAGAGGTCTCTCTCAACAAATCTGAACAGGAACATCCTCGGCCACACCCACCACTGTAGGTGGTTATCCTGTCCTCTCCCCTTGCTTTGCCATGACAACAAGCTCACTCCCCTTAGCAACAGCCCGGCGTGACACAGCAGCTGACTCTGAGAGACTCACACTGAGATCCCCTGCCTCTCCTGGGTCTCTCCTTGCACCATGCTCCCTCCGTGGCTGCAGCACATCCCAGCAAGCCTTCCGCATGGATGGCATCATCAGTCAGCAGGCATGCTGGCAGACTGATCAGCTACCGCAGCTGCCAGCTCAGTGACTGGCAGGCATCAGCTCTGGTTTGGAATAGTATGCTTCAGAGGAGATTGTCAGTGGCAGGGGTGTGGGGTTGTGGTTACCCTGATGTATTGCTTCTCTGTGGGTGTTTGCTGCCTCTGGGGATCTGTCTGAAGCTGGAGTTGCATGTGTAGGAAACCGCCTAAGCAAAACACGCAGGTGCATAAACTACAATACATGTGCCCGGTCCTTTCTTCCATGAAGTCAGTAAAGTGGACTTTGGAGGATGTAGGCACCAAGAATTCATGAGCCCAGGGCCACTCCACAGACATGCAGGAATCAACCTTGGGCCTCCTGCTTTCCCACTTTGATCTCAACCTTTTCTCTTTGAAGAGGTGGATGTGTTGTTTCTCACCACCCCAAGAGGATTTGCTTCTCCAAGCAAGGCAGCCTGCCTTCTTTTAATAATTCCACCACATCCTGGGTGCCCTCCAGCTTGCAGGCAGCCTCTTTGAAGTGCAGCCCAAGATGAGTAGATCTCCCTCACCTGACCCTGGCATGCACACAGTAGGTGTTGAGTGGGCCTATTCTTGCCTCTGCCAGGAAAGGCACCTCTCTTTAAGTGAGACAGGATGGGGCCACATGAGCACTTTGGTCTTAGGGACATTTCCCTGTCTTAGGGTTAGGATTCAAGATTCAGTGGCTGACCAGGGTTGAGGGACACCAGGCAGGCAGAGATCAGTCTTCTTGTGTGTGGAGACCCCTCCTTAGCCTGCAACATTCAAGGACAAGGGGAAAACTTGGAATCCCTTGGATGCTGGGAATCTCTTACAAGGAGGTGCATTTGAGGCCCTGCTCTTAGAGATAGGTGGCGAAGCAGTCCCTTTGACCCTCCACTCCCTTTCTCTCTCCCTGGAAGTGTGGTGGAGCAACACTTGAGGCTGTGAAAAGGGACCACCCTGGTGCCTTCATTACAAAGCCCTCTCTGGCCATCAGCCAAAAGCAAAGGCAGCCAGGTGACTAGAGAGACAGGGCAGAGGACAAATACAATCAGACAGGCTTTGGATGAATTCTTTGAAAATGCCAGGTGATTGCTTTGGGTTGGTCCTTAGAGAAATCTTGTCCCAAAACTGCCTCCATTTCCCCACCAAACTCATTTGCCTGGACAGCCAGTATCCAGAGTGACATGGCTCTCTCCTCTGTTAGTCTGTCCTTGGGAAGATACTATTCCCACCCTCAAAGAGTCCAGCTCTGAAAACATCATAGCAGGAGGATGGGCCCAGAAAAGAGACACTTCCCCTTCCAGCATTTCACAATATCCCTGGCTGCCTTCCCTGAGGTCCCCTATGCTCTCTGTCCTCACTCCTTCAGGCCACATGGCAGGATACAGAAAGCTCTGTCCCATCCCTCTCTCTCACAGTACCCTTCCCTCACTGGCTCAGGTCCAATCCAGAGGGACTTCCTATCTAAGGTGAAGAAACAACGGACAGGTGTGGGTGGTTAAAAAAAAAAAAAAAAAAAAAGGTCTCGGATTCCCAAGGGCCAAGGTACAAGGCGTGGGATTGTCACCCTTCTTCCAAGCTTCCCACCTTCTTCTCCTCTCTTTGGAGTTGCCTTCATGGTGCCACATGCTCTGAGGACAATATGGTCACTCTTCCCATACAGCCTACCTAACAGGAGGGAGTCTAGTACTTCTTCCAACACACACACACACACACACACACACACACACACACACACACACACACGGTGCTATAGACTCTTCTGGCTTGCTTCTCATGACAGGAGCTCCCTCACTTCCTGACAGGAGCCTTCTCTAGCCTCTGTAGCTTCTGGTAAGCCTCCTCTTTCCCCTCTGTGTTCCCTCCCACTGGCCCGTCTTTTCCATCCCCAGCCTATCTCCAGGGAGCTCATGTTCATGTCAGGCCTTCCAGCACCTGCAAATTTGTTTGTTGCTTTTCTATTTTTAAAACAGTGTCTCAGTGTATATCCCAGGCAGCCTCAAATTTATCCTACTGCTTCAGCTTTCTGAGGGCTGGGATTAAAAGTATGCTTCTATCACAACCTTCCCAACCTGAGCCAGCCCTCCCTCTTTATGAACCGGTCACACATTTCACTTCTGATTCCCATACTCCTGTTTATCTACTCTTGACGTTCTTAAAATGTGCTCCAAGACAGTGGAGCGCCATTGGCAGGACTAGGTGGCACAAGACCACCACTCCTTTTCTAAATGTATGTTCCCCTTTCGTGCAGCCAGAGTCTGCCAATTTGAATCCTTCCAAGGCAACAAGGGTCACTGAAGTATGAAGTCCAGTCTATGGCACCTAAGTAGGACAGCCCACCCTTGCCTGGTACTTCCGCTCTTTCAAAGTTAGACAAGCTACAATATGCTTATAGTAGTATCTCACCTTTGTCTCAGCCCATTTTCTAGGCTTAAGGTCATTCTAGATGCTGATTTTATAACATACTGAGAGTATCCCCCCTGCCACTGTCTGCTACTTCAGGGTCCAAGTCACCTATGATTATAGTCAGAACACTCAACCTGTGACAAACAGGACACATCTTTAGACCCGGGTTAGACTCTCCTCAGAGTTTTCATTTCCTCATCTGTAAAGTGAATTGTAACCCTACATACAGGTGCTGAGGCCCAGAACAGGGTCCTGCAAGTACTCAGGAGGGGGCTCTCAGCACTGTGTACCAGACAGAGCTGCTGACAAGCATACTGAGTTCAGAGATGGGGGCAGGGCATCAGGCTAGGGAAAGATCAGAACCCCACTAATCCATCACTCAGCACCTGCCTCTGATGACAGCTGCTCCACCAGCTTTCTGTTCATACAGACATCAGAAAGCCTTGTCAAGTGCTGAAGATAAACATCCCCAGCTCCACCTTTGTTTTCACAGCAATTTCCGCCGTGTGTGTGTGTGTGTGTGTGTGTGTGTGTGATTGTGCTCCATTGCATGCATATGGAGGTCAGAGGACAACTTGCAGGAGTCAGTTCTAACGCGGGTTGTCAGACTTGATGGCAAAAACCTTTACCTCCTGAGTCATCTCTCAGCTCTCACAGAAAATTTTCTGAGAAGGAAAAATTTTAAAAAGGTGATTATCTCTCTCTCTCCAGAGTTAAATGTGTAGAATTTCCCTGACTAGAGCTGGGGCTACAGAAGAAATGGATACATAAAGGCCTGCTTCTGGGTCTGAGACCAAGATCCAGGCTGCTTCTGCTGCAAGTAATTGAGGAGGCCTGACTCAGACTCATCTCAAATTTATCACAAGCCTCTGGACCATTGTTGCTTTGAGAACATGAGCCTGAGATGCCTCTCAAGAAATAGTGTCCTAAGTCAGATGCTGGGCAGGCTGAGGAGCCTGGAGGTTTGGAACATCCTCTTGCTGCTTTCCTTACAAGCTCAATGCATAATTTGTTGGTCGAAGACATGAGAGAAAGAAATAGAGTAGATGCTTCTAGAAAAACTTTTAAGGAAGTGAGAGCTGGCCTAGAAATTCTCCCCAACTCAAGACCAGACCACTCACTTTAGCCCAGTCCTCCAGCCAAGCCAGATGGATCCCTGGCCAAGCCAAGATCATGCATATACAATTTTATTGGGGTCCTACTTATTTGGGTCCTGACCTGCACCTAGCAAGAAAGCACTCCAACAGATTATCACCACCTGTGCATCCAGCATGAGGTGCTACACTGAGAATACAAGGCCAGGGGAAGTGTCACCCAGAGGCAAGGCTTGAGTTATACTTCAGACAGTGGCTTGGAAGCCTATGTAATAACATGGAGGCTTGTGGGACATATGGATACTGTAGTAAGCAATGACCTTAGACTTGTAAGTGGGACCCAGATTGTGGAAGGACTGGGTGGGTACCAGGACGCAAGGTTTGGACTTTGCCAAAAGATGATGGGCAGCTATAGAAAATCCTTGAGCAGCAGTAGTGTGTGGTTCTGTCCAGATGTGAACAGAGGCTGATGAAGGTAGGTAAAAATGATTTCTGGAATCATTTTTCCATGAATGAAGAGTGAATGAGCCCACAGTCCATCCACTAAGCCACAGGCAGGGCTGTATTTAATCCTAACACCCCAACATAATTAAAAAAATAAAATCTTTATCATCCCCATCCTAACCCCTGCTTTGGGGGGGGCAGGGTTGACACCATTTTCTGAGAGATATACCTTGGGTCCACTGAATATTAACACGCGGGCCCTTTTGGGCTGGGAGAGCGACTCAGATGCTTAAACCTGTCACAGCTGCAGCGCCCTCAGGATGCCATAAATGAGGCTGGCCATATGCATGGGAGGCAAGCCCTCTTGAATGGCCTGCCTTCTGAGCCTCGCCTACAGCTGAAGAGATAAGAACCTACAACTGCAGCCCACAGGAAATGACAAAGCAGTGACTGATCAGGGAGCCACTGCACAGGGCTCATTATGGTGCTTGCCAGCGGGCGAGCCACCCTTATCAGGGAGAAAATTGTATCAGGCCTCCTGAATTACTAGCGATTGGAAGCAGATTTCTTGGGACGCACTTTGTTAGATACCTAATGAGCGGGATACAGGAGAGCAGAGCCCTCAGCCTGGCGGGGCGGGGGACAAATGTCTTTGTTAAACAGAATTTGTCAGTTTCCGCTCCAGGCTCCCTGGGGAGGGTTCAGGGCCAGCTAATTGAATTAAGAGACTGTGTTCCCCACCAAGAAAGCTCAAGGCGGGTGAGAGGCGGGCTGGCCGGAAAGCGGGCACTTTCAGCACCAGGGACAGCAGCTGCAGCCGGGTTGCTTTGTAATTGCCAGGGCAAGCAGGAGCTGTTGCATTTTGCATGACCAGGGATATAGGGGACTGAGTACAGAGGAGGGCAGCAGAAGTATTGAGGGTAGGGCGGGGAGACAGGTGACCTAAAATGCTAACAGCTTGGAATGCGATTGGCCCAGGCTGTCTCGACAGACCCTACTCCGCTGGTAAGATTGCCTGCTGGACATCTTCTCCCACCATGTTTCTCACATGCTGTGCGGCAGCTGGCACAGCACAGGGGCTGGGCTGGGTGCTGAGTCTGAGCTGGTGCATGGCCACGCATCTCTTTGAGCTTTCAAAGTCAGTCTCCAATTACAGTCCTAATGAAGCAGGATCTGCTACCACCACGGAGCTACAGACTGAGGGGCCACTTGTCAGCCCCATGCTGCCCCAGCAGGCCTGCCAAATAGAAAAGCAAATAAACAAGCTTGTGGGGTGAGCATACAGAAGAGAATGGGGTTAGCAGAGCCAAGCAAGGCCTGAATAGGCAATTCATCCGCAAGGCTTTGCTCTCTCCTGCCCCTCCTACTCTGCCTGCTTTCCCTCCCTCCCCCTCAGGATACTCCCCTGCCTAGCAGAGACTGGTGGGATGAATTCACTGTTCTGGACTGAAAGTCTCATTTTTAATCTATCTTTTTTTATGAAATTAAAGGAATTTATACATAGTATCAGAATCTACCTAAAAATATCTAGTGAGTGTGTAACTGACCCAAAAACATCAGTTCCACATCACTGAGTTGGCCTAGCTGGTCCTGGGACCATACAGGATGGACAGCAGGGAGACAGGCAGTGGGGGAGGGGACTCCCTCGGCAATTGTCCCTGCTTTCTGTAATGACTGGGCCACCTCTGGAGACCTCGTTTGATTTCATTACTCCTACTTCCTCCTCTAACTGGATTAGATGGCAGTCTATGAAATCCAGGGCATTGAGATTGGCTTTCTGCCTGGAAATGAGGAGAAATGTCATTACAGGTCCTGAATCAGCATCTCACCCGAGCTTGGACCCACCTGGTCACTAGCGAGGTGGTTTTTGCCCTGGCTATTTTTTCCTATATTTTTTTACCACCCACCCATCGTTTTACCTGATAAGCAATACATAGCTCTCCCCCTGTAGTCAGTCTGATGTTCAGCATTTAAAAAATGTATTTGTGTGTATGAGTACTTTGCCTGCAATATTCCTATACACCACAAGCATGTCTAGTGTCCACAGAAGCTTGATGAGGGCAACTGGGAATAGAACCCAGATCCTCTGAAAGAGCAGGCAGTGCTTCCCATCCCCAAGTGTTCAAAACGTCTGTATAGGAGACAGACGTGGTACTTTTCCTTATCCAAAGACTCACCTAGAAAACCCCAGACTGTGTAAGTCAAAAGCTGTGCTGGGCACATCCAGGGCATAGAAGACTCCTTGTCATTTGGGAAACAACTAAGTGAATCCTACCCCTCTTCAAACAGGAGAAGATGAGGCAGGAAGCTGGGCTGGTGTTCACAGACATAAATGGCCGGCTGAAGTCAGCCTCAAGTCACCAAATGCATCCCCCTTCCATGCCAAGAACATTTGCAGATGTTTCTCTTAGGTGTTGTCTATTTTTTTTGTGTTTTTTTTTTCGAGACAGGGTTTCTCTGTGGCTTTGGAGCCTGTGCTGGAACTAGCTCTTGTAGACCAGGCTGGTCTTGAACTCACAGAGATCAGCCTGCCTCTGCCTCCCGAGTGCTGGGATTAAAGGCATGCGCCACCACCGCCGGGCTAGGTATTGTCTATTTTATACCCATTCTAAAGAGAAGGAATTAGAGCCTAGAATGTCCCAGGTGATTCCATGTATGTGTGAGCAACCCCTAACCCTGCTGACATAAGCATGTAAAAGCCATGTGTTACGATGCATTCCTGAACCCCAAATTGTATGGCACATAAAGAAATCATTGCAAACACCTCAGTATTCGAGTACAGCATCTTCATCTCAATTTATGTAGTCCAGGTGTGTCAGTTTTCAGGCAGCATCCACTTAGTGAGGTACACCCATGCCCTCCTCACTCCAGTTATTTAAAGACAGACACTGAGGCACCCGGAGCTCCGTACATGTTCCTCCTGTTTGTGCCCATGGCTCCAGTTGTGTCTAGCAAAACACCACCCAGTGAATAAATACGCCTGTATTGAGACTGAGTGAGGATTCCAACAGTTAACGCGGGGTGAGGCCTCTGCAAACCCTGAGATCATATGATGCTTTAAACAAAAGCAGATTGAAGAACAGTGGGTTTCAAATAAGTTTTTGATTCTATTTTGTGTCTGTGCATGTGCATGCCAACACGTACCATGGTGCCTGTGCGGAGGTCAAGGGACAACACGCAGGAGATGGCACTCTCCTTCTACTGCCTGGGTTCCAGGGATCAAACTCACATCATCAGGCTTGGCAGCAAGCACCTTTACCTGTGCAGCCATTTCACCAGCCTCCAAACAAGTTTTAAAATGACAACCCCCACAAAAATACCCACTGACACATGCCCCTAAGTCCAGGGAACATAAAGTTTTGTTAGGAAAAACAAAAATAGCAAACTAGCCTAGAGCCAGAGAGCCATGTGCAAGTACAGGTAGCCACTGCTGGGCTGGAAGAACTCAGAAAACCTTTGATCAAGAAAGAACAGAGACAGAGGGCTTCTTCCCAAGGGAGGGGGGGGAGATGAGAGACACTCTAAGGGGGTGATCAAGCTGAGTGATGATAGAGGTGATCTGGAAAAGGGGTGAAAAGAACGGAGCATTTTAGAAATTATCACCATATTGGCACAGAGGCCATCGGTGCCATACTCATGGAGCCCCTGCAGTAAACAAGACACTGGGGAGGATAGTGCCCTTGCTTACATGAACTGCAGTATTGGTGTAAACACTGGGAGAAGGCAGACCCTTCTCATAGCAAACCCACTGTTTGAAAGGTGTTTTCATGGAGTAATTGCTGTGAACACTGGAATGGTATGCTATGAATGATGGGGTTACTTTGGAGTGGGGGCGTGGTCTCTTTGTCAAGGGGCAGTGCTTCCCCAAAAAGATTATACAAGGGCAGGACTCAAATGATGGTAAGGGGACAGTTGTATAAGGATCCCCAGGTAGAGAAAAAAGCAGATGCAAAGGTCCTGAGGCAGGGAATCACTTGGCTTGTGGAGTAACTGCAGGACACTGTGGAAACAAGGGGCAGGTGGCAGGGAGTATCCAGAGGATGGGTGTGCAGGGCCTAGCCAAACCAGGAAGTTTGGAGTATAGCAGGCACCATGGAAGGGCTGGCTCAAAGTCTCTCTCCATCTTTTTTTAGAAGCCAGAAAACTTCTTGACACTAAACAACAGCAAAGGTCTGCCCACCCTGAACCTGAAGATCCTAGATGAGAACCTGGGTGTCATCCGTGAGTCCTGGTCCACGAGCTCCTCAGACTCCTCTCAGGAAGCAGAGGAGCCTCAGACACTACACGAGATGGTGAGTGCCTCTTCCTAGGACATGAAGGACTTGTGCCATGATGGTGGAATGGGAAAGGAGGCTCAAGAGCCATCTCTGAGATCACTCCCCAGGCGGCAAGTGGTTCACCCCTTTGCACAGCCCCCCAAAGATGAGCCAGTGGGAGGAAGATGAGACTCCCTTCTATGGTTTCTTCACCTTTTAGGTGGGCTCTTATGGGATTTATGAGAAATTCTTATAATGCCTGCTCAGTCATGTCCAACTCAGAGTATGTCCCTCAGGCCATGGGAAGCCCCCAAGAGATTAACCATACCTTATAAAGGAGACAGTATCCTATGTTCAGGTGCGGTCTGTGTCTTGATCTTGGGACCTGGCCTCAGGATGGGTCACTTTTGAGTCTCAACCTCTTTGTACAAACAGCAAAAGAGTACACACTCAAGCAAAAGAGTACACATCCCAGCACTCGGGAGGCAGAGGCAGATGGATCTCTGTGAGTTTGAGGCCAGCCTGGTCTACAAGAGCTAGTTCCAGGACAGGCTCCAAAGCTACAGAGAAATCCTGTCTCGAAAAACTAAGAGAGAGAGAGAATACACACTCAAAAGATAATCCCGCTGAAGTCCCCAGTGGAGATATCACCACCCCAGTCAATGACCATGAGAGATTCCATGTGTGGCTTTCTATGGCTCCCCACAGTGGATTCCACACGCAAATGCTACTCCAAAGTACCCAAGGAAAGGACCCAGGCAAAGCCACCAATCTAATCTTCAGGTCTCCTCCTGAGGACTTGCCCTTTACTACTGGCATCTCTTCATCTATCCTTGGCACGTGGCACCTTTCTGAGACATGTCCCATCAGACAGTAGGAAAGGCAGCTGCCTGCTGAGTGTTCCCAAGAGGAGGTCCCCACATAGAGCACCCTCCAAAAGAGCAGAGCCTTCCTGTCCAAGCAAAAGCTCTCAGAGACATTTCTAGTACACATATGCCACCTTTGCTCTATGGAGAAGCAGGACTCAGGAGCCACCTCCAGTCCAGCCATCAGTTGCATTGAAAATGAAGGTACAGGTCTTGGCCTGGGAAATTCGGGACAGCATGGGTAAGCCAATTTTTGTCAACCTGAACAACCTCATCCAAAGCGGTATAGGAGAGAAAGAAGGTTGGTTTTCAAAAGCCAGGGCAGTGAGAAAAAGTGAAAAGGCCACTCCAGGAAAGGAAAGATGGGAAGGAGGGAGAAGGTGAAGGTGGTCCTCCCTAGTTGCCACAGGAGAACGTCGGTGAGATTCTGCCCTCACCCCACTGCCTTGCCATGAGCCAACCAAGCCTCAGCCCTACCCAGAGGGCAGAGTTCACCCTGAGTCACACCACCTCTGAGAGTAGACCCTACCTGAACATTCGGGATGTAGTGAGTAGTGCCAAGCTCCATCCCACAGCTGGGAATGGCAGGGACTCTCTGGTAAAGCCTGAGCTGTAGGCAGCAAGTCTGAGAACCTGGTTCATGTGCAATGGAAACACACATAACTTAATGCTGTGCCTGTCTGTGATGGGAGACATAAAAAGGGGTGGAAAGCCTGGGTTAGAGGCTCCTTGCACCTATGAAATTGATGGAGGGAGATAATGAATGGGAGAGAAGGAGGAGAAAATCACTTGGGAAGAGCCTTTCAGGTAGGATGGTTCTGATGGATGGACATTTGAGGACCTGCCTTTAAATGTCAGGAAGGATGGTATAATGTGGATGGACAGGCCAGTTCCTCTTGACTTTTTCTTAAGGATTCAGCCAAAGGAGAAGAATTAGACTGTAGCCTGAGAAGTTAAGGTCTGCCATTAGTACAAATTCTTTCTGACCAAGAATAACCACCATTGGTGACCTATTTTCATTTTACCAGTGGTGGCTATGACCTGGTCCAGAAGTAATGTGATACCTTCTCAAGGCTCCCTGACCTTATCAGCCCATGCTCTATAGCATACAGAGAATTCCGGGTGGCTGCAGAAGCTTGTGGTTAGCTAACCCACCTTCCATGCCATGTAAAAGGCCGTGGCCCTCTTTCCTGCCCATTCCAGTATACTCCAGACCCATGTTAACCTTGAACCCTCCTTCAGGACTCTTGGTTTCAGCTTTTGTCTTCCTGTGCCTGGTTTAGCCCTCCAACACAGTACAGGGACTCTCTCCCTGCCCCTGCTCTCTCCCCAGCTCCCTTGCCATCACTTTATCCTAGCTGCTCTCCTACAAACCTACAGGACCCAGCCATACACCTTCCCATGGCCAAGAGAACCCAGTTGCAAGTAACAGAATGTGATTGGGTAGCAACGGGCTACAGTTCCATGCCAATCATAAGCAGCTGTGCAGCCATGGGTCACTGTTCCATGGCAACCAAAGAAAATTACATAGCAATGGATGAACTCATGTAACCAAGAGGCAGAGTGACAAGCCACAGAAGACAGCCATGGGGCCCAGGACTGTTGCTGCATAGCAATAGACCCTGATGTAAGATGATGTCATCCAGCACTCTAGGGCAAGGGAGGCATGGTTGTGGGACAGAGGAAAGGCAGCACCTGTGCTTCAAGGCACAGATCTATAGCGGCAGATACCTGAGGAGCCCCGAGGAACCTGAGCAGCAGTGACAGTCATGAGGTATGTGACCAGCGACTCGTATCAGGCAGTGTCATCAACAGAGCCTGTAGGTGAGGCAGGGTGCCTTGTGACACAGCAGTTGTTGTGAGGTGACCCAAGTACAAATGAGCGGCCCCCTCTGCTCTCTTCTGTGGCCTTGGCTGAGCCTCTCTGCATCACCTGATTTCCATGGCGCCTCATTCTCTGTCTAGTGTCGCCGTGCAGTCCCCAGAGCCTCAAATCCATCTTATCTCTGGCTCCCTCCTGAGTCTACTTGTGAGCACTGAGAACTGAATATTTTCTGGAAAGAGGTTCCTTGGGGACAGAGGAGCAGGTAGAAGGGATCTGGTCTGTGGCCTTTTGTGCAACGCTCCCTGCCCCTCACAGCACACAGACCCCAGCCAGGACCCCTACCAAGCCCGGCCATTTCTTCCCATCCCCAGAAAACTAGCTCTAATGCAGTCATTCCAAAGCTCAGTGCTGGGTGGGACCACGGAGATCAAAGGTAGGACCCACGGCAGAGCTAAAGGAAGCAATCACGTCTCTTAGGAGCAGCTCAGAACATACATTTCTTTGGAAATACTGAGCTCCCAAGCCATTCTGAAAGGGACAGTTCTCCCAAGACCCACTTTGCCAGCATCTTGTCCTTATCCCATAGACATCTGAGCCACCTCACTTAAGCTAGCTAGCATCTCCTGATGCCACTGCCACAGGGGGTAAACTGAAGACTTCTGTTCAGCCTTCAGAGGGGCCAATTCCACTCACAAAGACCCATGAGATATCTCATCAGAAGCCTAGGATGACCCAACCAATGAGTGCCCAGTCCTACACCCAGTGAGAACTGGAGGTCCCCTTCAGATAAAAATAGCCACAGACTGTCAACCACACAGAGAAGACAAGAATGAACATGTGAGGATGGACAAGCAGGAGGACATGATCCAGACAAAGGACCTTCCTAAAGCGGGAAGGGAGAAGGAAAGAGGACCTAGGAAGGCTTCCTGAAGGAGGAGGACCAGGCTTTTGACAAGGTATTCCGTGTCTTTTCCACCCAGAGGTTGAAGCAGGGTTTGTTCTGCTGCCCTCCACCCCACCATTGTTCACTTATTCACTCTCTTTCTCCCCTCCCCCCCACATGTACACACACACACACACACACACATACATCCATGCCCATATGCACACGCATGCCATTGTCTTTGTATATTACCATTTCTTTCTGATATCGCCCCTCTCTTTCCCTCCCCCTCTCTTTCCACTTCCCTCCCTCCCTCTGCCCTGCTCACAGCAGCTCTGAGGCCAACCAGAAGCCCCGCATGCTAGAAAATGAATAATTGACAGGGTTGTTAAAAGATTCAGTGGACTTTTCTAAGCTCCCCATGCTGGAATAACTCATTTCTCTCATTCTCTCTTTGAAAGCCTTTTCCTTCCCTCCTCCCATCCCCTAGTCTCTACCCCACCCCCAAGCCCAAGCTTTTCTTTTCCTTTCCTGAGTCTGAGTCCTACAAGGCTCTGTCCTTGACCCCAAGGTCTCTTTAGGTCACTAGCTGTCCTTGTCCTATTTAAACTGCTCTTAGGGGTGGCAGGGTGACTCCCCCTGAGAAGGGCCCATGTGCATATGGAGAGAAAGGCCGTGGGGACTTCACCTGAGCCACACAGCTGACTGAATGCAGCTCAGCCCAGGAGGTCAGACTCCCCAGTCTCTGTTGTGCCTGCCCAGTTCTGTCACCTCATGTCCCTGTGTCCTGATTGTCTGTCTGTAACATGGGAAAGCTGCTTCCTTGGGCAAAGGAGACTGGTAAGGCCTTGAGAAGGGAGGCTGGTCATGTGGCAAAGATCCCTCCCTAGGAACTGAAGCCTTTGTTTCTCCTTTGCAAGGCCAAAGGGCAACCAATCTCCCTATTTAGTCTGGGCAAATCTAGCCTGGCCATCTCCACGCTGCAGGAACTTCCCTTCTTCAAGCCTGCCTCATTCTGAGCCCCTCATATCTTCTGCCTTCTTCAATATCCCACGGCCACAGGGCACAACGTTGCCTAGCTCCCTGCTAGGCTCTGCACTCACTCTCATTGCTCCTTGAAGTAACCTTGAACTCAACTCCTCTCTGGGTCCCAGTTCCTGCCTCTGTCAGCAGGAGACATTGGAGAAGATGTGCCCCAGTTCCTTCGAGTGTAGTTGGAGCCTCCATCCTTCCCCAGACCCCACCCAGGTGAGTGGATGCTCAAAGATGACTTTGGCTCCTTCAGCACCACCTGGTGGCAGGTGATGCATCCTAAGCAGGAGACCTCTGTGGCCACCGGTAGTAATCACCAGAGGGAGACACAGTGTTCTTCTAGACTCTTCACACAGATAACAAGAAGTAGAAAAACCTCCAGTGAGAGAAAGCCTCAACCTAGGGTACCTTGGGCTGGGTGGGTACCATAGAGGTATCACAGAGGTCAAGAGGGACATCCTCAGGCCCTGAGATGACATCTTCCATTGTTACTAACACCACCCCTGCCTGGGGACCCAGATCCTGTAGAACCATAGAGACAAAGAACAGAGGAGAGCTACAGAAACCCAGGCAAACAAGAGCATGAGCCACTCAGGCTTACCTCAGCGTCAAAATAGACACCTGGCTGGGTGCTCTTCATCTCACAGTGGCCAAGCTACCAGCCATCTTCTCTACATAGCTGCTGCTCCAGTCCTCTTACACCTCAGTCTCTGCTGTCCCCAATTTTCTCTGTCTCTAATTGTCTGGCCATTTTGCTCTTTGTCACCCATACAGCACCCAGCTCTCTGCCCCTGACCTCTAGGTGCGTGTCCACCATGCTCTTACAATGACCCCTCCAGGCCCCACTCCTCCAGGCCCCACTCCTCCAGGCCCCGCTCCTCCAGGCCCCACTCCTCCAGGCCCTGCTCCTCCAGGCCCCACTCCTCCAGGCCCCGCTCCTCCAGGCCCCACTCCTCCAGGCCCCACTCCTCCAGGCCCCGCTCCTCCAGGCCCCACTCCTCCAGGCCCCACTCCTCCAGGCCCCGCTCCTCCCAAGCCCCACTCCTCCAGGCCCCACACTCCTCCAGGCCCCACTCCTCCAGGCCCCACTCCTCCAGGCCCCACACTCCTCCAGGCCTCGCTTCTCCAGGCTGGAGGTCATCTCAGGGCCCTGTGCTTCTGCTCCTCCTAACCAGGGAGTCTTGTATGCTGTGCCAAGAGGAAGGGGTTCTAAAAATAAATGCAGAGAACATGCAAAAGTCCCCAGCTGTCTGAGCCCTCAGCAGCTTCTTCTCTTTCCTGTGCCTCCCTTTGCTTCCTCCTCAGTTCACACTGCAGGCACACACACACACACACACACACACACACACACACACACACCGGAGAGATGGAGGGAAAAGAGGGGAAAAGAGAAAGAGGGAGGAGAGGGGGAAGAGGAGGAGGGAGAGGCAGGCACAGAGAGTGGGAGGTGGGGGAGAAGTGGGAGAGGTAGAGAGGAAGGGAAAGGGAGGAGCGAAGCTGTCATACTGCACGAGGGTCTGTTGTCTCTCCTGCAGACTCAGCTCCGCCTGACACCCACAGCTCTAACAGGTTGTCTCAAGTCTACCTCCAGAGCTGTGTGAGGTTAGAGAAAGCCTTCCACCTCTCTGATTCTGCCTCCTCATTGTTAAAGGGAAGGAATATTGTCTCCTTGCTCCCTCTTGAGGCTGAGGGAAAGACTAACAGGAGGGCAATGGAAACAGCCCCAGTGTCCAGGCTATAGGAGCATTTAGGATGAAAAGCACCGACATGAATCCCCAGGCCTACCGCTATAACTCTATCTCCAGAAAGCCTGTCCCCAGACCCCTGCTTCCAGTTCCTCATCTCCCCCGCCCCCAATGCATCTCAGGCGGGCCATTTCCATTCTCCATCCATCACCTGAAACTAAAGAGATTAATAAACGAGACTCATAACTCAGCTACTGGGATGCACCAGATATTTACGGCTGCGTTTCAATTTGCAGAGAGATTAAGTGTTTGTCGATTTATTGTCTCTTGGTGGGTGTATGCTGGGAACAAGGAGGCTGAGCAAAGCCCCCTGCTGGCCAGCTCCCCACCCCCACCCCCGCCACTCCCTCCCAACCCCCATTCCTAGAGCTGGCTTGAGCCCAGTGCAGGTGGGGGGGAGGCTCAAGGACCACAATGGGGCTTGATGCATCATGGGACTGAAAACCTCAAAGCACCTCTTCTTCATGTACCCCGGTTGCTTCTCACCTCCCCAAGGTCTGGCATGTGCATTCATTCATTCAGTCAGCTTTTCTAGCATCTTCTTTGTTCCAAGTCTTGTGACCTCACTGCAAGGAACCCACCACCAATTTGGGCAGTTCTAGCAGGTTGCTGTCAAGAGCTGTGTGACTTTTGAAACGTCACTCCATCTCTCTGATGTCTTTCCTACTTACCTTCTGATCTCTGAGAGGACTGACGGCTGCAGTGCGCTGGGGATGCTAAGGAGCTGTCCCCTACCCAGGAGGCTTGCTGATGATGCAGATGTTCAGGGAATCTTTTAGACTGAGGGGAGGAAGGGGAGACAGCACAGCTCACCAGGCCTCTCTGAAGCCCATCCTCAAGTGACAGTCACATAAAGGTGAGACCATTCTAGGATGTCAGTGCTCAGAGGACCCAGGTGAGCAGAATGACACACAGGAAATGGGAGGAGGAGATGACAGGGACCAGGACACAGTCTTCTCCCAGGACTGAATCTAGCCTTAACCCCACCAACTTTGTCAGGCAGGGCTGCAGGGCTCACTCCATATGCCTCAGGGTGGGGGCGGATGTCACTGTGACAACAGAGAGTGAGAGCAAAAGCCAAGTGTGAATGGTGATTGATCTGGCTTCACTGGTGGCAAGGAGATGGTCAGTTTGTTCCTGAGAGAGGAACCTGCTGCCCTGCTGTGCAGAAATATGTGTGGTGTGTGTGTGTGTGTGTGTGTGTGTGTGTGTGTGTGTGTGTGTACCTGCGTACACATGGGCACCGCATTCACATCTTTTCTGAGCCTGGCCAAGATCTCACTAAAAGGCCTCTTCGGGCCTTCCAAGCGCATCCCTTCCCTTCTAGACCTCTGTTTTTCTATCCGTGAAATGGGGAGAACACAGACCTCTCTCAGAAGGAGAGAGAAAGTCTTCCAGGTGTAGGGCAGAGAACTGCAGGGCTGTTAGGGTATGCTTTGGCTGGCTCAGGTCCTGGCCCGAATATCTGAAAGATCTGTCTGAGAGATGCTGAGGAGAGACTACCCATGGCAAGAGCCCCCAGAGGCAGGAGAGATTACCCTCAGAGAGAACTCCGGGTGACATGGGGAGATATGTGCCTGGCATTCACCCGTTGGCCTTCCCCTCTCTGGACCAGGCTGGGCTCCAGTGTATGGGTAGGGCCGTGGGTTTGATAGCATCCCCTCCATCATGCTTAATGAAGCTGAAACAAGCAGATCAGACTCTAGCTTTGCTCTCAGAAAGATGCCAGCACTGCCTGAAACTCCAATCCATAGTGCATCCTGCCCCTGATTAACTGGTGGTGGACAGGCAAGGGTGCAGTGTCCACAGTAAACAAGGTAGAGACGATGAGGTCATGAGTTCCTAAGGCTGAGTCAGCAGTTCTTAAAGAGGGACATGAGCCAGACCCAGGGACAGCTGGGGGAGATTTGTTGACCTGAGTCCTGGGACCAGTCCCTTTCTGCAAGCTGCCTGCCTTCATCCTACTTATGAAAATAAGCGTACAGTCCCAAGGACATGTGTTAAAACAGACTGAATTTCAGCCCCCAGACTTCTAGTCATAACTCATTTCACTTTTATTTCAACTCATTGTTGTGCAGGTAGGTACCCACCCCCATGTTGTCACCTAGTAGGCCCACCAACGGACTTGACAAACTCAGGTCTGGGGCTCTCGCTCAGAGCCTGACCCCATAGCAGCCAGAGCCAGCTAGGCCTAATGACTCAGACACAGAAATCCGGATCCTGACACACATATCCCTCCTCCAGTCCATCTGGGATAGAGAGCTGCCTCGGTTTCCTAGAAAACAGACAGCTGCGTGCTCCTCTTACCTCCCAGGTCGGATCATGTGAAAGCAGAGAGGCCCCCACACCTCAGTGATCAGTTGCAAATGGGATGAAGCAGCCAGCTGTGGAATAATTTCTAGCCCCTGCCTTTACCGTTACACTGTATCCAGCCCTCAAACAATCCTCGGACTCCCCAGCACAGACCCTAGCTGCTAACGTGGTGGTTGGGAGGACACAGCCCCCAGACCCGCCTCGCCTCCCCCCTTTTCTTCTCCCTCCTTTTCTTCTCGCCCCATTTTGTTTCAGCCTACAACCTCTTTTGTGTGCATAAGGATGCACTGCCACCTTATGGAATATCAGACCAGAAGCAGGAGGGAATTCTCAGGACTAAAGTGACACAGGTTCTGGGTAGACACATCTGGTGGGTGGTCCTACTAACCCTTCACCAAGACATCAAGGTTTGGGTCACCAGGAGGGCCAGATTAGGACTGAAAAGGAGGGCTGCCTTGGAGCACAGGGGGCCCCCGTGCAGAAGTCCTGTTGTCCATCCAGGGCTAAGGACCCAAATGTCCCCTGTCCCTCTTTCCCGCCCTGTGACTTTATTAGGGTATACTCCTGTGTGCTCAGATTAAATGCTGTTCAGTACAATCCAATTTTCTCTTAATACAGACCAGAAAATTGTACATGTGTGTGCGCGCGCACACACACACACACACAAACACACACACACATACACACACACACACACACAGAGTGCTAAATATCCAATCAAGCCTGCAGATAGATAATAGAGAACAGCCAGTTCACTCCCAGTTTAATCAGATAAAATGCCCATTTATCGGCTCCTGCCGATGCAGACATCCCGTAGCCAGCAAGCTGCGGGAGTGTGAGGGTGGGGTATACAGGCTGCATCTTTACATCCTCGGAGGTGGGGGCTGCTGCCCACAGGGGACTAATTATCCTTCTGCCCTTAGCCAGCTCTTACTCAAACAGACAAAAGGGGGCTCCAGCCTTGTGGTGCTAAGCCAGCCGCAGAATGATTTTTGCTCTCAGATATGCAAATCTATTACAGCATAGTGGGCTTCAGGGACTACACTGAATAGTAGCTCAGAGACCTCAAATGGTTGTTTTAGGGGGACCGGAGGCATCTCAGCTTCTGCATCAGGCTTGGTGGAGACCCCCTCTTGATTTCTGCTTTGCTGGTGGTGGGCTGTGAGGCTGAAGATGAAAGTATCCCCTTTGTCTCTCCTCTTGTGGGTTGGGGGACACTCAGGAAACCTGGGAGCTGAGTCCAGATGAGCCCTCTTCTCATTGGACCACGTTCTGTTTGAGACACAGCCTGTGCAAAGCACAGATGTCCAAATCTGCTTGCCACCTCCGTTAGTTCTCCGCTGCCCTCAGCTCTGCCTGGTGTCTAAGTCCCTAAGGCTCTGAAGTCTGGGCCTAAGCCCTCACCAGAACCCAGAATATTCTACTCCTATCTAACAGCTCCCTGCACCCCACAATACCCTGCTGTCTGCTTGGCCTCAGCTGGATCTCAGAGCAATCTCTGTCTTTTTAACTGTTAGATACAAACAATACCCTATAGTATAGACTCTGTGAGCCTGGAAAGGGCTTTATGAAAAGTCCCTGGTACTGGGTGCAGGGGGCAGGTGTCCGCTACTTCCTTGGGAAATCTATTCATCCCTACTCTGCACTCTCCACTCTTTGATCGTCTGACTTAGGGGAACCTGTAGCTGGAAAGGAAGAGGGTGGTACAGAGGCAGGACTCCAAGCAAGCTTGATAAAACTGACCTGGATCTGAGATGGTCAGGGGCCATTCCCTGACACCCCAAGGCGGGTACACCTAGGCAAAGCAAGCTACCCCATTTGTGTCAGTTTGATACAAATCTAGACATAGCTGGAAAAAGGAATGCTTCATTGAGAAACTGCCACCATGAGATTGAGCTGTAGGCAAGACTGGGGTATTGTTTTGATTAATGACTGATGTGGGAGGACCCATTTCACAGAGAGCAGTGGCCTTTGGGCAGGCCATCTAGACTGTATAAGAAAGAAGGTTGAGCAAGCCATAAGCAGCACTCCTTCATGGCCTCTGCATCTGTTCCTGCCTTGAGCTCCTGCACTGTTCTCCCTGGATGATAGAAGCTGAAATAAACCCTTTTCTCTCCAAGCTGCTCTTGGTCATGATGCTTTATCACAGCAGTGGATACCTAACTATGACACCCAGTAAGCCCTTCCCGTCATTTCAGCTGCATACACAAGGGTCCTGGGTTTCCACTGCCTGGAAAGAAGACAGGACCTGATGCCTTAGTTACTTTGCTTATTGCTGTGGTCAAATGCCCAACAAAAGCAACTTTACGAAGGAAGGTTTTATCCTGGGTCGTAATTTGAGGCAGCAGGAGCCGGAAGCAGTGAGTCACATGACACCCCAAGTGAGGAGGCAAAGGTGAATGTTGTTGCTCAGCCCCCCATTATCCTTTTTTGTTTACCCCGGATCCCAGCTCATGGGATGGTGACATCAGCAGGGCGATTCTCTCTGTCTCAGTTAACCCAATCTAGAAATTGCCTCACAGTCATGCCAGAGGTGTGTCTCCTGGGTGACTCTACATCCTGTCAAGTTGACACTCAAATTAACCTTCACACATTAGCAGGAGTAACCCTCGCTGGAAAGAGTGCTGCAGGAAGACTCTCAGGGACAAGGAGCAGGAGGCATGTGGGAAGGAAGGAGTGGTCAGAAGAGGCTGGGTGACAGGCCAGGTGAGGAGAGGGAATGCTCAAAGGACCCTTGTCCTAGGCTGAAACCTCAACAGGCCAAGGTGGACACAAGATTCCAAGAAGCATTGCCAAGGACACCAAAAACTAAAACACTATGTGAGGCTGTGGATTTCGTGGACGAAATGGAGGCTTTCAGTGGACCGGGGCAGAGACACCTGGGGTCTGGGGGCGGGGGAGGGAGGCAGGAAAGTTAAGCTACAAGAAGACAAATGGGCAGTAGATGCGTAGCCCTCAAAAGACAGTCCAGACAGAGGATTGGACAGCCTGGGAGGTGAGTGGGGCATGTCCCATCCCCAGACAGAACATCTTGGGCAGTACCTCAAGGACCACCTCTCTGAGAAACCTCATGGAGCAAGCGTATCCAACCTTCTAGCACTGTGACAGATACCATCATCTGCAAAATTTCTACTTAAGAAGTAGAATCAGGTTATACATACATATCACACGTGTGATATATGTATGCTCCATACATATATTATATACATACATACAATGTTTTGAGTAAGTTTATGATTTGGTGTTGGGCCACATGCATGGCTATTCTGGAAAGCATAAGTCCTGGGGCCGCAGGGCAGACCTGCCTGTTCTAAATCTACTCCTCCTGGCTTCCAGGCAGAAGGTGCCTCCTTTCAATGGACCTTCCCAAGACAGGCTAACAGATGCTCAGGAGAGCCATGTCTCACTTTCATCCACTGTACCACCAGGTGAACATGACAGCTGAGCCCCTCCCCACCCCATCACCTCAACTCACCCACTAATCCACACACATACCACCAGGCTCAAAGGGCTTCTTCCCCCAGGCAGAGAGCAGGCAGATACCAGGATCCCTCCCTTCCACAGTCCCTGACCCAGGATTTTCTTCTGGCCAGATGCCTCCCTGGAGGCAATGAATAGGAAACACCCACCACACAATTCAAGTGTAGGTAGGGGGATAAAAAAATAGCCTCCAATTAAAGCCTGGACAGCGTGCTCTCCTGAAGAGAGTGCAAAGGAGCAAATGGGTGGCTCTCCATCCCCACAGGAGCACAGCTGCCATTCTCCAGGTCAGCTGACTAGGGAGCACCCAGGTGGCTTCAGGACTCTCTGAGTGTGGTGGGAAGGATCAGGACTGCAGTTGGTGATGCTGATGAAGGGTCAGACAGTTCCGTGAATATAATTAACCTCTTGCTAATTCACACCTAGAAGGCAGGAGTAAATGAGCAAGGCTCAAATTGTCACTGGTGAAGCTACAGTAGTCGCTGTGTTAGCCAGATACAGTAGTCGCTGTGTTAGCCAGGAATTGGAGAGGTTGGGCCGTTGTTTTGTGGTTGGGACAATGTTTGTGCTTTACCTCTGTTCGGATTTGGACGGCCTTGCATGGTACTGGAATGTTATGTGCAACAGAAGAGCCCCAGGGCCTGCTGCAGCCAGATAGCATTACTTTCATACTACGTGTACTAAGGCACAGACCTTGCCCCTTAATCTTCTTATAACAAGAGCAAACTGAGGCACTGAGAGGTGACTCACTGGAGTCAACAGTAACTAGGCAGACTGGATCAGGAGTTTAGAGTTCTCTGGCTCCAAAATCCCTTCCACCCTCTGCCTTTAGCCTGGGAGGCTGAACCCCGCCTGCTCCGCTGGATACATAGCCCCAGACTGTTCCAGGCAGCCCAGCTGGGCACCTTCCGTGGAAAGGTTCAGCATGGCTGTCATGGGTCAGCCAGTGTGTTGTCAGCCACCCCTGCCCACGCTGGCCCCCTTGAGCCTAGAGGTGTGAAGGGTAATGAGGCCCCATAATTAAGGCTTCTGGAGACATGGCTGGGAGATTTATAGACAGGCTTTGTCAATAGCTGTGCTCTGGGCTGTGGATCCACTGAGACATCGATAAGTGCTCGTTAAGGCTTCTCCCTGCTCCCTGCCCTGTCCCCCAGCAGCCCCTCCCCTCCTGTCAGCCGCCTGTTCACAGCGCCTGTGTACACAGGCCTTGCTCAATTAATTTGCACTTGTTGGCACCATCTGTGCCTTTCATGCGGCCTTATTGAGAGCTGCTGGGCCTGCCTCCCCCTCAGATGGGCTGCAGAGTGGAGACAAGCAACCCTCCTCCTGCAACCAAGACTCTCAAGGAAGGTCAATCTAGGATCACCAAAGACAAAGGCATGGTTTCCTGTCCCCTCTTCCTCCCTCCCCACCCAGCTTCTCAACCTGGTGAGTCAAACTCCGCCAGAGGTCCTTGTAACCCTTTCCCCCAGACCTGACCACAGCAGGCTGGACCCTAGCCCTGCCAAGAAAACCCCTCTCTCACGCCCACTGACCCCAGAGCACAGATGTCCTGGGAGCCAAGAGACAGGATTTCCAGCCTGATTTCTGCTCTGCCCATGGACTTGACAGGTCCCTGCTCTGAGAACAGGTCTGGGAAGGGTCAAAGAAGCCACATCCAACTCTGTTGAGCAAGGGCCACCCAGGGGCCTAGAGTTAGACAGCTCCTCTGGGTGGATAAGGCAGGGCAGGCCTTGACCTGGTGACTCAAGCATGTTGCCCAGAGAACTGAGACGAGGTAGCATCATTGAAATGTTCTTTCTGAATAGACTGTGCTTCTGCCCGCAGCGTGGATTATTTTTCTTTCTTCAAGATAGGATCCCACTTGGTATTTCAGGCTAGCCTGGAACTCTGTATAGTCCAGATAGCCTCCATCTTTCTCTCTGCCTGTCTACCTCTCAAATGCTAGGATTACAGGTATGTATTACTACGTCTCTCCTACACCACAGCCTTCTGACCTTGGAGTTCTTGGAGTGCTGGGCTGGCTGTGAGAGGTACCACCAGCGACTCTAGTCTCCCTGCCTTGGCTTCTTCAACTGCCTGGCATTTTGCTGTGCTATACGGGGAAAGGAATGAGCTCGGGGTTCGCATCAGTGTTCATTTAACTGACAAAACGCCCCAAATCAGACTAGTGTTCCTGTGGCTGGCCCTAAGGAGCTGACTCAAGCCAAGGGTGTGGTTGCCTTCTCTCTCACGACAGCTGCACTTGTTCTGTATCCAGAGTTGGGTCCCCGAGGGTGCAGTCAGCTCCCCTCCCACCCCCCCCCCGTCTCCTGCTAGAGCAGGCTGGAAGACAGTCACGTCTGGGGTCTGGCTGTGCCCTGTGGATGCCTCCACGTGGTACATTATTGATGGTGCTTCTAATTGTGTGTTTCCCAAAGTCTACAGGCTTTTGATGAAAAATTCATGGCACGCCTGAGGATGGCAGAGCATTCGATCGATTGGCAGTGCGGCAGACAAGGGGGTCCAGGGCCCCTTGGGGACAACAGCTGAAGGCTGGCTGGAGAGAGGGCAGCCATCAGTGGCACAGTGCCTGCCCTCCTCCTGAGCTTTTGGCCCTGGATCTGTGGGAGGGAGAAGTGCATAGCAGGAGATAGCAGCCAGGGGGAGAAGCCAAGGAGAAGGGTTGGCGTGGTTTTGAACCTGTATTTAGTGACTGTTGGGTGCCTTACTGTCAGGGAGGCACGTGACCACACGTCAAGTCTCATATTCATTTCCCCGTTGGAAAGTATTGGTCCCTCTAGAGTCGCCATGAGTCACACAGAAGAGAAACACTATTTCTGAAGCCACACCTATGTGCCATGGAGTGTACCCAGAGCTCCACACCTGCATGTAGTTCCCTGATAGCCCCATTTGAGGGATGCCGTGATCCATCTCAGAATGGACCTGAGGCCCAGAGGAGTTGAGTGACCTGTCTGAGTGAATTAGTACCAGGGCCCACAGTCTTCCCACCTCACCAGGCCATTTGACTACAGAGAGGGCAGATTGTCCAATGTCCCTGCCCATCCCCATTGCACTAAGAAAAACAAGGAAAAAAGTAGCCAGCAAACCAGAAGGAGTGATTCTTCCCCTTTCCAGTATATGCCAGCAATACTGACAGAGGACAGAGGCCCCTGAGAATAGAGACACTGAGGTAGAGGTGTTGTGGAGACTATTTTGTGCCACCCCTGAGTTGTTCCAGAGAACAGTCATCTATTCATTCATTAAACTAGTACTATATCTTTATAAAGTCCCCGTTCCTACCAAGGCATCTTGTTGGTTTCTGATGGGGTCCTGGAATAAAAAGCTTTAAACCACACATGTCTGGGACAGATAGGCTAACAAGTACCACCACCACCACCACCACCACCACCACCTCCCATGCCCTAGGAGGGGGTGCTGTACAGCCAGGCTCTTGCCCCAGGGAAGGATCTACATACAACCAGGCTCAGATGGCTTCAGTGGATAGCCCTGCCTCTGTGATCATGCGTTTCTAGGTGATGGGCTGGATGTTTGGGTTTGTTTTCCTTTGCTTCCCAGAGAGTTCCTTTCAAAAACATCCACCCATGTCTGTGATGAACTAAAGGGAAAGGAATTTGTGTAGACCATCAGGAAAGCAGAGCTGGAGGACTCTGGGGCCATGGGTGAGGTGTGAAGGGGGGTGAGCCCTGCTTAGGCTACTGGGGGCTGGCACAAGGAGATTCAGGGAGACAAAGGATGAGGCATGAGAAGGGGACAAAGTGGAGATAGAAAGGGGACAGTCAGACTGGAAAACAGAGCTGGAGGACAGGATGTGGGAAAGGTCCCCAAGGACCCCCATGGTTCTCCCCAGGCCTGTTATTTCCTTATGATTTCCTGAACAAGGAGTGAGCCTAGCCTGATTCTTTCACCCCATCCAAGTGTCCCCCACCCAAGAACAAAAGAGGCCCCACAGTTTGCCTCCCACTAGCTTCAGGGCTGGGCTCAGTCACCAAGCAGACACTTGTTGTAGCAACAGTCCCTGAGGACCTATCCTGGGGAACAGAACTACTATCAACACAGATGGGGGAGCCAGGGGACCCCGCCCCTCCAGCCCCCAAGGTTGCCCTGGGCCTAGTTGAAAGCCGCTCTGTAAGTCTGCCCCAAACCCTCTAGCTCTGTAAGTCTGCCCCAAACCCTCTAGTTCACGGAGATGGGTCCTCTCCTCCAGGGTGCAGGTGTGTAGGGGTATGTTGCCAGGCAACCAGCAGAGGCATTCCCAGAGCCTGTGTGAGTAGGAGGTAAGGTGGGGGAGGGCCAGGCCACCACTTCTAGATGGTCCTAGTCTCAGGAACCTACGAATGGGATCCCCAGTCCCAACCCAGGCCACTAGAGCCACGTTAAGAACCCAGAGAGGGAGGAAAACAGGGCTTTGATAGAGAAATCCCTTTAAGTGCCATTGTCTCCAAGTTAACTTGAACCCTAGCTAGGGTATCTTGGAGGTCTAGCCCCAGACCTCAATCTGTGCTGCCAGACTCAGGTATGGGCTTTGGGGAAAAGTGAAGACAAGAGAAGAGACATCTAAAAGGATGCTGACTAGCCGAAGGCAGGGTTCGGCAAGGTGGAGTAGGGCTGATGGTGGTACACTCTAATCCGTTACCAAAACATGTGACAAAAGCCCCAGAGCTCCAGGCCAGAAGGCAGCACTCTTTAGTGTGCAGATGAAGGACCACAGAGGCACAGGGGTTTCTGGCAGTCGGGACAGCAACAGGGAAAGGCAGTGGGGAAGCCAGGTTCTGGCCCCACCCTGTGAACATAGTCAGAGGCCACCTCTTTCTGAAAGCAGAGGAAAAGGAGGTGACCAACAAGGAAGGATTCCTTGTGGCATGATCAGAGTCACACTGGGGAGAGCTCTGTCCCATCTGCAGCCTCCAGAACACCCTGAGCCCTAGACTTCCCTGGTCTGGGGACAAAGGTCAGGTTAGATCCAAGTTGCTATCAGCAGAGGCAGGACTCTGAGCCACTGATGCTGGCTTTCAAGTGGCCAGGGTCTTCCTGGAGAAGGAAGACCCAGAGTGGAGCCTTGAATGATGGATAAGGTGGGGGGGACGACGACAAGAGGATATGGAGCAGGAAGTTAGATGGCATATTTCAGAAAGCTCCACACACCTCAGTGCCCATTCCAACCCCAGCCCCCTGGGCCAATTAGGAACCTGACTCCTGTGGGGGCTCATTAGACAGGGGCTGGGGTCAGACACAGGCCAAGGCCCTGTAGCCCCTCAGAGCTTCAGGATGGCAAGCACAAAAGCTTTCTCTGCTGCTTGGGAAGAAACAGAACAGGACAGAGAAGATGTGCGTTCTTTGTTTCTTTGCCTTAACCTTGGATTGAATAAAGAAGCCACTGTGTCCCCACCCCCGGGAGGGCACATTTACAGAGCAGCGGAGGGTGTTTGCAGCAGCACTTTGCATGGACTTGTTTGGTGCAGAGGTCCAGCTGTCAGTCAAGGGAAATTATTTGGGGCACAGGATTTCAGATGAGCAGAATAGATTTCCTCTATTCTAGAACCTGCTGAGACCCCCATCTACTCCCATCTGCTCTCTGTGCTTTAGCGGAGTTCCTGGGGGCTAGTACCCAGGACACAGCCCACCCTGGCTAGTTGAGGGGGGGGGCTGGGCAAGCCAGGCCTGCTCCAGCTTTCGGACCAGGTCCACATGTGTGCTATGAGGTCACAGCCCTTGCAGCTGTGCTGGCCTCTGGTTAGTCTCACAGCCCAAATCCCATATCATCCACTCCACTCCCACTTCTGCCACAGAGGCCAGGCTCTGACCCTGCTGTTGCCCAGGAGCCTCCAAGGGAAGGGGGCCAGAGTAGAACCTTAAAGGCTGGGCGAAGTTGAGGGGCTTCAGAGCAAAGAATAAGAACAAGAAGCTGGATGTGACTTCCAGGAAGTCTGACCGCCCCCCCCCCATGGCCCCCCCCATGCCCACACTAACCCTGACTCCTTCATGGTCCTGGCCAAAGATATCTCTCTTGCCTCTTGCTTCTTAGTTGTACTTTCAGAGCCGAGTGGTGGTCTATGCATAACAAGAAGCCACACTGCTACTGGCGGCTCTCTAAGGACATGGACCTCCCCACCCTAACAGAGCTGAGGTCAGGCTTGGGAAGGTAGGGCCACCCCAGGTGAGGCTATTCCTCCACCAAGTTTTTGTCACCTCCAGCCAAAGTCCCTCGGCAGAGCCCCTGCCCCAACCCTCCTCTGTGCTGCCCTCTAAGTCCCCACCCAGGCAATGGGACATTCAAGGTCCCTTGCCTGCCCCCTGGTGGTGGTAAGGTTAGGAAGTGCCCATGGTGTGTAGAAAGGGAGTTTTTGTTTTGTTTTTCTGGTAGACCAAGGACAGAGGCACCAGGACTCCAGTGGTATTAGATGTTCCTGTGGGTACAGGAGCTGCCTAGCCACATTGAACTTGGGAAATTGCTAGCCTCTTTCAGTTAACCTCAGGCCATCTATTCCCCATACCAGTTCCTTGGAGTGGACTCCCAGTTCGTGTTCTCAGGAAATGGGCAAGGCTAGCTTCAGTTTGTACAACTAACTCTTAAAGACCAGGCTGGCCTCGAACTCACAAAGATCTGCCTGCCTCTGCCTCCCGAGTGCTGGGATTAAAGGCGTTCGCCACCATCGCCTGGCTTTTTTTTTTTTCAGGATTCTACTAAAGAGTTCATTCCTTTTTAAAGTACTAAAAATACAAAGTGAGAAAGGTCTCTGGTATCCTTAGGGACCCACAGGAGCACTATGCATCAAAAATGACAGGGGTGATAGAGCAATGGCGCCCTGAGAGAGGCAGGAAGGTAGGGAAGTCTCTCAGGCCTCTGGTAGCTGTGGGGTGAATAGTCCCTGGTAGACAGCAGTACCACATTGGTTATCCACGCTGGTTATCCACGCTGGTTATGGGTCAGGGGTAGATGCTGGTCTGAGCAAGCAGAGCTTCAAATGGGCCCGGAGGCTGTTATGGCTCCTTCTTCCCCTGTCTAACTGGGCTCCTCTCTGGGAAAACAATGGGCTTTGAAAGAGGGGAGGGGAGGAGCTAGAGAGGAGTTTCAAGAATTTTCCCACCTCCTAAGGGCCTTCAAGGCCAATAGCCAGGTTGCCTGGGGAGGAGAGGGGGATGACTCAGGACACACACTCAGATGCTGCTTCTCCATGAGAGAAAAGGAAAGCATGTTAGCTGTCTTGTTGCTCCACCAGGGAGGAAGGCTGAGAAGACCCAGCTATAGAGAACAGAGAGCAGGAGGGAGAGTCTGGAGGAGGAGGAGGAGCCTGGAGGAGGAAGGAGGAGCCTGGAGAAGGAGGCCCTCCTCTGGCCGTGAGGAACAGACTAGGTGACCTGGAGCCCTGAGCCATTGCAGTTAGCTGGAGAGGAGTTGGGGCAGGAGAGCACTCAGGTCCTCTCCAGCCAGGCCTTGCTCCTTGAATTCCACAGAACTCTCTCTTCACAAATGTCCAGTTGCACCTGTGCCCCTTAAGAATGAAGCAAAAGCCAGCCAGGACTTCCTCTTCTGGGCCAGCTTCTTTCTCAGCAAGGAGAGCAGAATGAACTACCCTTCAGACTGGTTACAACCAGGGGAAACTAGGCAAGAACCTGGTCATCCAAAGTCCTACTTAGAGTTCTGGGTTAAGGGTTAGGGGAGAGCTTCCATCCATGAAGTCACCTGGGACCTCTAGGTTTCCATCTGGGTCGAGTGTCCATGGAATAGTTAGTTGGGTAGAAGAATTCTCTCTCTCTGCAAAGATTTGGGTATGTGTGGGAGAAGGGTAAGGCTTCCTCACCCACACCCTTCCTTCCCAGCTTTATTGTGTGCACGAGCATCAGCGTCAAGTGTCTTCAGCTGAGCGAGAAGTTGAGCTAGCTTCATTATAGGTCTTGTTCCAAGCCCTACCCCATGCCTCTGACCTATAATCTTCCCTAGAGCCAATAAGGGACCCAGCTGAGGTTCAAGAATTGCTGTGTGACTTCAGGCAAGTACTGACCTCGCTGGTTTCCATGGATAATTCTCAGCAGAGGGCACCCATCCTAACCAGGGCATGTCTTGGGAGGACAGCTGGATCATCTGGAGAAGGGGCACGTGTGCTGGCGGGGCTAGGTGGTGAAATACTCTAATACTCTGCCACACAAGCCATGGGGCTCCTCAGGCAGCCTTGCCCTCTTCTTGGGACAGACTGAAAGCTGAGCATTGGCTGGAGGCGGCTGCCCTCTGGTGGCAGCAAAGGCAAACCACATGCCAGCATCTTGAGTCCACCAGCAAGAGCCCTGGGGGTTGGGGCCAGAGCTTAAGCAGGCCTGGTGAACCCAAATCCCTGCTCAACCTCATACTACTGTCTACAGCCCAAGCGTTCTTCAGGGAATCCTATGGTCTTGGCTTGGCCGCTGGCTCTTCTGTCTTCCTCTCTGGCGATTACCACCCCCACTTCCTTCCCCCACATCTTGAGGGTTCCTCACCAACTCCTTTGTATCCTTTCTCCCTGTTCCCCAATTCTGAACATCCACTCCCTTTCTGAGGCGCACATCTCGAGGCCTGCCTTCCCATGTCTCCCTTCCTCCGCTTTTATCCTGCCTTCATCTTGTTTCCATGCCCTGCCTCTCACCTGGCACTACTCTTGACCCCTATACCCATCTGTCCCTAGTAGTTGGCAGCCAAGGAACCTTATTACAACCCCTGCATGGTGGGCCCTTCAGTTTCCTGCAGCAGAGGCCAGGAGAGTCCATTTCTCCAGCTTGCTCTGCAGCTGTCCCCTTCCCCCATCTCTTCCCACAACTTCTCCTGGGCTTGGAAGCCCCTCCCTCCAGGTACCACCCTCATCCTAAGAGAAGCTTGAAGCTTGTGTCATCACTGCCTCCAGGAAGCTCTCCAGGCTTACTAAGCTGGGAATAGGCCTTCTGGAGGCCCCTTCTTCCACAGACAAGGAAGCGTCTGCTACCCTCTCAGTGTAGAGGTGGACCACTGTGGGCAGGGACGGTCTTGTTTAACTCTGCTCCAGGCTCTATGTGACCCAGAACTGAACTTGGTGGTCACTAAGCCTTGACCACCAAGGGGGTTATTGTGATGCTTCAGGCGCAGGCTTGTGACAGTCTCTGGAGCACACTACTTCCAGCCTCAGTTTCCCCAACTATATAGTGATGATACAAGGTCCCTTCTGACTACATAATTGGTGGCAGCCAGATACGTGGGTCCCCATTGGGTGATGTGCTTCAGACTATAGCATAAGCTCTGACCATAGTCTAAGTATCTCTCTTGGGCTCAGAGAGTCCTCACCCTCCTCCTCAGTGGAAATGAACCTCAGTCCAATAAACTAGGTCTCATCATATAAGAGGAATTTCTGGGCCCAGTGCCCAGGGCCATTTCTGGAGTGTTTTGAAACACCTAAAGTGGTTCCCTTGAGTTACTATCTCCAGGCACCCTAGTGCCAGGGCCAGGGCTAACCTTTCGATTAGCTCTCATATCACAATAGTTCTTGGGAGCTGATTTTGTATCCACAGATGAGGGCCCTGAAGCCCAAGGTCGGGAACCCCACTTTCTGAGCCCACAGGGTGTTATGGATGTGGTAAAGCCCACAAATACTCCTGGGCAGCGGGAAAACTAAAACCTGGCACTCTGACATTTCTCACTCTGGCAGGCTCCGAGGGTCGGGTGGAGGGGACGAGTGGGCAAGGAGAATGCGAAGGGTCCTCAGGGTCAGGCATAGTGGCATTTGAGTCAGGGCCCCTGAGGCCACGCCTGTCCCTCCCCTAGGAGGTAACTAGAGAATGAGATCATAAAGAGAATCTGGAGCAGGGTGTCCTGTGTGTTTTCAAGGCTGGAACGTGATGTAGAACACGGCCCTGAGGGTAACCCGGCTACAGGCTGTGGTCAGAGGTCAGGGCTGCTAACTTGAACCTTGTGGTCTGCCAGCCCAGCTGTGCTGCCAAGGTCCCCACTTGGCCATGCAAATGGGGGCAGCTGAGATTCCCATAGAAACAGAGCCCTGACTAGAGTAGAGAGGCTGAGCCAGGAGGTCACACTGTCTCACTATGGAGGCCTCACTCCCAGAAATCAGGCAGGGCTAGGCTAAGAGTCTCGGAGGAAGATGAGGCTTCAAGGGGTGGAGTCCCCAGGACCCACTGACCCTCCTATGGAAGGACCTGATGGCCGAGGCAGGCGGCCACCTCACCGGAAGCCAACGTCTCCCTCTGTCCTTTGCTGCTGTGATCTCTGTTTCCTTCACTGATGGGGAGGGTAAAAATAAAAGAGCAATACTTACTTCCCCCACATCCCAGAACTGCAGAGATGGGGAACAATGAGAGCTTACAAACGATAATCCCCTGAATGAGAAGTTGGCTGCCCAGATCCTGTAAGATGGGCTGAGGGGCTGCAAGCTCTCCCCCAGAATTCCTTATGTGTGCATGCGCCCATCCTATCCCAGTTAAGTTTGGGTTAACTCCCCACATGATCCCTTCATTTCACAATAGAGTGTGGCCTTCTCTCTGAACCAGGACAACTAATTCTAGGACACTCCATGCAGACTACAAACTGCTGAATCCTTGAACATAGACCTAGGAATGTGTATGTGTTGAGGCAATAACCTTAGAAACCAGTAACCGCACTGGCGTTGCTGTAGTCAGAGCAGCGTGAGAAGAGGTTGAAGTAGCTAGGGAAGGACAGGAGATGATCCCCTTTTGAAATATCAGAGACTTCCTCCAGTCAAGCCCTGGGCCCTAGATCCAGTCAGTCTTGGAATGTGCCATAAACCACTCAGCAGAGGGGAAGCCAGCAGGCTCATGGTAGGAAGAAGGAAAAGGGAAGGATCTGTTGAGTGGAACAGTCATTGAAACAGAAAGGAGACAGACTGAGAATAGTGCCCCCACACACCTGCAAAGCCCATCGTGAGCTCTCAGCAACTCCTGGGCCGCCAGGAGGTCCCAAGCTCCACACATGTCCCTGACTCCAAAGTAAGTATGTGCATGTGCATGCGTGTGTGCGTGTGTGTGTGTGTGTGTGTGTGCATACGTGTGTGCATGTGGTCCCAGGTCTAGGGTCCCAGTAAGCACCCTGAACGAGATCGCCAGATGGGCACAGATCTGGGGAAGCCACAACAGATGCTAGGGAGATAGAGCCAGCAGTGGCACCGTCAGAGAGACTATAGCCAGAAGGCTAGACAACAGTGTCAGACGACAAACAGTGTCTCATGAGATCCTGCTGACTGGGGACCCCTCCCCTGGAAGCTGTGCCCCACCATGCAGCAGGTAGGAGACTGTAGCTTGGATATAGCTGGATTCCCCCACCCCAAGCAACAGGTGGGAGAGTATAACTGGGAATGTACCTGAATCTCACACACACATACACACACACACAAAAAATGCACAAAATTCAGCTCAGTTGTCCTGTACATAAATGAGCAGACTTTCCTTCTGTAAAAAAAATAAATAAATAAATAAATAAATAAAGCCAGACTCAAGCATCAGCACCAGAAGGCTTGAATTTCAGACCCTGACTTTACTATCTATTGCTCTCATCACTGAATAGGTTGCTCACTTCTTTGGGGCTTGTCCTCAGTTTCCTCCTCTGTAAAGTGGGGGTGACAGTAATACCTATCCCATAGGCTTGCTAGGGGTTGAATCAGAAAAGCACCTAAAGCCCTTAGCAGGAGGCTTGGGGTGTGGGGGAGCCCAGTGAACACCAACATTATGATTATTGTCCTTCCAGACATATGTCAGCTTCCTGCCCCCATCTCCTGCATCTCCCTTATTTTGTATCTAGATCCTGACCTTGACCTTGAGATCTTACCTGAGTCTCCAGGGTCTACTTGGTGTCTCTTCTTGGACGCTGGGCTGTTTGGGAAGCTGATGATAGGCCAGCCCCTCAAGTGGCTTCAGTGGGCAGTCTAAGAAGGAGTTGGGTTAGAAGAGGGGGTTAAAGAAAAGAGAAGGTGAAGATGTAGATTTACTCAGAACATAGAAATGTGGCTCCATGCTTTGAGGCTGTTGCCTGCAGGCTTCCTTACCTGGTTCCTGAACCCTAGCAACCCCTGGTATCATATGAATCATTGTGGTCCCTGAGGAGGCACATTAGTGTGGCTGTCCTAATGCTGCCAGGAGAGATGGGGACCATGCCCAACCCCTCTTCTGGACAATCGCTAAGGCTTGAGGCACAGCCCAAAGCTAATATTGCTCATTGAGTTGAGGGTGGCTCACTGTGGGTGCAGATGTAGTCCTGGGGGGTTGGGTGTGGGGTAAGGGTTCAGCGGAGGATTCTGGGATCATAGGAGTTGAACAACTACCGGCGGGCCATGCAGAAGATGGCAGAGGACATCCTGGCACTGAGGAAGCAAACCAACATCCTGGAGGAGGAGAACCGCACGCTGAGGAGTCACCTAACCCAGCAGAGCTTAGAAGAAGAACAGAGCAGGGCTGAAGAGGAGAACCTGGGTGAGCCTTTGGATACCTACTGGGGCCCAGGCTCTGGGCTGAGCTTAGTCTGGGGCTCACATGGCTCTTTGCCAGGGTGATGGGGAGCTTTCTCCAGATGTGTGTCACACGAGTCCCCTATCCTCCCGCTCCTCCCTGTAGACACACTTGCACAATCTGCCCAGCTATAGCATCCTAGGAGGGGAAACAGAAAATACAGTCCTGAGTCAAGGCCCAGGGCTGGGGTACCCTTGCCTCCATCTGCTCTCAAGCCAGCTTCTTTCCACTCCAGCGGTGTCCATGAAGCAGAGGCTACTGCTGAGTGAACTGGACATAAAGAGGCTGCGAGACAGGGTGCAACACCTGCAGAATGAGCTGATTCGGGTGAGCCAAGGCTTGGTGGCCAGGGGGACAGTGCCACTACTGAGCAAAGTCCTGAGAAATGTTCCAGAGCAGAAAGAAAGCACACGGTGGGGAGGGAACCTGGCTGGCTGTGCAGGGTGCAGCAGGATCCCACATGTACCCTTGTGGCCGGGATAACTCCCAGGCACCCATTCGCCTCCATCCTGCAGAAGAATGATCGAGAGAAGGAGTTGCTGCTTATGTACCAGGCCCAGCAGCCGCAGGCCGCACAACTGAAGCGGTACCAGGACAAGCTGCAGAAGATGAAGGCCCTGGAGGACACCGTGCGGCACCAGGAGAAGGCAGGTGCTAGGGCTGCCGAGGAGGTGCTACAGCCTAGAGGTTGTGGAGCTCTCAGGCCAGCCCAGCCATGGTCTCTGTCACCAGGTGATTGAAAAGATGGAGCAGATACTGGAAGAAAGGCTCCGTGAGAGGAAGGAGCCAGCACCGTCGAGCAGGCCGCAGGGGAAGCCCAACGTCGGTGAGCCTGCTCCCCAAGGTAGATCTCGGAGTAAATGACTTTCCAGCTTGTTGTCTCACCCTGGAGCCCCCCAGCTTCACAAGAACTTTCAGAGAGGGGCAGTGCTCTGCTGTGTCTGTGAGCAGGAGAGAGACACCGGGATAGTGTTAGTCCTCTGCTGTCTCAGGTACAGAGAGCTTCCATAGTGCTCAGAGTCTGTCTCCTGTCAGGAAGCCCCTTAGGACACAAGGATACTGTGTGAGCCAAGTAGACAGAGACCAGACCTCTAGGGTTGAGGCCCCATGAACCACAGGAGCAGAGAAAGACTTCCCCAGTTGGAGGGCCTCCTAGGCCACAGTGCCCAAGTCCTCTGCTTCCTCCCTCCCCCCCCCCGCCCCCGGCATCTTTTCTATTCCGCCTCCACAAAGCAAAAAACAAAACCACTCTGATGGAATCAGTTTATTTTCCCCATTGGTGGAAACCACATCTATCCACAACTGTCAATTAAAGATAGCTCTGATAAGCAGGAAAGAATAAAACGACACCATATCAGGTCAGTCATCTCCCTGGCCACGTGGAGAGACTCCCCAAAGTATCTCTGTATGCCTGGCTCTGGGTTCAGTCTTCACCAATGGCTAAGCTCCGGTGGTCTGAAAGTCTTTAGAAAGCAATGGACATCTCAGAGCTCCTTAAGTCACCTAGAATGTGGACTAGAGTCTATGAAGGGCAACGACCAGGTCAAAGGACCAGAGAGACAAACACAAGGACAAATGAGCAGGGAGGAACACAGGAAAAACAATGGACTAAGATTCTAGACAGCCTGAGGGACATGGGCCTGACTCCACTGGCAAAAGGGAGCCATTGATAGCTTGGGTGTAGAATGGAGCAAAATGCTGGGGCAAGTGGGTCCATGTCACAAGCACCTGTGACTATATTCACAGCCTTCCCCGTGTTCACCACCTCTGGCGTTCACCTGGGCTCCACGGGAGAGAATGTGGCTGTTGATCTTTACTCCATGCTGCTGGCCGAAAACACAAGGCTGCGGGCAGAGTTGGAAAAGAACCGCCAGCAGCCAGCCCCCATCATCCTGCAGCAGCAGGCCCTGCCGGTAAGAGCTGCCAACACAAGCTTGGCTGGAGCCTGCCGGCACTGGTCAGCGTGGACCCCACAATCACCCCCAGCATGAGCCAGGTTAAAGATCCAGCCCAGAATCTGGGCTTCCCAGCACCCAGTGGCACCGGAACACTCATACTCACGCCTTGCACTCATTGCGCTCATGTTCCTAAGATGAATGCCTTGTCCTCGTCTAGCACCCTGGGAAAGAGCAAGGCCCTAGCTCACCCTGGACCCCTGAACCCTGACTCCACCTACCACCTGGCTTGTTCCCACTTGGACACCCTCCTCCCACGATGGGCCTCTCAGAACCATCTGGGATTGGTGCAGCCTTGGAGAGCCCTTTTCCCCATCCCAGGTGGATCCCAGGGAATTGGGAGCAGGTGGAGACTTGGCAGAGAGGCTACGAGACACAAATGGCCCAGGCCACTCCAAGTGCACAGAGACCCTGCCAGCACAGGTGGGTGCCCCGGGGACTACTTCAAGTACCCCTTTGTACACAAACCCAGAGTCAGTGTTTGAAGCTATGGTGGCAAGAGGGCACAGGTGAGTGTTTGTGTTTATCCAGGAAGTGAGTTCTGTTTGGAAAGTCCCAATGCACAGGCAGACAGATAAAACATGAAAGATGGGCATCCTTTGTTTTGCTGAACCTTCATCTACAAAAAGACTCCCAGCTCAACCACCTCCTGGTGTTAAAGGGAGTTCATTAGTGCATTTTACATAAGCCACTGATATGTTAAGATACTAGGTGTGAGCTGGGGGTGTAGCTCAGTGGGTAGAGTGATTGTCTAGCATATATGAAGCCCTGTGTTCAATCCCCAGCACTGTATAAACCTACACACGCCTGTAATCCCAGCACTCAAGAGATGGAGGTAGGAGGACAAGAAGTCAAGGTTATTCTCATTACATAGTGAGTTCAAGGCCAGCCTGGAATCTATGTGATGTCCGAGTGTCTAATCTGAGTGGGAAACAGCATAGGGAACAATGCACACCAAGCCCTATGCAGATCCTAAGGAAGAGGCCCTGGCCCAGGACTAAGGCGCTGTATTTGCCACTGAATTGAAACCCACACCTGGCTGGGTTTTCCTGCAGCACCCGGGGCTTCCTCAGTCATGGCCTCAGGTGAGCATTTGATCCCACAGGATCTCCTTGGTGGTACTTCAGACAAGTTTAACCTCCTGGCCAAGCTCGAACAAGCTCAGAGTCGGATCTTGTCTCTGGAAAACCAGGTAGGTGAGATGCTGGAGCTGATCAGCCTGGAGCAGGCTCACTGTGCAGCCTCTGGCCAGGAGCAATGCTTAGTATACAAGCAGGGTCAAGACTCAATGTACGACTCCATAATTAGGGCCCATTATGTAACCAGGCCAGCCTTAGTCTGTGACCAGAGTGAAGGCCCAGTGTGCATGCAGCTCAGAGTATGGACTCCACATGGACTGCCGAAAAAATCTGTTTGTATCTTAGACTTACCTGTTTGACGCCTCACCTCTGCTACTTCCAGGGCTTTTGCCTTTTCCCAGAGGACAAGCCCAGACTCTGTCCTAGCTCTTGGGGAGGAGCTGTGCTGACTGCTGTCTTTCCAAATTCCCCTCTCCATGTCTGCAGCTTGAGGACTCAGCTCGCCACTGGGCACGAGAGAAGCAAAACTTGGCCATACGCCTTCAGGAACAACAACATGGTTTTGGACATCTGTCAAACGCCATCATCATAGACCAGCCTGTGAGTCACCCTGACACAGAAGTTCCTGGGTGATAGTCTAGAAGCCATCCCAACCCCCAATCACTAGGCCCTGAGAAAAACTTGGGGGATAGTTCTTAAGCTAAGTATCAGAAGTCTAGAGCTGAGTTCCTACCATTAACAAACTGGATAACCAAGTGACCTTCATTCCCCCACTCATCTGAAGGGATAGGAATGCCTGCCAACATGTCCCCTTCCCCATTAGTTGTCCTAAACCTTAAGGAGGAGATAACTATGGGTGAGAAATGGCCTACACAGGCATTACTGGAGCGTTCTGGCTCTACTCTGGCATCACACATGGGCAGAATACCTTGTACCTCTTCCTACACAATTTCTAGCACAATAGATTTCTTTTTAGCATCCTTCTTAGATGACATAAATACTGGGGATAGATTCACATTCCCTTCTTCCCAGGAATAAGAAGATCAACCACAACAGGCCCACCACCCCAAGCCCAACCCTGGAGACTTCATACCCTACAGCAAAAGGTCCTGATTCTCCTACATTCAATCTATCAGCACTTTGCAGCCAAGGCTCTACCATCCCTAGACAGAACCTGAGGCCGTCCAGGGAGCATACATAGTATTACCTCTGCAAGCTCATGTAGTCCTAGGGACCCAGAGAAATTAGGCATCACCCGCAGTGATAAAATGCCACAACCTGCTGGGTTTGGATCCTCAGAAGCATGACTTGCCAGGCAAGATGCTCCAAGTACCTTGAGAATGGGCATATACTTATCTCGCCTATATTATATGTCACAGAATGCTGGAGTAGCCAAGGATCCCCAACAGTCCTCCAAACTGGAACCCTCACTGCCCAACTCAGACATGAAGTTCAACAGACCCTCAAACTCCAAGATTGAGACCTCTAACTCCCAGAAGACCTGATCCTGGAGCTGGCCTCCTTCCCCATGTGCTGGGGAGTCATCTCCATCCCAAAGATGTCTTTAGTAAATGCTAGAACTCAATAAGCACTTGTCTCTTTCCTGGAGCTCAGCAGCCAGCAGTGGATCAGCGGCTCTTTTCACATCCAGCTTGGGTTCTGGGCTGGGGGTGTCTTGTACCTATTGCCTGACCCAGAAAGCCAACACTATGATGATCTGTGGAGTGTGCTGAGGAGACCATGGAGGCCAGAAATAAGGTGCCTGAAGTCTCTGTGCAAGACAAGAGAGAGGCCATGTTTCCCATCAATCCCCAATAACTTTTCATTTCTGGTACTCTTTCACTCAGGCTTAGGACTTCAGAGTGTCCTGGGAACAGAAAGACTTGAAGCCTTCCTATGACACCACTCAGCTATTCCATCATGCCTGGCAGAGTTGATGATATGGTGTACAAATATAGTCAGAGGCAGGAAGTCATGAAGGCTGGGGTCCAAGCTAGCTTGGGTTCTGGCCATTAGAATTCTGGTGATTCTAGGTGACTGGAAATCTCTCTGACCTCCACATTCTTCATCTATCCCATGGCAGCGCGTCTGTCTTGACAAGGAGGCCCTTTGCAGCACTGAAATTTCTGAATCACCAATGAGAGGAGAGAAAGACAGCATGAAAGACAGAGAGAGACATGGGAGGAGGGTCATGGACTAGGGAGAAGCAAAGGGCTCAAGAGTGGACCCAGAACCTTCAGCCTTGCTAGAAAGAACCAAGCCAGCTTGACTGTTGTTCTGAGCTGGCCTAGCCTCCACACCTATCTACAGGACTTAGACTCTGGTAGCCAAGGGCTAGCAAGAATCTGGCACCTGCTCATGGCACGATATAGAACCAGAGGGTCTTGATAGATCTGGACAGAGACATGTTATATAAACCAAATTCTGAGCTAGAATCCATCCTGTGCTCTTAGAATACACCCTCCCTGGAACAAGAAAACAGACCTGGGGTGTGCCCACAGGATGGGCAGCAGAAGGTGGGGAGCCTGTTGACCTTCTGTTGTCAGGCCCCATCACCTCACTTCAGCCTCTTAGTAGCGTGATGTTTCACCACATGCAGCTCTACCCAGGACTATAGGGATTACTCACATCCCTGGCTACCCTGTCCCCACAGCAGAGCTCCCTGGGTCTGTTGGTAACTGCTGGCTACCAACTAGTACTAGTCTCTCCTGATAGATCTCATTTAGATCCCTTAGCCATCTTAAAGCCAATTTTGCTAACTCCTGAACTGATGGCATGTGTAGGGGTCACCGTTGGGCTGCATAACTTCCCATCTTCCTAAATGCCGCTCATCCCACTGTTGACCAGGGATTAGGGGTCATCTCCACGGGGCTAATGAATGTCTTAGAGATCTTCTAGGAATGAAAACACTCTGCAGAGTTTGTCTGTTTATTTACTTTGAGTTCGTCTGTTTATTAACTTTCTGGGTAAGTAAAGGAGGAGAATGGGTAAAGGAGAGGAGGACCCAGCTAGCCTAGGCAGGTCACCCCTGAGAGCTCAGAACCATCCAAAAGGAGCAGGTGTTTCTGGAGACGGAGACACCTGCCCAAAGGCTCCCATGGGGCCATCACCCCATGTGACTCCAGCCTGCAGTTCAGACAGTGCCACCCTCTGTGATCATGGTTGTGCCCAGGTCCTTCTTGAGAGGCTGGAAGTTGAAGAAGATGGGCTTCTCAGGCAACAGGATAAGGCTGAACTTGGTCCCCACATCACAGAGACTTTGAACTTCAATTCTGAAGTTCTCCAGCACCTGAAGAAGAGGAGGTAGGCTTGAGGAATGGAAAGGAGGATTTGTCTCCTCTAGGTCACCCTACTTGACATCTGTAGGCACAGGGTTCTTTATGTTGAGTATGAGCTAAAGAACATGCCACAAATTAAAAAATACCAACTGGCCGGGCAGTGGTGGCATACGCCTTTAATCCCAGCACTTGGGAGGCAGAGGCAGGCGGATCTCTGTGAGTTTGAGACCAACTGCCCGAGACCACAATTATGTTAGGCATGGGCTGATTAGACCAGTACCATCGAGATGTCTTATTTAAGGGGAACGTAACCATTCTCCATAAAAAAAATTTTTAGCGGCAATCACCTTCCTACTCTTTGATCTAGAGCTTGCACTAGTCCTTATTCACTCTAGCCATGTCTAAATAGGCCCTGCGTGCTCTGTTCCATGACTTTACCTTTGACCTCAACTAATCTGTTGAGCAATGTCTCCCACTTCACCTCCTGAGTGTGGACAGATAGATAGATGCTCAGGGGATGTCGATGGATAGGTAAGAAGTAGGTTAGCCCAAATGAGGAGGCAGCTAAGAGTTGGGGTAGACTGGTGAGCCCTGAGGCTGCACTCCCTGGATTCTGAGATGGAAGGAGGAGTGTTGATGGCTTTGCTGGGGCCATGGAAATCCCAGGGTGTTGCCATGTCCCAGAGCCCCACTCACATTGATGAGAAGGATGGTCATCTCCAGCTCCGCAATCCGCCGGCCCAGACACTGTCGAATACCCCAGCCAAAGCCCAAGTACCGGAAGTGGGTGCTATTTTTGCTTTTTTCCAGCCAGCGAGTTGGGTCAAACTTGTCTGGGTTGGGGAAGTAGCTGGGTTCTCGGCCCATGGCATAGATAGCTGCCTGCACCAATGTCTAGGAGCAAGGTAGCAAAGTCTGAGCAGTTCCAGCTCCCCACCGTCCTGAGTGCAACCCTAACTCCAGCTTCCTTGGAACCCTACTTCCAAGCCTAGCTTCTCAGCTACCCAAGACAGGACAGGGCAGGGCCTTCTGCCCACCCTGTAGCTTCAAACAAGACTCCTACCCCTCTGTGAGCCTTGATGAAGGCTGAAGAGACAAAGCTAAGGAATAACCCACAGGGTATTCCTATGCTTTTCTCAACCCTTGCCATACCTCAACCCAGAAATACCAGTCAGGTTAGCCTTGTAACCCTGGACTCCAGAATTCATTACCCACCATGCCCAATGCCACTACTGTTCACACAAACTGAGATCACCGTATCTGAGTGCCCCCACCAATGCCCCAGAATCAGGAAGAAAGGCCCAGAGAGAAGCCCCCATCGCCACCATCTATCTAGAATTGAAATCTGCTCCCTCCTTTCCTCCATGTACCTAGCACAGCCCCTGAGTCCTACCTTGGCAGGAATCCTGTAATTACGAAGTACCACGTCATTCGCAAGATACCTCTGCAAGGTCACAGAGATGGGGTGGAGCCTGCAGAAAGAGGACTCTCAGAGATAGATGGCCTCAGATCCTGGAACAGGAATGTATTCTCTACCCTGACGCCCACACCAACCTAGCATTTCAGCCCCCCGACTACAAGGAGAAACTAAGGCAGGACCTGGTTCTAGTTCTCACTCCCTAGTCCTATTCACCCCTTCCACACTTCTCCCTTCCTATTTCTACTACTATTTCCACTAGCCCATCCTTGGAACCCTTCCCCAAGGGCTTGGGGATGGGGAGGCATGGGTATGCTAGACTTGCCTCAGGGTCTCCTTGATGCTGGCTTTTAGGAGTGGGACCAACTGCACCATCTTGAACATATCTCCCTGGGCCTGGCGCCGGGCAGCCAGAACCTCTGCCCGCAGCATCTCCTGTACTTTCAAATTGTGTGCCATCTCGTAAAGGTTCCATAGCAGGGTCATGGATGTCTGGTAGAAATACAAAGATTGCAAAAGCCAGGCAGGCCCGTCACTTCAAGGTGACACAGTGTCTATGACCTACTTTAAAGAACTTCCCTGTCTTCTACTCTCAACCCCTCATATCCAAGACCAGTTGCAAAACCTTTGAAAGGCCAGCATTTAAGGTTTTCTCGGTGTCCAGGTAGGGAGCTTGTGATGGAGTGCTTGCCTAACATGCACAAGGTCTGGAGTTCAGTCCCCAGCACCATATAAACTGGGTGCATTTGTACATTTGGGAGGCAGGATGTCATCCTCAGTTACACAAGTTCAAGGCCAGCCTGGGCTACCTGATACAGTGTCTCAAAAACAATAAATGCCGAGGGATGGATATTCAGAGCAGGATTTGCCTCTGCCTGCATCCTGTGTGAACCCAGCTCTCTTTCATCTCCTGACCAACAGAGCATCAGCTACACAGCCAATGTCCTCTTTCAGAGGGCTCCAGAGGCTTCCAGAAACCACATTTATACTTCCGTAAGGTTTGTGTACTCATGTCAAGAGCACAGTGGCATGGGCCTTTAATCCCAACACTTGAGAGGCAGAGCAGGCAGATCTCTGAGTTCAAGGTCAACCTGGTCTACAGAGTGAGTTCCAGGACAGCCAGGGCTACACAGAGAAACCCTGTCTCAAAAAGCAAAATGAAATAAAACAAAAGAAATTTATCCACCGAAATGATTGTCATTCCTTTGGTGTCACTGAGAGACAACTGAGTCTCAACATTCACCCCAGCAACAGAAAACAAGACTCAGCTACCCTGAAGCCAGACCACAGGTCTGTTCTCCATCTTTGCTGCAGTTGGTGCAAAAGACATACTGGGATTCACAATGTAACCTCAATGAGAAGCAGAGGCTGCAGCCATTGGTCTGCCACTGGAGGCATCAGTGACCCTGCTCAAGCCCCACAGACTCAGACTCACCCAGGTCAGCAGACTAAGCAGACAGAGGCCTCAGCCTGGACCACACTCCCTCCTGGGGCAGAGGACATGGATTGTAGACACATTGTCGAGGATCATATTTCTATCCAAGAGGTTTAAATATACGCACCTCTGTCTTCCCAGCAGAGACAAAAGTGGAAACAATGTCAAGTTACTTCTTGGCTTTAAGTCCTGGCTCCTCAGAGCCTGCAGATAAAATGTGGAGGCTCCATGGACACGAGCCTGCTGCCACCCCAGCATCTCTCCTATGACCTCTCCAATACATGACCAGTGCCCTAGCTACACAGAGCTGTAGACACTGGGGAGTCTTCCTTCCCCAAGGCAGTTCCTAGAATTCTTTTATCTACCCGGAAAGCAAACAGACTCCTTGAAAATATTGACCACACATGTGTTTATCTCAGAGCCTCCAAGGCCAGCTACAGGGTAGATACCCAGGATAGTTGGCAAACAAGGTAGTTCATTCTATTCTGCTAACTGTGTGCCTCAGCCGAGTTGTTTAACCTCTCTGTACCACTGTTCACCTATAAAGAAAAGATGACAGTGATAGACCTCACAGTGCCACAGGGCCTTGGTGTCTGTTGGGCAATAGGACACAGGATAAAAGGTTGGTATCTTTCAAGGCGGCAGGGTGGAGAATCCACCCAGAATCTGGCCTTCACTGTCTCCATCCACATCACTGTCATTTTGCAACCTTCAACTCTGAGTCAGATTCTTGCTCAACTCTGTTCTAAAAACATCATCTGATCACTCAAAGAACATCTGTAAAAGCTGGTACACAAGGTCGATTGGTCTTTGTTGGCCTGTGCTATCTCTTCTCTTTGAGGCTGAAGACACCAAAATAAGAGTAATTTAGATGGTGTGGAGATGTCAAGAATGGAATCTTGCGAGCAGATCACTTCATGATGGGGCTGCCCCACCCCAATTACAGTTGGAATCAAAACTGCCTCCCTGCGAGGAATCTCACAATCAACACGCCACCCCCACAAACAATTCTTTCCAACTCTCCTAGTGGTCAGTAGCTGTGCATGCCTCTGCCATCTAGCCCTGTGACATATGACAGTCATCACTCTTCCTCCAGCCACAAATACACATGTCTTCTTCCAAACTATTAATATCTCATAAGTGACTACATTTGGATATGCCCTCTAAGGAGACTATGGGGTAAAGAGGAGACATGGGTGTGGGCTCTAGCCCAGGAACTGATGTCCTAAGAAGAGGAAGAAGTCAAGACAGGAGTCACGAAGGATGCTCACGTGTAGACACGAGGGAGATGGCCACCTTCAAGCCAAGGAGTCAAGCCTCGGAATGGCCCAGTCCTGCCCACACCTTGATCTTGCTTATAGCTTCAAGCTGTGAGAAAATGTGTCCGTTGTCAAAGTCACTCATATACACTGTTCTGTTAATATGGCTTAAGCTCCCAAAACTAACAGTCTCCTGTCTCTGGGCTGAGAACACTAATTCCAGCACTTGGGAGCCCAAAGCAGGAGGACTGATGTGAGTTCAGGGTCAGCCTGACCTATAGAGTGAATTCCAGGCCCACTTACACTGCAGAGTGAGACCTTATCTGAAACAGCAACAATGATGAAAACCATAAAGGGTCTGGAAATGCAGCTCAGCTGGCAGAGTGCTTGCCTACCATGTGAGAAGCCTTGGGTTTGGTCTCAGCACTGCATAAAATCAAACGCGGGGCAGGAGAGATGGCTCTGAAGCTAAGAGGATTCAATGATGGACAACCCTATAGTGGTTTACAACCATAATGCCAGTTCCAAGGGATCTGACACCACCTTCTATCCTTCCCAGGCACCTGGCACTCACTTGGTGCAGATATACATGCAGGCAAAACACTCATACATGTAAAAAATATTTTTTTAACTAATTGAACATGGTAATAGAAGTCCTGTAATCTCCAAATTCAGAGGGAATGGGGGCAGAAGGATCAAGAATTCAAGGTCAACCTTGTCTACATAGTGTGTTCAAAGCCACCCTGGGCTACAGAAATCCCCATCTCAAAAACAACCAAAGTTCTATGCAGGAACTGAACCTGTTATTCCTTCTTTCTCGTGGATGAGTCAGTCTCAGATCCTGCCCTATGGGTGATAAAGAGTGTTTGGTTCCTGGTGTGGGAGGTACTTCTGTCTATGTGTTGATTTATTGATTAATGAATAAATCTGTTTTCAACAGTGGCTTAGCAGAATAGAACTAGGCGGGAAAACTAAACTGAATGCTGGGAGAAAGTAGGCAGAGTCAGGGAGAAGCCCTGTAGTCCTGCCGGAGACAGACACCGGACAGAACTTTACCTGGTAAGCCACAACCACATGGTGATAGACAGATTAATGGAAATGGGTGAATTTAAGATATAAGAATTAGCCAGAAATACACGTAAGCTATTGGCCAAGCAAATTGTAAATAATATGGTTTCTGAGTGATTATTTTAGGTCTGGACAGTTGGGAACAAACAAGCGGCCTCCCCCAAACAGGTTCATGGCAGGACTTGGACATTACCCTTCTAAAAGACTACCATTTAGGGCCTGGCACCAAGAGAGAGAAGCATATCATGCAAGTGTGCCCAGCCCCTCATATTAACAGCAGTGCTTCTGACAAGGCAGCTGGTGGGGAAGGGAGCATGTGGGGCACCAAGGGGGCCCATGCCAGGCCCCACAGCACTCACCGTGTCCACTCCTCCTGCCAGCATCTCCGTAATGTTGGCCTGGATGTTCTTGAAGGGCATCTTGTTGCCACTCAGGAGGCTATAGAGGACACCAGGGTACTGGCTGAAGTCTTGCTTGTGCCGTAAGTCCCAGTAGAAGTTCTGGGTGTATTCATCAGCTGTGGAGCAGGAGGAGGAACAGAGTGAGACTCCCTGTAGGTGGGAGGGTGAGAGGGTGCCAGGGGTTTGATAGTCCAGAACCCTTACCGGTTGGAAGCCATTTTACTAAGCCTCCATTTTTGTACTAACCCCTCCATATCCATTTTGTCATTTAATTCCTTCCTTTAATTTTTTTCACTTTATGTGTATTAATGTTTTGCATGCACAGATGTCTGTGCACCACGCATATGCCATGTCCAGGAAGGCCAGAGGAGGGTGCTGGATCCCCTGGGACTCACACACAGTTATAGGCTACCATGTAGATTAGGAATCGAACCAGAGTCCTCTGGGAAGGCAGCCAACACTCTTAACAACCAAGCCAGTTCTCCAGCCCTTGTCATTGTATGCAGCGGTACGACAACCTCAGCTGCTCCTCAGGGACCATCCACCTTGTTTCTTTGAGGTGAGGTCTCTCATTGGCCAGGAACTCACCAAGTGTCTAGGGTAGCTGGCCAATGAACCCCAGGAACCCACATGTCTCAAGTCTCCCAGCACTGGGAGCTGTGGTACAAGCATTACTATGAATTAATATGAGTCCTGGGAATTCAGGTCTTCACATTTGCAAGCAAGCACTCTGCTGACTGGGCAGTGTTGATTGATTGCCCAAGATTATGTAGGGACTGATGGCCAAGGTGACATTTGATTTCCCCACATCCCAGGCAGTTTTATCCATCAACCTTCCCCTCTCAACAGGCCCTAGCTCTCCCCACAAGCTTTCTGTTACACAGACAACTATGGCACAGACACCAGCCCTCAACTCTACAGACAACGAGCAACTTTTTTAAAGGGGGGTTTTTAAGGGCTTATATTTTTTAAATGAAGTATACATGTGTATTTATCGTGTGTGTGTGTGTGTGTGTGTGTGTGTGTGTGTGTGTGTAAGTGTAGGCACCGGTGAAGGACAGGAAAGCCCATCAAATCCCCTAGAGCTGGAGTTACAGGAAGTTGCGAGCCTCCTAATATGAGTCCTGAAATTCAAACTCTCTAAGACCAGTAAGTGTCCTTAACTGCTGAGCCATGTCTCCAGCCCCTAGTCATGAGACCTGTTAAGAAACACCATGGACATCTTTACACCCCCTTCTCCAGGAAAAAAACAAACAAAAAACTCCAATAGTCAGCCTTCAGCCCTGGCACTCATCCCTGCTACCAGAGGTTTCCTCAATGGTAAATTAGCACCCATTGACTAGTCTTGAAACAAAAAGGCGACCTGAGGCCAGGCATCCAGCTAGATGCACTCTCTGTTTGGTGGCCCCACTTCCTGATTATTGCCAGAGGAGTCCTCACCTTTATCAAAAATCACATCCCAGGCAGCCGCATGGTCCTTCCAGGTCTTAGTTCTGAAGACTCGAAAGAGCTCTGGAGGCAGGATGAGCATGGGGACACTAGTGTGGAACATCTGGTAGACAGCATCGATGAACCGCTGGGATTCAGGGTCCACAATCTCCTCCAACATCCCCAGGCGCTCCCCAAAGACGACATTGGTGATGGCTGCAGTGGGAGGCTGAAGCTGAAGACCCCCTTCCAACCTGGCTATATGAGAACCTCAGCTCCCAGAATTATCTCCACCCACGCCCACCACACACAGGAGCTCTACCTCATCCTTAGCTTCCTTCAGCGAAGAAACTGAGACCTGAATCCCAAAGGATGAAAGAAGGCACTCAGGCCCTCATTGGGAGGCCCCGAAAAGGATGCTTTTGTGGGAAGCATGTACAGGATGAACTGAGCCAGGACAAAACTGTCCAAGAGGGATTTCCCCTTGCAATTGACTGAATTCACTATGTCACACATGAGTTGAGAGACTTGAAATATCAGCCTGAGTTACCCAGGACTCAATCTGGTTAAACCTAAAAGATCACAACCACCTTCAAATTTTCTCACCGACCACATGAAGAATTTGCCAAGTTCATTCCATGCCCAGGGTACTCCAAATCTCCTACAGGCCTCACATAACCTCCACTAAGCCACATGCATGCACCGTTCCCTGGTCTAAGCTGCCTGACTACCTTACCCAGTCCGAATAACTTCTAGGTGTCTTTCCACACCCAGCTCAGATCAACCATGAAGGCCTCCTCCATCCTGCTTAATTTCAGAGGTCTGTTTCGAGGAGGAGGAGACTAGCAGCATGAAAGACCAGGCCAAGCTCTGGCTTTTGGAGGATGGTGGCATGGAAGATCTATGTTTGGGGGACCCCCACAACATGAATGTCAGACAAGAGGAACCTGGCTACCTCCTGGATGACAGACAGTAGAGCATATTCAAGAAGCCAATCAATACAACTGCAGGCTGGCTCCCTGGACCCAACTCCCTCCAACCAAGTGCAAGACCCTTACACTCAAAGGAAAAGCGGAACAGGTCACCACTGATGTCCCCTGAAAATTTTCCAGAGTTCTGCTCCTTGATGCGCTTGTGCAAGACCTTGATGAAGTCATGAGCTACACCTTCCATCAGGGGCACGAAGTTCTTGATGCTGTCACGGGACATCACCTCCTGGTTTAGGAGAATTCGATCTTTCTTCCAAGCTTCCGACTTCCTGGGGAAACACATGTCCACCTCATGGTCACAGAGCCCAGGCCTGCCAGGGGCACTGGAAAGGTTCTCTAGTTTTCAGAGCCTGCACCATCACTGTCTTCCCCTCCCCTCCCCAACATTCACCTTCGTCTCCTGCTCCCTCCCTTCCCTCCCTGGCCTAGGAGAGGAGAATGGAAGAGAGCTGGCAACAGAGAACAAAATCCTGACTGCCACCCACCACCACCAAGAAACGGAAACGCTTATCTTCCTGAAGTAACTCCGAGTTGACCCCCTCTAAGCCTATGTTCCATGCATTCCTCTGCCTTCTGATCCTTACACAACCTTGCCATTGAAGACCCTTCTTGTTCATTTTTCTCATTCCCACACAGGTGAAGCCAACTGACCTTTTCTCCCCCAAAGTATCTGAGAATTCACTACGTTGGGAACCCCAGCTATTCAGAATCATTTATTAAAACCTTGAGATTAGGATCTGGGCAGGTAAAGGTGGTTAGCACTAGGCCTGAAGATCTGAGCTCAAGTCCTGGGACCCACATGGTATAAGGAGAGACATGACTCCCACAACATATTCTTAGACTACCACACATGTGCAATGGCGTGCATGTGTCCACACATATACTCATGTATTACACACATGAATGTAATTTTTATTTGAAAATTCAATTTATGACACACATAAAAATCAACCTATGCAAAGCTCTTTCCCTAATTTGGGAGTTTATTTGTCTAAGAATGTTGCTGTGAGCTGCCAAGATGGCTTACGGCTCTTGCTCTTGTTCAGTTCCCAGCACTCCTATAAGGCAACTCACAACCACGTACAATAACTCCAGAAGGCCCAGTGTCCTCTTCTAGCCTTTAGGGGTACCTGTATATGCATGGCATACACTCACTCACACACACACATACACACACACACACACACACACACACACACACACACATGAATTTAAAAAATAAAAATAAAAGAAGTTTAGAAGTTTAGAGTTTGGGGCAAAGAATGTTGTAAACTCATGGCCCTAGCCTACCTTGTCCTCCCATAGACGTCTTCGCCACTTGGAGAGTTCCCTAGCCTGAGTCCCAGCCCCCTTTTTGTGTATGGTTTTACTGAATCTAAATATACTCCTAAAAGATACTTTAAAAGTGTACAATTATTTCCAGATTTTAAAAACACCTGTCAGGCTTTGGGGCACTTGCCTTCTCTACTCAGTTTTACGTTTCGGGAGAATTTGGTTGTGGACCCAAGTCCATACATGGTGTCCACGGGACAGCATAGGAATTTGCAAAATTCATGCAACTTACAGACTCTTTTCTCTCTCATATTATTGATTCTCTGGGTGGCTTTCAGTTTTATTTACTTTGTCAGCCTCATGCTACAGCTGGAAATTCTACTCTTTTTCAAATATTTTCCTCTAAGATTCAGCAGGGGGCTAACATTTCTCAAGTCTCTTATCTGGAATTCCTAATCCTAGGAACTTTTCTGACTCAATAGAGATAGTTTCGGTACATATGAGAAAACAACACTTGGGACATTAACCGTGCCTCACAGTTCTGGAGAGGAGAGTAAGGCACAGAATAGGGGGAAAGTCTCAGGAATACACATAGTGCCAACTGTTGAGCGTAAGTTCCCTGGACACCAACCATAGAATCATTGGTAGGATTTATGTTTACCATACACAGGAGCTCATATTGGTGGAAGAAGTATGGTATAGTGAGATGGGGAAAGGGAGCTTGATCAATGTCTGCCTTTTACAGAGATTGAGACATGGGACCCTCTTGTAGAACGGAAAACTGTATAAAAGTATATCTTGCAGACATGAAAGAATTGTTCGGGTTTGAATACTGTTGTTCTTAAAGCACTGTACTTGTGTCTATTACTTTTTAACTTGGTAACCACAAGTAGCTGCCAGCTGACATAAGTGCTGTGGGAGCAGGATGTTCTGGCTCGATATTTAGTTAAGCCTGAAAAAATGCTGAACTCTCTGTCTGGAATATGGTTATGTAGGGGGTGGGAAAGTGTATTTGGGGAAGCATAAGGGGGAACAATGGGGGCTTTCATAATGACTACGATGTAGTCCTTAAAGTATGATGTATTTCCTAAAGTCAAAAATAGGAGCCAATAATAAAGCTGTTTGTGTAAGCCTGGTAAGAAAAACTCTGTTAAGTATAAATAAATATGGCTTGAGCTAAACAGGGCCACTTGAGTTCAATCCTCTTGGTGGTCAGAAGTTTTCCTTGTGCCAACGCCCCTTCCCCGCCTCAGGTCCTGAACCAGAGCCGAGGCTGAACCACAACAATATATAAATACATTTCTCAACAAGCAGTTTGGTAGAAAACAGTGCCTACATTTCACTGATGAATATGCTGCTTCTCACAGCTCCTTCAGGCTGTCAGGACCCCACTTTATTTGCCACTGTGCTGCCAACACCTGGCACAAGGCCTGGTACTCAGCAGGTGCTTGATAAAGAGGCACTTCATGTTTAAAGCAGTTAGTGAGAACTCGGCAAAGTCCTTGGCTATTCATGAAGAACCTCAGCCTGACATCTCCCCATAAGTCGGCAGCACAATTCCCTATCATCACCACCATCACCATCATTCGCTTTATGGAGCAGGAAGATGAGAAGACCCACTCTCTCCCCCTCCAACACCCTCCATACACACAGGGTTCACTCAGAACTCACTTAAACAGGATCCCAATGGGTCTCTGGTAATACTGGTGATAGGCAAGCCAGGGGCGTATAACGTATCGTTCTGGGTAGGGACCCTCACGTAAAAACAGCAGCTCTGCATCTTCAGGGTCCAGAATATAAACGGACTCCACGTTGCCAAGCTTCTCCCTGGAAAAATTGAGAGAGACTGATGTTGGAACTGGGTCAGCCAGGCCTCTACATGCAGCCTCGGTTTCCTGTATGAAATAGAGACAGACATGCCTTCAGTCTCATGGAACTGCTGAAGAGCCAAACATGACACATATACCTATGACCACTGTGACTCCTTTTGAGGGACCACTTCATGAACATTATCCTGCCTCACACAGCATACCCCAGGACCAGCCTAGCCCATCCCAAACCTCCCATTTGTAACCATGCCTACCCATGCTGAGTCTTCTTGTCCCGCTGGACTTGGAGCCATGGCACACTTCCATGTCACCCTGCAGTGAATACCCTGCATCTCCCATGTTCCAGGCCAGTGGGCCCCTGTAGGACTGTAATTCAGTGTAGACACTGTGCCCCTCATGTAATACTTCAGGGCTGAGGCAACGACTCAGTAATTAGGAGCCTATACCATTCTTTTTTTAAAAAAAAAAAGATTTATTTATTACATATGCAGTGTTCTGCCTGCAGGCCAGAATAGATCACCAGATCTTATTATAGACAGTTGTGAGCCACCATGTGGTTACTAGGAATTGAACTCAGGAGATCAGGAAGAGTAGCCACTGCTCTTAACCTCTGAGCCCCAAGCCTATACCACTCTTGCTGGGTCCCCAGCACCCATGTTGGATAACTCCAGGGGACCCAACACCTCTTCCTGGCCTCTGAGGGCAACTTCACTCCTGTGCACTTATCTCCCCCTACAGACACACATTTACACCTAATTAAATATTTAAGCTAAATCTTTGTTCAAAGACAAAGATTTAGTTTGTAGACATGGAAGGTTTGGGATGGGCTAGGCTGATCCTGGGTTATGCTGTGTGAGGCAGGATAGTGTTCATGAAGTGGTCCCTCAGAAGGAGTCACAGTGGTCATAGGTATATGTGTCATGTTTCTCTCTAAAGTTTGTTTGAAACTGCAGTTAAAAAAAAAAAATCAAGTCCCAAGTATGGATGAGCTGACAGGTGGCAGGGCCCACAGAGCACTTTGCAGTCAGTCTCCAGTAACAAACAACTGTACATATGACCGGGTGTCCTTCTAATAGTCAGTCCCCAATAACACACAACTGTACGTATGACCAGGTGTCCTTCTAAGAGAAACAGATTCTAACACAGACGTGAAAGAGAAAGACTCGGTGACTAGGCGAGAAGACTGGTCTAAAGGCTAAGGAGAGTAATCACAGAAAAAGCCAGTCTTCCGGATGCACCTTGATGTTACACAAGGTCTAACTCCCAGAGCTATGAGGCAATACACTTGTGTGTGTAAGTCTCTCCCCCTCCACTCCTCCTCCTACCATCTCTCTCTCTCACACACACAAGCAACTACCAAAAAGCCACAGGAGGGTCTGCCTCTTGTTTACACCACCTTTTGCCTAAGAAAGATCCACTGAATATAGATTTTAAGAAAACAAATATCTATACACATAAGACACAAGTCAGGTGTTCCCTCTCCCCTTCCTTTCCCCCTTCCTGATACCCTTCTTCCCTTTCTCTTCCTTTTCCCTTCCTCTCTCCTCTTCCTCCCTCTTTCTTTTGCTCTCTTTCCCTCTTTCTCACTCCTTCCTCTCTCTCTTCTCTCCTCCCTCTCCCCCTCTTTGTCTCTCTATCTCTGACCTTCCATCTCTGGTTCCTCTCTCCTATCTCTGGCTCCTTCCCTCTTGACCATTTCATCACCCTACTTCAAGTCTCCCTCCCACGTGTGTGTGTGTATGTGTGTGTGTGTTTTCTTTCCTAATTTCTCCCGCCCTCTCCTTCACCCACCTCCTGGAAAGAAGCATGGCTTTTGTCACAGAGTCTAAGCCGAGGCCCACCTTCACAAGCCATGGCCTTCCTCAGCTTGTTCATGGCCTCTAGAAAACACCCCTTCAGTGTTTTTCCAGCTTCCACTATCCAATCCCATATTTTTTACTTCCTAAAAGACCTTGAAATGCTGTCAGGATCATCAGTCTCACTTCTGAGACTTGAACCCAGGGCAATGATCTGACATCAACAGAATACCTGAAAGACAGACACTCATCAGAACATTGTATCTAAGGGTGCTGAGGCTCAACGCTCACTTAAAGTCTGTTCTCAGCTGTCCATACACCATGGACTAGTGTACTGCTATTCTAAATTGTCTTAAAGAGACAAAAGGAGCCAAGCAATGGTGGCGCACACCTTTAATCCCAGCACTCGCGAGGAAGAGGCAGGTGGATCTCAGTGAATTTGAGGCCAACCTGGTGTAACAGGCTGCAAAACTACACAGAGAAACCCTGTCTTGAAAAATAAACCAACAAACAAACCAAAAAAAAAAAACCAGATAGAGAGAAGAGGAAAACTATTGATTGCATTGGGGAAGCAACTCCACATGACACACACAGCAGTCAGTCTTCATGGTACTAAAGGACCATATAGGTTAAGGACGGATGTGATTTCAATTATTCATTCATGCGTCCCTGATTTTCTCAACTGTTCTCCAAAGACTGCGAGGAGCCTTCATGGTATGGAGGTGAGGGGACCATGAGGGTGGTGCTTTAAGTTCCTCCCTTTTAGTGCTTGCTACCTTCCAGTCTATAAACTATAGCATCACCCTGACTGTGGAGCAAGGCATTGCACAAACTGGATTTCCAGTACTCGCTTAAGTCTGATGATCTACGACCTTGGTAAGTCCCTTCTCTTTCCAGAAAGTGGGGATACGGTGGGGGCGATAACACCAACTTCAAGGGACACAGCACAACACTCAGATGAAAGTGACTGCGAGAACAGCTGATGGAATAAGGCACTCTGACTGGGGCAGCTTAAAAGCAGAGTTAAGGATCTTGTCGTTTAGAATAAAATGCATTGCCCTCCATGCTCCCTTCCAGCTGGGGCACCTCCCATCTCTTGAAGTAGCTTTAAAAAAAAAAAAAAAGCCCACAAGTAGCCTACAGAGTTCTGATCACAAGTACTGTTAAGCAAGGACAGGCCACAGACCCTGAGATTTCAGAAGCCTCGGACTGCAAGGTCATTGCTCCTAGAAGATGCTTAGGAAACCAACTTGTGTGGAGTCACAAAGAGCCTGGAGCTGAGGTTGGCCCTGAAGCAGGTGGGAGCTTAGCCAGTAGTCAGGTAACCTAAACCTACCTCTCCCCTGAAGGTAGAGACAGCCAGCTAGTCTTTTTGTCTGAAGGAGAGTAGGTGAAGGGGGCACTGGAGGTGTCTTTGCTCACATCCCTTCCTGCAAGGAACTGGGAAAGTAGAAAGTCTTGGGGCCAGAAACTGGGAGCCTCAAAGAAATGAAAGAATGTAGACACAAGTCTGAGATCCCAAGCAGAACTTTTGAGCCTGTCTGGAGCCCTGTGTCTCCCATCATACCTGCCTCTGCCCTCTGCCAGGCTTACCTGTAAATGGGGCCGTACTTCTGGAAATTCTGTATTTGATGATAGTGGATTCTGTGTGTACCATTCTTCTTCCAAAAGTGGTACAGGTTTAGCCAACCATTGTCACTGGGGGAAGGGATCTCATTGAAAGGCCGAGGACTATTAGTAGAGATGCCAGCTCCCCCTCCAATGGCCAGCACTGGACCCTGCCAGGTAGGGCTCAAGAAAGGTTGGCAGCCTTTAACCAGCACTGAGCGCAATGAAAGTCCCTTGGCCATCATACTGTACGCACGACTGCCACTTCTCAGTGTCTCTACTCCTAACCTCCACACTTATAACCACTAGCTCAAGGCCGGGAGAGAAGCCGAGGGAGCTCTGACCTACCCCCTCCTCCTCTGGAGGGCTGGGCCCACACAGCCCCTCCCAAACTCAGAGAGCAAACTTTCCAAGGCTCTATCTGACAAATCTGTAGTCAGGCTAAGCAAATACAGGCAGAAGGCTCCAGGCCTCTGACATCAATATCCACCCTGTGGGTCCCCAAGATCACTATCCTCCAGATACCCTGAAAGGCAAGTTTGTTATCTCTACCTTCAGGGGAAGAAAAGGAGACTTAAGCCTCCTGACTGACGCTAGTTCCTTCCCGCTGGGATTCCAGTCTCAGCTCCAGGTCCTTTTCAGCACTTGGGTTTGTTCTCATTGCCCTTGGCTTTACAGAAAAAGGCCTTCTCTGGCCACTAGATAGAGGTCTGGTGCTGACAAACATTAGCCTGAGGTCACAGGTCAGGAGGGACTGACCACATGGCCAGCTCTGGGACAGCAGACCACTTTCTCGTGGCCCCAGGACTTACAAATGATTGATTACTTATTAGCTGATCTTGAATAGTTCCCTAATTCTTGAAGTTCTTTCTTTTTCTTCTTGTCAAACAAAACATATTCCATGTTCTCTGAACTAGCAAGTGTTGCTTTATTATTTTCATCTTGCTTTTGAGATCCCGCTGCCTCAGTGTCCCGAGTCCTGGGTTTATATGCATGCACACTGTGCCAGAAATGTTCTTTCTTCTTTTGCTTTTGGAAATAGGATCTTACTAAGCTACCTTGCCTAGGCAACCCACCTTTCTCTTCCTCCTAAGTACTGGGGTTATAGATATGTATGCCCTACCACACCCAGCTCAGCATTTTCTTTCTCCAGTTCATGCTTACATATGTCAAAACTCACTGAGCTACATACAGCCTTGTCATTGATTTAAATAGGGTCTCACCATGTAGCCCTGGCTAGCCTGAACTTGCTATGTAGATCAGGCTAACCTCAAAAATACAGAGATCTACCTGCTTCTGCCTCCTAAGTGCTGAGATTGAAGGCATGGTCACCAAGCCTAGCTCTTGGCTTGTTCATCTGTCTGACTGTTTGTTTGTTTGTTTGTTTGTTTAATTTTATTGAATGTTATTCCAGGAAAAGGCTAATAAAAATTTGTGGGTTTTTTTCCTAACAGATTATTCTTCTTATGAAAAATAGGGTGACTTTAAAAAGAAAACCTCAACTCATTGAGTTAAACCCAAGCTAAGTTTTGGTGCAGCTTTTGCTCTCCTTAGGTACCATGAGAAGGAGAGTGGCTTGCCACTGTGGACAGAGGGCACACCTGCTAAGAAAATACAGGAGGCATCAGCTATAGTGATGCTTGCCTGGGAGGCTCGCAGTCAGCTGTGGCTATGAATTTGAAGCCAGTCTGGGCTATGTAAAAGTCTATTTCAAAAAATGGGAGAGATTCAGGGTAGGGATGGAGGCGGAGGGGAATGTGAATGTGTATGAATGTGTACATGGGAGGGTAACTGGAATCCTGTGGCCCTGAAAAGCTCTGTGTTAGCATATGGCAGGGAAGGGACAGAAGTTCATTACAGTGGGTCCCAGCAAAGCCAACAGCCCTTCACGTCCCATCCTGCTGATTCAGGTTGGCAGCCACCTGACTCTCAACTTACTGGGCCAATTAACACAGTGTTGGCTTTCACCAAAACAGCTGAATGTTCTGGGCCAGGCTGTCTCAGTGTGAATTCCCCTGCCTCTTCTCAGAAACTCACTGCTCTTCTTCTGAGAAAAATAAGGGAAGTCCAGGCTAGCAGAAAACAGAGGGAAAAGAGAGGCCAGGTGGAGGTAGGAGGGAGCAGGTAAGGCAGGCTGGAGCTGGGGCAGGGGACAGAGGCAGCCAGGGCCCACGGAGGCAGGAGGAGATTACCTTCACAGAAAGTTCTGCTAAAAGAAGGATGGGCCCCAGTAACTAGGACATGGGCCTGGTCCAGTGGCTTGAAGCTTGTCCTACAGGCTTCTTGGACTCTTGCTTCCAGGCCCTTGACCCTGGATTTTTTTTTCCAAGCCCTTTAAATATTCTTTCTGTGAGTAGCAGATCAGCCATCTAACAGAAACCAAGAGGCCTGGATTCAGAAACTTGGAGATAGCACCAGAGGGAAGATGACATTGAAGGGTAGCCTTGGCCAGGCCCTAAGTCACACCTGTGTTTGTGGGATAGACCGGATGCTTGCTGTGTGCAAGGTGTTTTGCATGGTTCTTCTTCATCCTCACAGCACCCTTACCAGGGAGGTTCAAAAACTTTGCCTGAGCTACAGAGGAGGAAACAGCCAAAATGGCCACTTGCCCAGAGTCACAATGCTAACTAGCAAGTTCAAGTTGCTCCTGGCCGGGAACTTGACTCTCAAGCTTCCCTCACCATGTTGCTGATAGCTGGACCTCAGATACAAGTAAGAACCATTGGTATTATGAGGGCACAACCTGCAAACCAGAAACCATTGGCTGGATAACCTGATGTCACAGGATCATTTCTGTCAGCTCCCGTTGTACAGATGAGAAAAATGAGGCCTAGGAAGGGGCACATACCTACCATGGGTCACTAGAGGATCAGGGATCAGGTCTCTGGGTCCCCATAGAGACACAAGGGAACAATCAAAGGATGGGCCTTCCCCGCTGGTGTCCTGTGTGAGCTCAGCTGCCAATCGCAGCAGCCTTCTGCTGAGGTTTCTTTCCAGTTGATTTTGGAGGCCAAGGCCGAGGAGGAGAAGGAGGATGTTTTAACCTCCTCTGGCCTTGGAGAGATTTGAAGAAACAGGAATTTCACCTTAAAACCTGATTCCTCATTATCCCTCATCCAGTTCCTCGGGGTCAGCCCGGCTGACTCAGAGGAGTTTGAGTCCAATGGTCAGGCAGTGATAGATTGACTCCCAGACCTTGGCAGATCTGGTTCCCACAAGCTCTGCAGGTCAGCGCCTCTTCCACACGCTAGGCTTTCAACCCCTCCACCCACCAAACCAAACCCATACCTATCCTCCCAGCCCAGCCCCTCCACACACCCTGCTGCATCCACCACCTTCCCAGAATGCACCCCTCAGTCACCAAGAGAGTTGTTAAATCAGCAGAACTAAGCCCACCTGAGAAAAGTGTAGTCATCAGAAAACACACCTTCCAGACAGGCAGTGGTGGTGCATGCCTTTAATCCCAGCACTCGGGAGGCAGAGGCAGGCAGATCTCTGTGAGTTCGAGGCCAGCCTGGTCTACAAGAGCTAGTTCCAGGACAGGTTCCAAAGCCACAGAGAGAGAAACCCTGTCTCAAAAAACCAAAAAAAAAAAAAAAAAAAAAAGAAGTTGAGAGCACTGATTCGATGGCATGCTCATTGGTAGCTCACCACCATCTGTAACTCCAGTCCCAAGAGATCCATGCATGAACATGGCACACATACACACATGTAGGTAAAACATTCGCACACAAAATAAAAATAACTAAATAGTTTTTTAAAGAAAAAAAACCATCAGTTGTGTACTTTAAGTGAGTCTATTGTTCTGAGCATGGAGGTGTGTCTCTGTAATCCAAGCACTAGGGGGGCTAAGGCAGGAGAATCACAAGTTCAAGGGTAGTCTGGGCTGCATGGTGATAGGCTATCCTGGACAATGGACTCTGTCTCAAGATGACAAAAAGCAAGAAGACGAACAGGTAAATTGGATGGTTTGTAAAGTCTGCTACTACAAAGCCATTGCCAAGGGTGCTAGGGTCACATGCGGCCATGACAATGTCCTTACAAAACTACTTGACCCATGATTCTGATAACATTTGAGTCATTTCCAACAAATTTAAAGCAGCCTTTTTTTTTTTTAGCAGAAAAATGAGCACTTATCATGAACAGCTGTCACACTCCCTGAGGGAGTGACTGCGGCCCTACCAGCCACACACTTGCTGATAAAGCCAAGCTAGAGAGGGCTGTTTTGCATCACTAATGGCCTCGAGCCTGAAATGACGTCAGCCAGGAATAACTGTGGTGTGAGCTTCACAAAGAAAGGCAGTCATGTGGTCCTCTCTGACGATACTAAAATGAAGGGAAGGGCCATCCAAGTGTGCTTTTAAAGCCATGCCCTTTGTTCGCTGCTACCCCATATTCCTGCCCAGGAAGGGAGTCTAGATTGCCAGGGCATTGGAGACGTTCAGATCCCATCCTTGGCAGCTGCCCTGACCTAAGCTCAAGCCTCAGACCTCCCAGCCAGCTCCTCTGCTGCAGGGGTCACTCCTGAAGTAGCATAAGCTCACAGTTAGCATCACAGAGTGAGCCTGAGGTTCGGCGTAGGTAGAATAGACAGAAGGAGTTTTCAGGAGGCTTCCTCTGGAAACAAGCGTCCTCATATCTCTAAAGAAACTTCTAGAAACCCAGCATTTCCTCCCAGACAAGGCTGGATTGGTGCTTCACGATGTTTGGCAACTTATTCAGAAGGTTAGTGACTTTAAAACAACAAATGTTGGTTGCCAGCTGTGTCTTCAATCAGTGGCCAACCTAGGAGCAGCCTGGGGTGTAGGCCTCTAACTCAGAGCTCTTCATGATGGGGCCTCTGTCACCCCAGGCTTAGCTGGAGCTTCGGGGCCAGCATTTGAGTTTTTCTTCAGGACTTTACAGTGGCTGTTGGCAGTAGCCACTGGCTTTCCCTAGCTGTGGGTCTTGGGCCTCAGTTTCTTACCTCTAGGGCAGCTGTGCGTCCTTCCCAACATGGTACCCATTTCCCAGCCAGAACAAAAGTCCTGAGAGAGAGCCAAAGGCTGCTCTGAGGTAACAGGCCATCACCCCTACTCTGCTATGTTTGTAGCAACTGAAGCAGAGGGGGATGGGATCCACCTTTGAAAGGAAGTGTCAAAGAACGTGTGGATGTATGTAACCCATACAGAAGGGGTCTGAAGCCCCCAGAAACTTTCTCCTTCCATTCCAAGATTCTAGCTTTTAAAATTTTCCCCTTTGGAATGCAAGCTGGTACAACCCCTTTGGATGTCAGTGTGGAGATTTCTCAGAAAATTAGGAAACAACCTTCCTCAAGACCCAATAATACCCCTTTTAGGTATATATCCAAAGGATGCTCAATTGCGCCACAAGGACATGTGCTCAACCTACAAACCATAATCACAGAGAACTTAAACAACAATACAGACACTAAGAGAGACATACATAGACCGAATATACATGGGAAAGTATAAAAAGACAAGATCTCCTGAGTAAATTGGGAGCATAGGGACATTGGGGGAGGCTTGAAAGGGGAGGGGAGAGGCAGGGAGGGGAGCAGAGAAAAATGTAGAGCTCAATAAATATCAATAAAGGAAAAAAAAAACAGCAAAAAAAATTTCCCCTTTGGTCCAAAACAAAATAGAAGAAATGATTACAACCACTGAGGCGTTAATTGGTATAACATGTACACACAATCCAAATAGGAAGACAGGCGCATTTATAACAAGAATATAAGTCAAAATAGGCGTCATAGGAAACATTTAAAAAATGAACATATGCGACAATGGGTGTCCCTGTTTGTGGCAGTGCTGAGGGAAGAGGACACAGATGGGCAGGCATACCACAAGGTATGGGTTTCACAGCAACAGTTAAAAAGTGTTCCCGAATGTGTCATAATTTTGGTCCGTAGAGGTTTAATCCTACAGACTTGGACTACTCAAGTGTCTCACTACTGAGAGGGAAAGAGAGTAAATAAGCTTCTGGGGGGTTACAAGGTTTATGATAGCCAAAGCTGACCCCATGCCCAAGTTTGCTCTCTACTTTTCTGAGAAATATCAAGGAGAAACAGACACTGCACAGTTACTGTCTCCAGGGGAAACCTGTGGCAACCGAACTACTGCCAATATTGCTGGGACCATGAGACTCTCAAAGTTCACCTTTGTTGCTGTTAGGTCTTAGTTTGTTTTGTTTTGGGGTACTTTTTGTTGCTTTTTGTTTTGTTTTGAGACAGGAGCTCACTGTAACCCTACCTGGCCTGGAATTTCCTAAGTAAACCAGGCTGGCCTTGAACTCACAATGAGCCACCACACCAGCAAGGCAGGTTTACCATGGTTGATGAGAAGACCACTTAAGATTCCTTTCTCTCAGAAAGTGAGACGTATACTTGAACTCATTAGCACAGGAGATCACTTCCTAACTATAACCAGTGTCTGTGCTATACAGACACTGAGAGAAACAAATAGTAAATGGGACCTCCTGAGACTGAGATGCTTCTGTAATCAAAAGACAAGGTCAACAAGACAAAACAGCAGCCTACAGAATGGGAAAAGATTTTCACCAACCCCACATTGGACAGAGGACTGATCTCCAAAATATACAAAGAACTCAAGAAACTTGACATCAAAAGAACAAATAATCTAATAAAAAATGGGGTACAAACCTAAACAGAGAACTCTCAACAGACAAATCTCAAGTGACTGAATGACACTTAATGAAATGTTCAATATCCTTAGCCATCAGAAAAATACAAATCAAAACAACTCTAAGATTTCATCTTATACCTGTCATAAAGGCTAAGATCAAGAACACTGATGACAACTTATGCTGGAGAGGTTGTGGGATAAAGGGAACACTCCTCCATTGCTGGTGGGAATGCAAACTGGTACAGCCCCTTTGGATATCAGTATGGCGATTTCTCAGAAAATTAGGAAACAACCTTCCTCAAGACCCAGAAATACCACTTTTGGGTATATATCCAAAGAATACTCAATCATACCACAAGGACGTGTGCTCAGCTATGTTCATAGCAGTATTGTTTGTCATAGCCAGAACCTGGAAACAATCTAGATGCCCCTCAATTGAAGAATGGATAAAGAAAATATGGTACATTTACACAGTGGAGTACTACACAGCAGAAAAAAATAATGACATCTTGAAATTTGCAGGCAAATGGATGGATCTAGAAAAAAATATATTGAGTGAGGTCACCCAGACCCAAAAAGCCAAATATAATAACTACTCACTCATAAGTGACTTTTTGATATAAACAAAGAAAAGCCAGCCTACAGTTTATTACCCCAGAGAACTTCTAGGACACTGAGACACTGAGAGAGACATACATGGATCTACATAGGAAGTAGAAAAAGGCAAGATCTCCTGAGTAAATGGGGGTCACGGGAGAGAGTAGAAGGGGAGAGGGGAGGAAGGGATGGGAACAGAGAAAAATGTATAGCTCAATAAAAACAAATAAAAAATAAGAAAAAAACAGAAAAAAAACAATGTCTTGCTCTCATGGGCACATGGGAGAAGAATGTCTGCCCATGCTCTGTTCTCTGTGGGCTCCTTTTTTGCTCAACAGGTAGGAATCTTCACTCTCAGGAAGAGCGTGTCCAACTTAGATCAAGTTCTAGCTCTCTTTGCACCACTTCAAGTTAGAAAGTCCTTAAAGACTCTTGAACAGCAGACTTGCAGAAGACTGCATTCGGGACCTGTATTTCAAATCTCTGAGTTTGAGGCCAGTCCGGCCTACACAGTTGAGTTCTGTAGCGGCTATGGCTACATGGTGAGACCTGCCTCAAAAAAATAATTTTTTTTTTAAAAGTGGTAAACTTGCCGGGGTGTGGTGGCACACGCCTTTAATCCCAGCACTCGGGAGGCAGAGGCAGGCGAATCTCTGTGAGTTCGAGACCAGCCTGGTCTACAAGAGCTAGTTCCAGCGCAGGCTCCAAAGCCACAGAGAAACCCTGTCTCGAAAAAAAACAAAAAAAAAGAAAAAAGAAAAAAAAGAAAAAAATGGTAAACTTGGTTTCTGTATGAAGAAAATATGAAGCCAGTTTCTCAATCAGGCTGTGGAAACAGAAAGGAGAAGCAGCTCCCAGTAGCTACAGACCATCCTTGATTCCAGTCAAAACAAGTGTCAGCAATTGTTCAAAGTCGCTGTTCGCTGTACAAAAGAGCGAAGTTCATTAGTTTATTGTGAACTTTCCTTTTAAAGGAAGCTGCAGAAAGTAAAAATGCAATCAAACTTGGGCAGCTGGGAATTAAAACCATTCATAATCGCCGAGGAGTGAGCAACAGTTGAGCATGCCCCCACCTACACGTGACAGACACTAAGACACTACATCCAAAGCCTGACTTGGCGAGTATGACTCGCCAGTAACACCAGCAAAGAAGAGAAGCAAAGAACTATTTCTGCGATGTTTTGGTGTCCAGCTAGCAGAGTACAGACTGTTCCCAGGGCCAATGCACACTCCAGACAGAAGGAAGTGCATGCATTATTCATTCCTCTTTGCTTTTTGCTTGAGAGGAATGTTTATCTAATGCTTGGTCGTTCCAATATACTTCTGTTGGTTTAATCCAGGAAGCAATGGCACAAAAGCCACCATCAGGTAAAAGAGAATCATCTTGTGAATTTGCTGTCCCATCCAAGCAACTGCACAAGAGAAAGGGTCTTGATTATCAAGTACATTTTAGGCTCTTCTTCCTTCAACCAGGCCAAAGCCCTGCTTTGATTTTTACAAGATTGCTGCAAGTGTCATGAAAACTTTATTGTTCTTTAGTGGTCCATTTACTGGAGCTAAAAATTCTAGGTGCCAAGATGGGAACAAGATGGGTGCCAGCACGGACAGTAGCAGTTAGTAATGAGGAACAACAGGAACCGCACCCACGATGGCCTGGAAACCAGGCTCTTTCCAATGCAGAACTGCGCTGACCATTAGCATCCCTTCTCCCATCGGCTGCTTGTCCAGACCTGCAGGGTCTGAAGCCAGCAGGTTGCTGCTGCTATCATTCCCTGCACCCAAGAGCAGCCTCAAGGAGTTTGAAGTCACCCTGTCACCATTCAAAGATGTTAGCAACCTGAGCGCCAGCCCCAGAGCCTTAAGAGCCATTCTATGGCCCAAAAGAACCAATTTCTAGATAGATGTAAAGAAAGACACCAGCCCCTTAATGCCCATGTGAACTAAGCCAGCCCGAGGCCAGGCCTTCTTTGAAACTTCACCGTTGTATGGCACATCCTACTTAGGGGTCCAGGATGCTTAATTTCTGATGTTTGAATCCCATCCGGAGCCTGGTAGGAATAAAGGCGGCAGTCTTGAAACTCATGTGACACCAGTCATCCATGAATTTTACAGGAGTCACTTCCCTCCCTGGGGGACATCCAGGACACTACAATCAGCTCAGCAGGCACAAGGAGACATTGAGCTCTCATTTGTATGATGGGGACACGTGAGGAGGACACTCAGTTAATAGGAAGCTCACAGACTATGTAGCATGATCCCAGACAGAATACTCAAACACCAGGTTTTTCTAGATCAAAGCCAGTCTCTCCCTCAGAAACCCATCATTTAGGCTGAGATCAGGCCTCAAGGGCTCTTTCGCCTTGCAGGCTTTTAACCTACTGTTCAGACAGTGAGACACCAGTGTGCAATAAGAAAGGGCAAATGTTTCTTCATATTTATGGGAAAATTAACACACACAAACCAACAGGATCATTAAGAAAGTAGTTTTATTGGCTGAATAATATTTGGATAGATTTTAAAAATGCAAATCACAGGCTTTAAGAAGATAGGAATATATTGTCTCTTACATAAAAGAAATCCAAAGATAGACCATCTAGAGCTGGTGAGGGGTCCTCCCCAAACCCTAGACTCCATCATCCTACTTGTCCATGTGAGCACTTGTCTGCATCCCACGGCCATTCCACAGCCCACAATGCTGCCAGAACCCTCACCACACTATTGTCCAGAGGAAGAGGAAATGGTAAAGAAGCCAAACTGGGCTACAAAGTGAGACCTGTTGAAAGAAAGAAGCGGGGGTGGGGGGCGGGGAGAAAGGAAGAAAAGAGAGAGAGGTCAGGATAGGGAAGGGGACAGAGAGGAAGAACAGGAAAGGAAGGGAGACAAAGAAGGCAAAAGGGACCCTTCCCACACAGCTAGCTCACTTTAGCAGCCTACCCTGAAGCCCCACACAAGGCCACCCATCTCACTGGTCACAACTTAACCATGTGACATCACCCAGCTACAGAGAGCCTAGCGAGAGTGGTGCTTTGGTGCTAGTATGCCCGCCGGGCTACCTGGCCTTGGTAAGTTAAGCCCCATTGGGTAAGAATGGAAGCAAAGAATACATACTTGAGCTTATGCTGTGTCACTGGGAGTGAAGCCCATGTTCTGACCCTGCCAGGCACCAGGGCTACCATTCTGTAACTCCAGAACTTAGAGACAGAAACCTGTCTGGACCCCCAGGAACCCCAGCAGGTATCACGTGGCTGATAAAGAAAATGTGAATGATGCTTTCACTGTGTGGTAGACATTCTGTTGACCATTCTTTCTTGTGAAACACCACTTCTATGGCAAAGACTCCAAAACCACAAAAGTGAGCCCCAAGTTACCTCCCTCCCTGGAGGGGGCAACTCTAATTGCAAATGAATAGGCATGGTTGGGTCAGACATGGGCCCTTCCAGAACTTTTTGGGGTTGTTTTTGAGGCAGGCTCCTGAACCCAAGGCTAGTCTTGAACTTGTGTAGCAGAGAATGACCTCCAACTCCTGACCATCTTGTTTCTACCACCCAACAATCAAGATTCAGGCACAGTGGTTTACTGAGTGCTGGGGATGGAAGCCAAGGCTGTGTGCATGGCAGGCAAGCACTCTCCTGGGTTCTATTCCCTGTGCCCCTTCCATAAATTTCTTGGAGGTTGGAGGAAGAGGAAAGTCAATATGAAAACAAAGCCAGAAATGGCAGAATGGAGAGGGGACCTGTATAAAGCTCCACTGGTCACTATCAGGACCCTCATTCTTGTGCCATGGCTCCCAGAGATCCAGATGTACCCCCTGTCTTTCTGATAAATCTCTTGTCTGTGTCCTCAGCTCCACCTAGGTTTCTTTCATGATTCCAGCTACCTTTCCCTTTCCACCATGGACAAGCTCCTATGTTTATAACACTTTATATAATCATGTTAGAATTCTTTGTGGAGCCCATGGCAGAAATCCAGCTGAAACTAGATAAAACAAAATGAATACATAAATAAGGAGTCATGGAAATAAATTTGAAAAGTTCAAGGGCAGAAGTTAGCACAACAAAGGAAGCTGCTGGCTCAAATGTTCGGCTTGTATTCCTGCCTCCTATTCATTCTTCCTTGTCTGCTTTCTCCTATAGGAAACCACACAGAGCCAGAAAGAAACACAGGGATCTCCCCCAACCCCAAGGTCCTGGAAACTTCTCTAGCAAAGACATAGAAGGACCACCCTCTCCAGTGCCCATGATCTCACTGAGAAACTGATTGACCAGTTTGAGTCACATGCACAGCCCTTGCCCTATCACAGTGAACTGAGTTCTGGCACCTAATAGGCTAGGCCTGCCAGCCCAGGTCAGACAGCACCTTGGGGTTGATTGGGCCTCAAGAGCCCTATAAGAACAGAGAACAGAGCATCCCTTCAGTGCACACAGTTTCTGAGCCAACTGCAGACATAATTGCACAATTTTGTTTTATGAAACAAATAAGGGGTTTGGGGCCAGATGGACTAGGGTTCAAATCTTAGTTCAACCATGAGTTATTGTGTGGATTCAGGAAAGTCACTTGAGCCATGTGTAGACAGAAGTTTCTGTCCTACCTGGTCCTGCAGCCATTCAGTCCCAAAGAAACACACAGAGGATTATATTAATTATAAACTGTTTGGCCTGTTAGCTCAGGCTTATTATTAACTAGCTCTTACAACTTAAATTAACCCATAATTCTTATCTATGTTTAGCCACATGGCTTGGTACCTTTTCTCAGTGAGGCATTCTTGTCTTGTTTCCTCTGCTTCTGACTGGTGACTGACTCCCTGCCTTTCCTCTTCCCAGAATTCTCCTAGTCTGGTTCCCCTGCCTATACTTCCTGCCTGGCTACTGGCCAATCAGTGTTTTATTAAACCAATACAAGTGTATTACAGTGTACAAGAGTATCCCACAGCAGCCATGGGAGAATTAATGTTTTCATCTCCAAAATGGATATAATCACACCTGTTGTTGAGGTTGTGGCAAGGATTTATGGGGACAATGAAGTGTTTGGAAAGGTCATATGTTCTCGAGATGTAATGTCACTAATCTAAAGATCACCCACTGTGGTGTTTAGACCCTCTGTAAGTGAAAGCCAAGTACCTCAGGGCTAGAGAGGTGGTTCAGTGGTTTAGAGCACATCCTGCTTTTACAGAGAGCCAGAGTCTGTTCCCAGCACTGATAACTGCCTGTAACTCCAGCTCCAGGGGATCCAACACCCTCTTCTGGCCTCCTTGGACACCCGTACTCACATGCCCATAACCCACCCACACACATAATCATAATTAAAGATAAAATAAATCTTAGGGTGTCTCTTTCCCTGTTTGCTTCCATGGGACCAGCTCCAGGCATTCCATTAAGTCACACATCAGCTCCCCTACACACGCACCCCACCTGGCAACCCTCCTAGCAGAACAAGTTATTGAAGACTCAGGGAAAGAAGTGAACCCAGCAATGTACGACAAGAAACAAGCCCTGGAAAAGATCATGGCTTTACTAATCCTAAGTCACAGTGTGTGTGACTGTTAAACCCTTTATATTGCCGGGCAGTGGTGGCACACGCCTTTAATCCCAGCACTCGGGAGGCAGAGGCAGGCGGATCTTTGTGAGTTCGAGACCAGCCTGGTCTACAAGAGCTAGTTCCAGTGCAGGCTCCAAAGCCACAGAGAAACCCTGCCTTGAAAAACAAACAAACAAAAAAAAACCTTTATATTATTATTGCCACTCATTTTGTGTGTGTGTGTGTGTGTGATGTCTGTGTATATACATGCATGCAGGTGTGTTTGCGCATTCAGGCACATATATATGGAGACCAGAGACTGACAACCAGATGTATTCTTCAAATGCATCTCCAGGTTTGGTTTTGTTGTTTGTTTTAAAATAGGGTCTCTCAATGAACCTGCAACTCAATTTGGGCTAGACTGACCAGCAAGTCCCTGGTGGTCTTCACCTCCCACACTTGGGTTATAGATGTTATCACACCTGCCTTTTTCATTTTTATGTGAGGGCTGGAGATCTGAACTCAGACCTTCATGCTCACACAGCAAGCACCTTATCCACTTATCTCCCCGGTCCAGCACACTCAGTCCCTTTTGCTTCCCTGTCTATCTGTCTCCTTATCTATATCTAATCTCTCTGTCCATTTCTTCTGTTTCTGTCTCTCTCCTCCAGTCCCTTCCCTTCCTTTTCCTTCCTCCCTTCACCTTGGGAAAGTATACCTGTTAGCTTTTGCCAACTTGACACATACTAAGTCACCTAGGAACAGGGAAACTCAATTAAGGCATTTCCTCCATCAGATTGGCCTGTGCACATGTCTATGGGGGCATTTTCTTGATGGATGGTTGATATGGGAGGACCGAGACCACTGTGAGCAGTACCACCCCTGGGTAACTGATCCAATTGGGGGGGGTTGTTGTTGTTTGTTTGTTTTTTGTTGTTGTTGTTGTTGTTTTTAAAGCTGGCTGGGGAAAACATTGGGAGCAAGCCAGTTAGCAGCACTCTTCCATGGTCTTTTCAGTTCCTGTTTCCAGGGTCCTGCCTTGAGCTCCTGACTTCCCTTCATATGGATTCTAACCTGTAAAATATAATAAACCCTGCCAGGTGATGATGACAACACCTTTAATCCCAGCACTTGGGAGGCAGAGCCAGGTGGACCTCTGTGAATTCAAGGCCAGCTTGCTCTACAGAGTGAATTCCAGAACTGACTCTATAGCTACTGAGAAACCCTGTCTTGAAAAACGAATGAATAAATGAAAGAAAGATAAACCCTTTCTTCCCCAAGTTGCTTTTGTCATGGTGCTCACCACAGCAAGATGAAGCAAACTAGGGCAGACAGTCATGTGGCCCCTGCAGAGTAGAGAGACTTTTGAGGAAAGAATGAAGCATGGCCTTCCTGCCCAGGCAGGGGGCTTATGACAACTGACCCGTTCATGTCTTAAAGGAAAGAAAAGGAGCCCCACTTGGCGACTCCTCCACTTGTCCATATTACCTGCTTGTTTCTGCTTTTAATCTTTCTACTGAGATGGGGCCTCAAACTCCTAACACATGTGATCCTCCTGCCTTAGTCCCATGAGCACCCGAGACTCCCTATGAGTACCTCATGCCTCATAGGACTTAGTCTCTCTTTCTTGCTATGGTGGGGACCAACCTGAGGCCCTGTCCATGCAGAGCAAGCTCTCTACACTCAGCTCCATCTCCAGCCCTTGGACCTATTTTTTAACGGATCCTGATCTATTCCTCTGTCCAGAAAAAGCAAAAGGAAGGAAGATATAAAATACAGTTGACAGGCCGGGTGGTGGTGGCACACGCCTTTGATCCCAGCACTCGGGAGGCAGAGGCAGGCAGATCTCTGTGAGTTCAAGACCAGCCTGGTCTACAAGAGCTAGTTCCAGGATTGGCTCCAAAACTGCAGAGAAACCCTATCTCGAAAAACCATTAAAAAAAATACAGTTGACAGAAATTTTGGGATGAGTGAGGATTTGGAGGTTAAGGCAGGGATCGACAGGACCTGGAAACTGCCAATTGAGTCAAACACAGAGACTGAAAAAGTCAAAGGACTTTATTTGGAGTCTTAGCAATGGCGGTACAGGAAATGTGAGCTCAAATATCTGAATCACTGATCCAAAGAAGATAGGGAAGGCAGGAGATGTCAATTTCTTACAAAGTCATTGTGATACTCTTTGAGGGAGCAACTTCTGCTGGGGTTACGAACAAGTGTGTGATAGGGACAACGCGGCAGCTAAAAGATAAAGAACAGAATGTAGGCACTTAGTGAAGACATGCAGAGTGAGGATTAATAACCCTTTGATGTGTCCCTAAGACACCTGCAGGCAAAGGGTGGCCAGCTTCACACACACATACACACACACACACACACACACACACACACACAGAGAGAGAGAGAGAGAGAGAGAGAGAGAGAGAGAGAGAGAGAGAGCGCAATAGCTGGGATGTGGCCATTGTCTCCTAGTACCAGCAAAGTTTTCACCCAGAGGAGCCCTCACCTGAGCATATTCCCAGCTAGGAACCCTGCAAGTGAGCCCCAGCCCCATCCACTGAAGCAGCCTAGGAGAACGTACCCACCTGAATTTCCCATGGGTTGACCTGCAGCCTAAGCACTGATCTTCAGTCACCTGCCCTGCTCAGCACCTCCTTGCTCCCCAGCTAGAGAGGTGAATGGTCACAGCAGCACATTGCTGCCAGGATGCAGGGAGGCCACCATCTCTGTACCCAGTTCCTGATGGCCCATCTGTCTCCTTCACAGATACTGACAGCTCAGCATCCCTGTAAGCATGGGTTTTTGAACTCTAGACCACTTTCCTCCCCATCAAGGCATGTGCTAAAAGACTAAACTTTGCTCCAAAGTTGTTGTTTTTCTAAGGATAGTTATAATTTTTCTCTTGAAACTATTCAGCTAGAAGCAGCTGCTTTGTAATTGGAACTTCACAAAGAGAAGCCTAGCCCACACATTCTTTCAAATGTAATGAAACTTTTATGGATACTAAATTTAAGAATTAATGAGGTTGATAAAATGTTACAGTTGGATATTTTATTAGGAATTTATTGGTTTTCATTTGGGCAGGATTCTTATTCTAGGGCCAAGCATTGTTTTCTAACTATCATGCTCATGTGGGTCTCTGAAGATGCCCAGTACTGAGCTCCTTAGTGAGCAGACCCGGAGCCCTATGTACACATACATACTGTACTCTTACACACACTACATACACTGCACACACACATATACACACCACATACATACATACACACACTGTGCCCTTACACACCACACACACCCCACACACATACCAGACTCACATATATACATACACCACACACACTGTGTCTTTACCCACCCCACACCACACACACACACACACACCACATACACACACGTACACACACACCACACACACATACCGGACTCACACACACATACACACAAACCACATACACACACGTACACACACACCATGCCCTTACATACATACACACTTATGCCTCAACGGTACCTTGGTGGCAGAAGAGTTGACAAATCAAAACAGGGACCCAGAAGCAAGGTCATGTCACTTCATGTGACAAGAGTACTGCTTTTTTTAAGACTTATTTTTTATGCATATGTCTCTATGTGCCACATATGTAATGGTGCCTCAGGAGGCCAGAAGAGGTCACTGGACCCCTTGAGCTGGAATTACAAATAATCATGAGCCACCCAGGTGGGTGCTAGAACCAATGCAGGTCCTCCTAAGAGCAACAAGCACTCTTAACTAATAAGCCACTCATCTCTCCATCCCCCAACAGAGTACATCTTTAGTGCAACCAGTGGCTAAAGCTGCAAAGGGCGCAGAACCCCAAACAAGTGATTCTCAGAACCAGCATGGCCGTTTCTTTCCTCCTGGAGAGTGGGTCCTAGGCTAAAGGGGAGAACACATGCCCTAGGTTCCTAGTGGACACAAAGAAGTTGCTGGCGCTTTTTCTGTGGCTGCAGGCTCTACCTGCAAAAAGCAGGCGGCACTGGTGTGAGTTGACAGGAGAGGCTTCTGCATGGCACGAGGACAGTGCCCTGAAGGAGGACTTTGAAAGGCAGACACTGGACACAAGGGCACAGTACCCAGCCTCCCTTCAGATCCAGATGGAAGGATGGAGTGAGTCAATCTTCAGCCATATCTATGGCAAGGACTGAGGCAGAGAAAAAACGTCTTCTGAGATAGTGAACCATAGGCCGCCAGTGGCCGAAAGACTTCACTTTAACGATGATCCGCTGAAATACAATTTCTCGCCACTGGGTGGAGCCAATGTCCACAATAACAGAGTTGGGCCCTACTGCTCTGCAGCTGGGATCTGAAAGAGGTCAATTCGGAAGACAGTACTAAGAAACAGTGGGTTGTTTCAGAGTTCTTCCAGGAGACCAGATAAGGGCATAGGACAGAAAACTTCCACCCAGAGAGCACTAGAGAGAGAGAGAGAGAGAGAGAGAGAGAGAGAGAGAAACTACATATATGTGTGTGTATGTATGTATGTATATATGTGTGTATATATATTTCTATATGTCCTAAATAGTCTTCTCTGTCTAGACCCACAGTAAAAGCTAGGTGGACTCAAAGCTGATCCTAGCAGTCCCAAACCCCCACTTACCAGATGTCTGATACCCTGAGAGACGGTCAAGAGGAGTTGGACAGGAATGCCTGCGGCAGCTGCTCCCACCAGTTCCAGGTCCTGCAGCTGGAGAGAGCACGCATGAAGCCAAGTGTCACCTTCAGGAAGGGCGATCCTAAAACCGGAGGTTGGGGTACCCGCCAGACCTCAAAGTATACATTTGCACAGGCCCTCTGGAGGCCATCGCCTTCAGTTCTGCCCGGGGCAGAACCGGATGGCACTCAGCGGAGCTTAAGGCTTTGCATAGCCGACTCGGCTGAGCGAAGCCCGGCACAGGCAGGTGGAGGGGGCGGAGCTCGGACCCTAGAGGCTTCCTCATTGGATGTAGGGGTTGCTGGGGTACTGACGGGTTGGGGGATGGGGGTAGGGGGAGAAGGCGGGGGGGGGTGGAACCTGGATGAACTGAGAGACGTGGGTTTTGAAAGGACTGCGGGGGGCGGGGGGTTGGAGGTGCAGAAAGCTGGTGCAGGTGCGGCGGAATCTTAGTTGGCATCATCTAGAGTGGCCATTAACCATATTGTCCTCAGGCACACGAGCACATGGCCCCAGACTTGCTCAGAAAGAACCAAGCTCCCCACATCTTTTGTGGTGGTCCTTTCTCTTCTCACCTGGTTGTAGAGAGTTCATTATTGATCCATAGTTATTCACTGAGTACCTGTCGTGTACAGATTCCAAAGCAGGTGCCAGAGGGAAAAGCCGTGTCGTGGATGAGTGTGCCCCTATAGCGCCTTACTCCTTTACCCCAGGGAATACGGAAATCAAGCTGGAACTGCCCTGGAAGCTTCCTTCCTACTGACTGCCCTTTGTTGGGCCAGAAAGAGCTACACAGGCTGCTGAGGGAGAATTGTAATCGCTAGTCTTATTCGCTGTGGACCCTGCCTGCAACGGTACCAAGGCAAGATGAGTCCATTGGGTAGGAGTAGCTTGTCTGCCATGCGCCCTGCATAGGGGGCGCACCTGGTCCCGTAAACCCCACTAGAAGTCAGTGGCTGGGGAGGGCATAGTAAAGAAGTTACAGCTATTGTTTGGCTAAGTGGACACGATGTGTCTGTCAAAGTTGCCTTCCAAACAGCTTTGGTCAGAGAAACGTACATAACTGGTCAAGGTACTGAATGCCCAGCTATAAACAGGGCAGCTACATCAGTCCCCCAGCCCCACCACTTCACACACACACCTCAAGAAACATTGCCCAGGGAGGGACAAAGAAGACATAAGATGTGAAAGAAGAGCAGGAGGTGGGGAGAAGTGTGAAACGGTGACTTCCAGGTGTGACATGGTTGTTGCACACTTGAACTGACACTACATGTCATCCACTGGACAAGACTGAATCCACTGACACCTGTCATGGGGTTAGGGCTATGGGATGCCAGCCCTCCCCAAGGATTTATACGCGGTTAACAACTGATAGGAAAGGAAGAAACATTTCCTTCAGTGGTCTAGTCACTGATAAAGTGTGCATGCTGCTATAAACAACCCTAATGAAACTCAAAGGATGGACACACACACACACACACACGGTTGGGGAGAGAAAGGGGATTAGTGGGAGTGGGAAGGGCATAAGAGAGTGTAATGGGAATGGCTGTGATGGAAATATGTACACATGTGAGATGTTGTAATGAAGCCCATTATTATGTATAATTAACATATGCTAATAACATTTTTTCAAAAAGATTAACCATCTCAAAAATAATTCTTGCATTGGAAACTTAATCCCTAATGCAACAGTAATGGGAGATGAAGCCTGTAAGAGGTAATTAGGGAGCTAAGACCCTATCTCAAAAATAATGACAATAATAACAGTGGTTAGGACTTGAGGGCTCTGCCCTTGAGAAGGATGCTTCTGTTATCAGAGTTTAGTTCCTCTCGCTCCTCTATGTTCCTGCTTGCCCTTTCACTTTCCACTAAGGCATGGTGTTGCAAGAAGCCCTTCAACAGATGGGAGCCCTCATCTGCTTTGAGCTTCGAAGCTTCCAGACCTGAAAGAAGGAACTCTATTCTATACTCTGTGTCAAGATACAGACTGACAGGCCAGGAGCCAAACACACAAGGTCGCAGTGTTATTGTTGTAGAACAGAGGATAAAATTTGCTGGGTGGTGGTGGCGCACACCTTTAGTCCCAGCACTCAAGAGGCAGAGGCTCTGAGTTTGAGACCATCCTGGTCTATAGAGCAAGTTCCGGGACAGCCAGAGCTACACAGAGAAACCATTTCTCAAAAGAAAAGAAAAGAGAAGAGGAAGGAAGGGAGGGAGGAAAGAAGAAAGAAAGGGGGAAGAGAGAAAGAACTTGAGAAAGGTTGACAGTTACCCCCAAGTTTGGAAGATCTTAAGCGGCAGGTAAGGATGCTGGCAGCAATGTGTTAGGTTAGGTTTCAGGTAAAACTTACCGGGGATCAATTGTCAGTGTCAAGAAGGAAAAGGCATTTCTTTGTGGCGGTTTCACTACATTTTAACTACAGTTACAAAAGAAGAAAAACTGGCAACTCACAGATAAGTTCTATTTGTGCTGAAGAGGACAGAGTTCTTGAGCCTATGCAAAAATCAACCACTTCTTAAATGACAAATTTCCACTGAAATCTGAAGAAAGAAATGGTCTCTGCTGACAAGTTCAGTGTTCCCAGGACAATACTGGTGAGTTCCACTAGAGGGCAGCAGAAAATGGGAGAGGAAAAGCCCTGGGCATGTTCCCACCAACTCAGGTAGGACGTGGGGAGCTTGGTAAAAACAGTTCTGATAGAGTCCACTTGTTTCAGGTGGTTACTTGAGGCCAGTCATCTCTCTAAGTGATTTATCTGACGTTAACTCGCCCGATTCTCCCAGAAGCCCTATGTGGAAGATGCAATCAGACTTCATCTGTTCTGCAGATGAAGACAGGGAGGCAGACACGGGATCGGGGGTAAATGTGGGATGTGAGCTCCAGAGCCAAGCAACATGCCTCAGTCTGAGAAATGCTCCTTACTTCAAAGAGGGAGGAGAGTAGAAAGACAGAGAAGATAGCGAGGATCTCCATAGACGTAGTTTCTTAGGGCTCTTTAAAGCCAGTTCCAGAAGGAGGTAAAGGCTTCTAGCTGAGCAGTCAGGAGAGATCAGAAATCCTGAGTTCCCCCACATAGAAACCCCATGTGCCTTGGGGGGCCAAAGCCACCCCTCACACCCCCACCCACCCTTTTCTCTGCCGTTGTATCCTACCCTTATAGACCTGCCACCTGTCACTGTTCCTTTCTCGCTAGAATGTGTGAAGCCAGGTTTAACCTATCCTCTCTACCGTTCCCCTGGCTCAGGCAGCCAGCAGCTTTAACTGCTACCAAGAAACTGTGATCTGAGGAGGAGAAAAGGGAGGTTGGGGTCTCCCCAACCAGCCTAGGATCTACCCTTCCGTAGGTCCTGCCTGTGTTCCCTCAAAAGCCCCAAGTGAAAAGCCAAACACAGGACACACCCCTTTAATCCCAGCACTCAGAAAGCAGAGGCGTTTGGAGCTCTGAGTTCAAGGCCAGCCTGGTAGGAGTTACAGGACAGCCAGAGTTGCATAGTGAGACCCTGTTTCAAAACACACACACAAATTTAAGCCCCAAGTGAAGTCAGGCAAAAGTGGCTATGGTTTCAAGCCTGAGGCCCAAATCTTTTCTGAGTTAAGCTCTTGTTTCCCTGGTTTGACCACCATTTACTGAGCCACTCCTGTTGCACATGCTCTGTGCTAGTCCCAGAGTTTACGAAAGGGGCTTGTCTGGTGAACAAGTCGTCTGCCCCTTTCACCTTCAGTGAGTTCTGTGCTCACCTCGGGTTCAAGGGCTCCTTGGAACGTTATGCCTGGGTACCCAAGTATATGTTTCCACTGTGGAACTGCTCAGCCTGTCCTGTACAGAGTAGACAGCCTTCACCCCTGAGATGCCTGTTGGCAGCTGGCTCGGTTTCAAAGCCTTTCCACCCATCTTCCTGCTGTGGCCTAGTGAAGAGGGGTATCGGAAGGTGGCACCTTGCCCAGACCATTTGGGGCAGGAAGAGGCAGGACCTTTCCTGGGCCCAGCTGCCTATGAATCCTGCCAAAACCACCCACACCTACCTGGTTTTCAGGGGCCCTGCAGCCCTTGCCTGGGCTAGCAGCTCTCCCACCTAACTCACAGACCCCTTCCATGGGACTCACCAGTGCTCACCTGGAGCCAGCCCTGATGGCAGCTGATAAGAACAGTTAATGACACATTCAGGGACAATACCCACACTCTCGCTCCTCTTGTTCCATCCTCTGAGCCCCTGCTCCGTGTCAGGCTTACTATGAAGCTACAAGGTCAAAGGTGAGCCAATGGAAGCTGGAGACTTCAACAACCTTCTCTCTCTGGGCTCAGGGGTGGGACGGGTAGGGGTGGGGGCTGCAGTGTGTATATTTCTACCACGTCAGACCAGGAGCCCCGTGTAACACCATCAGACCCTAAGTGGGTTTACACCACCATCAGTGGGTTCTCCACTACCAGATACAAATAACCTATGCGTGCAGATAATTGGAAAATGCAGTAAGTTAGAAAACTATGTTTCCAGTGTGTATAAATATATTTAATTATAAGTTTACGTAACTTAATTATTAACAGGAGCTGTGTTTAACAACCTGCTCACAAAATCCCTGAAAACAAATTCCCAGTTCTCAGGTTCACACAAACTGGCACAGCCCCCTGCTGGAAACCGAAGAAGACAGACCCACTCAAAGCAGGGTGCTCAAGGGGGGGCTTGATGGAGGAAGAGTCACCATACCCCAGAGAGGGGACAAGGAGTAAGCCAAGCTTGGTCGAGGGAGGTGGCGGGAAAGGAGAGAGAGTTTGGCATAGAACAGAAACCAAAGTTGTGAGGCTGTCTCTCTGGCTGAGAGGACATCTGGGTTCCACCCCGGTTCTGCTATTAATGCTCTGTCACTTTGGCCAAGTCCCCACTCTCCTCTAGGCTTCTCCCCTCTGTCATACTAGGGCCAGAAGCCAGATGGTCTCCAGGCCTGTGGGGGTGTCTAGAGCCCCTGGGGATCTGTGGAGGGGCCTGGTGTCTGGCTCTTGACACTCGTAGTAGGCATCTGGCCCACAGTAGATGCTCAGTAGCCAAATCTCCCCTCTCCCTTCAGCCAGTTCCCCCAGGTGATCACCGAAACTCCTGGCTTAGCTGCTGGCTTGTAACTATAATTACAGTCATTTCTAGAACACTTTGCTGCCTCCCCTAATTACCAAGCCCATGCGATTCCAATTACACATCTAAAGAAACATGTCAGGAGCCCCTCCCGGAGGCCAATCTGGGATTGCAGCCCCTAAGGCCAGCTGGGATGTCGCAGGAGCCCACCCTCTGCCACTCCCTCAGTGCCAACCAGGCAGGAAGTCTTCAGCCCACCCAGTCCTGAGTGGATATGGAATGAAGGAGCCAGACGAAACGCCCCACCAGAGGCCTTGCGTCTAGAAAGGAAGACAACTCTCCTGGCCAAGTGGAAAAACCTCTGCCCACGCAGTAGCTGACTCTCCAAGAGCTGGGGTCACCACCAGGGTGCAGCTGGGTAAAGCTTAGAAAGTAGCCTCTGGTTTTGAGTCTGTTATTACCACTATTAGCACCCACTACCCTTCAGAGAGGCTGGGCATTCACACCTGCTGGGGCAGGAGGAGATCAGCACTCTCCTGAGAAAGCCTCATTGTTCAGGACTCTGGAGGTTGCTGTTTCTCACATCAAAACAAGCCTCCCACAGGGTGTACTAACTAACACAGGCCCTTAGTCCAGCACTCACAGACAGAGGCTGACAGGTCTCTGTGGGTTCGAGGACAGCCTTGTCTGCATAGCCAGTTTCAGCTAGTCGGAAATGCTCAATAAGACCTTGTCTCAAAACTGAGAGAAAGACAGAGAGGGTGGGAAGGAGAGAGAGGAAAGGAAAGGAAAGAAAAGGAAAGGAAGAGAAAACATAAAACAAAAAGCAAGTATCCCATGG
>JAQHUG010000003.1:18979423-19046173 GCA_028555095.1 Dicrostonyx torquatus | reverse complement strand
TGGTGACATACAGACTTTTATAATGGGTTAGTTTAATTGTGAGAGGTAGCCAAGAAAAGGCTAGAGATCATGGGCCAGGCAGGATTTAAATGAATCCAGTTTGTCATGTGGTTATTTCGGGTGCAGGCGACCAGCAGCGGCTGGGGAACATACAACCCGCACACCTCTCCCCCATAATTTACAACAAGAAAGCAAACTGAGCAAGCCATGGGGAGAAAGCCAGGAGGCAACACTCTCCTGCCCCTGCCCCAGGGACTGTGATCTGGACACATAAGCCAAATAAACCGTTACCTCCCCAAGTTGCTTTTGATCATGGTGTTTCTGACAGCAACAGAAAGCAGAGCAGGGCAGAAGTCCTCTGAGGCAGCTTCCAGAACTCCATTCCGTTCTCCTCTGACCCAAGTCCTCCGCCCCCAGCGCTCTCTTCAAAGTACACCATTAGTCTGTGTAATCATCAAGCCAGTCTGGGTGTTGAGTATTACTACCCCATTTTACGGAGGACAAGCTAAGCTAGCCATGGTCCCTCCCATTCCCCTCTATGGCCTCCTCCAATGAAGGGTTCAGGAGCAGGCCCTGGGCTGACCAGGCAGGGCTCAACAGAACATCTCACACTGGATGCTCTCTAGGTGGCCAGTAGAGGGCAATGCTGCCCCCAGAGAAGCCGCAGCCAGGTTCTGGCCACCTGCCTTGGCTCCCAGGACACAATAAGGCTGGGGTACAAAAGGGGTTCCTCCTTTCTCATTTGTGCACAAAAGGAAAAAGTCCTCCCTCCCTTCTTGTGTTGTGTTCACCAGCCAAGAGAACATTCTAGAAATTCACCCAACTCTATCCCAACTCTGCTTTCAAGAGAGAGGAAAGGCTGGAGAACAGGATGTATCCAGGTCACAGCTGCATAGGAAGGTATCTTGAAAAAGGAGCCAGGCCTAAGTAGGAGCTCCCAGAGGTTCCATGCTGTGTCCCCATGAAATCACATTAGGATAGAGAGTGAAGGTCCAACTGCTGTGGGGAGACAAGGGTGCCTCAGCCCCTGGACAGGAAATAGGGTCAGTCAGGAGGGCTCTAGGAATAGAGATGACACACTTGGACCCTGAGGAGAGACCCTTGTGTGGCCTGTCCAAGCAAGAAAAACTCAAAAAAACAAAACAAAACAAAACAAAACAAAACAAAACCCTATCAGTCCTAAAACCCTTATTGGTGATTTCATTTCCCAACCGAACTTTTAGAGCCTGGCCCCAGAACAGACAGAAGGGACAGAGGACTAAGGACTAGAGGTCACAAGGATCCCACAGGCTAAAGCTCTGGGCCATGCTGATCGGCTTGGTCGTTTTCATAGTCCCCGATCTGGCAAGAAGGCCTCTGATGAGCCTCTTTTGAAGCCCAGTCTTACTGAGTCCTGGGACAGAGGCAGAATGCTAGAACCTGGGTGTAGCCACTTCTGGGGCAGCATCTCCCACTACTGGCCACCTAGAGAGGCCCTAGTGTGAGATGTTCTGTTGAACCCTGTCCGGTCAGCCCAGGGCCAGCTGTTAGGCCCCTTCATGGTAGGAGGCCCCAGAGGCGAATGGGAGGGATTATGGCTGGCTTAGTTTGTCTTCGGAGGGCCCCCTCACCACTGCCCCCCTCGTTGCTACTGTGCTGTTATATCTAGACAATTTTAGTGAAGTTCCAGTCAAAGCCAGCAGCCTCACCCTGCAGTTTCTGCTGCCCAAAGTGGCCAGGACTATGGTGTGACAGCAGAGACCTGGGAATAGAGGCCCAGAAGAGTGGAGACAGGACAAACACTAGGGATAGGGCAGCACTCGCTTGACTGGCACTAGGTGGAGGAACTGGTGAATCGCATGACCAATTGATGGGCATTTCCTTAGGGGCAATAGAAACCAGACAAGGAAGCAGGTGCCGCCGTGTTTTGTGAATCAGCAGCCATCACTGTGACCTCGCCCACCACCTCATGCTGAGGGCCAAACTGAATCCACAGCATCCCAGCATTCTCAATTTCACACCTTTCCCTCCCCCAGTTTCAATTGCTATGGTCCTTGGCTTGAACCAGGGACTTCAAATGGAAAACTGTCTTTCTTTCAGGGTACCGTACTGAAGGCAAGGACCCCAACTTCTTCCACTCCCTCCACTCCGCTCACCATTGGACTTTGCTCCCTCTTCTACTTAGGGTCCCACTCACAACCCCACTTTGCCTAGTTATAACTAGTCATTCTTCATGTTTCAACCATGTCCCACCCTCGAAGGAGCCTTCCCTGGCCTTCCCTCTAGGTCATCCTCACGATATGCTTCCCAACATCCCTCTCTGTGGTCGGACCAAGACTTCAGTTGTGTAAATGGTGATTGCCTGTTTCCTCCCACTGGATCTGAAGGGCCAGGAAAACAAGAACCAGGACCTGGTCTGGTTTGACCCATTATTTCCACAGCATGGGGCACAGTGCCAGGTGCACAGTACATATTCAATAAACGGCATGGACAGAATGAGTTCTCCAGTTGGCTGGATGTCACATGGTGACCCATCCGTCCCTCTCTACCTTGCCCAGCCGCAGGCCTCACTCTGACCATTCTCATTTGCTTCCTAGTGGTTGGGTTCTGTGGTGAGGACAAGCATAGGGCCCATGATTAAGACAAAAGAGGCTTCTATAAATGCCCCAGCAGGTTCTAGATAGTCTCAGTGATACCAATTGCTCTACCCCATGACTCAGAGGAATCCTAGATCTCACTCCAGACAGGAGGAAGTCTCCTAGGTCTCAAATTTGGCTGCCGGTCCGCACTCAGGGCCAGTGGCCCTCAGGGATAATCTAACTGCCTAACCGCCCAGAGAGGCCAGGGCCCAGTCAGGGTCACACAGCAGAACTGCCAAAGAGCCACACCAAGGATCCAGGGTGCCAACTCCTACCCAGGATTCTCCCTGTGCTATAAGAAATGAGGCTATTTTTAGGAGGCTAATTAGCAAGTCAAATATGACTCCTGCTAAAAATAATGCCACCTTTATGCTTTTCAGAGTCTCTGCATCACCTCATTTGCTCTTGCAATGAGGGAGTGGGCGGGGCAGGCAGGCAGGTGAGGATCTCATCAGAAAGGTGCAGTCCCTAGAGAGGAAGTGTCTGGTCCTCAGACAGGGAGCCCAGGCTTCTGTTTTACCTGCCAGAGAGCCTGGCTTTAGCCCCAAACTGCCTTCTCACAGCTCCTAGACCTGCTGTACCTTGAAGCCTGGAGTCCACCTCAGCTTCTCCTGGGTCAATCCTTTATCACACAGTGGAGAAGGTCTGGAATGGGAGGCAAGGGCAGCGTAGCCTGGATTGTCCCTCAGTTGGGGGACCCAGTTTGCCATTCACCCAGGGGCTGGGTCACATACAGCTACTCGTCCTGCACCCCACCCCCCACAGCTTGACTTCTTTGCACCACAGAAGCAGCACCAGACAGGGCTGGACAGACAGACATGAGGTCAGATCCTCAGTTCCTTCCTGAGCCCCCAACTCGGATGCAGCTGGATTGGTCCTACAGGAAAACAGTGGAGTGTGGAGGGGCAGACTGTGTCTAACAGGGGATGTGGCTGAGCCCCTGCTTCTCAGACAAGCAACTCACACACAAGCCAGAATACCATGAACTCCTCCCCTCCCACAAGAACAGGCTGAGTCCCCACGGGGTAAGTAGAATCTAGAGGGCCCCCCAGTTCCCAGAGGTCTCCACTCAGAACAAGACCAATTATGGCAAGTGCTTCCCTGAGATGCAGACTGAGCTCTTTGTAGTCAGGAGAGCAAGTTGAAGGGGATTATGCTCATGCAATGAAGAAGGAAAAGGGCCCTGGGACAAGCAGCAGGTACAGTGGGTAGAGGGGCTGTGGATCCATGGAATCCTTTTACAAGTACATCCAGCCTGTGTCTCTCCTCACCCACAGGATCAGCTGGTTTGGAAGGGTCTGGGCTCATGGTCCATTATTCACAGTCCATTATGAATTTGACATGATCAGACCCACACTCCTTCCTCCTGGAGTCCTTGTGCTGACAGGTCTAACCAGGAGAAAGGAGACAAGGGGTTGGATACCCTAATGAAGAGAAAGGAGGGGGAGGGACCGCATAAGGCAGAGCAAATCTGTCCCAGGAAAGCCGCAGGTGCCCAGGAAGATACCTCTCCTGCATACTTGGGTGGGCACCCACTTTTCCGGGTACCCACTTTTCCAGGTACCCACTCGGCCAGCAGCATCTGCCCGTAAGAACTGTCTGGTTCTAACCACGTTGGCTACAGGACCACAGCCAAGCCTTTGGGGGAGGGGGAGACAATGAAATGCTGACACTGCAAGAACAAGGCCATCAGCCTGCAGAGAAAGACGGGAAGAGTCTGTATCTTAGGAATCAGATCCTGAGGCGGCATCCAGCTATGCGAGCTCTCTGGCCCCAGTTCTCAGCTCAGCAGGTTCCTGATTATATATTTGGAGTCAGGGCTGCTCAAGGCCCGATGTGGGCATGGCTCAGAACCTGCTTCGCTCTTTAGAATGCCCGTCACTCTACCAGAAGCAGAGCCTTCTTCTGCTGATGGAAAAATTGTGTGTCCTCAGCACCCCCTTTTCTGCCCTCCTGCCATTCACCCAACACAAGCAGAAGGGGGCATAGTAAGGAAGTTCTGAAAGACTGAGCCAAGAGGTGGCAGCATGGGGAGTGGAGGGGCTGCAGATGCCTAGTGCCCGTGTGGCAGATGTTGTGCCCCATGGCAGGAGGCAGCAGTGGCAGGATAGCAGGTGTGGGAGCCCTGACATCAGCCTGTCAAACGGCATCAGGGAGGGAGCTGTCAGTGCTGGGTGAGGCTTGGGAGCCTCGGGGAAGCTGCAGCTTTTCAGCTGAGTGAGCGAGAAACATTGGCTAAAGTGGATTTGGTGCCCCACTTTCTGGGCACAATCTAGGGAGGGCTGCCCAGTGCCTTCGGTGTCCAAGTGAAGCAGGAGGACTTGATACTGGAGTGTATACATGGCCAAGTGAGGCCAAGCAAGTACATGGGCTGGCTGAGATCAGAGTCCCAGAGAGGTAGAGGACAGGAGGCTATAACCCCCTCTCCTCTTTCACTGGAGGGAAGAGAGGCATACTGGGTAGGAAAGGAGGGCTGGTGCTGGGGAGTAGGTCTGATATGAGTGAAGAGGAGAAGGTCATGTAAACCTCAATTGTAGGCTCAGCAAGACATGGTGAACCCAATGGCTAGTGGATGCCTCAAATATGGGGTGTAGGCAGAGTGTAAGGCTGTCCACACTGGAGTGGAGAGCCTGGAGGGGAGCAGAGTCCTTGAACCCAGCTAAGCAACCAGAGCTCCAGTTCTGGATCCTGCATTCTAGGAAAGCTCATTCTAGCCTCCTTCAGAGTCACCCCTCCCATAGCGTCAAGGCCAAGGACATGCCTCCCCAAGACCATTCTCTTTCCTCCCAGTGAAGGACCCAGAATTCCCTGCCTGAAAGAGCCCCAAGCTTCACTATGTAGTCTGAATGGGTCTTTTACCTGGGCTAAGAGGTAGCCAAGAGCCAGGGTTGCTGAGTATGGGAATGGCCAATGGATACACACCTTGGGTCAGTGACATGTGTCAGTCAAGGTTGTGCTAGGGGAAGAGTTGACACACACCCCCATGATGCTGCCTCTTTTCAAAACTGTACTCCAAGAGTCCACAACTACTAAGTGAGATCTGCCTCGCAGGGTGGTGTGAAGGTGTACTAGTCTGTGTGCTTGTCAGTGTAGGCGGAGAGCGCATGCTCTGTTTAGCAGTGTGTTGGCTTGATGTACAACGTTTAAGTATCTGGACATATGGCACACGGAGTTTCCATTTTTTGCTCCTGCCCTAGGCCCAGAAAAGGTTAGAAATAGGAGTCCATGAGGATGCCCCATGGAAAAGTTTAGACCCTGGCCAGGAGAGAGCACACTGAAAGCTGAGCTAGGCAGAACTGACAAACTAGGGGCTCCAGAACTGCTGGAGTGGGTGCAGGGTCCCAGCAGACTGGATGCAAAAGGATGGGGTGAACAAAGGCAAGCCAGACAGCAGATGCTACCTCATTAGGCTTTCCTCTTAAATATGGAAAAGCCACAGAAAGACTTTCTTTGAATGTATGGCTCAGGCTTGCAAAGCCTGGTGCTGATGCTAGCCAGTCCCCAGAGAAGCTACAGCAGATATATGCGCCCTCATTGGGGCCTACCCACTTGCACATTTGGGGCCCTTTGGTTCCGTATTTGTGCTTCTTCCACTGGCCAACCTTCTCTTGTGTTTTCCCCTTTGCCAGTATCCCTTGCCATGGAGGATACTGTTCATTGCCAGCATCCTCCCCAGCCTCAATCCCTTCCTCCAAGGAACAGCCCCCCCCCACCAGCTCAAATCCCACATTCATTGAAGCCAGGACACAGAGCCCCTGTTCAAATCCTTCACTACTATTTACTCCCTGGGTTACTACACATGAGCCTCCTCATGTTCCCAGCAGCTTCATTCATGAAATGAAGATAATAAAATTTCCCTGTAAAGGCGTTAGGGAGATTAGATAAAACACACACACACAGGTCAAGTCCATGCCAGGAAGCCAAGGCACTACAGCCTTCTACCTCCAGACATTCCTAAGCTGTTTGGGGAGACTCTGAGAACCCAGCAGGCACAGGTTCTACCCCCCACAAATATAAGTCCCTGAGGAGCATGCAGACCCCAATCTCAGGCACAAGCAAAGTAGAAATGGGAGGAAGTGAAACTAGGGGGCTGGAGAGATGGCTCAGTGGTTGAGAGCATTGCCTGCTCTTCCAAAGGTCCTGAGTTCAATTCCCAGCAACCACATGGTGGCTCAAAACCATCTGTAATGAGGTCTGGTGCCCTCTTCCGGCCTGCAGGCATACACGCAGATGGAATATTGTATACATAATAAATAAATAAATATTTTTTAAAAAATCAACCAAACAAAAAGAAGTGAAACTAGGAATCTGGTCATGGAGGTTGTCCCCAAAGGCGACATTAGAGGAAGACCTTGAAGACTTCAGGGAACAAGCACAGACACAACTCATGGAGGAAGGAGCTCCTGCAGGTACGTCATTGAGAGTACTGTGTCCCTGGGCTAGGTACCTTATAAATTTGAGAAAATCTCCCCAGCCCTGCTATTACCTCCCACTGTGGACCCCTGAGCTGCTGCAAGAAGGGGGTGTGATAAGGGGCCTCCATAGGCACCCCAGGATTTGAGCTCACACAGTCCCCAAGGTGCCTCTTTGGAGGACTGATGAGAACAGAAGAAATTTCTACATTTTTTTTCTTCCAGACCCCATTTTTCCTCATGAATGGCCTCCTGGGACAACTACTGCCAGCATTTCAGCACAGAACTAGACAGAGACTAAAAGCTCAGGGCTTAGCCCTGCCTTCTGAGAACCTACAATCCAGCTCACAGTGGAGTCTGTCTCTTCTCAGTGCCTCAGAGGAAGGAGTTCCAAACCTGCAACACCAGAATGAGGAAGCACAAGCTGATGGTGTGGGACCCTGCTTGAAGTTTGGTGACCAGAGATGGAAACTCTCATTCCTTTGTAAGAGGGATAGAAACCCACTAGAGATAGGTAGGCAAAGCAGGGATTTACCTAACCACACCAGCATGTGTGCAGCCCTGTGACAGGGATAAAAGAACCTCACAGCAAGTCTCACATGGCAGGCCATGTCAACAGCCTCAACAGACTACCCAGGACACCCTAAGGTGGGTCGCTGTCTCCTTACAATCAAGGGAGAAGAACAGTGGTACACTCTCCAGGAGGTTATCTGAGGGTCCACCAAGTGCCTAGTGACCCCTACAGTGTGCACAGTACAGTAGCTAGCTTTATTATTTTTTTCACAGAAGAAAGGTACTTCTGGGTTCCAGGAAAGAGGAAGTAGACAGGTTCTTAGGAAATCGTGGAGCCACCCCTCAGGCAGATCAGATCTTTCCTCTGATGATTTAGTAGGTAAGACCTGGCTCCATAGGAAAGGTTCTTAAAGCCAGGTCTCTCCCCTGAGTTTGCCTCCCATCATCTATTTCCTCCTGACATCTTTGGGTGCACCCAGGGGAGGCTGTGAGCCCTGGAGGTGAACTCAAGGGCAGTAGATGGCTCTGGCTAGGATATGTGTGGCCAGCACTCCAGCCACAGGCTAGTCCTAGACTCCCTCCTCCAGGAGTCCCCTGCTCCTCCTAGTTTCTTTCTTTCTTTTTTGATTTTTTTAAGATAGGGTTTCTCTGTAGCTTTCATTGTAGCTTTGGAGCCTGTCCTGGAACTAGCTCTTGCAGATCAGGCTGGCCTCGATCTCACAGAGATCCATCTGCCTCTGCCTCCTGAGTGCTGGGATTAAAGGTGTGTGCCACCACCGACCGGCCCCCATTTCTTTTTACCCTCTCCCCAATTCTGTGTCTGTTTCCCTTTCCAACCCACTCAGCTCTCAGAAGCCCAGGGAAACAGAAGGGGTCACTTTGGTCTAATGTGTCCTAGTATGACCCCCAGGGAACCTACCTGAATTCACACACTCAACCACCCCTCAATTCCCTTTGCTTCCTCTTGGTCCCAGCACTCACCCACTTGAGCACTATGTCCCTTTTACTCTTATTTTGCCCTGCAACCTGTAAAAACCTGTCCTGTTGTACACATGGGTGTAGGTGTGGTTTCAAACATCTCTCCAAATGTTTCCTGACTACCTCACTTAACACTTTAGACCCCTCCATGGTAAAGACTGTCAGTCATACTCACCTGTCTTGGTTTTCCATGATTTTAACTAATGATCATCACATGTTTCTTCTTGAAAAAAATTATTCATGTGTTTATTTTGTGTGCATGGATGGGGGCACTCCACAGTGTATGTGCAGAAGTTAGAGGACAACTTTAGGGAGTTGGTTCTCTTCTACAGTGTGGAGCCCAGGGAATCATGTATTTCTTCATCATATTTTTTTTGAAATTGTATATGCATGGGTATTTTGCCTGGATATATATATGCATGTATGTGTGTATACTGTATATATTGTGCTCATGGAGGCCAGAAAGGGGTGTAACGGGGTTACAGAAGGTGCTGGGAATTGAACCAAGGTCCTCTGAAAGAGCAGACAGTGCTCTTAACCACTGAGCCATCTCTCCTCCTCTGCCTACTCTTTAGTGCCTATCTCTACTACCTGGGATGAAACTCCTTAAGACAGGGTGACTTCTGATTTTGTAACAGATGCAAATTCAGCTCTGGGAACAGCACCTGTTGCCCAACTCAATACTGTGGAACATGAATAAATTAATGAGTGGATGCAAGGACCTTGGGCTCCACCCTCTTCTACAACATCCTCTCCAACTCACCCCCAAGTCTTGTTCCCATGTCTTAAAATCTCTTAGCTATTTTAAAGGTTTATTTTTGTTATCTTTAGCTGTCTGCATTTATGTGTGCTTGCCTGTGGATATGTGCGTGCTGGTACCTGAGGCATTGGCTCTCCTGGAGCTGTAGTTACAGACAGTTGTGAGCACCTGACAGGGTTGCTGGGAACCAAACTTTGGTCCTCTGGAAGAGCAACAAACAACTGATTCATCTCTTCAGCCCAAACATACCTCCATTCAACACCTAAATTCCCATATCACCATCTTCCTCAAGACCTCATGGGTTTTTATTTTTTGTCCATGTTGAGGATCAAGGCCTGTGCATGCTTGAGAAGCATCCTGCCACTGACTACAACCCAACCCCTCATTTATCCTCATCTGAGTCTCCAGATCTTACAAGCCCCCTGGGTTCTCCATTACAGCCTCCACCATCCCTCCTCTCCAGTCACCCCATTTCAGTCAGCAGCCACTCTAAAGGGAAAATAGAAGAGACCAAGTGGCTGGATAGTAGTGGCATAGAGCTTTAATCCCAGAGTTCAGGAGGCAGAGGTTGGTAGATAGCAATAAGTTCTGGGCCAGCCTGATCTACACAGTGAGTTTCAAGCCAATCAATCATAGCTACATAGTGGGAGCCTGTCGAAAAAAGAAAAAAAAAATCAACGTGATTTTGGCATAAGCTCAGTATTCAGTTTTGTAGGTTCTTTTTCTGCTGTGTGACTCTGAGCAGGTTCCCTCACTCTCTGAGCTCCATTTCCACACTTGTAAATAGGGCTGTTTAAGTAGCTGAGAAGCTCAACTAAGACAGTGGGTAGGGAGCACGAAAGTTTCCCATGGTTCCTCGCAATTTTCGGTTTCTTCTCTGAACCCAGAGCATCTCCCAAGCTGCTCCCCTTCACCCTTGGCTGTAGGCACACTGGACACACTGATCTGCTCCCTGGCCTAGTGACCTATGACTGTCTCTGTTCTAAAATGACTTGCACTTGCTTTTTCACTTAACAGAAATCCCACAGTGGTTTAGCACATTCATATGCAGGAAACGTTAGCATTCCCTTTCTACAGCCGCATGGTATTCCAGCACAGGGCCACATTACAGTTGTTGCCGGTACCCTCTGCTGGCATGTGAAGGGTGTTTCCAGCCTCTTCCAGTCACAGGAATCACCAGGCATTTATGCTATGTTTGTGCAGGTCTCTGGGTGTCAAACACCCTGGCCCAGAAGTCATGAAGAAGCTGCAATGTGTGACTTTTCACCATCTTATCAATTCAGCCTGATCCCCAGCAGAGCCAAATGGCTCAGAATTCATGTTCTCTCTGTACTACCCAGCCTCCTTCAGAAGACGAAATTGAAGCCATGGAGGATCTGGGCCAGCCCCACTTTCTGCCTCAGTCAAGATCCACCTCTTTGAACTTGAGTTTGAGAAGGTTAGCAGCAGCTCAGCTGGGAAGTTTCAAGATTAGCTGAGGAAAGACAATGGAGCCCAGGCCCTTCCCAAACTCTGGCAGACTGCCCATAGTTCTGGGGAAGGTATGGACTTTAACTCATGTTCTCTTCCCCTGGCTTCCTTCTTTCCTGGTCACAGCCTCTGGTTCCATGTCAATGACTCATTCAGAGACTGCAAGAGGGGTACATTTCCCCAGAAGCCAGCAGAAACAGGCCATAGGGCAGACAGAACCCAGTAGGAGACTTTCAGGTGCTGAACGAGTCTGAAAGGCAGCCCTGGCCCAGGCTCACCAGGAACCCACACAGAGGCAAAAGCTGAATCAGCTACCATCTGCTATAGGAGGGTGGGTGCTGTGGAAGTCCTGGATGCCTCAAAGGTCCATGCCAGTTTTGTGCAAGATGGGGCCCTGCACAGATGTATAAGTATTTTGGAGGCTCCTCCTAGGCCCAGCTGCTGGTTTCAGGAAAGTTCCTGATGTTTGACTGAGCCCTTAGGGTCCTCTCAGGAGCTCTTACTGCTCTCTGACTTCCTGCTGCACTCACCTCTGCAGCAGCCAGACACACAGAGCAAAGGTCCTTCCTCTCCCTGTCCATTTCCTTGCCCAGATAACAGAATCAAGAATCACTTTGACTAGATTGGTAACACCTGTGTAAGAATAGAGTCCCTCGTCCCTCATAAATGAATCACCTGAACCTCCAGTCTGCCTGTCAGAGCTCTGAACCCCAACCCTAACTAAAGAGCTTGTCCCACAGGCACAGACCTCATGGGTGCGTCCTGACGTCACCCTGAGGACAATCCTTCCAGCCACGAAGGCCTGACTAGGGCAACATGGGAGCTTTTGCATGAGACCATTCAACTGCCAGGGGGTTTTTGGCCATGCTTAGCATCTTGCAGTGTCAAAACCCCAATTCCTCAGTATTTAACACCAGGGTAGACCCCAGGAAAAGCTAGACCTCAGAGGCTCCTTGCTAATGACCCAGAAACTGTCCCTGAAGCCCCACAGGAGTACACAATGGGGAAGTGAGCCTTCCTGGGGCTGGGGCTGGGGCTGGGAGATGCTTTAAAGAAAGCACCTTGTGGAATTTCCCCGACCACTTGCGTTTCTGCATGGTGGACCTCTGAATTCTGCCTTGGGACAGATCAGTCCTGAGACGAGAAAAAAAGATCAGCAGTGGACACCTGAGTAGGTGTGAGTCGAGAGGTGGTGGTTCACTCCTTTAATCCCAGCACTTGGGAGGCAGAGGCAGGTGGATCTCTGAGTTCAATGCCAGCCTGGTCTACAGAGTGAGTTCCAACCAGGGCTACACAGAAACCCTGTCTTGAAAAAACAAGAGTCACCGGACCACCTCCCAGCCCCCAGAGACACTCCTGAGTGTCTTGAATGGGGGTCCGGGGCAGGAGAAAAAAGGTGCCTCTCTCCAGTAAGGTGGGTCCCTCTGTCAGAGCCCAGAATTTCCAACACATTACCCTACCCTTTGCAAGCCAAACATAAAGACAGTGGTGTCTGGACACCTCCCCACAGAGCTACAAGGCCCCTGGCAAGCCTTAAGCTGCTCAAGGCCTTGAAGTGGAGGCTAAAGATGTGTGTGGCCTCTGAGCCCACTGGTCATTGTGTAAAGAAAAGGCTCTAGGCTTAGGCAAGGCTTGAGCCCCCTATCAGGCTAGATCCACCTTTAATACCTTCCAAGTACTACTTTTGCCTTTACTAGACCAAGAGCATGCTAGGAGAATAGGATGTCACAAAAAAAGGAAGGAGGGAAGGAAGGAGGGAGGGAGGGACAGAGAGTGAGGGAGGGACAGAGAGGAGGGAAAGGAAGGAAGGAAGACAGGCAGAAAGAAAGAAAGGAGGGAGGGAGGGAAGAAAGAAAGAAGGGAGGGAGGAAGGAAGGAAGGAAAGAGAGAGAGAGAAAGAAAGAGAAAGAAAGGAAACCTGTCTACATGAACATAGTATTTCTGACAAGTGACTCACCTGGGACACTATGAGTCAAGGCAGATGTAAATCAAGAGCCACTGGGCTGTAACTTGATTCTCTAAAGCATGAGTTCATTGAGTAAACCTTGGAAAGGAAGACAGACCATGAACCTTGTAGGCCAGCCAGGCTTGACCCTGCTCAACCAGGCCTCCCACTCCAGACTAGCCCTCCCTCAGCCTTGGGAATCAAGACAGGTTGGCTGAGAGTCAGCCCTGCCATCATCTAAACCCTAGAATCGGGGTCTCAAGGGAACAAGAAAGGCAGAACAGAGAGAGGCAGAGGAGAAACCAGTTTGTGCAGACCTTGGGGGCCTCTGTCACTCAGCCCTCATACACCAAGCAAGAGCCTGGGAATGTTTTTTTTTTTTTTTTCAGAACTTGGCTCCCTCCCAACAGGGGATAGCTATCTCTAGCACAAATGTGCACAGGGACACGTGTGTGATACACACATATATATCACACATACACAAATGAAGTAGTGAGGCTGTGTTGTCACTCAAAGCTGCACTGATGGTGGGAATGTGAAATAGTATTACCTCTGGAAAGCAGTTTAGCATTCCGCCCCCCAAAAGTCAAACGGGGTTACCAAACAATTGCACAATCCCACACCAATTAGACGCTCAACGAATTAAAAACATGCTCACACACCAGCTTTACCCAACTCTTCATGAAGGATTATTCGTAATAGTCCTAAGTGGAAGTAGGCAACCCAAATAGACAGAGCTGTGAATGGGGGGGGGGTCATCAGTGCTAAAATGGGAAGGGTAGACTTGTCCTTCAGCACAGATGACACTGAAAGCATTAAGCTAAGTGAAAGAAAGCAGACACAAAAGCCTGATGTGTGACCCAGACGAATTCACAGAGACAGGAAGTAGCATAAAGGGGAGGAGGGAAAGGAAAGTGACTGTCAGTAGGGAGGGGGTTTCTTAGAAGTGAGGGAATGTTCCGGAATTGATGAATGGAAGGATCACACAGTAGTGTGAACATATGAAAACAGCATGATTGATCACTCGACAATGGTGAGTTTTTGAAAGTGGATTTTTCTCTCAATAAAAAAAATGTATGAAGGCCAACCGTCTCACCAGGGACAAGTGTGAGTGGCCAAACCTGGCTGACAAGCTGGTTTGTCTGTTTATGTCTGCCTGCAATGTTGTCACATAAGTTAGTCTTTGTTCAGAGAAGCCCCCTGTACCTCTCTGATGTCCCTATGAAGAGGTGGGGAAGCCAGCCGCAGGGAGGCCTGGTGCTCTCCAGTGGAGTGCTCCCCTTTTGTCCACAGCTTCAAACAAGTGTCACACAATAAAGGGATTCTGAAAGCAGCTCTGTCCGGGTCCTATTGTGATCTGAAGTTTCCCCTCATTCATTACCTCATAGGGCCTTTCTGGGGCAGGATGTGGCCTGAGAGAGCCCCAGGATGAGTGTTCCCTCCCAACAGTGCCTTTTTGGCACACATGCTGGCCATGTGTGGAACAGCACTTGGGAAGTTCTTCCTTGGTTTGACCACAATATCCCACCGGAGAAAGCGGTGGGCAGAGGTTTCCACTGAGTCAGTTCTCTAACTCAGCCTTATTCATGGCGGGGGGTCCTAACTGTGGATGTTTATGTGGTGGTAATGGGACAGGATGTGGGTGCCCTCCACCCCCCTGGAGCAGCTGCTCTGTGAGAGAACTCCCCCCAGCCCATGCATGCTAGGAAAGTACTTCACCACTGAGCTATACCTCAGCCCTCCCTGAGATGGTTCTGATGACAAAGCTGTCATCCTCATCCTGCCCCTTCAGACTTTCCAGCTAAGCAGAGAAGTTGGATCCCACCCAATCAATCATCTCTGGTCCCATAGAGGTCAGAATGGCTAAGCACCTCTCCTTTCTGAGCTCCCTGTGTCTTGGGACCGATGATCCTGCTACCTTCCTCTGATGACCAAGCCTTAAGTCCTAAAACGGACTGTACCTGGGAATCCCTGACCCTGCAGTTGGTTTTGCACCAGGCCTGATCTTGCCAGTGAGTCACTCTTCCCCAGCTCTTCTATATTCACCCTGTGTTAACCATGAGTCTAAGTAAAGAGGGGCGCTCAGTGGGTAGATATGCAGCAAATGAATGAGGGTGATCAAGGCTAAACCCCTGAGCACATCTGAGCCATGAGACCCTGATGAACAACTTACCCTTCCTGGACCTGAGTTCCTTTACCTGAACATGGGCACAGTGGGCCTGGTTGCAGCCTGTAACCGCAGGAGGCTGAGAGACAGGTGAATGCAAGCACCAGGCCAGTCATCACCAGCCTAAGGAAATTAACAAAACCTTGTTCCAAAACTTAAAAAGAATGGGAAGAGGAGGAAAAGATGAGGATGCAGCTCAGTAGTGGGGCATATAACGTGTGAAGCCATAGGTTCAGTGTTCAGTAACACACATGCACACACACACACACACACACACACACACTCACAGAGATGGGGTGAGGGGGGGGCAATGCCAATTTCCAAGAGTTTATGAAAAATCTCTAAGATTAGCCATATTTTCTTCTTTTTTTAATATTTATTTATTTATTAAGTATACAGTGATTTGCCTGCCTTCAGGCCAGAAGAGGAAACCAGATCTCATTACAGATGGTTGTGAGTCACCATGTGGTTGCTGGGAATTGAACTCAGGACCTTTGGAAGAGCAAGCATTGCTCTTAACCTCTGAGCCATCTCTCCAGCCCCATATTTTCTTCTTAAAATGATTTTTATATGCACTGGTTAATTGTATATGCATGAAGGGGTGCTTACCTCAGCATGCCTGTGGAGGTCAGAGGACAACTCTTAGCATCTAGTTCTTTCCATTCACCATGTGGGGTGTAGAGAATTGAACTGGTTACACTGGCAGGTTGGCAGCAAGCGCCTTTACCCACTGAGTCATGCTTGTCATGTTTTCAGACAGTCCTAGCAGGTAGGTAGGTGTGTGTTACTTGATAGATGTTCACTACTGTTATATTTGATAGCAGTTAATCTGAATACTTTAAGCCAGATTGGTTAACTGATTAGTGTCCCTCTTTGGCGGGAGGTAGAGGTAAATGACAAATTTCAGAATGTTTGCTGGAGTCTGCTGGGCCAGTCTGGCCCTTGGCATAGGCCTGGAGCGTTTCGGCTCCTATCTGGCAGGGAGAAGCGACCGTTGCCTGGTGTCAGCCTTGGCTCTACTTGAGCCTCTTCCAGCAAAGCCCATAAAAAACAGGTGTTATGGTAGGTAAGGGCTGTGTGCCAAGGGGGATGGGGGACACAGGCTCTGTGTGCCTGAGCCCAAACACCAGACAGGATGTATCCTTTGGTGTCTCTAGGACTTCCTCCCCCACCCCACCCCACCCCACCCCATGGAATACCTTTTATCTTGGGACATCAAGAATGTTTGGTATTCCAGGAAAGTCCCAGCCCACCCAGGAAATCTGAACACCTAATGGGGCCTCATCAGGCCCATTGTCCTACAGGGACAGAAACCGAGAATCCCAGTCATCATGATCATCCACTGTAGGGACATCTACTAGTCTCAAGCTTTTCATGGGTGGGGCACATAGTCAGGCTTCCTTCCTGCAGCCACTTCACCCTGAGGCAGATTTGTTCAGTGGTCCCATGGCCCCAGCCTCAGGTGGGTCACAGCAGAAGTCAGCAAGTTTCCTACAAAGGCCTGTTACTTCTCTGCTTGCCTCCAGGAAGTCCATGACTCTTTGCTGGCACGCTGTCATGGCCCAATGATTCCCATTAAAGCCCTAGATATTGGTGACACACTCAGCTGGGTACTTGAGTTCCCAGAAGTGAACACATAAAGGAAGCCACACACACACCCTTTTGCCAAGGACCCCCGGAAGAAGGACTAGAGCAAACCTGTGCACAGATGTTTGTGTGCTTACTCAGGTGAGCAGCCCAGATGTTGTGTGCCTGTGCACTTTCGCGCATTCATGCCCCACCCCGTGTGTGTATGTTTTGTGTAAATGAGAACAAGAGAGAACTGGAGGGACAGACAGGGAGAACGAGACTAAGACTGAAGAGAATGAGCCCTGACTGCGTCCTCCCTGGTGCTGACTGTTGGAGCAAAGACTCTCAGGACATTTTATTCACACTCTGCCTGTGCTTAGGCCTGTGATGGGGATAGGTGTCTTCAGAGAAGGTGAAGAGTCAACAGGTTGAGCTCAGGATAGGCTGTAAGAGGCTAGGACTCCCACAGGCCCTACACCTCCTCATTCCCAGGCCTAGTCTGCAAACTCTTCAAGGGCATCTGTTTGTTCCAGCTGAGAAATAAGTCTGGGTTCCAGCAGTGTAGATTGTCAACATGATGACCTGGGGAGATGGCTCTCTAGGGATGCCTTCAGAGGATGGTGATGAGATTAACTACTGTAGAAAGACCATTCCCTGGCAGAGGGTCCCAGATGGTCAATGAGGAGACAGAACTGAGGGACAGTATGCCATCACCAATTGGCCTCGTGAGTATGTATTCCATGTGACCAGTGGATCCAGGCCCCCCCGCTATCCCTCTGGCTTCCTGGTCACAATTGACATCACATATCACTCTTGAACTTGGAGCAAGCTTTCCCGTGACTTGCTTTTGTCAGACTATTTCCTCAGAGCAGCAGGAAAAGGAACTAGAACATAGGAGTCTCCAGGCACACACAGTACACACACAGGATGGTGCAATGTGATCCGGGGCTCTTGAAGCAGCTGCAAGAGGAAGAGCACCCAGCCGCTTTAGCACCCAAAGGTCCTAAAATGGTCTGACCCGTTGGGAGCAGCCACTGTGTACAGCAAGGAGGTCTCACATCTGCTGAGAAACAGAGGTGGAGTGGAGGTGAGAAAACCTCAGAGTCTGAAACCCTCCCCCACACCTTCACCTCAAGGAGAAGCCTCTAGATTCTGCCCACCCGGGCTGGGAGAGGGAGCTGGGTATGGGTGGGACCAGGAAGTCAGGAGCCCTTCTAAGCCTGGCTCTAATGGTCAGGTCATTTGGAGCACGAGGCCGGTTCTCCCTGTCTGTCTAATAAGGAAGCATAGAATCTACACTGTCACTCCGCCTCTTTGGGCTACTGGGAAATTATATGGCAAGGGGGGGGTTTGTTAATAGAATTCCGGCATCCACCGTGGGAAAAACCACGCCAGGAGCCCAGTTTCTTCCCTTTGACTTCCCCTAAAGTTATCCCCAGGAGAGGAAAGTGACTGTGGCTTCTGCTGGCCCACTTCCTGCAGCAGGGCCCCTGCTCAGCTCTGAGCAGAACTCACCGCTCTGCTGTGTCACCTGTGCACCCATTACAGCCACAGGAAAGCTCTCCACAGAGCGAGTCTCTAAGCCGCACATGTCCAACCTGATGCCCCCTCACAGTGCCCAGCATCCATGCCAGAGCCACAGGGCTCCAGGCTGGAAACCAGGATATGGCAAGTCTGATTCCACATTTGCCACAGAGGCAACAGTTGCCTTGAGGACTTGTTCTCATTGGGCCTGTGGGAACAGACGTCCATGTTCCCTGCAGTGCCCAGAAGGTGGGAAGCCCAGAATTTCAAGGCAGGAAGACATAGGACTTCTTGCAGGTAGTAATTGTGGAAACCCCTAAATAGGGAGAAACTTCTCCTGAGTGTTGCATGAGATACGGATGGCTGGATGGAGATGCCACTCCACCCAGGGGAATCTGTACATAGGATGGAGCCCACAGCCATTGCTGGCCTGACCACTCCCCCAATCCTGCTTAAACATCTCCACTTAAGCCCAGTGGCTCCTACTCTCTGCCACATGCTGCAGGCTCTCTCACATGCTTCCAGCTTTGTCCTGCAGGTTACATTGCCCAAGATATGCTCCCTGCATCCAGGTCTGCCTAAGTCCCCATGTAGAACCAGAAGGTGGCTTGGTCACCATCTTCTGGAAGCCCAGGAACCAGTGGGTTCAGTTTGTTTGGGTGTGTAGACCTCAGCATGCCTGAGAGTGGAGTGCTGACTCAGGGTCCCCAGGGCCAGGACACGGAGGAGCTGGCCAGTGGCTTGGGCAGATTGTGCAGACAGTCTGGATTGTGGAGGAGCCGGCGGGTGGCGGGCGCAGGGCCCAACTTGGCGCGGGTGGTTGTGGGGGAGGCTAGAACTGCAAACTATTTTTAGGCTCCTGTTCGATTTGAGAGACAAGGATGCTCCAGGCTACAAGCCGATGTTCACTGGGAAAGACTGAAGTGGTCCCTACACGTCACCATAACCCCACCAGCAGCTTAAGCCCTTCAGAGCTTCCTCTTTTGCCCCCAGGGACCAGAGTTGGGGGCAGAAAATGGACTGGAAGCATCACCATCAACCCCATATGCAAACACTATCTGGAGAGATGATTTCCATACTGTTTGCAAGCTGCCCTGCTTCCTGAGCAGGAGGAATTGAAAGTCCCCTCTTAAAAAGCTCTCAAGGGAGCAGGGAATTCACCCACTCACCCAAGTTTCCCTTGAACTACCCTCCTGAGTAGCGAAAAGCACAGATAGGAGTGGTCACCCAGTGGTGGAAGTACCATGTAGGCTCGGGTAACAGATATGTTCCAGTGGGTGAACTGGTCTCTCCCTGTGGAGTGTGGGCTTGCTCATTCCATCTGTGACTATTTTAGTGAACACCTACTATATGCCCCACCCTGTTCTAGATGCAGGAGACTGAGTTGTGAACAAGACAAGTTTTCCCACTCTGCCTGGCACTGTCCAGAAGAAATGTCATATTGCGTCACCCAGGTTATTATAAAATTTCTAGTAAGTCACATCAAATAAAAGATTTTTTTTTAAAGTAGGTGAAATGAGCTGAGTGTGGTGTTGCATATCGCTAAGCTGGCAGAAACAGAAGAATCCCGCATGAGTTCATGGTCTATATAGTGAGTTTCAGGCCTACCAGAGTTTCATAGTGTAATCTTGTCTCAAAAAAAAAAAATATGCCGGGTGGTGGTGGTGCATGCCTTTAATCCCAGCACTCGGAAGGCAGAGGCAAGGCGGATCTCTGTGAGTTCGAGACCAACCTGGTCTACAAGAGCTAGTTTCAGGACAGGCTCCAAAGCCACAGAGAAACTCTGCCTCAAAAAACTAACTAACTAAATAAATAAATAAATAAATGGATGGGGAGGGGGCTGGAGAGGTGGCTCAGCTTTTAAGAGTACATACTGCTCTTTCATAGGACCTGGGTCCTCTCCCAAAACCCACAGCAGGCAGCTCACAATGAGCTGTAACTCCAGTTCCTGGGGATCCAGTACCCTCTGGCTTCTGGGACGTCTATACACACATGTGCATGTAAAGTCACAGAGATATGTATATTATACGTAAACAAAAGTAATAAATACATTTTAAAAATAGATAGCCAGGTATGGGGGCACATGCTTTTCATCCTAGCACTTGGGAGACAGATGCAGGTAGCTTCTGTTTGAGGCCAGCCTGGTACATATAGTGAGTTCCAGGCCAGGGCTACATAATGAGGCACTACCTCCAAAACAAAACAAAACAAAACAACAACAACAAAAAAAAAACCCTAAAAACTATCATTGCAATGTGTTTTCCACGTAGCAATTTAAGATAATTTTTTTTTCTATATTTAGATTTTTGAAGTCTGTTGTGTCTTTACCCTTGCTGGACATCTTAAATTAGATAAGTCACATTTAAAGGGCACAGTGACCCTGGAAGGGTACCAGTGTAGAGAAAAGCACTCATCTGAATATGGAGAAAGAAAGGCCACACTCAATCCATGACATCTGTAGCTGCAGGAGCAACAGCTCGGTCAAGTAACAAGTCTGTCCAAGGTGATGGAGACCCAACCTTAAGGGTGTGTTCACGTCTAACCCTCTAAGCACTTTCACTGTGCTTAACCTGGAGCAACAGTGGTCTGAGTGCAGAATCCTTGTCACGGTCAAGGCCAGCAGTTCTGGCACAAAGTGCCTCCAGGATGTGGTCCTGTGTCATTCCCTTTGTGGGACTGGCTTGCTGCCACTGGCGACCCTGAAAATATTCTTGGTTTTTTTTTCCCCCCAAGTTTCTTCCTCCCCTAGCTAACCAACACCAACATGAAAGAGCTTCCTGAGGATGAGTTAGCTGTCAATCCCTTTCTACCAGCCCACACCCACAGACCTCCTGTCTGGCACCCTCACTGGGATCACCCACCCTAGCTGGGATGGCTCCATATCCTTCTTCAGCTAGATAATGACAGACTAAAATTAGGCTTTGGAAGTTCTGAGCTCCAGAGGAGGAGTGTGGTGTTTGAGTTGAAACAGGTAGGGATTGGATGTGAGATCCTCAGAACTGACCCATCCTTAGCATCGTTCTCGTTACTGCCTCCCCTATCCCTGCTCAGTGTCCTTCAGTGACTCCTTAGTACCTGTAGGTTAAAGATCTGGGGCTTAGCTCCTGGGGTCTGGCACATGATGAAGCTATCCAGTCTCACTTCCTAGCATTCCTTCCTTTCATCTCAGTTATGTATTCACCAAAGCAAATGCAGCACTTACTGGGAAAGGCACTGATTGGTCCACAGGTTGGGGATACTGCTGTGGGCAGCTCTGGGAAGGCTTCCTGCCATTGATTGGAGTTCACTGTAACTCCAGCCAGGCCCACAAGTCCATACATCCTGACCCTACCTTGGCAAAAACATTTCATTCTTCTTCCATTGCCACTCTCTATCTCGAGGGAGTGTGTGTGTGTGTGTGTGTGGGGGGGGTTATATGTCCTCTAAAGCATTACTCAAAGCCTTTTCTGAGAAGCCAGGTAGATTGGGTGACCTGTAGGCTCTTACCTTTGACTTAGGGTCATCTCACCAATGCTCACCATCTAGTCCCTGGTTTCACTTCCCTACAAGTCTTTGAGGGGCTCCAGGGTAGGCACCTTTTCTCCTGGGACACCTTAGGGTCTGCATCTATGTACTTCCTTCCAAATACTTCCTCTTGCCTTTTGCTTGTTCTGGGTGGGGGGCAAGCAAGCTGAGGAGTGATGAGACCAGGGCCCCTCTCGGGAATCTCAGGTCACCAGGAAACCTCCATCTGGAAGCATCCTTCTGGTATCCCAAGGAAACAGACCACAGGTGCCAAGGCATGGGGGTTTCAGGAACAATAGATGGAGGATGGAAAGGTAGGATCAGAGATGTGATGGTAGATCAGAGTGCATGGGCCTGCAGAAAGATGGAGTAGTTAAAGGGATTTTGAAGACAAACAGGCCTCTATTCTCTGCCAGGAAACCAGGAATGGTAGGATGTATAAGCACATCTGTCTGTGTGGCCTTCAGATATATGAAAGGGGCTGGGTGCGGGGAGCAGGAAAGTCTCTACTTGAGCTCCCCAGTAGCTAGCCTTTGGTCCCTCACAGACTTTGCCCTTTCTTTGCTTCCGAGAGAGAATAAGTAAGACAGGCAGAAGGATGAGGCTCATTTTCATCCACAGCCAACCCTGACACTGTGGATATCCTGTGGTCATCCTTGCAGCAGGTCTGCTTGCCACAGAGCCTAGTTTAACAGCCCTGTCTACCCACTACCAGCCTGAGGCCCCGGATGCTGATCATCCATCAGGGCAAACAGACAAGAACCTTGTCCCCAGCTGCCTGCTCCCGGATGGCTCATTTACATGGGATCTACATGGGCTCATTTCATGCCTGGATGCACAAGGCTTCTTGCCTGGCTGAGTCTCTCCTTTGTAGAGACAAAGGAGTGTGCTCAGTCACTCAGGTCCCTTCTACAGGCACATCAGGATACCCCGAGCATTCCCAAAGGAAGAGGAAGGCTGTTGGGGTACAGAGAAGGCAGGGACCGCCCAAAGGTCAACCATGGCCCAGGAGCCATCAGGATTAAACCCATATTCCTCACTAGTTGCTCCCTCACTGGGCCGGGGGAGGGGGGGAGGGCTGAAGCCCATTCCTTCCCTTCATCTGACATCTTCCTGGAAAGGCTGCGAAGTGCTATTGCTGCTGTCGCTGCTTTTTTTGTTGCCGCTGTTGCTGCTACTATAAGCCGGAGAACAGACTGGGGCTAGCAGAGGCTCTGAAGGGCAGAAAACGTCCCAGACCACAGCAGGCACCAGCAGCTGACTCTGCTCCAGCCACAGATCTGGATTCCTGGGAGACCTGGAAACCCTCAGGCCCAACCACTTACTTGCACCACTTTGGCCACCCTGGGAAGACAGAGTTGGGGGAGAAAAAAAGTGGGACAATCATCGGCCCTGGGCTGGCCCAAGTGGACAGAAAATGCTGGGGGTTAGGGCCATCCCAGTCTTACGAAGTCTTCCATAGCTCACGAAGCTAGGTTGATTCACAGAAACTGTCCCAGATTGGCTAACCACCCCTCTCCAGCAGTTACTACTCCAATAGGAAAATTCCTAAGAAGCTCCAAAGGCCTTGGCCCTTACCCCAGATGGACAAAGAAACAGAAACAAAATGGGGCAGAGAGGGCTGGAGAGATGGCTCAGTGGTCAAAAGCAATGGCTGATCTTCAAGGACCCAGGTTCAATTCCCAGCACTCATATGGTGACATATTACTACTTACTACCCAATGTAACTCCACTTCCAGGGGATCCAACACCCTCTTCTGGTCTCTGCAGGCACCAGGCATGCATATGATACACAAACATATATGCAGTTGATGCACAAACATGTATGCAGTAAAGCATCTTTTCTCTCTTTTTTTTTTCCCTCCTGAGACAGAGTTTTTCTGTGTAGCTTTGGAGCCTGTCCTGGAATTCACTCTGCAGACAAGTCTGGCCTCGAACTCAGAGATCCTCCTGCCTCTGCCTCCCCAGTGCTAGGATTAAAGGCGTGCACCACCACCACCCAGCTAAAATAATAAATTTTTAATGGGGCAGAGAAAACCAGGCTTAAGGAAGGTCATTAGGCGGGGGAGGGGGGATATCTGGGCTCCTTTCTGAACTGTCAGGTATTATCCCCACATCTATCCCATAGCCACTGTCCTTAGTCCTGACCTCCACCCACTGAGCAGCCTCCTCATTCCCTCCCTTCTCACCTGCCTCTGCTCCAGTCCTTTCTCTAACAGGGGATGCTCTAAATAGAGCAGAATGGCATGCAGCCCTCTCTTTTCCTAGCAGCCTGACCAAGAGCAAACAACCATTCTTTAGTCCTATCCTGACACCACCAGCCTCTTGCACACAGCCTTCTAGTGTATCCTAAAGGTCCTCACTGGTCAGTATCCCCTCTCAGATAGGTCCCTTGAAGATAGGGAGGCCTGGTAGCTGCCTCTAGAGCCATCCTGGCCAGGTCTCCCAGGGGAAACAGTGGAAGCAGAGACTTGGAAGGTAAGCGGTTAAGCTGTGGGAGGAAAGGGCTGTAGGCTTGAGGTTTACTGAGTGGCTGCAAGTTCACATCCCCTATTTCTGCCCCTCATTAGCTGAGGTCCTCTGAGTCTGCCTGCCAGCAGAATGACTTGGGAAAACTGAGACAGTGATGCTCGCAGAAAAGAGGCACCGAGTGACAAACAGGAGGCTCACCCCACTCAGCACCAACAGCATGGAAGACAGGGAGCAGGCAGAGGTAAATAAATAGCTTGTTTATTAGTAATATGTTACATTATTAAAGTGCATTGAGAAGAGATAAGGGACGGAAGCTGGAAGGCCCCCGGCCCCAGGCCCCACCCCAGACACAGCTGGAGAAGGGTCAGCTCTCTGCTGAAATCCATGGACTGGGGGCAGGGAGGCCCACTTGGAGAGCTCGGCCTGGGCCATCTCCACGGGAATTTTCACAGTTTAGCCTAAGTTAGGACATGTCCTGAGCTGAAGGTGGGAGGCTAGGAGCATGGAAGCACAGCCCCTGGGGAAGGGGGCTGAAGGGAAGGGAGGAGTCTCCCCCTGCCCCCCAACCCCCAATGCCAAGGGCAGAGTCCTGGAACCTCCCACTGTGGACCCGGCTCCTCCTTCAAAATGACCACGGCAAATCTACCTAGGGCTCAGTTTTCTTCTTCGCTCTCCCCTGTCTCCCTCACCCACCCCTCCCATAACCATCCCACACTGGAGGCTCATGCCCTCAGACTGGGCTCTCAGGGCAGAGCCAGCTCATGCCACTCTCTTCAAACCCATGCCTGTTCCTGGACTCCAATTCCATCCCAGGGAGTCCCAGCCTGGGATCAGCCCCCACCCTCCCTTCCCAAGCCCTCCCTCTACCCGCCCCCCAGCATGTAGTTTTGGTATTTCATACAGATGCAGTCAGAAGTAGCTATACATGAAATAAGCCTAACATAAAAATAGAGCTTTTTCCGTCCTTCCGTCCGGAAAGCAAACATCCTTCAATAAACATGCAAGGCGCTGTCCGGTGGGACCCAGGCTGTGAGGGAGGTGCAGAGGAGCAGCCTGGGTCTGCAGGAACACTGGCCACCCAGCAGTGGGGCAGGGAAGGAAGCAGTTGGGCACAGTGGTCACAAAGGACCCAGGCCTCAGCCCCAAGGTCCAGAGATGGGGGTCCCAGCTTCCTTCCCAAAGCCCACTGCCAGGCTGCTGGGCTCTCAAGCCAAGTGCATCGCTGCATGAAGTCAAGTGTGAGGAGATTTCGAAAAATATTCTCGGGAAGATAAAGTCTGGGGTCACTGATGGCCCAGCTTCACAGTCGGTGCCTTCATTTTCCAGTCCCTCACTGTCCCTACCCCACCTGGGCCCCAGTAGCCGCCTGCGGCTGGACATCTCCAGGCCCTTTGTCCCCCACTGGATTATTTAGTACCCCTGGAAGAATCAGTGGACAACGAGCTCCCGGGCCGGCCGGCTGTGAGTGTGACTTATTTCTAGTACTCCTGGGCTACAGAAGCCTGGGCTACACCAAGCTCCTAGAAGCCCTAGTGAACCAGCAGGCCAAGTATTAGTGTGGGCAGGACTCCCAGCCAGAAGGAGGCGGCCAGGGCCCGAGCATGGCCCATTAGCTGTTCGGCAAGGGCTCTGTCCTCAGGCAACAGCTCCCAGTGCTGAGCCTCACGGAGGTAGGAACCCTCTTGGGCCTCACAGCGGTAGTGACCATACTGACGGGCTGTGAGGTTCTCGATGAAAAGGATGCAGCTAGGGCTTTGGTGGCCTGGTTCACAGCTCTGTTCCACATTCTCCTCATGGCGCCATAAGTAAGTGGCGTGGCGGGACTCCATGGGGCAGGTCAGGTAGTATCGAGAGTTTCGGGCCAGGGAAACCTTCTGCAGTGGAGCATCGTCTGCGGGAGTAGGGGAAACAGGCATGAGGGGTCAACAGCACCTTGGGAGCGTCTGAATTCTGCAGATGAGGCTTCTAGAGCAAAGCTTCTAAATGAACAGGGTAGAGAGGGGTGGATCCTGACTTTAGGGTTTTTTTTCTTGCATTCTCCCACACCCCCACCCCTCTCATAAGCACCCTGTATCATGCGAGTTCCCTCAGCAGGACGTGGTACACAGGACCTCAGGTCAAGGCCATGCCTTCTGCGGACCAAGGGATCAAGGTAACTGAGGCGTAGCTCTGCTTTCTTCAGCAGCCTGGGGCCCCGGGGTAGGATTAAATGAGATACCTGGTTTGGGGTTGGGACAGTCTTTGTGTGGCTCAGCTGGGTTAATGGACTGCAGCACTGACCTAGAAGAAGGAGGAACAAATATCAGCAGATGGGAGGCTGCAGCGCAGCACCCCATGTATCCTCATGTGACCCCAGAATGATCCTCCTGCGCCTTTCAGTGCCTCCCCATTCTCAGGTCCGCCTTTCCTTGGGGCAAAGGGATTTGCCCAATGTACCGTTGGGAACTGTAGATAGACACGCAGTGGTCCTGGTCCCAGCCGCAGTAGGGATCTCGAGACATGAGGCAGCCATGGCAGCCCCCACTGTAGACCTCACACATGTCCAGGGGCACCTGGCTCACTTCCCACTGGGAGCTCACGTAAAGTTTCCGCTGGAAAGGGAGCAAGGCTGGGTCAGGCCAGAGCCCTCCACTGAGTTCTCAACCCTTGACGAGGGGTCCTGCCACCTTGGAGGTCCTTGAAAGGACATGCAAACTGCAAACAGAGTAGCCCTCTCCCCACCCCACCCCCAGCTGTCTGGGTGGTCCCAAGGGCACAAAGTAGGGTGGGGCAGCTCACCCGGTCAGCATCCAATGATATGGCCTGGATGGCAGCTGCACGGTGGAAGGGCTGGATCTCCATGATGTTGAAGACAAAGCTGTGTCCCTGGTCCCCTGATTCCACCACCTTGTGAACAGTGCCCCTGTCTATAGATAACGAGCAGAGGAGGGGGTCAACAGGCGGAAGCCCACATCAGCCAGACAGCCTTCTTCAAGGCTGGGCTGCTAGGAAAAGACACTTTTAGGAGTCACGGCTCAGGTGAGTGTCACAGGACTCGGGCAGGGTGGGGTGAGGACGGCTGAGTGAGAAGGAACATAGTGCCCAAGGGCAGCCTGGAAGTTTCCAAGGCTGATCCCAAAAAGGCCATCCCCTCCATGAGTGCCCCCAATATGCCAAAGGCTTATTGGAGGCTGCACAATTAACAAGCGAGCCTCACATTACCTTGGTTACCCCTTCCCTCCTCTGCCCTTTGAGGTAGGCATTATCTCCCTAATTCTGCAGATAAGGGAAGGGAGGAGTTGAAAAGCTGCGATATTTACTCAAGGTCACACAGATGGTGAACAGCTGGGAGCAAATTGGAACCCAGATGGGTCAGAACCCCACCTCTGGCTTTCTTTTTAAACTTGCCTGTCTCCAAGGTACTTAGGGGATACATTGGCTTTAATTGTTTATTTTAGGAATAATCTTAGATTTTCGGAAAAGTTGCAGTGATAGTATAGAGTCCTTGCCTAGCCTTCTCCCAGTTTCCCCAGCTGAAGATCTTACATAACCGGAGGGAATTTGTCACAACTAAGCAATTGACACCAGTGAGTTCCTATTTGCTCAACTACAGACTTCATTTGGGATTCTTGGGTTTTTCCACTGATGTCCTTCTTTTGTTCCCGAAGTCAAACCAGGATTCCACGTTGCTCTTAGTCTTAAGGGATATTTTAATTTCTGTAAAAATCTTATATCTGAAAAGAACCTTGAATTCCATGAAGGCTCCCAAGGTCACATAACCAGACTGTCTGTCTCTCTCCATTGGCACCTGTTGGGGACTAATGGGTATTCTGACCCTGGTCCTCCTAATCCCACCTCAACTGCTGTCCCAGTTTCTAGAATAGCCGCTTCCTTTTCTCTTTCCATCCCATTTCCCAGGGCATTATCTGCCCCCAAAAAAGCAGTCAGATGATGCCTACCTGGGACAGTTCCTCTAGGCTCAGTGTTTGAACGGCAGGCTTTGAGATGTAGCCAAACACTAGTTGGACCTGACAGGGCCCCTGACACAGCCCCTGCTCTCACCCCAGACACACAGACACAGATATATACAGACAAGCAGACACACAGCGAGTCCCCATTATAAGAGTTTCCAATCTCTGGTGAGGACCTAGAGAATTTTTTATTTTTATCTGGCCCCAATATTTCTAAATGCTGCAGGCTCTAAACTGGTGTCTCTCCCATGGGCCACCAGGAAGATAAGAGATTCCCTCTCTGTTCCCTGAGTGTGCTTGTAGCCCAGGCACGTAGGAAGGGAGGAGCAGGGCTCCTTGGGTCCAATCCTGCACTGTGTGACCTCCCTTCCCTTGTCCCCAATGTCCTGTGGGAAATTCCTCTCCTTGAAATTTCCAGGATCCGAACAATGACCCAGGACTTTAGCCTCCAACCAGACCAACGTGTCCAAGGAAGCCCCAAAGTGAAGCAGCAACAGGAAGCCACTTCAAAGAGTATGAACAATTGAGGGACAGGGCCTGGGCCCTGAAGAATGGTCCCAGAGGTGGGGGGGTCCTTTCTAGTTTCCAGGAAGGCCTGTGGCCAGGCCCACAATGGTCTCCAAGGCTATTTTCAGGATACCACCCCTGTTTTGACCAAGACCTGGGATGAGGAGGTAGAAACAAACTAAGCTGGGGTGTACAGAGGCTTTCTGGAACAAAGGAACACCTCCAGGGCATTCAGTCAGCCTCCCTCAGGGAGGCCTCTCCAGGAAGGAAAAGGAGATACTATCTCAGGCCTCTATGAAGCTTTGTCTTCTGCTACTTCTTGCGTACTACCAACTTTTCACATGCTTCCTCTTGCCTGCATAGCCCCATAGTCTAATGGAAGGCCCAAGCTCCTTCTTCTGCAGGACCGAGGCTCCCAGGAGGCCCAGCGCTCAAGCCCTTCCCCCTACTCACCCCCCAGCTTTCCATGTCTCTTCTGGTTCCTTCTCCATTGAGAGAGACACCTGGGCCAGAGCTGTACCTGGCTTTGCTCATTCACCGCATTTCTGCCTCAAGCTCTAGTGCATGCTTTACTCTCAACTCAGGATGCTTTCCCTTTGCCTCACCTCCTCCAGGAAGCCCTCCCTCTCTGCCTGAGCATACACAGCTCAACACACTAACCCCTGGTAACTCTATCCACTCAATTCTCTGTTCACACCTAAAGGCCCAAGCAAATGTTACCTACAGGGTTCTTTATAGCGTCCATAACTTTTGTTTTTCTTTTTGTTTTGTTTTTTTTAAAACAGGGTCTCACTACATAGTGTGGGTTGGTCTGGAACTCACTATGTAGACCAAGCTGGCCTTGAACTCACTGAGATCTGCCCACCTTTGCCTCTTGAGTAGTAAGATTAAAGGCATGCAGCATAACAAAGAACGGTTCCTATCTATTTTTACAAAGTAAATCAGAGAGTTCTGGGACAGCCCATCACCTGTGGTTAGATAAAGGACATGGAAGGTCTCTCTATTGCTGGCTTGCATGCGGTGGACGACCACCTTCTGGTAATGGTACTTAGAGTGGAACAATGGTGTCTTCAGTGGCCCCATGGGCTCCACCCTCTGTGCCACCTCTGGGTGACTATCAGCAACCTGGAAGGTTTCTGTTGGTATGGGTTGCTTTTTTGGGAGGCACTGGAAAAGAGAAAAGAAGTAGGTCAGTAGGGGCCTGGGAGGTGAGACCAGGAAGGGCTGGGGTCTGGGCCATGGTTGGTCAACAGCTCACCATGCCAGGTCGAGGGTTGGGAAGGCCCATGTGATAGCCCTTGAGTGAAGAGGTACGGAAGACTTTGTCAATGTCACCAAGAGAATACACGCAAACAGCTGAGTAGTTCCTACAAGGATATACAAGCCGCCTTAGTAGGGGGCCCAGGGTACACCCACTTCCATTTACCCTGGTCAGCCCCATGCCAGGCAGAGCACAATCACAACCCTCGGCCTGCAAGCTCTGTGAGCCAGGACTGTTACCGAAGCAGGGCCCAGTGCCTAGCATATCAAACAAAGTTGAAACAGAGGAGGAACGAAAGGAGGGAGGGAGGCAAGTTCAACTAAGTTCTCGCCACTGCAATCTAAAACCACAACCTTGGGTTCTGTTACAGTATCACGGAGTTCAAAGGTCACCTTTTCTAGTCCACCTAAAGAAAGAGGAACGCCACCATGGGCTAAGTCATTCTCTGGGCCCTCCAGTCACAGGCTGCTGAAGCATCAAAGCCCTGACCTCCATGTCCTAACCAGTACATGGCTCCATCCACACTAGCCTGAGCAGGGTCCTTCACCCACAACACTTGTCTGCTTTGTTTTCAATCAATGAAACTGATTAAAGAGTGTGAATTATCAGGCAGTGTTTGAGCAGGTGTGATCTCACCCAGCACCCCAGGAGAGGGCTCTCAGCCTTTTCCAGGCCTAGTATCAGCTTTGAGCACACACATGCCAGAACACATAGGCAGGAATGCAATCGGTCCAGGGCCACACACCATGAGCACTGAGGCAAAAACACAATAGGACACACATCACATTGCCTACGACCACCACACCTAGTAGCAGCTCAAGCCTTACGCCCGCTGTCTCTGCTAATGTCATTAACTACTCCTCACCAGGGGTTGGAGAAAACGCCATAGACCCTGGTATCCCTCCACTGGCCACTGGGGTCAGGGAGCAAGAAGACATCCTGCAGTCGATTGAAGTTCCTGTTGGTGGCTGGGTCACTGCACACCAGCATGGCTTTCAGGAAGGTGTTCCACTTGGAGGCTGACAATGAACTCTCACCACCCTGGTCCCCCTGGAAGGGCAGAAGATAGAAGATACCTCTCAGTACTTGCCTGGGCTGCTTGGCACACCAAAGACACCCGCTGCACCCAGGCTACTGAGGAGCAAGGCAGGTTACCAGGGGCTGATACCTATGGAGACTTAGGCAAGCTTTCAGGTGGGCTCCAGTCTGGTGTGCCAGGACCCACGTTGGGGTCTTGTAGGTGAACATTCTCGGTCCATCATAGCAAACATGATCAGACACATCTACTAATTTCACCGATGCACACTTGTACAAAAACATACAATATAGCAAATCCATACAAACACACACACAGGTAAACACACAGGTACTTATGTACTCACATATTCGTATATCCAATATGCACAGATGCTAAACCATATTCATTCACATGTACATGATAGCCCATTCACACAAATTCCCACAGTGGCATGCATGCGAACACACACATATATGCACACTCACTCCTATTGTAAATATACAGACACATTCTCACTCACCCAGCCACCCCTCACATATCTGGCTCACCCTGCACAATTGGGCCACTCGGGACACATTGAGAGGAGCCTCTGGGTTCTTGTCAGGATTGTCCTCCCGGAAGAAGTAGTAGATCTTATCATCATAGGCTTGGTCTTGGTGTACAATGGTGGCCTTGATGAACTGTGGGTCTGCCAAGGATATGGGTGATAGGGTATGAGGCTCGAAACGTGTGTGGGGTACCCATTAACCTTGCACACCTCTCCCAGATATATATGAACTCAGAACAGCACTTAAGGCCCCATGGGGCCCTCAATTCTAAAGCAATACCCCACACCTGTTATGTCCTCTTCTACAAAGATGTCATGGGCCCAGGAGCAATGACTTCATGCCTGGGGACTGCAGGAAAGCCCCTGGGGTACCCGTGTCACTTCTGCCTAATCAACAGAGCCTTAATGAGGAAGATGGGGCCATCTGCCCAAAATGAGCTCATGAGAAAGATGAACTTTGGCTCTTGAGCCTTGTGCTAGGTCTGAGCTTCCCCTGTGTTTGCTCCCAGAATAATTCAGACCTCTCTGGCCTCCACAGCCTTTTCTTTATGATTCCTCCTCCCCCACAACTCAAGCTCTTCAGTCCTGGCTGTCCAGGTCTGTGCCTTTCTGGAAGTCCTCTTGGAATACGTCAGGATAGAATCTGCCGTCCTGGACATTCGCACCCCTTGGTCCACCCTCAACCCAATCTGACTCACTCTGCATGACTGTGTCACTTGTATACAGCTCACTCTCGCCCCGGATGCGGCGGAACCGAGGGATCTTCCCATTGTATTCCTGCTTTCGGATGGTAGAGTACACTTCATCCCCTGGAATAGTAGGAGGACATGTGGGTAAGGGTAATAACTTCTATAAGTCCTTCTCCCAGGCTCGGACCACTGAACAAGGGGCTGACCCTCCTACCCCGAGCCTGGGGCATTAGCTCCCTCCCAGGGCCCCTGTTCTACCTTCAAACAGAACCAGAGAGTTCTCATCCGGGCTGAAGGGGGCATAGCCTTTCATCTCACCAAGTGACACCACCACACTGTCATTCACCTGGAGGAGATCAGAGGTGCAGATAGCCACACGTGACCACCAGCCACTGCACCCTACAAGGGCCAGTTTCCCAGCCAGGACCCTATTCTCCCAGAGACTCTCTGCTCAGGGTAATGCCAGTCTCAGAATCCCCCATCTCTGTCTGGCCATGAAGGGCTGACACCAACTCAGGAAATGAGGGCTGCTCAGGCACATGGGAAGGGTTCTCACCAAGTTCCAGCAGCTGGGCTTCCGGGCATTGGTGCCACAGACCAGCAGCCCATTTCCCCGCCTCTCTAGGAGAGTGATATAGTTCTCGCAGTCCTGTGTGGGGTTAGAAAACTGTTAGGTGAGTGGGAGTCACTGGCAGGCCCAGCAGACACAAAGACCCTCCATCTTAGGAAAGATGACATCCAAAAGGGCTGATAGCAGCCACCTAGGCCAGCTGACTCTCTCCCCACTTTGAACAATGTTGGGGGCCCAAGTCTCCCCCTCTGACTAGGGGCCCTAAGACTGGACCAAACCCCCTCAACCCCACAAATCTGGAGAATACAAGGCAAAGCAATGGTCCCTTTCTTCCTCCAACTCTCAGGATCTTCTTTTTCTTCCCAGGGGCCCACCTTTTCCCATGGTCTGTCCCTCCCGCTCACCTGCTTGTCCTGACAGGACCCCTTCGGAGAGCCTATGTTCACCTGGAGGAGGGGGAGAAGCATTAGTTCCTCTTCGAGGGATGAGACTGTCCCTGAAATGCTGTCCACACAGCCACAGGACAAGCCCTGGATGAGACTATTATTCTCATCTTCCAGGAAAGTAATTGAGACTTGGCGAGGGTAAGCAGATTTCCCAAGGTCATATAGGCTCTTTGTGTGATACCAGGGAGCAGAGCCTAGCAATCACAAAAGGCAGGCTATGGGTTCCAGAATCCAGCTTCCCAGCCTGGCTTCCCCCAACAGCACTACCTGCCTGGCCATGTGTGTTAGCTCCCAGCTTTTCTCCTCATACCCTGACTCCACTCCAATGTGTAGCTTCTCCCAGGAACCATGTGTGAGGTTATGGAGATAGAAGGACCTGGGTAGAAAGATGTGCCCGCTCCTTCACACTCCTTAAGGGCCCTTACCAGGACCAGAGGCCTGGGATGAGGAAAGGGAAGGGGAGGGCAGAGGAGACCCAAGCTCACCGTGCGCACTGAGGCATTCTTGCCCTCGGGGAAGTTGAAGAGGTAGACCTTGCCACGTCCACCCACCCACACAGAGAAGCTGCCAGGCTCATGAAAAAGCACGGTGTGGGGCTCAGGCTGGCCAAAGTCCACATGGTCCTGCCCTGTGCATGAAAGAGAAAAACACCCTGAGCAAGAGAACCCTTGATCTTCCACGGGCATACCGGACTCTGCCGGTTAACTGATGCTCCAAGCTCAGGGCACTGAGGCTCAGAGACAAGGCCTCTGAGGTGAGCCTGACATAAAGAAGGCCACGGTGGGCTCCAGAAACCACGTGTCCATACCCAAAGCCACAGTCCTTTCTCCACAATGTGTGTTTTCTCAGAGTGAGGGACATTTTAGGGACCCCGGACAGAGCAGACACCTTTCCCAAACATACACACATTCCTGAGGGGCTGGACAGGTACGGGAAGACCATCAGCTCTGTCCTGTGAAGGAATTTGCAGGCTGGTCCATCTCACTCAGCCTTTCCCAAAGCCAACAGCACCCCACTTAGAGTCCCAATTCCCAGGCAACCATTTCATTCACAACTCCAAATCTTCCTTTGAGAGTTGTCTCTAACCCCTCCTGCCTTACCCTCTGGCCCTTAGTGGGCACCATTACAGCACTGGAGCAAATCACACCATTCCTTCCCATTATACATTATCATACAGTCGGGAAAACAGACCAAGGGACAGACAGCCCAAGAATACATGAGCGGGTGGGTAGCACCCCAAAATCAACATTCCTGCTTCTGTCTCCTAAGCTAACCTTTAGCCTGATTTCATCCACCCAGATGCCAGCTCCTTCTGGGGCTCTCTTTCCCAGCAACTCTGGGACAGGGGACCTTCAAAAAGTACAGCCTACGCCTTTCAGAAGAGGGCTGACCAGGGCAGTTTTGCCCAAAAAAAGAAACTGTCTACAGCCACCACCTCCAGAGAGAAGCTGTCTCATCTCTAAGGACATTGTTGAGGCTGTCCTGGTTGCAGGACTAAATTACAGGGATGGGATGGCCTATGGCTATGCCCTGGGCACTCAACCACAGCCTCTGTCCCCTCACTTCTGATTAGCCTGGGCCTCACCCCGGAATCTGGTCTAACCACTGTTTTTTTAGCTGCCGCAAACTCTGAGACAGCCAGCTTGGCAGTAACACCCAGGCAGGACATGACCCAGTCCAAGCAGAAACAAACCTGCCGGTTCCTCAAGCTCTGCCCTACATCCTCCTTGCTGCCACTTAAGCCATTCCTACTGATCCTGCATCCATCCGGAGCAAGGAATGGGAAGAACATACAGCGTACGACTCGTTCCCTGTCCTGAACACACGCTTCTTCACAGCCAAGTGATCCCAGACAGACAGTGGGAGTCATTCAAATTCTGCAACTCTGCTGTGGCCTGGCTCACTGTGTAGAAGAGGAAAAGGAGGCCCCCTGAGGGACAAGGCTGGCCTGCCCAAGGTCACATCAGCAAGCAGGACAGATAGATGATTGGTTCACCCAGGCGGCATCAGTTCTCAAGAACATTCCTGGAGATGTGAGCCTGGCTGGCTACCGAGTGAAGTGCTGAGTCCACTGCCCTCTGACTGGCCTGACTCTCCTGGGCCATGCTACCAACAGCCTGATCCAGCAATGCGGGTGGAGGTGGGGGAGAGGGCCAGTCAGACACCCTACCTCTTATACCCTAGACCCCAAGGCTGCCTCTTACTAGCCTCAGATGCACAGGGCAGGGGGTGAGAGTCCAGCTCTGTGCTGCTGTCTGGATAAAGGTGCCTAATGATGGCAGATCCTGGGCACAGTCCTCTAGCTCTCTTCCAGCTGGGATAAAACTGTAAAGCTGGGGTCAGCAGCTGGCAGACACTCGGTCTCTCCGACTCACAGCCTAAGCAGCAACCTGAGCAGCAAGTCCCAGGCGGCACAGACTCCCTTCCACTTCCCAAACACGCAGTCCAGGAGCCGGGGGAAATGGCCATATCTGCACCTGGGGATGTTGAGCTATTGAGACCCACAGCCCCAACGTCAAGGGAAAGAAAAACTCGCAGGCCCTGTTGGTCGCTTCCAAAAGTCTCCTTAGCTCCTGAGCACCTGGATCAAGGTCACACCCCCAGGCCTCAAAGAAGGGCCAGGCAAGGCGAATGTACAAGTCAACTCAAGTAGGGTAAAGACAGCAGCTGGACCATGGAGGGAGCCTTTGTCTTGGAGATAGCAGGGCTGTGGAAAAGCAGTCCTGAAAGAGTCAGAGGCAACAAGGACAAAGTATGAGGGGGGTACTTGGCTTTCCTCAGAAGTGTAGGTATGAGGCACCCATACCACAGAAAGCTCACTAAGCAGATGGTCCCAGGAGGGAGCTCAGGTTGCTCCCCAAAAGACCCACAGAGACTATGAAGGTCAGGGGACACTGTTAGCAGCTGAGTAAGGGCAGCACTCCATTGATCTGTGAGCCCGGTCCACTCAAACCCTGGCAAAGTCAGGGTGGGGGAAGGCAGGGACTGCTGGCCCCATTTTACAGAACAAACTGGAACTCCTAAGCTCTCCCACGACTCGACTCTCAGGTTCCTGTCCCTCCCAGATCTGTGTCTGGTGATGTGTTACAGATTAGGGGAGGAAGGGGATGGCACCAGCTCAGCCCAAGGACAAGACCTTGGCCGATTCTCTACCCCGGCCCCAGCCCAGGCTCCCGCACTGCCCGAGGCCCTCAAAGGGCCTGATTGTGCCTGGGAAGTGTCAGGGCAGCAGTTCCATGAATACATGAAAGAAAGCTTTGTTCAGGTCAGCTGGGGTGGGAACTGGGGGCTCCGGGCAGGAGGGCTGCCTGGAAGTGAAGGCAGCAGCAAGCCCTCATGGCAAGGATCACCTCAGAGAGAGCTGGGCCAGAGGCAGGGACAGATTCAAGGTCCTGCCTAGGTGGAGCTGAGCATGTTGGAGTCTACCTTTAAAAGGTTCAGGCTCAGTGTTTCCATCTCTAAACACTTTCTTTTGGCTGTCTTGTGAATCCGAATGTATGGGGAAACAGATAAAAGTTGGATTGGCCAAGGATGGGGAAGGGCTTTGCTGGCAGAGGATAGAGTGTGAGCAAAGATGGGGAAGCTGACTGTGTGGAAGGGACAGAGGACAGAGGCCACATGCTGCCACCTGACAGAGAACTAATGAAAGAAGAATCCAGAAGGTTAGGCCTCAGTGGTGGGACAATGGCTCTAGCTAACCCAAGGACATACTGACCCACTGCCCATCAGCCTCCCCTACTGCCTGCTACCAAGGAGCAGGGCCAGGAGTGGGAAAGTCTCCCGTCCTCTGGCAGTCCCCCACCTCCCACCTCCTGGCTCCCCCTGCTTCCTTTCCATCCTGTGTGTCTAAAAGGAGCACCGTCTGGCACCGTGTCTCCCCCCTCACTCCCCGGCCTGACGCATTAGTGGCTGACTAAGTGGTAGCTAAAAGCTCCCAGAATAACCAGGGGTTCAGGCAGGGGAGGGGGCTAGGGACACACAGAGAGGACATGGCCTCAAGGCAGGCTAGACACAAGAAAGGCCACCTCCACCCCATGTGACTCAGAGCCAATCCTGGCTCTCCTGAGCAGAGCAAGAACATCCCTAGGCTATCCCGTACCTAGCTGGACTCCATGGTTCCTAAAAGTCCCTGCCTCCTCATGGTACAGGGTTCATAAAGCCTAGCCCCAGTTCTAGCCAAATATAAATGCTCGGAAGATGGACTAGGGGATGTGACCCTATGCAGACACAGCACCCCTGCCAGGGTGCCAATGAGGCCTTGATTCTGTTGAGGTGGGGGGGGGGGGAATCAGGCTTGATTCCTTCTGGGAGCCACTCTGCTATCACTGTCCCAACAGCTGACCAACTATAGGAAGTACGGGTGTTTCCTTTGGGGAAACAGTGGTTTTTCTCATAGCATGTCTGCCTAATGAAGGATATGCCCTGCTCTCATTCACTCGGGATGCTTTTGCCATCTGGTTCTGCCATTCCCCATAGCCTGGATGCTTGTGAAAGGGGGAGGGAGGGTGGGAAGGGTGGAGTGAGGGGTACCGTCCACAAAAGGAACAAGGGCTGGTCCTTGACCCACTGAACCCATCAGCCTTGAATGCTAACCTCCAAAAGCCCTTGGAAAGTGGGCAGAGAATGGCAAGAATGTGGGCATCCCAGTAGGGAATGCCTGAGTCAAGTTGCCAAGGAGCAAGAGCCTAGCCAATCACAGACTGGGGACCCAGCCATATCTGGCAGGGACCTCCTCCCACACTTGTGTCCCATTTTGCATTTACGGGTCCACTCACAACCTCACCTGACCACACACGGGCAGAGAAAAGAACGGAGAGCTGTGTGGTGCTCAGGAGCCAGCCTGCAGACTCTCTGCCCTTTGGAATATCACTCTGCACACAAGGGGAAGGTATCCAAGCTGGGAGACTCAGAGGCTAGGGAGGCTATGCCACTGGCCCAAGGGCTAATACCCAAGCAAGGCTCACAGACTTGGATGCCCGTCATGCCACTGCATCTCTTGAGAACCACACTCAGGGCTTCTTTGAGAGAACGATGTGAAGAAAAAGAAAGATTGTCCTCTCCCATTTCTCTGCATCACCCTCTTCCTAGCCACCCCCTCCCCATTCACCAGGTTCAGAGTCACTAACTTGATGAACGAAGAGAGTCATCCACTCACCTCCCTGATCTCCCAATGGGCTTTGGTGACCCAAAGGCATGACTAATGAATGGAACTGTGGGTGCTGAGCAGGGCAGTGAAGAGAAACCCTTCCATTGGTGGCAGAAACCCAGGGACAAATGTTTCATTTCATTGGCTCTGCCTCTGATAATGGCCAGGAAAGAAAGGCCATTTCCAGATGACACCGACCTGATGCTAAGAGCAAATTGTGGCTACTATCAGGTTCCTGGCAACACCTGCACAGGGCTGGGCTCTGACAGCTGCCAGACAAGTGCTATGCCAACACAGGTGGCAAGGCTCTGATGTGGCAGTCACCCTCGTAGAAGAATGAGACACCCATTCTTACTATCAGCAAGCTGTAAGTCATGCCCTACACTGCCAAAGTCAGCCATGAGTATGTCTGAGGGTGTCTCAGGTGTTGATTTGGGCTTGGCTCTAAGACACCCTCCCACCGTCTTTGGCATCCAGGTAGCTGGTTGTGGTTGTGAGCTGGGGCAGGGACTTCCTGAGTTCAGTGTCACCTTCTGCGGCTGGTGGGGATGGGGGTTACTGGTTTGTTGTGACGTGGGTTTTATGACCCATCATAATTCCAGGAACAAACACAAAACGGTCAAGACTAAGCTCACGTCGTTTGGGGAAAATATGAGTTTATGCGTGATGAAGGAGTCAGGTGCAGCCTTCTGAAAGTAGAGAGACAGTAATAACAGCATCCTCATCTTTTTCCACTGGCTAGCCCAACAAATCCCCACCACCCTGCAAAGAAGGCAAGGCAAAGGTCTCCATCCCCATTCTACAGAGAGGAAAACTAAGGCCCTTCCCAAACCACCAAGGGCTGGAATCGCTTGCATACATAACTGTGACCAGAGGATCAGAGGGCTTTGCTGCTGGACAAAGGAATTGGGACAAAGTTCTGATGAGAAGTACATTGAGGCAGGGATGGGGGAGCTGAACTGAGCAAAAGTCAAGGGCTCAGGTGGACATGAAAGGCATTCACAGAGCCCAATCAGAGTGAAGAGGGATCTAAGCTCAACCCCAGGAAAGGCAGGAAGCCCGGAGCCAAAGCCACACCATATCTAACTCCTATCCGTTCTTTGGCCCAGCAGATTCCCAAAGCCCTAAAGGTCAGCTAATGGCTACTTCAGAGCAGAGAATGGGCAAAAGTACAGAGTCTGTTCTTGGGCCCAGAGCCAGGGCTGGGGTGGCAGGAGGTCAGAGGACGGCTACCTCAGGCCAGCAGGGAGGGAGACAGGTAGAAGACTGTGGTGAAACAGAAGGTTCCCAGCCTCAGCTTTAGCCTGGACCAGCAGGGGACACAGTATGAGGGCAGCCAGCCAGCACAGCCCGTTAAGGAGAACTGACAGGGTCTGGGGTGCCAGAAATGCATTCCAGGAGAAACCAGAGATGCTGCAGGAGGAGGAGGAGAACAGAGAGAGGGAAAAGGACGGCAATGACCCGTGAGGCTAGCCCTAACCCCAGCACTTCAGAAACACCATCTATCTGCCAGGTACTACCCTGAGTGATTTTTAGACCTAATAACTCAGCAAGTCGTATGCTGCCTAGTCTCTTATTATCATTGTCTCACAGATAAGGGGTATGAGGCACAGAGAAGCTAAGCGACATATCCAGAGTCACACAGCGGGATGTGCAGTAGAGCAGAGGTTGTTGACACTCCTTCCAGACTAACTCTGGAATCTGGGCTTATCCTGCTTCACTCCAAGGATGGACTTCTGGGGCAGTTCTTTCTATACAGCCCAGGAGACCAAAGCTCAGGGAGGCTAGAACCTGGCAAAAGCTACTTGTCATCAGACGCCTGACCTCTCCTCTTGTGACACTTTGATGAGTGTGTATGAGTGAGCATGAGTATGCAGGTGCAGGTGGAGCAGGAATATAGGGTGCAGTGTGTCACCTTCACCCTAAATGCTAGCCAGTATGACTAACTGGAAAGTTAAGTCTCCTGGGTTCTCCATCTGTAATAGGAAACTTTGGGGCTCGGTATGCACACCAGCGCTTCTCTACCACATACCCACACAGGTTCCCAGCCAGCCAACGCTCACTAAAACACTCATCTTCTCCACCCTGGCTCTAACCAGGAACTCACCACAGCTCGCAATTGCCCATCCCAGCAGGGCCCAATTCCCCAAAGCAGGGCATCAAGGCTCACCTATCCCCAAGCATCTCCACTATGGCTAATTCCCATCTCCACACAGTCTGCGCTCACTGCCCTTGTCCTTTCTCTGCTGCACGTGGATCTCATCTGTCCTTGAACACCTAGCCCAAATCCCCTAGCTCCAGGAAGTGTTCCAGACTGGTGCAGCCCTCACTGCGCTGCCCTGTACTCCCTGACTGTGCTCCAGCCACCATTTGCTCTTCTCTTAGATTGCACTGTGTCTGGTGGGATTTCGCCCAAGGTGTTGGGTACTGTGAAGAAGGGTCCATCGTCCATTGCCAGGGCTGGACAAGGTAGGGTGGTTCAGAAGATACAAAGGAGCAGCCTCCTACTACTCTTCAGAGGAGCAGACATCTCAGAAGAGGTTCCTGAGCCATCTATGAGTTGCAGTGTTTATCATGGTGACCTTACTTGACAGGCTGAGCCAGAGAGAGAGCAGCAGCTATAGCAGGCCCTGTGTCCCCACCTCCTTGCTCTAGCCCGGCTCTTTCCTTTTCCTCTCCTTGATCGTATCAGCCACACCAGCTTTCAGTTGCAGTCTTGGCTGTGTACTCCTGACTTCCCAGGGGCCCTTTTCCATCACAAGCAAGAGTCCTACCCCTTAGTCACTAACTGCTCCCTGGGGTCAAGCATGGTGTTTCTTTTGCTTTCAATTTCCCAGGAGCTGAATCCAGGTGCAGGCAGGGGTCAAGGGCTGGCTGCCCTCTAACAGTGAGGGTCCCCAGGATGCTGGCCCAAAGCCCAGGGTCTTGATTAGAAGCAGGGGTTCAGGAAGCCCCACAGGATCAGCCTAATCCCCAGGCTGCTGTGGTGGTTAAACCCAGATTAGCCTAAACCATGACACAGAGCAACCCACCTCCTGAGACCTAAACTCTGCTCAGCAAAGTCCAGACATGAGGTACATGGAGCGAGGTCCAAATCTGAGGGTCTAAAGGAAGTGTGTGGTCTTGGTGGATATGGAGTCTCTGGGCTAAGTTAAACTGGCCAAGGAGGTAATAGGTTTTCGAAGCTCCCCACCTAGAAAAGCATGTGAGTAGATGGGACATAGGGAAGGGGCAGACAGCTGGGCCACCAGTCAGCTCAGAGCAGAAAATGCAGCCCAAACTCCAGCTCTCCCTATTCTGCCAGTAACCTTGAGCCAGTTCTGCCATCTCTGGGCCTTAGTTTCCTCAGTTCTGGGGCTGAAGTGGTTAGCTGCTTCTCTCTGACATTTTCTCCCTGAGCTCTGTGTTGTCAAGCTGGGTAAGCTGAGGACAACTCAGAAGGTTCCTCAATGAAACCGAGAAAGAACTGACAGGGAGAAGGGGGATTGAGGAGGAGAGTAGAAATAGTGCAGAGAAAAAAATCTCTGGGGCAGCAGTGGCTGCTGGGAAGGAACGGAGAGAAGGGCCACAGGGTACCCATCAGGCTCAGTAGAATGTCACAGAGGAACGGAGAGACCTTGAAGAGGGCAGAGTACAATCTACACATGGAACAGTGGGGCCAGGGTGAAGGCCTGCTGGAGGAAAGGTCTTGAAGAACCTTCCCTTGTAGGAAGGCAGCAACTTGGGGCCTTGGCTGACTAAGGAAGGTAGAAGTCTCCAATCTCTATGGAGCCGGGACTGTGGCCTTTTACTTTCTCCTTTCTCCCCATCTGCCTGGTTCACTGAGAGCCAAATGGTCATACACCTGGCAGCCAGGCCTTCTTGCAAGAGTCATGTCTCCTATCCCAAAAGGGAGACAGGCCTCTGGGATAACCAAAAAAGGAAACTAAGAAAAGCAGAAGCCTTTTAGAGCAACTAGCAAGAGGTAAGGGAAGTATGGTCAGTCTCTTATGACATAGCTGTCCTAAATGGGGTACAATGAGGGGGTGTATAATGACGATGTAGGCCAGGACGTCAGCTGAGACTCCAGCAGGAAACTCTGGGGTCATCCATTCTCATGACTGCCCCCTGCAGGATGGGCCTCTCAGCCCACCTGGTCTGGTACACCTCAAAGAGAAGTGCACAGCTTATTCTGTTTCTCCCACGTGTAGAGAACCTCATCTTCAACCCAGAAAATTATCTGTTCTCAAAGGCTTCCCCTGGAAGGGGAAGCTGGTCAGAGGAATCGTGTCTGCCCTGTCCGCAATACAAGGCTTGTATACAAGGGGATTTCTTCTGCCTCAGAGGGCACGCAGAGAAAGGGCATGGCAGGCCTCCTACCTGAAGAACCCTCCTCATAGTCAGGAGCAGATGGGGAAGGTCCTAGTGTCCCTGGACCCCACCACGACTTCCCTCGGGGAGCTAGGACAAGCTTGCCTGCCACTGTCTTTCTCCAGAAGACTGCCCAAGCAGGACAAGTGGCCAAGCTCAGATATCATCCCCTTCAAAAAACCTTGCTGAAGCCAGCTTATGATGTACATGCCTTTAGTGGAGGCGAAGACAGGTGGACTTCTGGGAGTTTAAGGCCAGCCTGGACTACCTAGGAAGTTCTAGGCCATCCAGGGCTACACTGTGAAAGTCTGGAGAGAAAGGGGGGGAGAAAGAGAGAGAGAGATCTTGCTGGACCCCTGGTCAAAGCTAATTTAACACTGTCAAAGAAGTACTTCTTTTGCCCTTCCTCATCCAGCCAACTCCTGTCTCTGCCATTTCAGCTTTGTCACTTCATCTAGAAAGCCCGCTGACTAGCAGACTTCCTCAGCCCCCATGGCCCCCTGTGCTCTAGGTCCTGTCACATCTCTTCAGAGTCTATACTGGTCAATCCCGCCCACTCTCCCTATCTACAAGGACACCAACTCATTGAATTTCTCTGCTGGACCCTCACACCCAATCCTAGAACCAGCACAAAGTCGGACTCAGAAAAAGCCTGTTGAATGTGTGTCCACCCTTGAGGCCATAAGCCAAAAGGCCATTCCCTGCAACTGACCCTTGACTTTTCCGGCCCATAATAGGAAAGAGAAGAAGGATGCAAGACTCAAGGATTTCCCCTGACCATCCACCCAGAGTTTTAGTCACTTAAAACCAAGATGTTAACACCTTGGTCTCTGCTCCGCCCTCCTCCTCCCAGAGGAAAAGGAGTCTGGAGGTATTATGGTCCAGCAGTGAATGAGACATTACCTCTGACTGTTTTGGACATCTGAGGAAACCGAGGTTCAGAAAAAGGCAAGGACTCACCCAAAGACACAAAGCAAATGAAACCAGAACAATCAGGCCAGAACCAGGCTTCTGATTTTCCACCCATTTCTACCGAAGGTGACAGAGTCATCTTGACCTGTGCCATCATCTCTCTGTGGCCCCACCCCCAACACCTGCTCTCAGAATGTTCAGTGTTCAGCACAGACCCATCACAAAACTTAGCGGGGAGCTTCTGGAGACATCACCAAACATCTCCTCCAGCTTAGGAAACTCCCTTTCCTCTTAGGGATTGCCCCCCCAGTTCTGCAAGGGGGGGTTCACCTTGAAGGTGATGAATTCATCTAAGTCCCCAAGAGGATAGGGATTTCCACTGGAAATGCTGATGCTTGGGGAGCCCCAGCTGTGACCTCATCCTCTAGAGGAGGTGATAACAACCCCCCTTACACTGGGGAGCTGCCCCTTAATGGCTATACAACAGCTCCCAAGTCAACAATAACATCCTGTTGTTTAATTGGGCCAGAGCAGGAAGAACCAGCTGGGCAGACTGGACTGTTTGCCTTCTGTGGACAGGCTTGCTCGCTCTGACGTGGGAGTCACAACCTCCGTGGGCTTCTCCTCCAGTTATTGGTGGAACAGGGGAAGAGTACATGGCATTCACAAGCATGCAGGCCTCCTGCCACCCTCCACCCTCACCTGCCACTCACTCATCCCCCTACCCCCCCCTCCAGGGAAGATCAGAGTCACATATTTACATGGCAAACTGTAACTCATGTTGCTAAATGTAACTCATGTGCTAGTGATGCCCTATGGGGACAACCTCAGAGTTCTTCCTGCTCTGGCACCCTCTGGGGGTCAAAGACAGGTGCAGAGCTCAAGGATACCCAGCAGTCTGTGATTGAACACCCTTCCCCCTGGTCCAAGATGTCCTGCACCAGGCATTCATCTGGTTGCAAAGGCAGCAACTCTCTTAACAACTGCAGTCTGGGACCCTCTCAGAATCCCCTATTTTAATCTTTCCCTAAGGCTTGGAGTGAGGGTGGGGGTCCAAGCAAAGAAAACACATTTCTATACCTATCTCAGTCTCTATTCTGTCTTGACCTAAAATCTAAATATATGTCTTGTAGAGAAATGGCTATAGGGCTATCACCATCCCTAGGTCTAGTCATCCCTAGAGATTCCTGTCCCATCCACTGGTAGACAGAGCCTTAGGCATATTGTAGAGCTTGGGAAGGTATCCCTCTCATTCCACGCCTCGGTTGGCCCTATCCAATCTCCCTACTATCCGATTGCCATGTGTTATCCCATAGGAGGCAGGAGGCAGCTGTCAGTCGGGCACACTATCACCAGCTGGTGGCCCTAGGGGGTGGGAGGCAGGTGAATGGCAGGGCCTGTCTGGTCAGTGGGGCACCTGGCACTTGTGAAGGAGATTGCAGACTGTCCTTGGACAAGATTGGTGAGTGTCTGGTGGATCCCAGCCAGAGGGGGTCAATAGTGCATTATCAGTGTGGTCACAGCCGTGAAGCGCAAGCAAGGGAAGCGGGGCATGGGATGGGCTGGCAGCTTGAAAAGTGGGTAAGAGGGCTGAAAGCAGCTTTAAATAGCCTCAGGGTAAGTAAGGACTAAGTGCCAGGGATAGAAAGGTATGCATTAAGTGCTAACAAGTGGGTGTGCATTAAGTATGCGGTGGGGAGGTCAAGCAAGGAATTGGGGGGACAAGCGCAATCAGATGAAAGGAGTTTGGTATAGAGGGAGATTCCAGAACACTCAGACACAGCCATTTGTCTCCTCCAGAGTACTCATGTACTATGCTGTCTGAGACACAAGGGGACAGGGGCAAGGTAAAATGTTGGAAGGACAGAGGAAAAGAGACTGAGTGGGTACAAATGCGGGTTGTGCAGGTGTCTACCAGAGCTCCAGCTAAGTGTTTCTTTTCCACTGAGTGCATCTCTGGCTGGATGGCGAGTTGGAGACAAGACTACCTCATGTATGGTTAGAGAAGCATCTAAATCCTTCTCTTCTCCCTAAGTCTGGACCAGGACAGGTTCAGGGTAAGATCAGAGCCCCCACCTGCACAATGAGCGCCCACACTGCCCAGTGACCTTGGACAAGTCACACTCTCTCAGCTGCTGCAGCAGTTCGGTCACTCATTTTATGTGGGTCCCCCATACCCTGCTAAGAATACCTGCCCCAGATAATGTTCAGACTTCCGCAATCCCTGAAAACTGCCAAGGCATCAAAGGGTTCCCAGTAGGGACAGACAGGACCAGACCCCCCCCCCCCCGTCCCCGAGTCTCCCTTCACCAATAGGGGAGGGGCTGCAGAGATGCCAAATTTGGGTACAGAGCTGAGTTTGCCTGGGGGCGGGGAAGCATTTGTGTGCAATGCAGGGGAGGGGGGGCTCCGTCCCTAGCGGCAGAAAGCCTCCAAACCCAACCTAGCCAGCTTTCTGTCCCACTGTACAGAGGTCTGAACTGAGACGCCCCCAGGGGAAGACTCCAGTCTGTCAGGTTCTCATATTCACCACAGCCCTAAGGCTGCACACTCCTCCCTATATATGCCGCTTGGGGGTCCCAATGTCCTCGCCCCACCCATGGGCACTATCCCCCTCCTCTTGCTAGCGCCAATTTCTGGTGACAACTGCCACGTGCGAACAAGGGGGGAGCGGCTGGTCCCAGTATTAGGGAGACAGCACCCAGGTGCCCCGAGCCCCAGCACTGCACCTTGTCCCGGACAGCCGCAGGGTGCCCACCCCCTTGCCCGGCCCGCGCTCGGGGCCGGGGCGGGGGCGGGGGCAGGCGGCGGGGTCTTTGTTCCCGCAGCCCGAGCGCAGCAGCGGCTGCAATGGGTCCGCGCCCCCTTCACCAGCCCAGCCTGAGCCCCGCGTGCCAGCAGAGCCCGCAGCTCGCAAGGAGGGGCTTGGGGTGAGGAAGCTGGCCCGGGGAAGGAAGGGTCCTGCATAGTGGACCCCGTGGCGGAGAGCCAAAGCGAACCTTGGCGAGGCAGGGGCCCGCAACCTCCCCCCGCGCTCAGGCGCTGCGGTTCGGGCTCGGAGCTGCCGTTGGACTTGGAGCGCCACTTAGCCGGGCCCGGGCCCCAGACGCTCGCTCGCACATTGCAGCGCTCCAGCCCGCTCCGGCGTGATAGAACGCACACTCACATACACTCACCCGGACACACACGCTCCCTCCGGGGCCAGACCAAGACCTGCAGAGCTGCGCACACGCACTCTCTCTGGGTGCCGCACACTCCGCACCCTCCCTGCACAGAGTCCGATCCCGCGCCCCACCGGCCGCGCGGCGCCGCCTACCTTTCCAGACGGCGGAGATGCGGGGTCCGCTCCTCGAGTGGCCTTGGGCGGAGGCGGCGGCCACCCAGAACAGCAGCAGCAGTCGCTGCCGCAGCGGGAGCCCGAACCGAGTCGGCGGGCTGAGGACGCGGGCGCGCGGTGCGCTGGGGGCGGCACGTCCGGGAGGAGGAGGCGTCATCCCGCAGCCCCGGAGCGACAGCGGCAAGCAGCCGAGACTGAGCCAGCGCCCGGCCGCAGGCAGAACCTAGCGCCAGGAGGCGGAGTCAAATGCCTGACCCCACCCCACCCTTCCCCCTCCCGCCCCTCGCAGCCTTTTCTAGCTTTGCCGGTGGCCCCTAGCTTGTGCGGTGCCCGCTGCTAGGAGAATCTTCACCACGCCACCCGCTCTCAGGCAACTCCACTGGGAGAACCCAGCTGCGAAGAAGACAGACTTGTGATCTGTCATGAGGAGCAGGCCCCATCCCTCCTCTGGGCTTCAGTTCCACTTCCCTCGCCCCAGTGGAAGGAGAGGCCTTGGAAATCTATAAGAACCTCTCAGCGCACTGATGAGTCTAACACCGGACAACCAGACTGCAGCCAGCTAACTGGTTTGTAGTCAGAGAGCCATTCTCAGAGAATGGACTTGCCGGAGTGGGACCCAGCTCTCTGCTGATCCTATCAGCCCGGAGAAAGAGGTTTTCCTCTGTGGAGGAGACAGAGGAGGTGGATGATGTGTGGGGTGCCCACAACACCCCACTATTGCTCTGCCTGAAAGAACACTGGGAATTTTTCATCTTGGCCTGGCTCCCTCCTCTCCATCTCCTTTCTCCTCCCTTCCCCAGCCAGCAGCCTTCTGGGCTGCCTCCCCCCAGCCAGCTGGTGTATGCTCAGAAAATCCAAACTCATTTCCATGTGAGCTGAGGGGGATATAATTAGGAAGGCCCCTTCCCCGAGAAGAGCCTGAGGGGCACATCCTGCATACCCAAGACTCATCGTCAGGGAGGCAAGGTCAGATCCCTTTCTCTGCCTAAGGCTCAGCCTCCTACCAAGGGCAACCTGATGACTCAATGGTGGTGGCTCCCTCAGAGGGTCCAGGCCAGTTCCTCTGCAGTCACTCAAACTCTGTCCTTAACTTATGGACTTGGAGCCATTTGCCCTTTGTAGAAGGGTCTGCTGTCTACCTTGGGCCAGAGATGGCTCACCTCTGCTTGTACCCTAGGGAGCCATGAGTGAAATCCATGCAGCCCAGCAGATTCTTACCTAGTGCTTACTGTATAAGGTGGATTGCACCAAGAAGAGACAGAGTGAGGGAGAGGGAACAGAGGTAAACAAAGGTTTGACCTTCAGAACCCACAGACCTAGATACTGAGCATGCTGCAGACACTGGCAAAGACACTGGGCAGGATACCCTGACCTCAGAGTCAGCCAGGAAGGTTTTGATAACATGAATCTTAGCGCTGCCAGCTGTACATTCTGCTTCTAGCTGTTCTCTCCGTTCCTAAAAGTCCCAAAGTACCCGAGCCAGTAAGGTGATCTCCAGCATTGGTGTGTATGGAGGGGACCTGGAGTCACTAGCTTCATGAGACCCAGGATCATACATCCAGATCAAAGACAGCTGTAGATAGCCCATGAACTCCTTCCCAGGCCTGCACTGAATCTTGTGGTCCTAAAGCTGGGAACCTAACTGAACCTGACCAGCCCAAGGTAGCTTCTAAGAATCACACTTGCGCCGGGCGGTGGTGGCGCACGCCTTTAATCCCAGCACTCGGGAGGCAGAGACAGGCGGATCTCTGTGAGTTCGAGACCAGCCTGGTCTACAAGAGCTAGTTCCAGGACAGGCTCCAAAGCCACAGAGAAACCCTGTCTCAAAAAACCAAAAAAACCAAAAAAGAAAAAAAAAAGAATCACACTTGCTTTCTAGCCCAAGTACTCACTTGCTAGACAAATATGGCCTCCACTGTCGTTTCTGTAAACGATTGAGGTAAGTTAAAAAATCACCTATCCTTGCTTTTAAGAACCAAGAACTCAAGCATATCTGAAATGAAAACATTACCCATGTGCACAGTAACTCATAAAATGCAACCCGCTTGTACCTAGATCATTCCTGTCAGGCCTACATTTTTTTTCTCTCTGAGTAAGAAAGCATAACTCCATCTTATGGAGGAAACCGAGGCATATAGGACAACAGGGATCTGTCTGAGGTCAACTGGAAATGAGTGAATTGAGACAGGAAGTCAAGTTTTCTGACTCTAGTAACAACTGCTAATAGTGCGGTTACTAGTATATGCTATGCACATTCACTGCCTCGTTCTAACTCAGTCTTCATGATCCCAGGCACTAGGTATGATTAGTCCTCTCTCTCTCTAAGGAAGAAATTAAGGCATAGAAAAGAGATGCAGCATACCTAAGCTTTCTCAGGTGGATAGAGACAGAGCTGCGACTTTAACTCAGGTGGTCTCTCTAGGGCCAATGCCTTAGCTTCCATCAGTATAATGTGCCCTTGCACAGCTGCCTGTGGTACCTGGCTGCAATCTGGGTCCAAACAATCTCAGAAGGACCCAGACAAGGCTAGGTTACCACATGCTGTGCAGAAGGGCAGGACAGGAGCCAGACTCAGCCTCCTCAGCAATAGGCAACAGATGGAAAGTAGGGGTATAAGCCAAAGAATTTTTTCCAGGCTGCATGCTGTAGTGAGACGTAGTGTACTAAGGCCATCTCTATAAGACAGGCCCTGGGGACAAAGGGCCATGCCAGATGGCAGCCCACTTGTGGGTCCATAATCAGAAACAACAGTTTTATGGAGGGAAAAGCAACTGGAGAGAACAGGTACCAGCGACAGTTTTGGGGTTCATGACTCAAGCAGTAGTGGGAAATGAAATCAAAATAGTAGAGTAGTGATGGGCCTGCCTGCCTTGTCAGAGTCCAGCGCTGACTCTTGTGCTGGACCAAGGCATGACCCTACTCATGACCAGTGATAGGAAATAACAAGTCTGAAGGGGTGACATCCCTGTGCTTCCCCTCCCATGACTCCAGAATTGAAGGTGTGGGAGACAAGGCTGACAAAAGAGATGATACAGGGCTGCACCCTGTGGGCAGAGGAGGTGCAGGAAATCCAAGAAGGGCCCTCGGGGAATTAAAGGATCAGGACACATGCAGACTGGAACTTTGTGACCCAGAAACAGCAGAGATCCTGGGAGATCCTAATATTCTAACAGAGACTCTTACCTTTCAGGGCCAAACTCAGTCTGCTTCTCTATTCCAAGGCTTTCATCAGCCCGAATCCCATGGTTAGACACAGCCTTGCAGGAATGACCTACCCCAGCAAGAGGCCTATGGAAAGTGTAAGGAGCTATGACATGCACACACATTGGCCATCATAATCTGCTTATTTTCATGGATACAATAATCTAAGAATCTAAATTCTTGAGTCCTTTGTGTGGCCTCCTTATGCAGGAACCCATCCCTGCTGTGAGGTATCCACCCAAGCCTGCTATTCACACAGGAACTATTTACTCAGCTTCGTGACCCCTTATTGTCAGAGGCAAACAGACCAGGCAGGTCACTCAAGAACTGAGTGCGCTGGGCCTGTGGAATGATGTTTACACGGGCAGCTACTACTCAGCTGCAAACCATGGGGCCACAGAAAAGTCAGCACATGGGCGGTGGGCTGGTTTTTCACGTGGAGTTGAAACTTAAGGCTTTGCTCAAACTCTCTGGTTTAAAGGTATCATCAAATCAAAGTATCACCAAATAATTCAAAAAAGCTAACAAGGATGCATAAGGCCAATTAAAAACAGGTTTTAGGAGCTAAAGAGATGGCTCAATGGTAAAGAGCACTGGCTGCTCTTCCAAAAGACCCACATTGTATTCTCAGTATCCACAACTGGCTGTAGCTCCAGTTCCCGGGGATCTGACAGCACTGCATGCATATGCTGAGCAGACATGTAAACAGGCAAACCATCCATATACGCAGAATAATAAATAAATAAGTAAAACGTAAAGTTTGAAGGGGAAAAAAAAGCAGGTTTAGGCCACATCTGGCCCTCCAGCATACCATGTCTGTCTGTCCCACAAGCATGGCACAATAGCTTTAATTATCATTGTCCACATGCCTAGGAGACTGAGAGCTTAGGTGTGCCTGAAAAGAAGTGCAGAGATTCCCTCTTTAGGCTCTACAGAGCCCAGGACCATATCTCACTTCCTCCACTCCAAACCCCCACCACATTGTTCTCAAGCTCCTGCTTCCTCTACCTAAGCCAGACCAGAGCTTACCAGCTGCCAGCTGTGAATGAAAGACTTCAAAATCATCACACACTAGCCCCTCTGATCTGCACTGCCCAATGTCACCCTAAACCTCTGTCATCCTAGGCGCATTTTTACTTGACCCTAAATTGTAAAATTTATCCAAGTCTGGCTAGCCACGTTAAATGAAATTATAATGTAAAAACCCACAGAGGAATATTTAGTGGGACAGGAAACTGGCAGAAAAGAGCTAGTCTCTTTCACCTTCCTTTAAGTCAGCTCACCTCAAGTATAACTGTGTAAGACAGCTCAGCATCCTTAGATGACACTGGGTTGTGGTGGGAGCGCCACCTGGTGTCTACTCTAGAAGAGACGAGTCCTAGGGATTGAGGACAGAAACTCCCAAACCTTTCATGAGAAAAGCTCCTCCTTCCAGCCCATCCCTATGCCACAAAACCCATCTCTGAGCCTTCATTCTTGCTCTCCAGGGCCTGGAGCAGACACAGTCACATGAAGTCACATGGAACCTATCAAATCTAACATCCCCTGACTAGATGGGGATGGAAGGTCCCTGTCTCGACCCAGCTGCTAAGTTATTAGGCAATGCCTTGTCCCAGGCCAACCCTCCAGTTCTCCTCCTTCTCCTCTTTTTTCCTCCTCCTCCTTCTCTTCTTTTTCTCCTTATTCCTTCCTCTTCCTCCTCCCTTTTCTCCTCTTCTTCCTCTTCCTTTTCCTTTTGGCTGGGTATTACTCTCTTGTAGTCCAGGCTGGCCTCAAACTTACAGCAATCCTCCTGTCCCAGCCTCTTAAGTGCTGGGATTACAGGTGTGAACTACTATGCTTTATTTACAAAATGAAACAGAAGAACTAAAGCAGCTGCTTTCCTGTCCTTGCTCCTCTCCGGATTGGGACAAAGCATTCTCAGCCCTCCTTCTGCTCTTCCTTCTTGCTTGGACAACAGATTGCATGCACTTTTACTATACTTTCCAAAGGATAGGGTCCCTGGAACTCCCGCCCCCCAACCCAGGTCTGATAAGATCCTTGGGCTAGCTAGGGCCCTATCAGTGAGACCACATGTAGACTTGTGCTCCCCAAAAGCATTCACCTTCGCTCATGAATGCAAGAATCCATGAACTATGGTTCCTGGGGCTTGAAGTACTACTCAAAAGGCACACATGCAGTCTAGCTTGGAGGCCCCTTACCACAGCCTGGCCTCACAGTCTCTACGTGCATGTTTCTGGGGACAATGCACTCTACCATGGAGCAACCCTGCCTATTTTCTGGAGCGCTCCACAAAGGCTTCTTTCTCAGTGGAAGAATACCAAACAGCAGTCTGAAATTTACCCTCTAAAGCCATACAGAGTGTGTCTATTCACTCTTTCTAAAATACATCCCTTTACAAATTTAGGTCACATCCTTTGAAGTATTTTTTTAAGATTTATTTGTGTGTGTGTGTGTGTACGCATGTCTGTTTGTACAGGTCCCATCAGAGGCCAGAGGTGTTGGATCCCCTGGAGCTAGTTAGAGGCAACTGTGAGCTGAATACTTAATTCATAACTGCTGGACTTAATTCATAACTTAATTCATAACCCCCCAAGTTTTGTTTTGTATTGGTTTTTTTTCAAATCAGGGTAAACTATTCCAATTCCAAAAAAGGCCCTTCATGGCGCTTCCCTTGGAGTCTAATAATTTGACATCGTCAGTCAGTTATTTTAAAAACTTCTACTTAGCCCCTTAGATCAAAACGCAACTGTAGTAGAGGCTGGGCAGTGAAGACAACACTGGAGGCACTGTCTTCTAAGGTGGAGAAGCCACCTGTCTGAACCCTATCAGCTTTACTCAGAGGTCATCATGGCCCAGTTTCTAACCATGAACAGAGTCTCTGTAATTAAGGACTCAGTTGGAATTGGGCCCAAGAGTAGTGAAAACACATCTTACACAAAAGAAATTTGTTTTCTTTCTATTAGATTTATTCATTTTTATATTATGAGCGTTTTTTTTTTCTGAATGTCTGTAAGTGCACTGTGTATGTGTGTGTGCCTGGTATCTACAGAGGCCAAAATAAGACATCGTGTCCTCTGGAACTGGAGTTTCTTGCAGTTACGAGCTGGGAACCAAACCCAGGTCCTCTGCAAAAGCAGCCAGTGTTCTTTTTTGAGACAGGGTTTCTCTGTAGCTTTGGAGGCTGTCCTGGAACTAGCTCTTGTAGACCAGGCTGGCCTCGAACTCACAGAGATCTGCCTGCCTCTGCCTCCCAAGTGCTGGGATTAAAGGTGTGCACCACCACCTCCCGGCTCAGCCAGTGTTCTTAATCACTGAGCCATCTCTCCAGCACTTTAGACTTTCCCTGTGCTGTCTTCTTTGGTAGGATTCCAACTTCTTGAATATTCCCCAACCCAGCTCTGGAGTGCCTGGTATCTACAATACACACACACTGTCACAACCTATGGGCATAGAGTAAATTGTCTAACAGGAGACAACTGAGGCTCCCAGAACACAGGTCATTTGTGGAAAAGTGAGTCTGACTGAGAAACCTGTTCCCCTCCCACACCTAAGCTGCCACTTTCGGGATGAGTGTTTTAAAAACCCTTTGGCCCAGGTAGCTTCCAGACTGGAATGGGGACAAGGCCCAGGTGAGTGCAATGATGGAATTATGTCGGATACACTTTCACCCAAGTCCTAGAAAGGCTAATTTCCCATCAGGACGTCACATCTCCTAAACGGCAGCATTCATGGGCACAGGGCAATAAAAACCTGCTTTTCAAGGTTGTTATAAGAATGTACAGAGGTGGTACAGTGAGCCCCCAACTCAATCCCAGAAAGAATGCCTGATCTGTGAGCACTATTGCATCGCACTGCAGGCACCTAGTTTAGCCAAGGCAGAGGCGGCTAGTGCCTAGGTCATTGTAAAAGACACTTCTGGTCTGGAGGAGACAGAATTCTGTAACTAGCAACTGCAGGGTGTATGGAACCAAGGCAGGACTAAGTCCAGGGGAACTGGCCATGGCCTGGAGCCAGAGAAGGCCCTAACTGTGGGAGTCAGGGGAGGCAAACAGAGAGGCATGTGAATAAACTCACCCAACATCCTCACCAGTCACTGCCAAAGCCTGTGGCAGAGGAAACAAGAAGCCACCTCAGGGGAGGGATCTGAACTTGGTCTGGGGCCCAGGCCAGATGGGGCTGAGGCGAGGAGCAGAACCCGGGCCCATGTGCCCAGCAAGCTGTGCCAGCCCAGTCCATGTCAGCCCAGCCAAATTTGAGTTATATCAGGAGAAAGGATCTGTTCAGAAAGCTCACCCATCTCTGCATATTTGCATATTCTATTTTGGGGTCTCTTCCTTTTTTTTTTCCCTTAGCTTCCTAGAAAAGTTCTCGTCATCAATTCCAACTTCACCTCTGTTGAACTGCAAATGCTCATTCAATCATCCTCTCCGGTTATTCACTCACCTCCCTGTCACTAGCAAGGTTGGCCGGAGATCCCTGACCTCCTTGCCTCCGCTGCCCACTACTTATTCAGGGCCAGTTCTTGCAACTCAGCTCTAGCTCCATTGTAACATCTCCCCAAGGTCACCAAAGCACAAGCCCTTCTATGACCAGGCTTACCTAGCATCTGACACCACTGACGGTTTCCTCAGTCCATTTCCTTCTATTCCCCTTTGGTGACCCCTGTGATCCCCTTCCCAGAAGCAGACCTCCTTCCCACAGCTCCCAGTCACCACTTCGCATACAGCCCAGCTCCTTTATGGGTATCTATTTTCCTCCACATTTTCCTGGAGCAATGATTTACCTCCTTCTATGATGTCAACACAGCCTTGAACTTTGAATTTCCTGATGACTATCTCAGCCCAAGGACTGCTGCCTGGCTGTCTTGGAGCACCTCAAGCTCAGCATGTCCAAAATGGTCTTGCATTCCACATTGTAACCCCAGTTCCTTAGTCTTGGCAGCATCAACATCTACCTACTCACATCCTGCCTCTTCCCTTTCCCCACCCCCAGATCTGGTCTGTCCTTCACACCTCCCATCCCTCCCTCCACCGAGCTCCTCTGCCGCAACTTTGGTTGTAGGCCTTACAATGTCCCATCTGGAGATAACGAACCTTCTTAGTGGCTGCCTATCCAAAGTCTCACTTCCCACAATCCAACCTCCACACAGCTGTCAGATTATCTCACATACAAATCTGGTCCCCCACCCCCAACCCACTGTCCTGTATAAAGATACTCCACAAGGCAGGGCTCCAGGCAGATTATGAGGCACCCAGAAGCCTGCAAAGTCCTGAGTCTTTTCTGTCAATGCAAATACCTCTCTCTCAACATCAACCCCAGGACCTTCAAGGAACTGTAGAAAGGTCAAACATAACAGTGGGTTCCTCTGAGCACCTCCCTTTACTCTAAGGAGTAAACCAACGCTCCTCGGCCCGCTACAGCACTCACCACCCACTCTTCCCCATCTCAGAGACCACAGCTGAAGAAAGTACACAGCTGTGGAGTGAGTTTCTAGCTGTCTATTTCCTAACCATGGGATCATTGACAGGATTTCCCCTCTGAACCTTGTTGTCTCCATCTGCTTAATGACAATGCTAACAGTACACTCTCCCAAAGACGTCAGTTTTAATCATGGCAACTATCCCCCAGTCTCTCTTTTTTACTGCCAGATCAGACACCAGGTCAATCAAAGTACTACCTCAACCTTGTCTATCATCAATTGAGTCACCAACCCAGAAGCCAGAATGACTTTTCTGAAATGCAAATCTGTTTCCCCTGTTAAACTTTTGACTTCCTATGGTCCCCAACTTTTCTCTCCACATCCAAAGGCCCACTTGGGTGACATCTTCGCCACTCCTTAACCATTCAGCATGTAAGTTTCCTTGCCTGCCGCCCTTCCTTCCTTACCTTTCCAATCTAGCTCCAATACCACCTTCTCCAGGCAGTTTCTCTTGACATACACACTCCTAATCTAAGCGAGCTTCCTTCCCCATGAGTTGTCCACCCCAAACTTGGACTTTCCTGGCCCAGCTCTCATCAGGGTTCAGCGGGCAAGGTCTGCCTGTCTTACCAATAGCACAGTTCTTCACAAGCAAGGAGGCCACCATGTTTGCACAACACAGAAGCCTACTGTTTGTTGGAAGAGTGAAAAGCACAATGGCAAGGAAGGCATCCTCAGTCCACGGAAAGCCCCAGGCTCAGAGGGGCACTTATCAGGCTCAACATGCACTGTTTAAACTATGACCACAGGAAGCAGAGCCAATGTGCCAAGCCCTTGGAGGAAAGACCTGACAAACAGGGGAAACTGTTCAGCTCAATTCTGGGAAGCTGGGTAACAGGTACCAAGAGTTGTTCCAGAGAGAGCAAAGACACCCAAATGGTCTACAGTAGAATGGGACCAGTAAGCTGCAGGCAGAGTAGGGCTGTCACACAACTCTAGGCAAGCTTTAGCAACTGGACCAACTGGAGTGGCTGTCTCAGCCACACTGGACCACCACTGGACCTTGGCCTTTGTTTCTACCACAGAGCAAGAGATATTGGGCTCAAATAGAGCTTCTAGGTCTTCAATGCCATTCACAAGGCAGGGCTCCAGGCAGATTATGAGGCTCAAAAGGCTTCTTGGCACCCAGAAGCCTGCAGAGTTCTGAGTCTTTTCTGCCAATGCAAATACCTCTCAACATCAACCCGGGACCGTGAAGGCAATGTGGAAACATCCAACATTTTCAGAGTAGGTAAAGAACAACGGGCTGATGAGGGCGTCTCTTCAATAGTGTGTTCTTTTGAGCACCTCCCCTTACAACTATCACTAATATAAAGGTCATACGGAACAGGATGTGCTGGGGACCAAAATCAGGGTAGTTCAAAGGGACACATGGGTTGACCAAATACTAAGACTGTACTGGTGGAGAAAATGGCACAGGCCAGTTCCATGTGGCTCCTTGTGGTAGAAAAGATTATAGATACATTCATGGAGGACTTTCTGCCCCAAGAAGAGACAAGCAGGAGCCAAATGGTTATGAGTAGAGATGGTGGCGAAGGGAATGTGTGCTGAGGCCAAGGCAGGGCCAGACCTCTGAACTCTAGCCCACCCACATCAGTTCCAAATGAGCCCAAGCACCACTAACAGTAAAGATATGTTCCCCCAAATAGATGTGAAGCACATGAAGCCCACTTCGTCAACTTGGACATGTCTACGATGCTGCAGGAAATGCCCCAGGGAACAGTCATGGGGAAGGAGGTCACAGACAAATGAGCAGCAGCTGCGAGCTGGTGCCCCGCTTCAGTATTAAAGCTCAAGCTGTTTGTACTGCTGTTGGTAGTATTGTTTTTAACTGCTTGTATTTACATCTTTAGGATACAGGAGAGGGACACACCTTGTGGCACAGTTTGAATCTTAGTGCATACATCAGAGAATGACTGTTAAGAAACGGCCAGTGTAGGGACATAGAATCATTTGACAAATATTCTCTGCTGCCACACCCAGAATCCACCTGGTCACTCCCTAGACTTTAGCCACAGGTGGTAGTCTCTTCTGGCCTTATCTGTAACTCAGCAGCTACTACAAGACTGGGTTGTAGCCTGGCTCCAGCCTTAGACTCAAAAAGCACCAAAGCACATGGGTGCTAACACTAGGGACTTGTCTCTAAGGTATACATGAGTATTACACACTACCTCCATGACACTGGTCCGAAACTTTCTAACCAAGGCCCAAACCAAATGTGTGTGTGGGGTCAACCTGATCCCTGATGTAACAGCACCAAAACCATACATCTTGCTTGCCCAGCTGCTCCCACCGATTGAGATCAAGAGAAGGTCAAGCACTGGACACAGCAGGTGAGTAGACCATCGGATATATTGGAGGGTAGGGGAGCTGGAGGCAACTTCACAACTGCCTCTAGGAATCGCCTCTGCAACTTGCTAGGCACTTGAGCACAAAAAGTTCATGGGGCTCCTCCAGCAAAGATCAGCTCCAGGGCTGCTTGGATATCTCCTCCAGTGGCCTGAAGGGCGCGGAGGCTCAACTCGTCATCCTGGATGCCCATGTCACGCAACTGCTGCAACTGAGGCTGCCACTGGCTCTGTGGAAAGACAGGGAAGGTAGGTGTTATCTGTGCCCCCAATGGAACAGTTAGACTTAGGCTGTTTTCAGGATAGAAAGAAGAGAAGAGACCCACAGAGAAACTAGTGATGCTCAGGACCGTACCATAGGTGCTTCAGGAAGACTGAAGACATACTGAAAGGTAAAGAGAACAAATGAAGTTTTATAGTAAAGAAAAAGCACAGACTACTCAATATCTAAATTCTAAAAACTTATTATCTACACACACACACACACACATACACACATGCCTTGTGTATGTTTTGAATAAGTTTTGAAATTAGCTTTAAGTCAGAGGTGAGGTCAAGGTAGGGCATTCCTAATTCAAGCCCAGTGAGCCTTAAAAAAAAAGAAAGTGTAGAAGTCATGAAACTATAGAGAGGGCCATTGGGAGGAGGCTATCCTAAGACAGGAGTAAAGCAGAAGGCAGGTACTATGAAACCAGAGATGGGGCACACTGGGATGGAAAAGTTTCAACAAGGAAGAGGTGCTGAGACAGAAGAGGAAGCTGATTAACCAAAACAAAAAGGGTATGAAAAGTCACATGGAAACCTAGTAAGCATACTTTTCATGGCTGGGAAAAGCTGCACCTAGAAGCTATTGGTTATTAAACAAAATACCAGTGCCAAAGGCAGGATACTGATTAGGGAGTTATTGGTCAAGGAGGCCCCAGAGCTCCCCAAAATAACACAGGTTCTTGCCATCCCTCTTGGTTGCCAACCAGAACTAGACAGTAAGAACCTATTGCTGCAAACACCACACACTTTAGTAGCACGATACACAGAAATAATGCTGGGACTGAGCTGGAAGCTCCCTTCCTACTGGATAGCATTCAAAGTTCCAGAAGGCACTATGCAGGCTGCTGACGGGAAAAGGCATCAATGGTTTTGGGTTTTATCCATCTGCGAACCCTACACACTAGGAGACCACTTGCCAGGTAAGATGCGCCTCACTTGAACAACAGTGGCATTGCTGTAACAGGGTAAAACAACTGCTCTATGATTGGCTCTGAGGCCTGCTTTATAGAAGAGAGTCTATGTCTGGTATGATAAAACCTGACCAAAAACTCCATGCTTGGAAGATCATAAGCCCCAAGGGGAAGGGGACTGAATGCTGTTGTCTAGATAAATTGACAATGCACTAACTGCCTTCTACATATTTATGCTTATACACACAGACAAATGTTCAACTAGAGAAGCCTCTCCTTCCAGGGAATAGTGGTGCATGATGAGTCACGGCTGTACAAGATGCTCATCCCTAAAACTAGACACTTACACCATCCCTCTAAGGCTCAGAGAACACTTCAGAAGGAGGGTGGAAAGAATTGAAAGCACTAGAAGGACTACAAAATGTCATCCTCTAGGTAAGACACAACCATTGCAGTAATGAACTCAAAGCAGTGGATGCCTGCACTGACTGGGCCTGCACAGAAAGGCTCATGAAGACTGGTAAGACGACTCAGTGGATAAAAGTGTTTGTCTTGTAAACCACATGATCTGAATCCAATTCATGGAACCCACATAATGGTGTAAGACACACACATGAATATTAAGTTAAATAATATAAAAACAAAAGCAAAACAATGGGCCTACCAATAGTCAGGCAGAGGCAGAGGGAGGGCTGGGGGGCATCTCTCAAGGCTGAACTATTTACTATTGATAGAATCAAGGAGAGGGGAGTCATTGCCTTCAGTTGTGTGTCCACTGGTGACCCCAGGCTCCAGTGAACAGTTCCAATCCAATGCTTACACAGAAGGCCTAGTCAAACTGATGAGACACAAACAAAACCCAAAGTCCTGAGTCTGGGAAAGACTAGTAGTGGTGTTAGGTAGGACTTGATGGCGTGAGAGTGGGACATAGGAGGGTGCGAGGAGGGCGATCAGAATATGTTATATACAATACGTGCATGAAACTGTCAAAGAACCAATGAGGAGGGTAATCAGAATAAGTTATATACAATATATGCGTGAAACTGTCAAAGAACAAATCAACAAAAATAAGCTTTTTTAAAAAAGTTTTTCTTTTCTTTTGGATATTTGATCAAGAAATCTCATGTAGCCTAGGCTAGCCTCAAACTCACTATATAGTCAAGGATGCCCTTGAACTCCCCAACTCCCTGCTTTCACCTTCTGAGTGCTGAGATTACAAGTACATGTCATCACACCCTGCTTAAGAGTTTTGTTTACTATGAGAGTAGTGGAAAGTGATCTTTCTATGTTGGCACACACAGGGTTTCTGCCGCTGAGATACAATCCTATGACCAAAAGTAACTTAAGGAGAAGAGGGTTTATTTCACCTTACAGCTTTTAAGCCCAACACTGAGGAAATCCGGAACAGGAACTCAACAAGACCAGGAACCTGGAGGCAGGTGGTTATGGAGATATGCTACTTACTGGCTTACTCCCCATGACTTGCTCTGCCTGCTTTCTTATAGAACTTAGGACCACCAGCCCAGGGGTGGTGCTACTCACAGTAGGCTGCCACCCCCAATCATTAATTAAGAAAATACCCCACAGGCTTGTGTATAGCCAGATCTTATGGAAGGAATTTCTCAATTGACGTCCCCTCCTTTCAGATGACTCCAGTCTATGTCAAATTGACATAAAAACTAGCCAGCAATACACACATACACACACAAATTTGTTTTTGTTTTAAAGAGCTTTCCTATGTATATATAACACAGGCTAGTCACCAACTCTTAGTATTCCTTCCTCAACCTTTTAAACGTTGAGATCACAGTGTACCACCACGCCTTAATACAAACTATTTAGTAAGCATGTAATATTCCAGTTCCCGGTTGGCTGTTTGGAATTTTCTGCCATTACAAACAATGTGACTCTTTCAGCATTGTCAAACTGTCATTTTCCATATACACAAACATCTCCAGGACAGCTTCTGAGAAACAGAACTGCTAGGAACCCTGTGTGCATACAGCCACACTTCCTTCTCAGTGACTAGTCTATTCATAGCCTTTCCCAGTTTTCTAGGAAGCGGTGGGTCTTAAGTTGCTCTATTTTGGGAGGATGTGCCACTTGTCTGATAGGATTACAACTGTCAGCCTTAAGACTTTGCTTGGTTTTGCTGTTGATTTTTCAGCTCTGGTTTTCCAGGAATGAATTTTCACTCTGACAAACTCAAAATTTAGAATGACTGTATATAATGGCTCCTGGATTCTGAATTTCACCCATGAGAAGTTTTCCCTGCTGGAAGGACTGAAAAAGATTTGCCCATGTTTTTTTCTAGTACTTCATAGTTTCATTACTGCCCACCTCTTCCCAAAAAGGAAATGTACAACTTATGAAAACTTTCCATGTCAGGAGAAGGCAGTGGGGAAGAAGCGCAGAGGCAAACAAGGGCAAGGCTATGGAAGGCAGAGAAATGCAATGTGCCATCTTAGCTTTGCTTTACGCCAGGTAGTCAGTGAGAGCTTGGAGCTTTGGAGCCCAGTGAACAGGCATCTGGCTGGAGATGACATTGAAGCAAACACGGGCTGTCCAACTCACTTGCACTGCCATGAGCACCACACACAGTCATGAAGATCACACAGGCTTGTGCTCTGTTTTCAGAATGATGCTTCCTGCACAGAGTCCATGCGAATCAGGCGTAAAGCAAACAGCTCATACTTGAAGGTGAAAGATAAAATGCTGACACTTCAATAGGGCGACCTTTTTTTTTTTTTTTTTTTTTAAAGCTTCTAAGGACTCCAATAACTACCAGATTATACCTAACCTCCTTGGCCTCTTACACCTAGACTTCTACCCTCTTTCTTTGATCCCATCTCAGGATGTTCTATGCCAACAACGATTTCTAACTATATAGTTTTGAGTACTTCACAAACACCTATATGTGTCTGTTCTCTCAAAAAGTTGCCTCTGTCTAGAAATTATCTCCTTTCCATCACAAACAACTCTTCCCCTACCTAGCTTACCAAACTTAGCTATATCAATCAATCAGCTTAAATCTCTCTCAGTTCTGCTGGACCCAGGCCCTCACTCTAAGTAGCTGAGCTTCTCACCAAGATGTTTCTCAAACGTGCCTCTCCAAGGCAGGAACAAGGATGGGCTCACTTTGAGCTCACCAGCTCAGCCTAGTCCCGATAGTAAGTGTGCTCACTGCTCAGTCAATGCCCACTAAATAAATCAATGATTAACTAAAACTTCCACATGATCACAGGAATCAGGCCATACTCACTCAGGCAAGAAGGAGAAGCCACAAGAACAACTGCCTTTTCTGGGAAGGCTCACCTGTCACACTGCCATTCATTTGCCCCTGGTGTTCCTAGAGGGAAGGACCTCCAGTGTGCAGAAAAAGGCTCAGTGTGTCAAAGAAGGAGACTACACGAAACCTCAAAGTGGGGAGACTCACCTGAAGGCTGGGCTGCCCAGAGGCCTGCAGGGCATGCTGGAGGGCTTGGCTGAAAAGATCATTGGTGATGGGTGTCCCTGACTGGACACCAGAAGACATTGGCGAGGTGCCTGAAGAATGACCCTAGATTCAAGTAAATAGTCAGCATTGCTGCAGAGCCATCTCAGTTTCACAGCAGAGAGTCAGTGCTGCCACATGACCCCATACTACTCCTGGGGTACCTAACTCCTGCCTCCCAATAGGGGCCTGTTATAAGACAACCACAATATATTATGGGGTACCTAAAAGCAATCTATGTGGACATAAAAGATTTCATGCTCTCTGACTCCAGGGAAAAGGACTCTGAGACTCCAGGCCCAATCTAGAACCCTAGTATTGAGAGAGGTAGCTTTGAAGACAGCAAATCACCATCAGGAACCTTACTCCAGTGATATGTAGTCCCTGTTGGGGATAAGAAAGAGAAAACACCAGGCCTGTCCTAAAACTGGACTTTTAAGTGAAGTAAATGAAAAGGGGCGTCACCTGAACCACAGTTGAGAAATCCCTACCAGGTCCCAGGACTCAGTGCAAGGAAACCTAGCACCAGGGTAGCAAAGGTAAACCTAGTCAACCGCAGGGAGTTTGTGGAGGGCAGCCTGGCCTTAACATTCCCAACTCTCTTCTCCATACCTGGGTGCCAGGAGTTGGTGTGTGAGAGCTGCTCTCTGGAGTACTGGCCAGGGCCAGGGCAGTGGCCAGCTCACTCTGGGTGATGGGGCGGGGCCCAGCAGCTCCACTGTACCCCAGAGAGGCCGGGCGGGAGCTGGGTGTACTGCTAGAGGGCGTAGACCGGGTGCTCTGGAAAAGAGACATCCAGAATCAAAATAAAGGAACCACACCCATCCCCACAGGAAGATTTCCTAAGGTCCCATCTTTCAGAAAGAATATGACATATGACATGGTCTTGGCCCCAAGAGGTCCCTGTGACCACTTCCTAGATTTGGGAATAACATATCCTAAGGAGAAACTGGTTCCCAGGACCATCTCCCTCAAGGGGCAGGCTGCCACACCACTCACTGGGTGAAAGTCGTCCTCATCATCTGAGAGCCCGTCAAACAGGAAGCCACCTGGAGGAGAATGAACAGATTCCAGGAGGAAGAACAGAAAGGCACCGGCGCAGCTCCAGATCTCAGTTCAAGTTACGCTCCAAATTCATATTTTATCTCTCCCCTTGGAAAATTACAGGACAGATGCACTTCCTGACTCATGCCCTATGCCAACACTATACATAGCTGCTGAGTAAAGCAAATCCCTGGGCCACTACCAGCTCCTGAGGGGCCTCACCTGGCATATCTCGGTACGAGCTGGAGGGCATGCTTCGGGAAGAAGAGTCAGCTCCTGGCATTGGGGTGCTGCCTGCTACTGAGTGCAGAACCAGGATGATGGCGTTGACTAGGGCTGGGTGAGCAGGCACCAATCTAGAGCAGTGGTAGAAAAAGAATGATTAAGGAAAGAGCATCCTTTTCCATGACAGTATGGGTATGGGTGACTGCTAAAGCAGAGCCTGCCCTTAATCCCTTAGTCTTCAGCATGATTTTGTTTTGTTTTAGTTTGGGTTTTGGCTTTCAGATAGGGCCTTGCTCTATAGCTCTGACTGGCTACAACTTCCTCTCTAGGCCAAGCTAGTCTCAAATTTATTGTGATTGCCTCTGCCTCCAGAGTTCTAGGATTACGAGTCCATGTCCCACATTTAGCTCATTCTTCAGCATCTTCTGCCAGAAGTTTTGGCATCCTGCTGATCTGCTCTTAGCAGTGTCAGAAAGGATCTAAAGGCAAGGCGTGATGGGAAATAAAAACAAACAGTTTGGTAGGCTCAGGGTTCCAAACTGGGTCAGACACCACCTCCTATACAATGGCAATCTCTGGTGACTCCTTTCTCTTCCTAGAGCAAGGTTCATTTCTTCACTTGCAAAATAAGGAGGCACGGCCACTCCTGTCCTTTCAGCTCTAACATTTTATGGTCCTTACCTAAGTCTACTTTCCCTAACTTACAATCCCTGACATTTACTCATGAAATTCACCCAGCACACACCTCTCTCTCTCTTTCTTTCTCTCTTCCTCCCTCCGTCTCCTCCTCCCTCACCACACTGCTTCATCGGGACACACTTCATGTGCCCCAGCCCTTAGGCTTTTCTATTTCTTAAGCAGTCCTTGCTGCTCCTTCCATCTTGACACATTTAGAAAGAAGACCTGGTGACAGACTTAACTGACTCCAAGAAGAGATCCCAGGGCAACAACCAGGTTTCTAACTGACCACATGAGGAACTATACAAAATGACGGTTATGCTTACGTATCCAGCATGTTGGGGTCAGCAAAGACAGAGAAGAGGTCCTTGTCCTGGAGAACCCCTAAAAGAGACCAAGATTTCTCTTAGACAGTGGAAATCGGGCCATATCCATAAGGAAGAAGCAACGTTAAGTCTCAAAGCAAGCAACTCAATAGGACCCCAAACCAGCCCTCCTGAGAAAGGAAGAAATGAAGTCGAGGGCATCTTATTCAGTGGGAATGCTCCCTGTCCACACATTCTCCTGCACTTAGCACACAGAGTTGCGACAGTGGAGGTCTGAGAGCCCTTAGGGGCTAGGTTTGTGGAATGAGCCTTGATCATGTTCCCTCATCCCTCAACAGCAGTGCTTCTTCCAAAGATGGTCACAGCCCTCTTTTGCTCCTCGTTTTCTCCTTTTCCAAAAGCTTACATTTCTTCAAATCTTTTCTTGTACTTACCTAGGGCAATGGGGTCACTGCTGAGGCCTGGGGTGGCCACAATGATCTGATCTAGAGATTCTTTATTGCTGAGCATCTTAAAGACCTGCAGAAGAAACAGGGATAGCTCAGAATTCCACCTAGTGCCATACAGTCACCAAGTGCCCACTCTTCTAGACTGACTTCCTCCCTCTGAATGTTTGTATAGAATGCTTGTACACATACCACCACAAGGGAACAGTCTCTATGGTTCCCCACCACCATCCCTATACTAAAACAAATGCTCTCATCACAAGACCAATAACAATTTCTCCAGATCCATGTTCCATACAATGACTACTTTACACTGATATATATTAGGAAGGACGTTCACAGCTGCATCAGTTCTGCCTGTCAACAGCTCATTTCTCCATTAGGGAAATCCATGCTTAAGAAGTGACAGGCAGTTCACCAAGTCAAAGATCAAGACCCATCAGTAAAGGTATAGGGATACTGAAGGCCAGCCTGGTCTAAATACTAAGACTCTGTTTTCAGGCAATAGAAATAAAACAAGACCAGCCTGAGGAGAGGCTGTCTAAGAAGCATCATAAGGAATCAACAACCAATGCCTGACTGAGACAGGCACTTTGAGGAAAGACAGGGTTCTACTGAGACCCACAGACAAGGCAAGAACTTTCAAAGGAACTCTTGGTTGTCGTGGCAATGTGCTGTCAGCTCCCAAGCTGAACACTGACCAGTGACAACACCATCTCCTGCAGTCTTGGCTGGAACTCACCGCCTCCCTGTAGGAGGAGCTGCTGTGCAGGGCAGTGTGCAGCACCCGGAACTCCCTCAGGGCAGTCGCTTTGTCCACAGGTTCTAGAGGAAAAGACAGTTATCCAATAGCCCAGGCATGGTCATTACCACAGATGTGGAGACACTTGCTCTACAGAGTCCCTTCCCTCATCACCCTCCAAAATGTGAGCACCGCCTCAGAAAAAGCCATCTGTGCCACAAATATGAAATTTGTATAGTCAATAAATTATCTTTGGTACATAAAACAAAGTTCCAGCAGAGGGGGATCTTACCACATGAAAGAGGCTTTTCTGATCAACAACCCACTGCAGGAATTCTAGACTTCTTACATTTGAGAAGGAAGAATGTATAATCACTCAGTGGACTCTTACGTAGGGACTTAAAATGAGTTCACTCCAAGCCTTCTTAACGATATCACTATGCTAACACAATATGTTAAGAGGAAGAAATAGAACACAAAGTTGGATGTGCATTCTCTGGTAAAACTATGCAAAATATGTCAGTCTGCATATGGTCCAAGGCTGGAAGGAGCAAGATAAAGAATAACATTTTCTAAGAAGGATAAGCCCATGGGTAATTCTTTCTTCTTTGTTATTTTCTTTCAAATTTCTCTTTTCTTTTTAGGTATCTTTATTCTTTTTTTATTTACTTATCTTTTAATTATTATGTGTATGAGTGTTTTGCCTACATGTATGTCTGTGTACCATGTGAGTGCACAGCCACTAGATTCCCTGGAACTGGAGTTACATTTGATTGCAAACTACATGTGGGTATTAGAAATTGAATCAGGGGGTTGGAGAGATGGCTCAGTGGTTAAGAGCACTGGTTGCTCTTCCAGAGGTCCTGAGTTCAATTCCCAGCATCCACATGGTGGCTCACAACCATCTGTAATGAGATCTGG
>JAQHUG010000003.1:18934237-18948818 GCA_028555095.1 Dicrostonyx torquatus | reverse complement strand
GCTCAGACCCCCCTGGGGTCCTGGCTTAGGTCTATTCCCTTGAAGATCCCAGATTCAGTTCTGGACCCTCAGCGGGCTCTGGCTCTGGCTCACTCGCTCAGCAGTTACTCCCTGTACCTGTTCTGGTGGAGATCACTGACTCTGGATCTGGTCACTGGCTCAATCCTGGTCTGCCAGTGTCCTGGGACTGGACTGGCTTCTGGGACTGGATTTGCTCCTGGCTTCTGCTCCAGGTAGAGCTTCTTTCCTCAGGACCTGTGATGTTGAATTCATGGCAATCCTCCTTCCTTGGCCTCCCAAATTCTGGGATTATAGATGTGAGCCACAATTTCTAGTTCAAATTTCTTTATAGTTAGAATAAATTATCTTGAATTTTTTGAAAATTTTTGGAATTTCACCTCTAAGAAATAAATATATAATATAGATATAATACGTATATTGTACCTAGATATAAAAAGATATTATAAATCTACCATAATGACATCCATGTTATATTGATATAGGAGTAGACAAATCAGTCAGTGGAACAGAATATGACATATGGGGACTGGTGATGTGGCTCAGTTGGGAGTGCTTGCCCCAGTCCAATCCTCCCACCCATGCATAGTGATGCCATGTCAGCCTCAGCTACACAGACAATTTGAGACCAGTTTAGTCTACATAAGATTCTGTCTCAAAAAAAAAAAATAGAAAGGACAATGAAAAATTTAATTCAGTGAGAAAAGAGTGATTATATAAAAATGTATACTGGTATAATTTACCAGGAAAATATTCTCCAATTTTGTAAATACGTACAAACATCAATTTCACATAGATTAAATGCTGAAAGAGCTTATACTTTTAGAATGACACCATAAGACGAGAACATAACTAATTTCCCCCAATCCTATCAGAATGACCAAAGATCAATTTTATCATGGTTGTGCACAGTCTTAATCCTCAGACTTTCAAATGTCCATTTCACAATTGGGTTCACAATGCCAAACCCAGGCAGAAAAAGATGGAAAGCGAGAGACTGGTGGTAGTCAAAACTGAGGTATTGGATCAGAAGCAAAAGGAGGGTTTTCCCAAGGAGGTGAGGGTGACAGTAGCAGCTACCCAACTGAAAATGCCAGAGCCTTGGAGGAAGAGGCCAGAGGGCTTTGGAGGACTAGAAGCAGATGCTGATCAAACAGTAAGTATGTTAATACTAATGACAGCCAATTTTTTTTATTAGAAATGAAGGAACAAATGCAGTAATGGAAGAACTAGAATTAACCCTGTGACTTTAGATTGAAAGGGAGCTGTTAGGGATGAAGTCATTGTTCTGTGTGAGATAAAGTATGCTGGATAGTTTTATGTCAACTTGGCACAAACTCGAGTCATCTGATAAACATCAGGTGAGGAATGTCAGTTGAGAAAATTCCTTCCTAAGATTGGACTCTAGGACATGGGGAGGTGTTTTTTGTTGTTGTTGTGTTTTTCTTTATGTTTTGTTTTGTTTTGAGGCAGGGTTTCTCTGTGGTACCCCAGGCTGTCCTGGAACTCATTCTGTAGACCAGGCTAGCCTTGAACTCTGTTTCCCAAGTGACTCTAGGTTCCTGCCCTACTTGAGTTCCTGTCCTGACTTCCTTCCATGATGAACAGTGATGCGGAAGTGTAAGTCAAATAAACCCTTTCCTCCTCAAGTTGCTTTTGGTCATGGTGTTTCGTTACAGCAACAGTGATCCTGACTAAGACAAAAGGAGATAAAACGTGTGTGTGTGTGTGTGTGTGTGTGTGTGTGTGTGTGTGTGTGTGTATTATTACAGGATATGTATCTCCTGGACAGGTCCTAAAGAGACCAGGAACAGTGATATCCTCAAGCATGGAGCTCACTTAGCACCCACCTACTTAAATCTGATCTCTAAGGAACCTAGACGATACCATCTTCAATGAGCCAAGTACACAAAGGTGGCACCATCGGTAATGCAGACACTGGCACTGTATACTATTGGGGAGGGTGCAGTAAGACGAAGGGGATCACACCTGTGATATTTCTGTCAAAGATTCATAACTTGATCTGTACAGGACACTGCGTCAGACAAAGGCAGATCAAGGGAGGATGTATGAAATAACTGGCCCGCTATCTTCAAACGTGGTCATGAAGGTCAAGAAAAGAGTGAGAAAATGTTCCAGACCAAAGAAGAGCAAAGAGGGATGAAACCAAATGAATAAATGATCCTGGGCTGGGGACTCTTTCAAGGATGTTCTCGTGACAATTATCAAACTTGAACAGGGTCTGTGAACTGGATTGAAGTGTCATTATCAATGACCTAGTTTTGATAGGTTATTATATTGATGTGTGAGAATGCTGTTTGTAGAAAATACATTAATTTATCTTCAAGAATGACAGGGCATGTTGCTGGTATTCTTAAAAATCTCAGAGCAAAACTATTTTGCACTAGATTGCAATTTTTCATAACCATGAAATTATTTCATCATAAAAAGAAATATGGAAAAAAATCTTATTTTCACCTCCAATCTAGTGGAGGAAAAAAGAAATTTAAAGTAAACTTGTCCATGTATAGTTATACCTACAGCCATGGGTATCGATGTACATATTTCAACACAAAATAATCAATTTTCATGAGGAGTGATTTGATATACTTCTAGGAAAATTAGTTAATCTGTTTTTACCCATACCAAAAATCCATATTACCCATCTGCGTGTAATTGCAAACACTGTGGCACAAAGGTCCATAAATGAAGACCTAGAGACACATGGGTGTGCCCGAGTACCTCTTAAGCTATATAGAAGATCAATACATATTCTGTGTTCTGGAAGTTAGGGCCCCCATTTTGCAGTTGTCTTTGCTTTAGCTGTGCCTTCACCCCTCTGTCCTAAAACTATCAAGCATCTTCTTTTGGAAGATGACCATGACCAAAAGGTAGTAACCTGTAATTATTTTATGTTAATAGAACTCTGTCTTCCAGGTATAACATGATTGATGCTATCTTGGTACCAATGCAGATGCCCAATGTGGTAGCACATGCCTTTAATCCTGGCACTCAGGAGATAGAAGCAGGTGGAACTCTGTGAGTTCAAGGCCAGCTTGGTCCACACAAGTTCTAGGATAGCCAGGGCTACATAGTGAGACAATAAACAAACAAACAAAACAAATAAATATTTTTTAAAAAAGAAGAAAGAAAAAGAAGAGGGAAAAAAGAAGAAAGAAAATAAATCAGAGCCGCTGTAGTCCAGAATGAGACTCTAAGAGGATTGTTTACTAGCATTTCCACATGGAAGAAGAGGATTAAAACAGCCTCACATAAGCCACCCCCCAAGGATATAAGTAGCTAAAAGTTGCTGGACTGAGCCAAGCATAATGGAACACATCTTTAACATCAGTACCCAGGAGGCAGATAGATCTATGTGAGCTTGAGGCCAGCCTGGTCTGCAGAACAAGTTCCAGGATAGCCAGAGCTACATAGTGAGACTGTCTCTAAACAGCCAAACCAAACAAACAAAAACAACAATAACAAAAGAACTAGTGGGGAGTGCTGCTTAGTGATTCGAGCCCTCCTAAGCTGTCCGTGCTTCTGCAAGTAAGCCCTCCCCCATGCTGCTATAAATCCTCCCAATTAAACGCATTGGTTCATTAAGCTGGATTTTAATGGCATTGATTCTTTGGTCTATCATTGTTAGGGGTGAATAAACATTTGTCTACATTTCCCTAGGAAAGAATCTTGTAACACATGGTCATTGGTCCCTAGTTTGGTACAATTATGTAGGGTGCCATGCCAAATACCTCCTATGCCCTTGGCTAGTGGTGTTGGCTTCCACCTTGGGATGGAAATGGCAAATCTAAACCTGAAATATAAGTTTTTTCCTGAGGATGAACTTCTGATTCCAGAACAGAAGGTCCTGTGTGGTTAGTTGAAGTTCAGGCAGTCTCCTCTGGGACTGGAATGATAGTCTCAGTTTTGAGTTGATCTGTGTTGGTGGAATGTTAACATTTGGCCAATCAGCTGTGATGAATGCTGTTGGTCCTGACCTCTTTACTGGGCAGAAATCTCTATAGGAACAAAACCAATCAAAGTACATACGTTATAACAGGGGATGGCTTACACAGCAAGTCTGGGTAGTCCGACAATAATCATTCCCTTGCTGGAGAGGCAGAGAACTTGGATTTCTGCTTAGTCCACAAGTTGGATGCCTCAGCACCCAGTCTGTGACTGAAGGTCTGGAAGATTCCTGGAGTCAATCCACATGGGATTGCTGAGCCTGATGGCAGCAGGGGCAGCATCAACAAATACACAGAGTGAAATGAAGGTGATAAGTCGATGCTGTGTTTCAAAACTCTGACTGTGTACATGTGTTATATATGTGTTCACATGTTGGCCATGGGCTTGTTCATGTGATAACACTCATATTAAGGTCAGAGGACAATCTTGATTGTCAGTCCCCCTTGTTTGAGACAAAGTCTCTTGTATGACACTGTGTCAGCCAGTCCAGCTCTCTAGTGAGCTTCTGAGTCTTTTCCTCTTTCCATCTCCCATCTTGCCATAGAAGTACTGGAATTATAGAGGTGCTTCCATATGTGGCTCCTCATAGGTTCTGAGGAGCTGAACACAGGTTCTCAGGCTTTCCTGGCAAATGCTTTACCTACTAAGCCATCTTCCCAGCCCCTGTCACAACATTTTTTCCCTTTGACTTCTTTGTATCTGGGCCCTCAGTTGAATGGTGCCACCCACCCTGAGGCCAAGTCATCCTTTATCAATTAGCCTCTCTGAAGACATCTTCAACAGGCAAGCCTGGAGCTGTGTCTCCTAGGTGATCCTAGATCCCATTAAGCCGCCAATCAACTATCACAACCTCTGTCTGTCACAGAGGTAAATGCCAGCATAGGGTGGCTGATAAGAGCCTGGCTAAGGTCAACTGGCTTAGACCCTTTGTCTTCTTTGGGTGTTGTGATAGTTAATAGTCAAGGTTGTTTACAGCACTACCCTCAGAGCCAAACAGCCAACATCTACAGAGTTCACCTGTGCCTGATTGCAAAAGATCATCACAGCTGTGTTTGTTGACTACTGAGATTCCATCCTAGAAGTGGGAGTCTCTCTGAGTATCCCGTCACTCCTCCCAACACGTATGCAATTCTTCCCTAATTTCATATGGACTTGGCGGAGAAGGGCACTAGAGTGTATAGGCTGGAGAATGAAGGAAGAGGGCACCATCTATGCAGTCATGGGAAGATTGTCATCCATTCTGGGTGCAGACCTCCCAGTATGACTGCTTTACAGTTCCCCATGCCCCTGCCTGTAACCACTCACCCATAGTTCTGTAAGTAGGCACAATAAATGTATTGGTTCCTGGGGACGAGCTTTGGTGGAGCTGAACTTTGATTTGTCATTGGAACAGTAGAAGGGGACGAGGGAGACATTTTGCCCCCTCTAAGGGGAAAATTCTCATAGTTATCAACTTGATGAGAGTATTAGTCACTTTTCTATTGCTGTGGTAAAATACTAGGGCCGAGGCAACTCACAAAAGGAAAGGTTCGTTTGAGGCTTACAGGTTCCAAAAGGATAGGGTTCCAGTACCATCATGGTAGGAAGTATGGCAGCAGGCAGGCAAGGCATGGTGCTGGATCAGCAAATGAGAACTCACATCCCAACCCATAAACAGAAAGCAGAAAGCACATTGGAAATGGCTCAAGTTTTCTGAAATTTCAAAACCTGCCCCCAGTGACAGACTTCCTCCAACAAGGTCACACTTTCTAATCCTTCTTGTACTAGCTAGTTTTATGTCAACAAAACACAAGCTGAACGAGGGCGCCTTAATCGACACAATGTTGTAGGCAAGCTCTAAAGCAATTTCTTTTTTAAAAAAATCTATTCATTTATTATGTATACAGTATTCTCGGTATTCTGTCTGCATGTATGCCTGCAGGCCAGAAGAGGGAACCAGATCTCATGGTGGTTGTGAGCCACCATGTGGTTGCTGGGAACTGAACTCAGGACCTTCAGAAGGGCAGGCAGTGCTCTTAACCACTGAGCCATCGCTCCAACCCTCAATTTCTTTTTTTATTATTTATCTTTTATTGTTTTTATTGAGCTATACATTTTTCTCTACTCCCCTCCCTTCCTCCCTTCTCTTTTACCCTCTCCTGTGACCCCCATGCTCCCAACTTACTCAGGAGATCTTGTCTTTTCACTTTCCTTTGTAGATCTAAGGCATTTTCTTTTTTCTATAAATATTGTGCTTTATTTATTTATTTTTGGCTTACAGCTTTTTATTTTTTTATTGATTTTATTGAGCTATACATTTTCTCTGCTTCCTTACCTGCCTCTCCCCTCCCCGTTAACCCTTTCCCATGGTCCCCATGCTCCCAATTTACTCAGGAGATATTGTCTTTTTCTACTTCCCATGTAGATTAGAGTCATGTATGTTTCTCTTAGGGTCCTCGTTGTTGTCTAGGTTCTCTGGAACTGTGGTTTGTAGGCTGGTTTTCTTTACTTTATGTTTAAAAACCACTTATGAGTGAGTACATATAATAATTGTCTTTCTGGGTCTGGGTTATCTCACTCAATATGTTTTCTAGATCCATCCATTTTCCTGCAAAATTCAAGCTGTCGTTATTTTTTTTCTGCTGTGTAGTACCCCATTGTGTAAATGTACCACATTTTTCTTATCCATTCTTTGGTCGAGGGGCATTTAGGTCGTTTCCAGGTTCTGACTATGACAAACAAAGCTGCTATGAACATAGTTGAGCACATATCCTTGTGGCATGATTGAGCATCCTTTGGATATATACCCAAAAGTGGCATTTCTGTGTCTTGAGGAAGGTTGTTTCCTAATTTTCTGAGAAATTGCTAAGGCATTTTCTTAATTCATGATTGATGGAGAGGGCTAAGCCCATTGTGGATGGTGCTATCCCTGGGCTAGTGGTCCTGGATCCTTAAGAAAGCAAGACTGAGCAAGCCGTGGAGGGAAAACCAGTAAGCAGCATCCTTCCATGGCCTCTGTATCAGCTCCTGTCTTCAGGTTTTCACCCACTTGAGTTTCTGTCCTGACTTCCTTCAGTGATGGACTATGAATGTGGAATGTAAGTGAGAAAAACCTCTCCCTGCGAGTTGCTTTTGGTCTTGGTAGTAACCCAAACTAAGACACTTCCCCAACAGTTCCACCAGTTAGGGACCAGGTACTCAAATATATGAGTCTATGGGAGACATTCTCATTCAAACCGCCACAACAAGACCTAGAATCATGTAGAAGAGAAACTACCAAGTACACAGGTGAAGGATTACCTAAATTAGGTTAGTTTCTGGGCATGCCTGTGAGTGATTATCTAGTTAGATTGATTAAGGTGGGAAGACCCATCTTAACGATGGGCAGCACCATTTTATGGTCTGTGGTCTTTGACCACAGCACTGTCTGGGTACCACTTCGGCCACAGCACAAACCTGAGCACTACCATCCATCACCATGCTTCCCATGCCATCCAATGCAGATGAAATATGATTATTCTAGGGCCTGACATATTACATAGTGTCTTCACATACTTCTGATAATCCCCAGCATTATAAATTCTGCTGAACTGTATGGCATCACAGCTAGAGTCCTATGGCTGTGCGAAACTATCATGCTTTGGGCTTACTTTGGGTCTCAGTCAAAGCTGTCAGCCTTTTATGACACCTGATAGGTAGATTGGAGCAAAGCTAGGCTTTAGATACTGAAGAAATCCACCAGTTTGTGTGAGTGTGGTGTGTGTGTGTGTTATAGCTACAGGATTCAACAATTTATCTTTTACCTTAGAGGAGATATCCCAACATGCCTCTAATAAATGGACTCTTAAAACAGATGTAACAGGTTCCTGACTCTTCACAAAAATCCTTCTAAAGTAGATGCATCTTACCAAGGCTCCATCATGTTGCATGCATCTTTCTCATATGGATCATTGGTATGATGTTATGAAAGCAATTGGCCAGTGTGATACCCCAAAATGCATTCAGAGGATGTGACTCACTTTAGACTATATTGTGACATAGGATGGGACGCATGATCCTGCGAGAAAACTCTAAGGACAGATTTTAGTTCATTTGGTGTAAATATAAATATTATTCTGTCCCTTCTTTCCTAGTTGGGATACAAATTAACACATTTACCAAATCAGAAATAACATATACTTGGGGCCAAAATAATCTTTCCTCTAGAAAAGATGCCACATCTGACATAGCAGCTGCAGTCAGGACAATGCAGAGCTTGGTTAAATTTATAGCAGACTACAGTCATCCTGCAGAATTTGTCTGGTTTCAGTAAAGTTGAGAATACTAAATCTGGGCTGGAGAAATGCTTCAGCCGTTAAGAGCACTGGCTGGTCTTCCAGAGGACCCAGGTGTAATTCCTAGTGCCCGTTTGGTGATTAACAGCCATGTGTAGCTCCAGTTCCAGGGATTCAGTTCCCTTTTCTGGCCTCCACAGGCATCAGACATGCATTCAGTTCACAGACATACATTTAGGCTAAACACCCATACACAAAAAACAAATAATTAAAAAATATAAAGAGTGGTAAATCTAAAAGATATAGACATCATCATCATAGTGTTTTTTGTATGCCCAGTGTTAAAACTAATTTCTGTTGTCCTCACTGGTAGCATTTTTTTTATATGTCAAATGTTGTTTCACTGTTGACCCTGTTCACACTTAGAGACCAGAAAATGACTCAATGAGACCAAGAACCCAATGAACACACTATAGACTCAGCCCAAGGCAAAATTCTACCTACTACCTGTGCTTCAAATTGTCTCCTCGATTCTACCAGGGAAAGACTATGATGATTCTTCAAGCTGCCAGTATCAGTGTCAACACACCAGTGAGCTTTCAGCTGCTTTGTACCCTAGCTGCACTTCCTGCGTCAGTTATTCTATTTTAGTCATTCTCATTGGTATAAAGTGATTTCTTTTTTATATATAGTATAAAAGACCAATTTTATTTCAGCTTTTTTGTTAAGTATATGGTATCTGTGTTTCACCTGCATGTATGTCTCTGTACCACATGTATGCCTGGTGCCCTTGAAGAGAACACTGGATCCCTAGAACTGGGGTTATAGATGGTCATGGGCTTTCATGGAAGTACTATGGAAAGGCAGATAGTGCTCTCCCTTAACCCGAGCCATCTCTCCAGCCCCATTTCAGTCTTAGTATGTGTATTCAACAGCAGCACAGCATCTGCTGTGTATTACAGAAGAAATCACTATCTAGTCCATAATTTGGGATGACATGGGCATCTTTAGCAACATTATCAGACAATTTCTCCCAGGTACATCTCTGTTAACACTTGGGTTTTCACTGACAGAACATACTGCTGCCTGTTTAAATATAGAAGAGAGCTGGGTAGCGGTGCATGCCTTCAGTTTCAGCACTCAGTAGGCTGAGGCAGGGGAATCTTGAGTTCAAGGCCACAGAGTTCATGGTCTACAGAGCTGAGTTCCAGGACAGGCTCCTTGTTCACCTACATAGTGAGTTACATGACAATCAGGTCTACACAGAGAAACTGTCTCAAAAAAAACTATAAAATAAAATATAGGAGGAACTGGACAGTGGGGTCTTTAATGGTGCTCCAGCATGAGAGGCAGAGGCAAGCAGATCTTAGTTCAAAGCCAGCCTAGTCTACAAAGCAAGCTCCAGGACAGCCAGAGCTGTTACAGGGTGAGAGACCCTGTCTCAAAAAAACAAAAACTAAAAAATAAAATATGGGATGGAAAAATTCTTTCAGGTTCATTACTCAAGCTTGGGTTTTCCCACATGCAACAGTGTCCACTGTCATACGCAACAGTTTCCTGTTCAGCCATTTCATGTAGAGGGAGACCATTGGAAAGCTCTCTCTCTTCAGACCATGACACCTTTAATCTATCCCATAAGCATAGCCACTAAAATCTATTAGAGAAATAAAGTGATTTCTTGATGTTATTTCCTTTTCTTTTTTTAAAAAATCTCTTCAAGATAAGTCTCTCTGTGTAGTCCTGGCTCACTTGGAACTTGCTCTGTAGAATAGGCTGACCTTGAACTCACAGAAAGCCACCTGCCTCTGGAGTACTGGGATTAAAGGTGAGCACCATCTCCACCTAGCTTTTTTTTTCCTCAATGTGGTTTTAATTTATATTTCCCTGATGACTAGTAAGGTTCAAAACTTCTCACATTTATCAGGCGGTTGGGTATCTACGTCTACAAAGTGTTTGTTCTTGTCTTTTGCTCTTAATTTAGCTGTTTCTTTTTCTTATTCATTTCTATTATTATAGTCTATGTAAGTGTTTTCCAAAGAGCAGCTCTCAGCTATAAATGGAATAGATTTGCTCCAGAGTCACAAATTGAATTTATCTTAATAAATTCAAATGATCAGCCTTTTAATTTTTAATTGTATTTATTGTTATTATTTGTGTGTGTGTGTGTGTGCGCGCACACGCGCGTGCGTGCTACCTATGTGAGTGCGGGTGCAGGCACACGCATGCTGTGGCACACCTGTGAAATTAGAAGACACCTTGTGGCAACTGGTTCTCTCCTTCCACTGGAACTCAGGGGTTGAACTCCAGCCGGGGAAATGAATGCTTTTAATATAGGAACAGTTTCACTGGGTTATCAATCTCTTTTTTTTAAAAGATTTATTTTTTAATTATGTATACAGCATTCTACTTGCATGTGTCCCTACAGGCCAGAAGAGGGCACCAGATCTTATTACAGATGGTTGTGAGCCATCATGTGGTTGCTGGTCAGTGCTCTTAACCTCTGAGCCATCTCTCCAGCCCTCAATCTCTTTCTTTACAGGGTTTTTGTTTTCTTCTTACTATATCAGACTAATCACATATGTATTAAAATAAAAATATTCTGTGAATCACTTAAAATTCCTTGGGTAGGGGCTGGAGAGATGGCTCAGAGGTTAAGAGCACTGACTGCTCTTCCAGAGGTCCTGAGTTCAATTCCCAGCAACCACATGGTGGCTCCCAGCCATCTATAATGAGGTCTGGTGCCCTCTTCTGGCATGCAAGCATACATGGAAGGAATGTTGTATACATAATAAATAAATAAATCTTTAAAAAAAAATTCCTTGGGTAGCACCCTCAGTCCTTGGTGGCCTGCCAGAGGAAGTCCAACCTGCCTAGCATAAACCACCCAGTCAGCCCCCTGCAAGCTCTGCCGCCTCATCTTCTGGCTCCCTCCTCAGTGGTTCTCACATAGCACAGCAGTGTGTCAGTTCTCATGACACTCCATGCCTCCCACCTGCCCCGATTTTCTTTAGACACACCCTTCTTCTACATAGCTTAGCACTTGGGGGAGGTTCACTGCACCCTGAGCTTCAAGAGGACCATCACGGGATCCAATCAGAGTTCATGTTCTTCCTGTCATGCAAAGTGGTGACCAATTCTGGCTAAGGAGATGTAAGGGGTTCCTAAGAAAATCATTGTTGCTCCTGCCAAAGAGAACAGAAAGATTCATCACACGGGTCCCTCCTCAGGACAATTCCAATATACTCAGGACAGCAGGGTACAGAGGTCTGTCTGAAAGAATGTGAGCCTTTGATGCCACGGAGTGCCAATGACCACATACAGCCTAAAGAACAACTTTGTCTCAGTCTATACTCTTTAACATTTGTATTACCTTTTACCTATCGATTGGTGGGGTACACGTGCCACAGCACACAGTGGAAATCAGAGGACAACTGTGAGAGTTGGTTCTCTCCTTCCACAGTGAGGCTGCCTTCATGGGACAAGCTCCAGCTTGAGGACTGGGAGCAACAGTGACTCACACACTCTGTGCCTAAGCAGTTAGCGCCTGTTCCTAATTCCCCCAGATCACAGCAATTGCGGAGGGCATCTGTTTACATGGTGGTACCACGAGATGGAAGAAGCCTGGATCCTTAAGTCACCACATGGAGAACAGCTGCCCTGACGAGCTGCGCATCTTGCATGAACACGCGCCTTCACAGGAAGTACACATCTTTGTGTGATCAGGAACTGAGATTCTGGGTTTTGGGTGTTAGTAGAACATAATTTAGCCTATCTTAATAAAATCTTTCCAGAAATGGGCTTCACATATTCCAATATATTGAAGGACAGTTTTATTGTTTATAAATAGGCCCCTTGTAAAATATTCCAGAGCTCCCTTTTGTTATGTAACAAAGCATCTTTGGAATTTTTCTACATCAATATATAGCTTGTTCTTTCTTTCTTTCTTTCTTTCTTTTTTTACAAAAGATTTACGAAGGACAGCATGAATACATTGCAATGTAGTTAGGAGGTACATTTCCTTAATGTTTTTGAATAGATCTTACACACATATGCTATAAAATTTAAAAACGTCTAAAGAGTATATATGGGGGAGGGAACAACCTCCCTCCCACTGCTGTCCTGAGCCAACAAATTCTTCTCCAAAGGGAACCAATATTTTCTGTTCCATGTGTATTTCCAGAGATATGTTAGGCACCGGCTATTTAAATAAACTCCCCTGGTCTGAGATCCCAAAATGATAAGGTCACATTTCAAAGTTAAGCATGGGTCCATCAACACAAGTTTTGCAAAGAAGATCGCAGGAAGCTAGTGTTCACTCTTAGCTCACCACCCACCCACAGCCTACAAAAGATGAAGGAATCATAGGCGGTTCAAAGGTTTTGGAGAACTCTATCAGTGTGCTGAGTCATCGCCACCTCCCTAACCTCACCCTTAGGGTATGTGTCACTTACCTCATGCTAATATAAAGAATTTTACTGGGATAACCTAATAGAACATAATATATAATATATGTTTCTTCCAATTTGATAAACACAGTGACCTCATGTCTGAGTAATGCCTAGAATATGTGGAAGGGAAAATAAAATTCTGATGCAGATAATCTATGGGTAGAGGTGATCATAGCTTGGGATATAGTAGCACTCACAATAGGTCAATGGACATATTATCTCTAACCAAACATAGTGAAAACATTCCCGGGTGGCTGGGGATGTACTCGGTTGGTAGAGCGTTTACCTAACATGCACAAAGCCCAAGGCTTAATCCTCAGCACTATATAAAGCTGGGTGTGATGGTGCATGCCTGCAACTTAGCACTCAGAAGGTAGAGGCAGGAAGACCATTAAGTTCAAGGCCATCCTTGGCTATATTGTACTACTGCACGCCTATTATCCTAGAATTTTGAAGTTTAAGCAATGCCAGCTTAGGCTTCACTGTGAGTAATGCAAAGCTATATGCCAGGACCCTGTTTAGAAACATCAACAAACACACAAAGAAAGCTACAAAAATAGCTCAAAAGTTAAGAGAGCTTACTACTCTTGCAGAACACTTGGGTTTGGTTCCCAGCATCCAAGTGAGGTGGCTCACAACCACCTGTAACTCCAGTGCCAGAGATCCCATGCCTTCTTCTGGCTTTTGAAGGTACTACATGCATACATACACAGAGAAGTAGGTACACATAAATAAATAAAAATATATATACATAAATTTAAAAATTAAAACATGCTAAATTTCTAGAGAAAAATTGCCTTGGGTCCTGTTCAAGAAAGCTGCCTAGAGACATGAGTAAACTTCCGGAGGAAGAAGGTGGAGGCAAATCACCAGAAGCCTAGAGTCTCAAGGAACAATGACAAGCAACTACAAGGCAATGCATTCAGCTATGAAAATGATGCTTCAGAGATGATACCTTTCCCTAGAAACACCAGGAGGACTCTCCAGAGGGGCAGAATAACTACGATAAAGATGTTTTCTGATTCTACTCCACCGTTAAGACTTCTAGCTCACTGCTAATGAACTCTCCATCTTTAAACACAAGGCTTATTCCCTACGATCCTTCTCAGGTGATCCAGCCCTCTTACTAATTTTCTCCACGAGAAGATGGGTTAGATTTAACATGCTGGATGCCTAGCCTATAAACACCTTGTGAAAGTCTTTGTTTTTCTTTTCTCTTTTGCCACTTTGGTAAAAAGAATTAGAGTAGTGGCAGATAGAAGAACCTGAATCCAAGCAGAAAAAGCTGTTCCATCAAGTCATGTGCCTGTCCAACACTACTATGTGGGCAGGAATTGTACTCCTGAGCTGCTGCTAAGCCACTGTGTCGTTGATTTTTCCCTATTAAGCATACCAAATTATCTCAGCTCTGGGAAAGCAAATTGAATCTTGTCACAAGGGAGAACTGTAGAAATAGTAATCTCTATAGGCAACATAAAGGATAGAGTCTATATAAGTCATATGGGAAATATTCATGATTAGTTTGGGTTTCTGACTGGGAAGAATAAAATCATAAGAGCCAAGAATAACACAACCATACACCGCAAACAATACTCCTGGAAAAATAGGCCATAATGATCTCATAAAATTACATAATGGTGCTGAGGCATCTGGCATGGCGGCACACACCTATAATCCCAGCACTCAAGGGCTAGAGGCAGGAGGACCATAAACTGAAGGCCAGTCTGAGCTATACAAAAAGACGTCATTGGGGCTGGAGAGATGGCTCAGAGGTTAAGAGCACCGACTGCTCTTCCAGAGGTCCTGAGTTCAATTCCCAGCAACCACATGGTGGCTCACAGCCATCTGTAATGAGATCTGGTGCCCTCTTCTGGCATGCAAGCATACATGGAA
>JAQHUG010000003.1:18921386-18933332 GCA_028555095.1 Dicrostonyx torquatus | reverse complement strand
CTCTGCCTCCCGAGTGCTGGGATTAAAGGCGTGCGCCACCGCCGCCCGGCTAAGTGTTTCTTTTATAAGAGTTGCAATGGTCTCTCACAGCAATAGTAACCCTAACTAAGACATATGGTAAATATATTTCATAAGAGCAAATGGTTGTGTTGTTGACTTACTATTTGCTATATTTTATAACTCTTATCATACTATGCTTATATTTATTTTTTAAAGATTTATTCTTATTTTATGCATATGAGTATTTTGCCTACATGTATGTAGGTACATTCATGGCTGGTGTCTGCAGAGGCCATAAGAGGACATCATATCCTCTGGAACTGGAGTTAAGAATGGTTTGTGAATTGCCATGTGGGTACTGGGAACAGAACACTCAGGTCTTTTGCAAGAACAAATGCCTTTAACTGCTCAGCCATCTCTCCAGTCCTTTATGCTTGTTTTGGAAAGTTTACTGTAACCCAGGCAGTGCTTCACACGCTTAAATCCCAATACCCTGGAGGCAGAGGCAAGTGGATCTCTGAGTTCAAAGCCAGCCTGGTCTACAGAGTCAGTTCCAGAACAGCCAAAGCTACACAGAAAAATCCTGTCTCAAAAAAAGAAAAAACAAAAAGTTTACTGTAAGATCAAATCCATCTGACATATGTGACCACCCCAAATAGTTCATGTTCACCAAATTTTCTGGGTCATGTGAGAAAGCAATATGAGCCAAATGTGGTAGCACAGGCATTGTAGCAAGACTACCAGAAAAGGGAAAGTTGGATGTGGTGGTCTTGGTTTCTTGATGGTGACCTACTTTGATTTCTGTGGTGGTAATAAAACACTGGCCGAGTGTTTTATCATCTTAGAGGAGGAAAGAGTTTATTTCAGTTTACAGCCCATCATCAGGGAAAGCCAGAGCAGGAACATAAATATAGGAGCTAAAACTGATAGGGTGGAGGGACACTGCTTACTCCTTGTTTTCCCCAGCTTGCTCGGCCTACTTTCTTAATACAACCCAGGACCACCTGCCTAGAAATAGCCCCACCCACAGTGGGCTGGGCCCTCTTATATCAATCGTTAATCAAGAAAATGGCCCCAAAGACACACCTACAGGCATTTTTCTCAGTAGAGGTTCCCTCTTCTGAGATGACTGGAGCTTGTGTCAAACTGGCATAAAAACCAATCAGGACAGATAGAAGTACACTCTATAATATTCAAATGATGATGAAAAACTATTTTTCAGAGCAATACCAAATATTAAGTGATGTGTGGGAACTCATGTGTGTCTCATGATTTAGCTCATTGAATTTTTAATATCATTTTTGGTTTTGATTTTCATTTTTTTCTGATGACTGAGAGTGATAAAAACTAACCTGTATATGTTAAAGGCAATACTGTATATGTTTCAAAAGTTATTGTCCTAGTAAAAAGTGCTCCTCCATCATCAGACATCTAAATTGGAATAACCACTGTTATGATGTCTAGAAGCTCCTTAGCCACTGTGAGGGCTGTGACTATTTGACCATTGCTTCAGTTCATTGGGAAAAGAAACACATTATCATACTATTACCAATGCATACCTGTACTAGTCAGGGTTCTCTAGAGGAACCCTGATTGTGTGTGTGTGTGTGTGTGTGTGTGTGTGTGTGTGTGTGCGCGCGCGCGCATGTGTGGGTGACTTAGAATGGCTTACAGGGTGTGGTCCAGCTACCCCAACAATGGTTGTCTCCTAGCAGAAAGTCCAAGAATCCAACAGTTGTTCAATCCTCAAAGCTCTGTGTCTCGGCTGGCCTTCAGTATAGGATGGAATCCAGAAGCAGGCTGTAATGCCAGCAGAGGAATGCCTCAGCAGCAAGATACATAAGCTTGCCAGTGAGGATGAGGGCAAGCAGGTCAAAAGCACAAGGATGCCATGAGGTGTGGCCTAGATTTAGGGCAGGGGTCTTCCAACATCAAAGGATTCAGTCAAGAAAAATCCCTCCCGGGTGTGCCCAGCTGCTTGGGTTTTTGTTAATTCCAGATGTAGTCAAGATGGCAACCAAGAACAGTCATCACAATATCCAGGACCCACACAGGCAACCCACTGCATAAAGTCCTCTTGGAGGCGCTCCAAGTGTCTCTTAAAATAAGCTCTAATCTCTTCTTCGTTGCCCTTAAAAGGTTTCTGGTGTTACATTGGTCACAAATGAGCGTGAACTGGCCACACCTGCTTGGAGAAGTTTTCCACCGGCTACACCCAGTTCTCACGGAGAGCCATTGTAAGTCCTGTGTAAAGTTTGCTAGCACTGCTGAAACAGTGTGGGACCCTAGTGCAGGAATTAAGCACTGTTAAGCATTGTTAAATACCATCAACTACTGTGAGCTATTAGAATTGTTAGTTCTGTGTTGAGCTTTTGTTAAGTCTTTACTGTAAACGCCCTTTGAATGCTTTCTGTGAATGCCTAAAACTGTCAAGAGCAGGCATTTGACAGGCCCTTCCTTTATGCCTGGCAACCTTGAATGGGGAGCTGTCAGCCCCACCGCCCCTTTATTGGCAACCAGCCAGACTGCCATAATGGCAGCCTGGTGAGTCTGGACACATTACAATTTCTCTGAGGTTATTGTACCAGCTGCAGAGGATCGTTTTAATGACAACTGAAGAACTCCACTCAGAACCACTCCAGACGGTCTTGGAAAGCAGAATTCTAAGCTGGACTAGGCTTGGTGAATTAATTCTAAGTGGTCCTGCAGCCATTTCACCCAGGCCGGAAGAGAAGCACTTGCTCTGCTCCAAGGCTGGTGCAAACACAGTCCTCCACTGCTCCAGGACTATAGGAATGTCACCCTTCATTTGTATATGGGGCTGTAAAGGCTGCAAACACCCTTGCCACACTCCGCTGGCCTGGCGGCTTTCTACGCGGGCTGTGTGGCTCTGGTTTTCAGCTGGGAAACACTCTCCTGTGCTGCCCTCTGGTGTCACAACACTAGAAAAGTCTCTTCTTGCCAGCTTTTGCTCAACGTTAAGAGAGCGGGCGGATGGTATAGCCCAAGGAGGGCGGCAGAAGCAGCGGGGTGCTGGTAGTGGCAGCAGCAAGACCAACCGAGAGCACTGAAGCAACAGGGATCAGAGGTGGTGGAAGTAGAAAGCAAGCAAGAAAAGCTGGCGAGTCAAGACTAAAGAAAGATAGACGGATATAGGTGAACCTAAGAAGAGAAACTATAGGTCCTGGTCACTGGAGGAAGTCTAGGGAGTTGCTGGGCATTGAGGACAAAGAGGCACCCTGGTACCGAGAAATGCAACACTAGCCACTGTCCAGGACTGAGTTCTGACATTCTAGTTTCAGGACCCACAATGCTAGCCACCCAAGGTTGAAGTCCATGTCAGTACAGATCAATGTTTCTCAACCTGTGGGTCGCAACCCCTTTGGGGGTCCAATGACCATTTCACAAGGGTCACCTAAGACCATTGGAAAACACAGATATTTACAATTCGTAACAGTAGCAAAATTACAGTTATAAAGTAGCAATGAAAACGGTTTGTGGTTGGGGATCACCATAGCACTAGGAAGGTTGAGAACCACTGCTACAGGGCAAAAGTCCCAGCATCTGAGACCTGCTCAAGAGCCATCAAGCCAGCTGTCACTTGCACCTGCTGGGTGCAGACTGCCGCTGCCGCCCACTGCTCCTGGAAGCTAAGGATCACAATAGCAATCAGGTGCCAGTGCTTCTGGAGGCTCTAAACTGAGTGCCTGGAACTACCAGTCTAATTCCCAAAACCTGGAATAGGCCCCTAGCTCCCAGGCTTGGAAGGCTGTCTAGTTCCGTCCATCTACCACCCCCACCCCTGGGCACACAAGGACCTGTGCTTTCCAGTACCTGAAGAGCTAGCTCATTCTCGCCTGTCCACAATTCCTGTCTAAGTGGAGCAAAGGTCCTCCGGCCAGTGCTGCCTGGAGGCTGTCTGCCAGCATCTTACCTGACTTATGCGAGTGTGGTGGAATTCTTGAGCCTCGGCATTCAGTTTGCATGACTCACCATTCACTTTTTAAAAGAAGCCACTGTATGAAAGGCTCCGGGCAAAGCACCTTGTAAGTACAATCCGGAAAGCATTTCTTTTCTTTCTTTCTTTCTTTTTTATTTTCATTGTGGGCCTCTTAGTGACTGTTGTTTCTAAGACATCCAGAAACTTACTCTTTTGGTATATGGGTGGCTTAATGTGTAAAAGCAGTTGCCTAGAAAGTCTATCTTTCTGAATTCAATCTCCAGACCCCATGTAAAAGTGGAAGGAAAGAACCAACCCCTCAGAAATGCTCTCTGACCTTCACATGCCCACCATAGAATAAATGCCTACACAAGTACCATGAGCTCATGCGAGCACATGCACACACCCCCATGCCGCACACACCCCTCATGCACACAAATAAACTTTAAGAATTTAAAAGAAACTCACTAATTTGGTGTCTAACAGCGGCAACAAAACGTTTTCCCTGTGGTGTTCTAAATTCGTGGCTCATGAGTCAGAACATGAGTTGTATTGATTACTGTTCTGTGCTGTATTTAACAAGAGACATTTCATTCCCAAATGAAATGAACCAGAATTAATGGAGTCCAAAGACGGGTCTTTGCAGAGACGGGGCAGCTACAGAACCCAACATCAAACTGAAAAGGTTTTGAGAGGCAAAGGTGTGTTAAGCCACGGCAACTAATCCAAGGAAGTCAGCAGTATTGCAAAGAACAACTAAAGTGCAGTTGAAGAAATACCTAAGCCTGATGTTCCATACCAACTCTCAGTAATTGTCATGAATATAAGAGAGAGCCATGGATGGGCACAGGAGACCACTTCCTAAATAGAACACCACAAGCACAGACACTGGGAGCAACAATCAATAAATGGGACCTCCTGAAACTGAAAAGCTTCTGCAAGGCAAAGGACACGGTCAACAAGACAAAAAGGCGGCTTACTGAATAGAAAAAGATCTTCACCCACCAACCTAACATCAGACAAAGGACTGATCTTCAAAATTGTTATATATATGTATATATATATATATGTGTGTGTGTATATATATATATATAAAGAAGCTAGACATCAAAATACCAAATATTCCAATTTAAAAATTGGGTACAGATTTAAACAGAGATTTTTCAACAGAAGAATCTCAAATGTCTGAAAGACACTTAAGGAATTGCTCAACATCCTTAGTTATCAAGGGAAATGCAAATCAAAATGACTCTGAGACTCCATCTTACATCAGTCAGAATGACTAAGATCAAAAACACCGATGATAGCTTATGCTGAAGAGGATGCTGAGTATGAGGAGCTCTCCTCCACTGCTGGTGGGAGTGTAAACTTGTACAGCCACTTTGGAAATCAGTATGGCAGTTTCTCAGACAACTGGGAGTCAATCTACCTCAAGACCCAGCAATACTATTCTTGGGCATATCCCCAAAGGATGAACACTCTCATAACACAAGGACATTTGCTCAGCTGTGTTCATAGCAACATTATTCGTAATAGCCAGAACCTGGAAGCAACCTAGATACCCCTCAACCAAAGAATGGATTAAGAAAATGTGATACATTTACACAATGGAGTACTAAAAAAATGATGACATCTTGAAATTTCAGGCAATGGTTGGTACTAGAAAAAAACATCCCGAGTGAGGTAACCCATACCCAGAAAGACAAACATGGTATGTACTCACTCATAAGTAGATATTAGACATAAAACAAAGGATAACCAGCCTATAGTCCATGACCCCAGAGAAGCTAGGTAACAAATCTCCCTAAGAGAGACTTACATGGAACCCCTGGGAAGGGGAAATAGACAAAATCTCCTGAGAAAATTGGAAGCAAGGTGGGGAAAAGGGAGGCAGAAGGGGGGGAGGTGGGAAGAAGGGGAAGAGAAGGAGAACATGAGGGAAAAGGATGGTCGAGATGGGGGAAGGACAGACAGGGAGATCAAGGAAAGAAACATCTTGATTGAGGCAGACATTATGGTGTTAGCGAGAACCTGGCACTAGGGAAATTCCCAAGAATCCATAAGGATGACCCCAGCTAAGACCCTAAGCAATAATGGAGAGGGTACCTGAACTGGCCTTCCTCTGTAATCAGATTGATGAATACCTTAATTGTCATCATAGAACTTTCATCCAGCAACTGACAGAAGCAAATGCAGATATCCATGATGCATGCATGATTAATAAAAGATCAGAGAGAGAAATTGGCGTTCAACCCGAAGATCCAAAAAGCAAAGCAGTCAGTCACTGGTTTACCTCTACCTCAGTCCAAAATGGTGATCCTGCCTCCAGGAATCTCAGAATGAGACTGTGTCTGTGAGGTGTCTCCTTCTATTTATAATCCTTCCTAGTGCTGGGATTAAAGGTGTGCACCACTGGGATAAAGGTATGCACTGCTCGGTTTCTATGGCAACTAGTGTGGCTACTGGGATTAAAAGTGTGTATTACCATTGCATGGTCTATACGGTTGGCCAGTGTGGCTGTTTTACTTTTCTGATCCTCAGGCAAGTTTTATTTATTAAAATACAAATGAAATGCCACTACAGATCTAAGAACTGGGCCGAACTCCCAGAGTCCAGTGGAGGAGAGGGAGGAGCAAAGGAGTCAAGACCATGATGGAGATACCCACAGCTCACTTGAGCTAGTGGGAATTCACTGACTCTAGACTGACAGAGGGGGAATCTTGCATAGGAACAAACTAAGCCCTCTTAATGTGGGTGACAGTTGTGTGGCTAGGGCAGTCTGTGAGGCCACTGGCAGTGGGACTAGGATTTATCCCTAGTGCTTGAACTGGCTTTTTGGAGCCCATTCCTTTTGGAGGAATACCTTGCTTAACCTAGATATAGGGGGGAGGGCCTTGGTCCAGCCTCAAAGTGATGTGCCAGACTTTGTTGACTTCCCATGAAAAGCCCTATGCTCTCTGAGGAGTGAATGGGGGTGTGATAGGGGAAGCGGGAGGAGGGGAGGGAGTGAGAACTAAAATTGTTATGTAAAATGAGTAAAGATTGTTTTATAAATAAATAAATAGAGAGGCATGGAACAGAGAAAAATAAACGCTGCTATTTGTATCTCAAAAACAACCACAACTTATGCATCATTTCTAACACAAGGAACAATTTTGGTCCAAAAAGGTTTCTGAGGGAATTAGATAGAAATAACTATGTTATGATTTTGCTGGCCTGCCCTGTCACCAGGGTACCCTGTCCCTTTAAGAGACAAGCTCCATCCTCTCTCTCTCTCTCTCTCTCTCTCTCTCTCTCTCTCTCTCTCTCTCTCCCTCTTCCCTTCCTCTCCCCCCTTCTTCTAAAGGGCAGCTGTCTTCCTAGTCCTTCTCTTCTCTCTCCTCTTTCTTCTCTCTCTCTGTCCCTCTATTTCTCTCTTTTTTCTCTACCCCCCATACTCCCCTATCCTTTCATACCCTCCCAATACCCACTAAATAAACTCTCCATACCCAAGCTCTCTCTGCATGGTGTAGCTGTCTGTCCCTTACCTGCTGTGGTCCCCCACACCAGCAATGGGAACTGCCAGGGTCACTTGCGGTATAAATCATAACAAACTATACCCACATCTGAATGCACAAGTAAAGCCAGAAAACAGCACTTGGCTACACAAATTCTTCCATCGGGACGCGTGCTGTCACAGCCATGTGCTCCTGGAGAGGAGCAGGAACGTTCCTGGTTATGAAGAGCCTGCAGAGGGCAGAATCAGAGATAGAACAATGACAAGAGAATTGTCCTGAAAGAACGAAATCTAATCTAGAACTTCCTCCACAACCAGAAAGGTAATGTATGTCTAGTAGTATTTCACAAATACTTCAGGTGCCATGGCTGTGACTGTCAGTTTCTTGTTCACCCCTTTTCTAGATAGGAGTTTTTATTGTCATTTTCCTGGCCTTGTTCCATCACTGTGTGTTGGGTGGGTGGGTTTATTGGGGTGATGATAAATTGGCTACAACCTGGCCCTTAGTTCATAAGGAAATTCATTCAGATCGATTAGGGAGAAAGAACTTTGGGTGGTACTTGGGATTGAACTTGGGGCCTCCCACATGCCAGGCTAGCACTTTACCACTAAGCTGCTTTCCATATTTTGATGAGTTTCACAACTGAATGGAACTTTCTGCAACTCCCTTATAGAAGGGTGAGGCTATTTAGTGGACAGGCTGACTACAGCAGAGACTTCTTGCTTTTTATCAAAGCCACTATTCTCTTTAGGCACATAGCTACCTTTCCAGCTGCAGTCTCCATGTAGCTGAGTCTTCTCCATTATAAAGAAGTAATATGTGCACTTTCTGGCAAAGGTATGGTAGATCTTGAGATGAGTGGAGAGAGACTGGGACTGCTGTCATACCACCTCCTGCGGATCTCTCACATAGTCTGTGGCACAAGCTTCAAGGAAGAGTGCCCGCAGAGATGGTGTGTGCCTGCTGTGCTTCTTGCATTGGAGCCCTTGCACTTGGCATTACTGGCTTATGTACTAAAGAACACAGTCTGGTTTCTTTTGGAAGGGAAGATAGTAAGTTTAAGTTTCCAGCGTCTACTGATGAGATATTGCCATATACAAGAGTATATGATGCTAATGGATGAAGATGGGTTAACATTCAAGGCAAAAAGATTTCCAAGTTTAATATGGTGCTTAGTAAGTAAAAAACAAAAGGCGAACTTAATTAAGCAATTAAGACAGATTCAGCAAAGATGGAATAAGAATAGAAGAGGGAGATAAATGCCTGTAACGTCTTGAGATTGCTTTTGGGGAAGGTTTGAAAAGGAGTTAGAAATATGGAGAAGGAAAGAAGAAGTTCTTCTGCATAGATGGCAGAAATATAAAAAGACTGTAGACTGAGTGACTGCTGACCACAACCGCTCGCCCTTAGCTCAAAATGCCATGAACTCATAGCCTAGATACAGATTTATATCAAAACTAATGCCAAGCCATGTCTAGCATAACCATCTGCAGACTCACACCAGGGACATCTGGCTAATGAAATTCTTTTCTCATGTATTTGATATAATGATTCTAAGAATAATCTGTATTACATGAAAAAATAATACATGCTGTTAAGCAATTTTTTTCTGTATAAAGGATGAGTCTCATGCCTAGTAAAGACACATTCAGACGGAATTCCTTTGAGTCTTGTGTCTGTCATTCACCAACTCTTTACCCACCTATTCCTTAGACCCTGTCCCGTTGGTCCCAGTGCTCCAGCTGAGCTGGTCCTTTGCAGACTGCGATGGTGATTTTTTTTAAATTATCGTACAAGGTGTTGGACGACATTAGTGCATTTTTATCTCCCTTACCCTCCCGCTGCTACCCCTGACTCTCCTTTATCTTCCCCGCCACCCCATCTCCCCAAGTCTCTTTTTTGCTTTCATGTGTCTTTGCAAAAGTCCTTTAGCCCTCCACCACCCCTACGTCCCCTTGATAATTAATTGCGTTTGTCAACTTGATGAGATCTGGAATCAACTAAGAGACACACTTCTGGGCATGTCTGTGAGGACATTTTCAGAAAGGATTCACTGAAAAGTGGAGAACCTCACTCAGAAAGGACAGTGTCTTCCAATGGGTGACCCAGATAGACAGAGGTCCTCTGCCAGCCTTCTTTTCTTGTTAAGCAAGTGTGACCAACTTTCCTTCTGCTGCTGCCGCCAATACTACTGCTGCTGTCCTCCAACTCTACCTTCTTTGGCCTCCCAACATGAACTGTGAAACAGTGACTCTCCAAGAAGCTTGCAGGCCTTCAGAGAGACTCTTGTAGCCTCCAGCTTTATAGACTGGGGTTCCCAGGCTCACCAGCACACAGATAGATGGTCATTGTTGGACTACCAGTCTCTATTATGTAAACCAATCTAATAAACTCCCTGTTATAGCATATGCATTCTATTGGTTCTGCTTCTCTAGAGACCCCTGCCTAATGCGAGTACCAAAAGCAAACAATGGATGAGAGCCTGGATACCTACCCAAGAAGACCTCCTGAACAAAGGGGCTGGAGAGATTGCTCAGCACTTAAGAGTGCTTGTGGCTCATCATGAGAGTCAAAGTTCAGATTCCAGCACCCACATCAGGCTGCTCACAATTTCCTGTAACTCTAGCTCCAAGAGATCTTAGACCTTCTTATGGCCTTTCTTGAGGGTTCCTGCACACATATGTGGACAGACACACACACACCCTCATAATGCAATAAAAATATTTTTAAAAATAAATTATCTTGTTGAGTCATGTTTTGAAGATATTTGTTGTGGTTTAAAAGAACATTAACTGATACACTCTGAGTCATACTTCCTCAACAAAGTTTTATATATATAGCACATATTATATATATAGACATATATGCTTACAAGTAATTATTAGTGATAATTTTTAATACTAAACACCCTGTAGTAAACCTTATAGGATTTTCTTTTTGTTTTTTTTCTTTTAGTTGTTTTGTGAGAGAGAATCTCAAGGTAGCCTAGGATGGCCTTGAACTCACTATGTAGCTAATGATGACCAGTAACTTCTGATCCTCCTGTCCCTACTCTCCATTATTTAGGTTACATGTATGTGCCACCACATCAGAGTTTTTGTTTTGTTTTGTTTTTTGAGGGAATGTTTTGCTTCTTTTTTTAGTATGTGGCACTGGTTGGCCTAGAACTTGCTATGTAAACTAGGGAGGCCTCAAATTCACAATGGTCCACCTACCTCTGCCTCCCAAGTACTGAAATCCTTATGTGTGTCTCAGGAATGGTGACACACACCTGGCATTTTTGTAAAGTGTTATAGATAATCAAACCCAGGGAATTGTGCATCCTAGGTAAAGTCTATAAATTGGGCTACATTATTTATTTACCTGCTTTTGGAGCTGGAGAATGAACCTACAGCCTCAGTCATACTACGCATATATCCACTGAGCTATACCCCCGTCCCTATTTTTGTTTTCTGCATAGCTTAAGTATCACACATTATTTGCAGCTTCCTTAGGAGAGACATTTATATTGTTACTAATCTCTTGCTATTGTCCTGTGTTCAAGTTCTTTCCACTAGAACCTGCAAATGCAAAACCTGGTCAGATTCATGCCCAGCACTATCCGGTTCAAACCACTAGCTTATAATTTCTTTTAGTTTTTCAACAAATTTTAAAGTTAATATGTGCCCCTATTATTGCCCATCGTCTACTATTGCAAAGGGCATACTGGAGAAGATCCCTAAGCGATTACAAGGCAAATATTTACACTGTAGAAAGACTATAGAATAGTGTCCTCAGGGCTAGAGAGATGACTCAGTGGTTAAGAGGACTTGACTGCTCTTCCAGAGGACCTGAGCTCAGTTCCCAGCAACCACATGGTGGCTCACAACCCTCTACAATGGGATCAAATTCCTTTTTCTGGTGTGCATGAAGACAGAGCGCTCATATGCATAAAATACATAAATAACTAAATTTAAAAAAAATAAATAAAGTTTTCCAGGGGCTGGAAAAGTGGTTCATTGGTTAAAAGCACTATTTGCTTTTCCAGAGGACCAGATCTACATTCCCTGCACTCACGTGGCTGCTCATGCCTGTGGTTCACATCCATGTAGGCAAAACACGTGAAATGTAAGCATTTTTTAAAAAGAGAAAAAGAACAGTGTCCTCACGCCCACAGCATGAATCACAGTGAAACGCCCCTGGGCACATCCCAGCCTCCCACCTAGAACATGGACATTTCCTTGGAACGTCAAGCAGCACACTAAATCCTCTTAAGCCTTAGCTTTCTTGAGAAGCATAGATTGTTGTGAGAACTAAATGATATGAAGGCTCAACATGTGATAATTTTCAGTTAGCAAGTGTTTACTGGAAACTTTTCCTGAATATGTAATTTTCTCAGTTGCCAAGGAAAGCAATATTTTTACCTTTAGCTTAAGAATAGGACATGTGAGCCGGGTGGTGGTGGCGCATGCCTTTAATCCCAGCACTTGGGAGGCAGAGGCAGGCATATCTCTGTGAGTTCAAGACCAG
>JAQHUG010000003.1:18897186-18915585 GCA_028555095.1 Dicrostonyx torquatus | reverse complement strand
TGTAATGTTAAAAGGTTGGATATGCCTGATTCTCTACTCTAGAACAGAAGCTACAAAAAAAAAAAAAAAAAAAAGACCATAGCTGGGCAGTGGTGGCACACGGTTTTAATCCCAGTATTCGGGAGGCAGAGGCAGGCGGATCTCTGTGAGTTAGAGGCCAGCCTGGTCTACAAGAGCTAGTTCCAGGACAGACTCCAAAGCTACAGAGAAACCCTGTCTCGAAAAACCAAAAAAAAGAAAGAAAGAAAGAAAGACAGAAATTTGACAGGACGAACAAACAGAACAAAGTCATGTGAAGGAAATTCTGAGTGCTTGTGGAAACAAGAGTCTTCTGAACTCAGTTGTCTCAAAAACACGGAATTGTTCTTGGAATATGCTTTCCTGCCCCTCCCAGGTGTATTGGATAAGAGTGAGTTTACTTCAGATTATCATTACAACTGGCTGTTGTTATTTCTTTATATGTCTCTATGGAAGAACATGCAGCTTGTCCTTGTGACTATATATTCTGGTGAATTTTCTTAATCCTCAGGGTATTGTAAGCAGAGACTGCTCATTTGCTTCCCGGCCATCCAGACATCAATAATCACACAGAAACTATATTAATTACAACACTGTTTGGTCAATAGGTTAGATGTATTCCTAGCTGGCTCTTGTATCTTAAATTAACAGATTTCTATTAATCTACGTATCACCACAAGGCTGTGGCCTACTGTCTTTCTCTTTCAGCAGCTACATGGTGCCTCCCTGGCTCTGCCTACTCTCTATATACATCTCTGTTCAGATTTCCCACCTGGCTTTACTCTGCTAAGCCACAGACTGAAACAGTTTTATTCATCAACCAATAAAAGTAAACACATGCAGAAGGACATGCCATATTATCTCCCCTTTTCTGTCTAATTAAAAACAAAGGTTTGGACTTTAACATAGCAAAATTACATATAACAAAGCAGGTATCAAACTAGAATTACAGTTAAAATATTTCTTTATAAGTCTAAAGTTTCATATATAATTTATCTTTTATCATGATTAAGGAAAACTATAATTGTAACTATCTGTCTTCAACTCCACTAAAGACCCCAGAAGGATATAATATTACCTAAGTAAACAGGAAGTGCATTGTAAGCAACTTTCTAAAACTCTAGAATTGAAAGAGACATCTCGCTGCCTGGACAGTCACCCAAAGTTCTTCTGTAATGTTGGGGCATCCATCTGAGGCCTACAGTATCTGGCAGACTTTTCCATGGAAAAGGGAATTTGAAAGACTGTTTCTTCTATATTAGCAGCTTATCAGTCATTTTCTTCTGTGTCCTGCAGCATGTCTGGCAGTTTCTTTGGTGGAGCAGGAATCCTGAAGGACTATCAGGATTAGGCAAATTCAGCAGTCATTTTTCTGTGGGTCCTGCATGTCCAGTTTATACAGTATACTTCCAAGCAGTCCAGAGAAGATCAGTTTCTTGCCCACATGGCTAGCTTTGTCATATTGAAGGCAAATTCCATAATGAGTTTCTTCAATACCCATCAACCTCTCTAAATTTTTAATTGGTGCTGCCAGAAGCAGCTCACTATCAAGAAAAGCCTAAGTTCAAACTGTTTTTTTGGGTTTTTTTTTATTGATATTTATTGAGCTCTACATTTTTCTCTGCTCCCCTCCCTGCCTCTCCCCTCCCCTTTCAACCCTCCCCCAATGTCTTTATGCTCCAATTTACTCAGGAGATCTTGTCTTTTTATACTTTCTCATGTATATTAGGTCTATGTAAGTATCTCTTAGTGTCCGTATTGTTGTCTAAGTTCTCTGTGATTATGGTTTGTAGGCTGACTTTCTTTGCTTTATGTTTAAAAACCACTTATGAGTGAGTACACATGATAATTGTCTTTCTGTGTCTGGGTTACCTCACTCAAAATAATGTTTTCTAGTTCCATCCATTTTCCTGCAAAACTCAACCTGTTGTTATTTTTTTCTTCTCTGTAGTACTCCATTGTGTAAATGTACCACATTTCCTTTGTCCATTCTTCAGTCGAGGGGCATTTAGGTTGTTTCCAGGCTCTGGCTATGACAAACAAAGCTGCTATGAACATAGTTGAGCACATGTCCTTGTGGCACGATTGAGCATCCTTTGGATATATACCTAAAAGTGGTATTATTAGGTCTTGAGGAAGGTTGTTTCCTAATTTTCTAAGAAATCTCCACACTGACATCCAAAGGGGTTGTACCAGCTTGCATTCCCACCAGCAATGCAGAAGTGTCGGAGAAACTTATTAACTAGGCCAGATGTATGAAGATGAGATGATGTCTGTTGCTCTGTTCCTCCAGTACTCGGCAGTTCAAAGAACTGTATCAACCCAATCCACCCTGACTGATGCAAAGAAATACTTCCTTTATCTTTTGTTTGTTGCAGAATAAGCCATATCAAAACTTCCTGGTTTAACCATAGTACAAGAAATGGGTTGTTTTTTTTTTTCATTAGTCTGGGAGTTTGGTGGTGAATTCTAGTTCTCAGTTCAATAAGGCCTGGATGGTCTAGAATGGAATGTTTCATATGTCTAGTGGTCTGAAAGCTGTTTGTTCTAAAGGCCCATGCTTGAATATGGAGTAACTCATTAATATCAGTTGGAGTGGTGTTTTTGTATCTGTTGGCCATCAGGCCAGTTGGGAGTTATTTATGTGACAGTCAGAGAATGTCCAGTAACAAGAGAGGGGAGGTCCCTATTCTCATGATTTAAGCATCTCTTCACATCCCATTTGCTAGCACCCTATTCCTAGGATGGGGCAAAGAGTAATCTGTCTCAGCTAGTGACAGCATTGGGGTTGCTTTCCTGGACCCACAGCTATATCTTGGAGAGGAGCTAAAACTAAAGAGATTGGCAAGCAGCTAGATCTCCCTAGGATCCTGCAGGCTATGTAAAGAAATCTAGGCCTTGATCTCAAGAGCAATGGGAAGCCATAAAATGTTTTAGAAGGAAAAATGTAACTTCTTTGGCTGCAAAAAGAACAACAATACCTCTAAGTTTTGACAGGAAGAAAAGTGAAATATAACACTTTAGTCACAGAATGTTGGATTAAGGGAAAGGCTTTTTTTTTTAAAGAAAAAATGGGAATTCTGCTTTGAACACATCCTATAAATTCATGAATTGTCTCAACACAATACTGTTAGGAGGTGAGGATATTAGGTCATGATGGCTCTGCCTTCATGAACAGAGTAGTGTTATTGAATGGTTGATCTAGATAGGCTTCTTACAAAACCAAGTCTGTCCCTTTCTTGCTCTCTTGCTCTTCCTCTTTCTGCCATGGGATGATGAATTATGAAGGTACCAAGATAGGGTCTGTCAATCTTAGACTTCCTCACATGTGTGTACACATGCATAGGTGTGGCTGTCAAAGGACAACTCCCAGGAGTTGTCCATCTTGTTTTTGGAGTGAGGGTCTCTCACTGGCCTGGGATTAGGATGAAGCTAAACTGGCAGGCTCTACAGCCACCAGGATCTACATATCTCTGGGATTACAGGCACATACCACGGTGCCCAGATTTTTTACATGGGTTCTGGGAATGGACCTAGGTTCTCATGCTTGTGTATCAAGTACCTTAAAGACTTAGCTATCACCCAGCCCCATGAGTATTTTATTTGCTGTTTTTTTTAATGAGCACTCAGCCTCAGATATTCTATAACAGCAACCAAAATAGAATAAGGGGCTGGAAATATAGCTTAGTAGCAAAGTGTTTACCTAGCAAGTGTGGGCCCTTAGGTTCAATCCCCAGGACAAAAACAAAACAAAATATACGCTAAGAAAGTGGGTGAGACTTGAATTTGCTTGAATACTGAAGATCCAATATTGCAAGAGCCTAACGGGAGATTCCTGAGAACTAAGGAGGACCTGAGTTCAAATCCGTAAAACTTCAGTGCTATGGTGTGGCAGAGACAGGAGAATCTCTGGGGCTTGCTGGCCACCAGCTTAGTTGTAGATTTAGTGAAAGACCCTGCCTTAAGGCAATAAGGTACAGAAGGGTAAAACAGGACACCCAAGGTTCTCTCCATGTGTATGTCCCCACCCCCACAAATTAAAATTAAAAACCCTGTGATGACTATTCTTAGTTGTCAACTTGACTATATCTGGGATGAACTACAATCCAGAAATGGAGGGCGCATCTGTGATTGGATCGTGAGGTGGGATGACACATACCTCTGATTGGGATCTTGAGGTGAGAAGACACATGCCTTTAATCCTGACCTTGAGGTGGAAAGATGTACCTTCAGTCTAGGCTACACCTTCTGCTGGAAGCCTATATAAGGACATGGAAGAAGGAAGCTTGCCAGGTGGTGGTGGTGCACGCCTCAGGATTCCAGCATACACAGAAGACCAGCTGAGACATCCAGCCTTGTGGGACTGAGCAAACACTAGATTCCTGGACTTTCCGTTCACAGCTAGTCATTGATGGATTAGCTGGACTGTAGTCTGTAAGTCATTCCAAGAAATTCCCTTTATATGTGTGTGTGTGTGTGTGTGTGTGTGTGTGTGTGTGTAGATATATTAGAGAGTCATTCTCTAACTCTAGAGAACCCTGACTAACACAAAGCACGACTAAAAGGTTTTCCTTTTTACTACCCCCTTTATAATCGCCCTCCATATTTTTCTAGTTTCAAGAGTGTAATGTTGCAACTTGTTTCACTCAACAAAATGTCTTTATTATATTATAATATCTAATGCCAAATTGCCATGGATAGCAATTTTGCACTCGTTCCTTGCTGATCATGGATCTGATAACATCCCCTCGGTGCATAATGTAACTGTCCTACCAGTTAGTGAGTTAGGCTCCAAACCTAGTATCTTTCCTAACTCTCCTCTAACCTACACACCCAGAATACCAGAATATCCTGGCAACTTCACTTTCAAAATAGACCTGAAATCTGACCACTTCTCACCCACGCCGTAATGACATCATCTACTTCAGGACACCATCATCTTCTTATCTTCTTCCAGGATTATTGCTTCCCTCTTTATCTGTCTAGCCTCACGATCCACAACAAGCCTCTGTGCCACAGCTAGAATGGTTCTGTTAAGAGGTTTAAATCTGATCAAGTTACTTTTTGGCTCAAAACTTTCCATTGGTGTTAGTAGTGACAGGCAAAAATAATTTTAGTCTGCATAGTTGAGCACCTGGCTACTTTCTTATGTAATCTCTACCACTTGCCCCTCACTCAGCCATAAAAGTCAGTTTTCTATGAGCATTGTCTCCTTGTTACTGCTCATACTCCCTTTCCTGTTAATCTGTCAAACGCGTGCTTACCTCGAAGCATTCGAATATTGTCTCCTCTCTTTGAACATTCTTTCTGTAGATATCCATTAGATGTGGGTCACCCCTATGAAGTCAGTCCCCTTTCAGTTTAAGAGCACCTTATCAATGAGTTCTTCTCCAGCATCTAAAAATAGAAGTTGCCTGATACAATTGTTTAATCTTTACCCTGCTTTGTTCTGCAGAGCACTTATCGGGCACTATGTATTTGGCTTCCTTTCTGCAGAACCAGTAAAGACCACTGAAAGCAGGAAATGAGTTTTGTCTACTGCTCAATAAATACTGAAGTGAGGACCTGGCCAGGCATGTACAAGGAATTTGGTATTTTTGATTGCATAATTTATAAAAGGAAAAACAGCTGGGAACACACGCAAGTAGATTTCTAGATTTTAGGGCATTCTCTATTTTCTGTTACTTATATGATAAGGTAATCAGGGGAAGTTGTATGTGAATACAGAGTTAGAGATTCACAGAGATGGTAAGATTCAAGCTGAGTAGAAGGATATAAAAAACTTTGAAGCCACTTTTTTTTTTTTTTGGTTTTTCGAGACAGGGTTTCTCTGTGGCTTTGGAGCCTGTCCTGGAACTAGCTCTTGTAGACCAGGCTGGTCTCGAACTCACAGAGATCCACCTGCCTCTGCCTCCCGAGTGCTGGGATTAAAGGCGTGCGCCACCACTGCCCGGTTTGAAGCCACCTTTAGAATTCATTTTAAATGGATAATTTAGTGACTCCAATCTGTTCAATCAGATCATTTTCTATGGCAAGATACAGGTATGAAAATTATAAAGTCTCTTCTGGTTAGAGGTCTTAGTTGAGAAAAAGGAGGGTTGGGGGGATTGAAATATTGGGGTTGTAATGAAATGCCACTGAATCTAGGATAAGGAAGGAAGTAGAGAAGGTTAAAGTGTAAGAGATAAAGCAGACGTTTTCAGCAGATTGGAGTTTCTGATAAAGTCAAAGAGTGATGGACAACGTTTGAGCATCCGGATACACACTAAAAAAACATAGTTTTTAAAAATTTAAAAAAAAACCTCCATCGGAGACTAAGGAGATGGATCAGTCAGTAAAGTGCTTGGCACCAAAGAAGAAGGGCCTAAATTGGATACCTAACATCTAAGTAAAAAGTCGAGTGTGCTGCACACCTGTAATCATACTGCTGGAGAGGTAGCGACAAGAGGATTTCTGGAGCTTGCCGGTCAACTACTCTTGCTAAATAGGTGAGCTACAGATTCAGTGAGAGGCCTTGTTTCAAACAAACAAACAAACAAACCAAAAACCAAAACCAAAAGGAAAGGAAGGAAGGAAAGAAACCCCAGGTTTTGGATGGGATTGGAAATCTGGTGTATGGCTCAATGTTAAGTGAGCCTTAGACTCTGGATCAAGGAAGATGATCAGATGGGAGAAAGTTAAACCACGGAGGTGCACGCATAAACTGATAGGTTCGCTACAACCAAGCGTCGCACAAGCAAGATTTTGTTGTTGTTGTTTTGTTTTGTTTTTTATTTTATAAGCGGTGCCAGGATTAGTCACATGGCCTCTACCTTTGGAAACCGGAGGAAAGAAAATTTTAACTCTGGTGATTAGGGCGGGGTTAAGGATAGAGGTGGCGTTTCATGGGTTGCAGTAGCCCTTGGGGACGGGAAAAATCTCAGTCTAAAATAATTCAGAGATAACCTGATAAAAAACGGGAATGCTTGATGAAGACTGGCTGAAAGATAGCACTCTTAATCCCTCTCTCTCTCTCTTTTTTCTTTTTTCTTTTTTTTTGTTTTTTGAGACAGGGTTTCTCTGTGGCTTTGGAGCCTGCGCTGGAACTATCTCTTGTAGACCATGCTGGTCTTGAACTCACAAAGACCCACCTGCCTCTGCCTCCCGAGTGCTGGGATTAAAGGCGTGCGCCACCACCCCCCCGACCCTTAATCCCTCTCTTTAATTTATTGCAAGGAACGTCCAACCTCTGCAGCCAGAAAGCAGAGTAGATGTAGTTACCCTGCTTTTTTTCAACTCCCCGCGAAAGCACTCCCACCGGACCGCCTCTGTGTCTGCGTTCTCCCATTGGCTGACGTTTCCGCCCTCCTTAAATAGCTTCCGCCCACGGGTCTAACCGGAGGGCGGACCCTAAGAGTCACTTCCGCCTCGTCCCCCACCTCCCAACACCTCCTTCCCTTTTTAGCTTCTTCCGGCCACAGGCCCCGCCCCGTCCGCGAGACCCCGCCCCTGCCTGCCCCTCCCCCGCCCCAGGCCGATGGCCCGGCCCCCGCGGCACCGCTTCCGGTGTGGGCTCCGCCCCGGCTGTGGCCCCCAGCTGCGGAGAAGTCGGAGGCTCAGCTGCTGCGCTGGGGTCTGAGCGGCTGCCTCCTTCCCAACCGCGAGCCCGAGCCCGGAAAGCTGCGCATAGGTGAGCTGCGCGAGTCTGGGTTCTTTCAGCCGCAGCGGGAGCGGGACAGTGGCAGGTGGAGGGACCGAAATGGGAGGCGAGGCAGGTGTGTAGGGGAGACGCGGGCCAGCGAAGCGGGGGGACCGCTGAAGAAGTGTGCGAGCGCCGGGAGGAGCCGTATCCTCCCGGTGCCCAGAGGAGTGATCTGAGATAAAGAGATGGGAAAGGTAAGGGACCCCCGGGGAACCTCAAGGCGAGCTTAAGTGGAGTTGGGATGCTTGGAGAAGAGCCTAGAGATTGGCAGAGAGGGTTTGATAGGAGTAAAAGTGATTAGTGCTCCATTGGGAGGGGGGTAAAGAATGGAAAGAGAGGCTCGAGGGGGTCGGGGACGGAGCTGCTGGAAACGAAGGTAAGGGAAATGGTCAGCAAGGCCGGGCTCAAGCGGCAAGCAGTCCGTTGCGCCCCGTTTGGAGGTCCGGGAAGTTTAGAGGATAGAGCGAGGGATGAAGGGATGAGTGGTTTAGATTTCTGAGATGTAAATTCTCTAAATGTTGGTAGTATTGTTTGGATTATTGGCTGCTTAGGGATTGGGATGTGAGGGAGAATGTGCCCATTGAGTTGTAGAACCGAGTCATTTCTGTCTTGCTAAAGAAAGAGGCTATGGGACGCCTTCCCTTCTGCTGAGGGCACCCCTACAGAGAAGATGGTGCCAACCAGACAAGAAACATTTGTGCACTGACTGGCAAGAGTTGGTTGAAGTATTTCCATTGTGTTGGTTGACGTTAATGATTATATGAATATTTTTAAATCACCAGTGAATTACTTTTTACTCATTTGTGTTTGTGTTTTGTTTCTGCATTTTTGTTCCCAAAGTGGTTTTTATTTTAAATGAATGCTTTTGCCAGTTGGGTGTAAATCCTTCAGGCTTTCTTATGGAATAAGAACTAAAGTAGAATGAAAGTATTGCTGCAGGCATAACTTACACTTTCTAAACTGCTAAAGAGGAAGTACGGCGGTAAGAGGCAAATTGGAATTTGAATCTTTTAACCGCCTGTGAAAACTACAATCGAGTGCTTCTAAGAAACAAATTGAGAATGACTAGCATGACTCTTTTTTTTCCTACCTTTAAAAATTGTACCCCTATAAGCATGTAGAAATTTACAGATCAAAGCCATTTTTCTTGCTTCCCCCATGAATATTTGAAGATGCTGAAGATTTCATTTTCTTTTTCATTTCAAGATGATTTCACTCCATCTTCCAGTTCAGTCCAAAAACACTGGAACAATGCAGATATCAAGTCCCAACCTGCACAGGACAGCTTCCCCTTTCATGTGGCAACAAAATTGCACACCCTGTTGCCAGTCCTCTTCACCCTAAAATTTACTTTGGCATAGTAATCCATTCACTTCAGAAGACTTGTGAGAAAATATAATTTAAGTGAGGCTTGTTGAAGGTGGGAGCCTGAGAAGGGTTAGAGGTGGCAGGGTGTGAAAGGGGTTTGTGTTTGGAGACAGATTGGTAAGAATGCAGATAAACCTGCCCCCAGAATACTTTGGGACTGGAAGCCTTTTCTTGCTGTATTCATCAAATAAATATAGTAGAAATGAATCAGACAGAAAGAGGATGTGAGGAGATTTACTTGTGGTTTGTAAAAAAGTAGCATTGACTTGTTTAGGCAATATTGGTACCTGTTTCAAATTAATTAACTTTAAAATCTCCAGAGGAATCCCCCCGCCCCGTTTGTTTTTGAGGGAAGCTTGCAATTTGAGACTCTTGCCTCCTTGCATGTTTCTTTCTTTCATGTTGTTGAAACCGGATTCTTTTGGAGGCTATAATGTCCACTTAGCCTGGTTCAGTCCACTCAACAAACTGGCTGGCAATTTGATCTGGGAAATTTGTGAAGTTTTAAACCAAGAGCAGTTCGCTTGATCTTGCTTTTTCCATCAGAAAAGTCATTCTGTCTGTCTCTTATAGCTCTGTGTCCAGCTTGAGTAGGAATCTCCTTCTCCAGAGAGTCTGGGAAATAAGCCATATTCTTTCTTTTGCAGCCAGGCTATTCTTTGCCTTTGTTAATTTCAGTTTATAAAAATTGTAATATAAATTTATAAAATTGCAATAAGTTATAGAATTTATTACAAATTCTATAATTCAACACCTGTACAGTGCAAGTCCAGTAGATAATTGTTTGATAAAGTAGAGAGTAAGAGATAAGAACTCAGTTGTTAGCAGACTTAAATGTTTTCTGGATTTCCTTTTTGTTTAAAAAAAACAAAATGTTTAAATCTACCCCTACCGAGATTTGCCCCCATTTCCCCTCTTAGATCCTGTTCTCTTTTTTATAACTTGCCCTCCCCACCCTTCAAAGAAACCCCTACAACTTACTCATCTTGAAAGTTAGGTTTAGGAGCATTTAGTATTCAGAACTTTACTGGAGAAAAGACAATCTTTTATACCTGTTTTACATAGCTTTTCCCCCCTCTTTCTCCCTTGTGGTTTTGGTTACTCACTTAAAATATAGACCCAGTGTGCCTGCTGGTCTGTGCCCAGGTTGAGAACCATGCCAGTCTGTGGGTGAAGTCTGAGATAGTAATGGAGCCTCTGCAGCAGCAACAAAAGCAGCCACACCAGGCTCCTCTACAGATGGATGCCAGAGAGAAGCAGAACCTGCAGACAAGAGAAGCACAGTTGCTGTATGCCCCCAAACTAACCACCCAGCCTACTCTCCTTTCTGTCACACCTGGGAGACCTTCTGGTAGCCCTGTTCTGGGTCCCTTAGCCAGAGTTACACCAGCCACACCAGTGACCCAAGTATTTGAGCAGAGCAGCGTCAACTCCGAACCCGAGGAAAAGGAAGGAGGTCTGGAAGACGAAGATGGAGATGATAATGTTGCAGATGTGGCTGAGAAAGAGGCCCAGGCTGCTTCCAAATATTTCCATGTGCAAAAAGCAACTCGCCAAGACCCCAGAGCAGCACCCATGTCCAGCCTGCTTCCAGCACCTGGACTCCCACTACAGGGACAACAAGCTAAAGAAGACCATACCAAAGATACTTCCAAGGCCCCACCTTCCATCCCCACAGCTGGGCAGTCAAGCTGGAATCTGGATGAGCAGCTTAAGCAGGTCAGTGTTTCTGCTATAGAAGGAAGGCCATTGTTCTACCTAGAGGTCAGCCACAGAGAGTGCTGGGTGGGCAGGAGCTGGGACTATGCCTTTTCACCCCACGTCACTGACTTAGATAGAAATAGTCTGACGTTTTTCTCTGCATTTGTTTACTTGAACTGAGGGTGTAGTTCCATGAGAGTGTCAGGAGCTAGATTCAGTCTCTAGGACCACAAAAATATTAAGTGATGGTTCTTTTTATTAAAGCATTAGAGTGTATAAGTTACTGTTAATGTGGTTTGTTCCAAGTTTCTGTTAAAGAATCTTTCCTCTATTTTTTTTAAAAGGAAGAATGAAGTTAACAGTTGTGTTTCATTAGGACTATCTAAAAAACAAAGTGGCTGGTTCACACTTGTAATTCCAGCACTTAGGAGGTAGTGGTAGAAGAAGCGGTAGAAAAAGGTTGGGTGTGTTGGTGTATACCTGAAATCTCAGTACTTGGTAGGCAGAGGCAAGCAGTAAGTTCAAGCCTAATCTGAATACTAAATTCCAGGCCAGCTAGGACTACATAGTGAGACCTTGTCTAAAAATTTTTAAGTAATGAAATTTATGGTTCTAATTAGTTTTTTTAGTAGAAGTGTAGAATAATTTTTCTTATTAGGTTTTTAGCTCTAAGTAAACCCAAGATCATGTTTTTCGGTTGTTTTGAAGTTGAATATAGCTGCTAAAAAGCACTTCTGAATATTTCTCAACAGAAAGCATTATAGACATGATTCTGTTTTATTTTTACATCGTCTGGTAGGAAAGAGGGAAGGGAGACCTCAGAATTCCCTTTCTACCCAAAGAAAGTTGAAATTAGTTCCAAACATGGTTGAATATCAGAGTCAACTGTAGGGGGTTTTACTTGTTTCTTTGGAGGGTGAAGCTTGAGTTTGGTGCTGCTGGGGAGCAGCACATGAGTAGGAAGCTTTTTATAAAGGCAGACCTTGAAGTCCTAGTAATGAATTGTTTTTGGAGAGTGGACCCTAAGGGATGTCTTTTCAACTAAGCCTTTGTCTTTATAATTTCTTTGTGACCTACACTGATGTTTTTCACTGGTCAAAGTATGAAAGTAATGGTAAATTGTTCCAGGGTGGCTTGTTGGTGCTGTAGACAGGACATTCATGATAAGGCCACTAGTACCTAGATATTCTGAGTTTACATATACGCTGTCTCTGTAATCCAGTGATGCTACTTAGAAGGCATTTGTGAAAATCTATGGCTTACAAAAGGACAACTGCAAAGTCATAGTTGACAAGATCCTTTGGAAACTGAAAAGTAAATAGGCATCTTTGTCTCAAGGAGCCCTGTGCTTTTATACAATAGCGTCAACAGTGGGCTCTAATTCTATCTCTTCATGTATGTTCATTGATATTTTGGTAGCATTTTAAATTGTTCTGAGCCTGTGTTTTATCAATTGCAGATTGAAGATAATGAAGCTAAGTATGGTTTATATTCATAAACTCTAAATTTGTGAGGCTGAAATAGGAGGGTTATGAGTTTGTTTCTCAAGGACGTTGTCAAGGGAGGGCCAGTGAGCCATGTGAATGCCTGTCTGGTGCCAAGCACTTGGTGGATGTGCTGCAGAAGTTTTCTTGTGCCTTCCTCTTCCATATCCTAATGGGCATCCCTCTGAAGCAGAGAAGGCACTGGGAGACACAGATCACCCATGGGGGTAGCTGCAGAGCTAAGACTAGAATCAGGATCCCAGCTTCCACGACAGCGGCACCTGGCCACCTGCCCAGATCTGCCTACTGGCTGATTTCTTTGGTTTAGTAAAACATCTGTGAATTGCCGGCAGCCCCTGCACTGCTGTGTAGTTGGCACCGTTCCATGGTGGCCGCTGAGTCAGCTCATAGCAGGAACCGCCCTGACAGCGCTGGGAAAGTTCAGGCCCGAGGCGGCTGCTGCCCCCGCCTTGGCAGCTGGCCAGCCTCTGTGTGTGTGCGGTCATTCCTAGAAAGTGCAGCCGTGTGTGAGGAACAAGTGGAGCTCCAGAGCCTGTCTGTCTTCAGGAAGTGCAGCAGGTGTTGAGGTCAAGCCATTAGAGCTTTGAAGAAAGAGACTCTTCAGAACTGGCGTGTGCGTGCACACGTGTACGTTGTGGCAGGGCGCCCAGCCCAGCATTCTGTATGGCGGCCGCCCCGTGGCTGCACAGCTCAGGGGAGGCTGGCTGTTGGCAGCTCAAACTCTTTGAGTTCGTTTAAGTTTCCGAGGCATACATACTAAATATAGACTGTTTGGTAGAACACCTGCCAAAAAATGTTTTCGTAAATGCCTGAGTAGCTAAGGCCTAATGCTTCATTCTAAATTTACCTTCCTTCTGAATGTAGAGAAGAGTCTTTCTGTCTGGGAGACAATGAATGTCTTAAAACCTTTGATGACTTCTTGTTTCTCTTGTAAATTTAGTTTTTCAGTTTGGTCTTTGGGATTCTCCTTTGCTTTGTTTTTGTTGTTGTTTTGTGTGAGTATTAGATTTTTACTGCATTTTATTGATTTTGTGCGCATACATTGGCATATACATGCCGTAGTGGCATACATACAACTTGTGGGAGTCAGTTCTCTTTTTACACCATGTGGGGCTCAGGGATCAAACCCAGGCCAGCTTAGTGGCAGGTGCCTTTACCAGATGTGCCATCCTCCCCACCCTCTTCCCTTGTTTTAAACTTTGCTTTAATTAATTAACCTTAAAGTTTTACTGCATGCGTGTGTATGTGTGTGTGTTTGCACATGCACATGTGTGTTATAGTATAAGTAGGTATATGTGTAGGCATGTCTCATGGAGAGGTCAGAGAATAGGAGTCAGTTCTCTTGGTCTACCATGTGGATCCTGGGGATGAAACTCAGGCTTGGTGGCAGGTGCCTTTACCTGCTGAGCCATCTCGCTAGTCCTTAAACATGATTTTAAAGAAGTAAGTAATATGCTTGAGGATGTGTGTGTGTGTTTATGTTGAGTTATGCTTTGGACAGAAGGCTAAAAACAGCTCTGAGAGAGCCTGTAATGACCATCAGACCATGAGACTGGCTGGCTGTTTTTGTTCTTCAGTCTTTTGTTCTCTAAGTAATTAACTTTTGGAGAGAAGTTAAGTAGCACTTGTTCCAGCAACAATTCAAAGACCTTTTACAGTTGACCCAAGATCTTAATTGTTAATGAGTTATGGTGTCCTTTATTCTAAACAATCTATTTGGCAGAGTCTTTGTGCCAGGGCTTTCAGCTACAGGCATGTCTCTCCCTCAAGGAGCCAGATGTCTAGTAGTGGTGTTGCAGCAGCCTCAAGGTAGGGTTGGTGGTGGGATGCAACGACTTAACTCTGTCCTAAGTCAGCTGAAACCCTACTGAAGCTGCTCTGTGATGCAGATATTTTAAAACGAATGTTGTTTTTCAAATACTTATATACATAGCAAAGTAGAAGAGGTGATTTTTTTCTCCCTCTGTACAGTATAGTGTAGAATTCTCAGAAAGTTCTACAGGCATTGGTGAGGGGCTAGGCAGTCATTTGCAAATTGAAAACCTTAAGGGCAGCACAGTTATTCTTTGTTTCTGAAATCCTGTTCTTACAGCACATAGAGTCAAAATTACCTCATGGATTCTCTTCTCAAAGAAAGCCTTGCAAAATATTTGCTTCTAAGGTCTGGCTCATTCTCTGACACCAGGGTGATGGGAAGATGGATAATACTATAGAGCCCAGCATTCTAAAACCCATCAGATTTCTATGGGCAGAGTAAATAATTGTAAAACAAGACAACAAAGAACTGAGTGTTCCTTTTCTCAAAGGAGATCACACAGCCAACTTGGTGGTGGTGGGGGTGCTGGCTCTTTAGGGGTGGTCTTCTCCTGCCTGGAGAGTGGGTGTTTTGGCAATACAGGCTTTGTTTTGAGCCCATTAGTGGAACTAGGTTTTCTTCCACAGAACAGGAAGATGAGGGATAGTTTGATTGGCATGTGGGGGCTAGAGTTTATATGTCTGATTTTCTGCTTACTTTGCCAGACACTTTGGTTACTCTGTGTGGCTTTGCATTGCCAGCTCAGTGCAGAGCATTGAATTTTTTTTTTTTTTTTTTTTTTGGTTTTTCGAGACAGGATTTCTCTGTAGCTTTGGAGCCTGTCCTGGAACTAGCTCTTGTAGACCAAGCTGGTCTCAAACTCACAGAGATCCGCCTGTCTCTGCCTCCCGAGTGCTGGAATTAAAGGCGTGTGCCACCACCGCCCAGCAAAGCATTGAAATTTACTGGAGTTCACTGCTCAATAAAGATTGCCCTCTCCTCAGTCCTTTGTGTTGTACAAGGCTTTGTTCAGAGTTGCCTTCTAGGATAGAAGGGTCTTATTTCAGAAAATTTTCAACTGAAGAAATGCTAACCCTTCTTAAAGCTTACTGATCACATGTTGCCAGTTCTGCACCTCTGGGGAGCTGTTTGCTGCATCTTCAGCCTGTGACAGCACCTCTGCAGGATAGATGCCAAGATAGCTCCAAGGCAGATGGGAAGGATCGTTTAGTTTGATGTGCACTGGTAGTCAGAAAGGAGCATGACTTGGTTTAGAGTGAGTTTGCTTAACTAAATCATTGAATTTGTGTGCAGTTAATGAAGTGCCTATTAATGGCATACAGAAATGGAAATGGGGCTCGAGTGTGATTCAGTTGATAGGGTGCTCACCCAGCACACATAAACCCTGAGCTTGATCCCCAGCACCTCATAAATGACGTGGTGACACACTTCTGCAGTCTAGCATCTGGGAGGTAAAGGAAGGAAAATCAGAAGTTGTAAATAATCCTTGGCTATGTGGTTGAGCTTGAGGACAGGTTACATGAGACTTTGTCTCAAAAAAATCAATAGTCTTGTCTTACTATGTTAGATTAATTCCTGCTGGGTAATTAGCTTGCAGTGTGGCATCTTTTTCTTCTAATGCTCTGGTAAACTGCTGTCCAGGATCTAGTGTGTGGGCCCATTAGGAGGCCTACTGTTCTGGGTACATACTTGGTAAGTACTTCATGCAAAACATTTGAGGGGTTTTACAAAACTTGTTTAAGCTGTTGATTAGAAAGAAAAGGTGGTAGGCTCTCCCCATTTTCTCTGTAGTGTGTCCTTATGCCCCCCAGTATCTGGAATCACAGTCTGTCTAGATCAGTGGCTGTCAGTTGGAGCTGATCCTTCTCTACATCTGGAAGCAGATGTGTTCTCCTAGCATCTAATGAAAAGAGCCATGAAGGCTGCCAAACATCACACAGAATTTTGGACAACATTTATTCACTCCTGACAAAGAATTGTCTGGTTGAAAGTGGTAAGGTTGAGAAACCCTGCTGTCCATGGTTTCATTAGGCAGAACAGGCTGTGCTTTTAAAGATTGTTGTTTGTGCTTTACTCGTAGCAACTGAGGAGTTTGACAACCTTGAGTTTTCTTCATTTCTGGTTATTTTTGTTGTTGCTTTCTTATTTATTTTTCTTTGCTTTGTTTTGATTTTTGAAACAAGGTCTTCTCTTTTTTTTGGGGGGGGGTTTCAGTTAGTTAATTGAGATAGGATCTCTCCTTGTAGCTTTGGCTAGCCTAGAACTTGCTATATAGACCAGGCTGGCCTCAAACTACAGCGATCTGCCTGCCTCTGCCTCTTGAGTGCTAGAATTAAAGGCGTGCGTTACTACACCTGATTTAATTCTATCTTTAGTGTCCATTTTGAGTTTATGTCCTTGGGTAGTCATTACAGTGAACACACTGTACCTGGGAGAGTTTTGGGATCTACTCATCGAGGTCTCTTATTTGCCTCTTCCAGCCCAGCCCTGTGTACTATCCAGGATATTTATGGCAGTTTATGAGAGCCAGGTTGCCCTTCCAGACAGTCTTTGTTAACCCACAAAGATTAAGGCAGATAGTTGACACAACTGTTACTTACTAGCGATTTGATTATTAGGTTAGTCTTTGAGAGACAGGAGGTATGGATCTAGATTCTAGCTCTGTCACTTGTTTATTACAGTGCTTTGAACAAGCACTTTTAACTGTCTGCACTGGATCCATGCATAGATCTCTTCCAGAGGCACAGTAGCTCTCTCCCAGCATCATTGGGCTTGTTTTGTAGATGCTACAAAAGTAAAAGAAAAATAGAAATATGAATGGTCTTTGTAAAATGCATATAATGTTCAAAGTTAGGTTGAATTGCCATTAATTCCTAGATACTTTTTAAAAAAATATTTATTTATTTATTATGTATACAATATTCTGTCTGTGTGTATGTCTGCAGGCCAGAAGAGGGCACCAGACCTCATTATAGATGGTTGTGAGCCACCATGTGGTTGCTGGGAATTGAACTCAGGACCTTTGGAAGAGCAGTCAGTGCTCTTAACCACTGAGCCATCTCTCCAGCCCTCCTAGATACTTCTTAAGGTTCTCATTTTTAGTCCTTACTGCCTTGGTAGGTAAGATGCTCGGTAAATCCTGGATACTACTCAAGGAGAGTTTCTTTAGGTTTTCTAGAACTGTGGCCAAACATAAGTATTCAAAAGTCCTCTGAAACCTTTCAGGCTTGTGGAAACATAAACAGTGTACTTTGCTGTGCTTTTCCTGTTAGCATAGGGATATGTGAATGTTACTGAAGTGATAGCTGGCCTACCTTGCTCCATATCCACCAAAGACTAATCCTTCTGCATGTGTCCAAGTCCCACTCTTCTAAACTTTCAGGGATTTGCTTGGTCAGTGAAGACTTCTGTTTCCTGACTCTTCAGACACTTCTCTTCTAAAGAATTATCTGCAATTAAACATCATCTCTCAAACTTTAAAACCAACAAGCCACAAAACTGTAGTCTTCAAATTCATACATCATGTGATTGTTTAAAAAACCGTGAGTTTGCTTTTTAAAGAAGGCCTATAATGCACATCTCCCCAGACACAGTTTCTCGTAAGACTTGCACACCTTACATTTCATTTTGTCACACTTGCCAGCACACTCCAGCCACATCCCTGACCTTTTGTTTCTCTTTGCTAAAGTTTCTAATGGTTGCCATGTTGCCTGGTCCAATTTCCTTGACCTCATTTGTTATTTAAGAAGAGGGTTAGATCATTGACCATTCCCACCTTGAAATTTTTCTTCTTTCTCCTATTTTTCTTTATCCCTATAATGCTTTCTTTTCACCTAGTTCTAAGCCTTCTCTACGTCATCCTTGGGAGACTCTTATATATTCATATATATGTGAATGAAACATATATGTTACTTTAATCTATGTTTCTAGGCTGATATCAGTGTATCTAACCCCAGCTGACTGGTTAATATTTCCAGTCATATCCCTACTCACAATGGGAACTAGTGATACATGTCTTTAATCCCAGCACTTGGGAGGCAGAGGCAGGGGATCTTTGAATTTGAGGCCAGCCTTGTCGACAAAGTGAATTCCCACACAACCACAGCTACACAGAGAAACCCTGTGTAAAAACACCAAAATAAATAACTAAATAGATAGCTATCCTACTGACATCTCAAGTTTAATACATGTAAAACAATTAAAACCTTTTTTGGGTTTTTTTTTCCCCCATGATATTTATTGAGTTCTATATTTTTCTCTGCTCCCCTCCCTGCTTCTCCCCTCCCCCTTCAACCCTCCTCCAAGGTCCC
>JAQHUG010000003.1:18855184-18894717 GCA_028555095.1 Dicrostonyx torquatus | reverse complement strand
TGTGGGATGAAGCCGACTTGGTCATGGTGGATGATGGTTCTGATGTGTTCTTGGATTCGATTTGCTAGTATTTTATTTAGTATTTTTGCATCAATTAAAAACTTTTAAGCCTATCCTAGAATTCACTCTGTAGACCAGGTTAACCTTGCACTCACAGAGATCTGCCTGCCTCTGCCTCCTGAGTGCTGGAATTAAAGGTGTGCACAACCACCACCCAGTCTAAAAACATTAAAAAAAAAAAAAAAGACAGGGTCTCAAGTCTCAAGTAGCCCAGGTTGTTCTCCAGCTTGCTATATAGCTGAGGCTGCCCTTGAACTCCTGATCCTCCTGCACCCATTTCCCAAGTACTGGTAAAGCTGAACTCTTAGTGTTGATACTTTCCCTACAATCATTTTCTCTTTGATTTTCCTTCTCAGAAAATGGACTTGTTAGACACTTAGTTCTTCATACCAGAAACTTTGGAGTTGGGTTACTTTCTGCCTGCCCTTGTCATCCCCTGTTTCTAACCCATCGCCAAAATTTACCAGTCTTCTCATCTGAATATCTAGAATCCTGCCACTTGTCTGCTATCACCTACCTGTCTCCTCCAAGTCTGTGCTCACCCCACTTTCTAATCCATTCGACATAGTCTGTAATGATCTTCTAGAAACCAAATCAGATTTTGTCACTGCTTTAATGCCCTCTACGTATGTTGGGTTTTCTAATTAATAATTCAAATTCTGCATGTCTAAAACCTGCCTCATTATCTTTACCTTGATGTCAGTAGTCTGTCTTGTCACCATGCCCTGTGGCCTCTGCTTATGGTGATTATCCTGCTTGGGCTCTCTTGCCCAGGTGCTTTTCTCCTTCAGTTCTTCACTGTAACTGTCAATTTGCTCAGAAGTCTTGTCTTCACCCTCAATGCAGGATCTGCTTCTCGCTATGTATGTCATTGATCATTATTCTTTACATATTTTGTGCTTGTATTATTAGTTCGTTGATGTCTAATTCTTAGGCTAGATCAGTGGTTCTCAACCTTCCTAATGCTGCGACTCTCTAATACAGTTCTTCATGTTGTGGTGACCCTGGACCATAAAATTACTTTTGTTGATACTTTGTAAGTATAATGTTCTACTGTTATGAATTGTAATGTAAGTATCTGAAATGCAGGATATTTGATATGCCGACCTCTGTGAAAGGGTTGTTCAACCCACAGACTAGATGAATCACCAGACTAGATGGTCAACTCCACGAGGACAGGACCACACTTACTTTGTATTTCAGCAGACAGTATAGTTACGGCATTGTAGGCACTCAACATTTTGCGGCTTCTACCTTTGTTGATGGAAGCTGATTGTTTGTTTCCTGGCTGCCCAAACCTGAAATAACTACACAGAAACTATGTTAATTTAAACAGTGCTTCACCTATTAGCTCATGCTTCTTATTGGCTAGCTCTTATATCTTAAATTAACCCATTTCTATTATTTTATATTTTACCACGAGGCTCATGGTTTAGCAGCAAGGTTCTGACTGGCAGCTTGCATCTTTCTCCTCCAGCAGTTACATGGTTTCTCGTTGACTCCGCCTACTTTCTCCTCCTCTGTCTGCTATGAATTCCCTCCTTGTCCCGTTCTGTGCTTTAATAGGCCCAAAGCAGCTTCTTTATTAATTAGTGCTATTCACAGTATACAAAGGGGAATCCCATAATACATCTTCTTTTAATTTACTCTGCTTTACTCGTTCTTCTCATTTATTTCAAGTTTATGTGACTGGTTCCATTCTGTGTTTATAAGCGGTGCGGGGCGGGAGGGTTGTCAATGTTAAGTGTCTGCCTCATTTTTTTAAAAAAACCTTTTAAAAATTATTATTACATTATGTTCTGTGTTGGGGAAAGGGGACAACCAATGGGAATTGGTTCTCTCCATCTACCTCGTGGTTCTGAATATCAAACTCAGGTCAACAAGCTCAGAGGCAAGTGCCCTTACCCACTAAGGTATCCTGCCAACCACATTTTTTTTAAAAAACATATTTATTTATTTATTATGTATACAATATTCTGTCTGTGTGTATGTCTGCAGGCCAGAAGAGGGCACCAGACCTCATTACAGATAGTTGTGAGCCACCATGTGGTTGCCGGGAATTGAACTCAGGACCTTTGGAAGAGCAGGCAATGCTTTTAACCTCTGAGCCATCTCCACATATTTTTTTTAAATAGATTATCTATTCAGGGTAATTCTTATAGCAAAATGAAGTAGAAGGTATAGTGATTAGTACTCCCCATCCTTTATCACTATCAAATCTTACACCAGAGTACATTTCTTACAATCAAGGATGTTACATTGACACATTATTATACCTGCTTCTATAGTTTACATTAAAGTGAATTCTTTTTTTAAAGAAACTCTTACAAAATAGATTTTATGACATTATTTTGTATGCGTGTGTTGGGGTCCAAATGTACACCTCCCATGGTAAGTATGTGGAGGTCAGAGGGTTAGCTTGCTAGAGTCCTTTCACTGTGTAAGTCCCAGGGATCAAAACTGATCATCAGACTTAGTGTTACTCTCTGAGCCATCTTGCCAGCCTTTGGGATTCATACTTACTGTACTTTCTATGGGCTTAACAAATTATACTGACATGTGTCCACTATGATACAGAACTACTTTGCTGCCCTAGACGTCATGTGTTGCACAGCCTTCGTTGTCTGTGGCCCTTTTTCTTGAGGCTGATATGATCTGCTGATCTTACTTAAATTTGTCAATTTTATTTACACAAATTTGTTTTCTTTTAAGCTGTTGTAACTTAAACACATTTTCTAGAATTCTTGTTATTTACAAATACATCTTACGCTATAAATATTTTTCTTGAATCTATCTCAGTTTTGTCTTATTCTACAAAATTTGGTCCTTGAAAACTAGCATGCTTTTGAGTCTCTGAAATTTAAGATAATCTGTCTTAGCCTTATGTTTAATTAGTTTCTATAAATGTCCTTGAAAACAATGTGTGTTCTCTATTTGATAGATACAGTGTTATCTTTTTCTATTGGATTGAGTTTGTTAATTTGCATTTACTTAAGTTTTCCTTATCTTCTAAGTTTTTTGTATGATCAGTTTCTGAACAGCTTAGTTAAAATATTCTAATACAAAATTAGCCCTTTTTTGTTAGTAGTTGGTGTTTTGGTTTGGTTTGGTTTGGTTTTGGTTTTTCGAGACAGGGTTTCTCTGTGGCTTTGGAGCCTATCCTGGAACTAGCTCTTGTAGACCACTAGCCTTGAACGCACAGAGATCCGCCTGCCTCTGCCTCCTGAGTGCTGGGATTAAAGGCGTGCGCCACCACTGCCCGGCTTAGTTCCAGGTTTTTTATTTGTTTTGTTTGCTTGCTTTTCTCCAGTGTTTTCCCCTTAACAGTCAATTCTTTATGCTTACCAAACTTATGTACTTTTTCCCTCAGCACTACTTGTATTCTACTCTCTAGCTCTACTTTCCTTTATTTCTTTACTGAGTTTATAATAAATTTAGTCATGGTAAGTGGAAACATTTCTTCATATCTCTCTTGACTTTGCCCTTTTGTACTTTGTTCCTAGCTCTTTAGATCCTGAGTCCCTACACTGACCGTTATTTTGTCTTGTTTGCCCTGTTTTTCTTAATGGAGAGTGCAGTGTGTTGTGAGTCTGGTTGCTTATCTTTGTAAATCTTGGTTTTTAAGATTTTACTCATCTATTTTGTGATTGACAGTAGTATTCTAGATTTGGACTCTCTTTCATCTATTCCATTTGAACCCTGTTCTGTCCCATTAGCCTGATTTGTGGTCGTTTCCTCTCCTTCCACTACCAATATATTTTTTTTTCTTGGGCAAGTATGTGTTCAAGTGTATGCTGTGGTGTGTGTGTCATCCACAGGGATACTGGCCAGTAAACCCCAGGGATCCTTCTGACTCTACCTCTCCACTGTTGGGAACACAAACATATGCTACCGTGTGGGTTCTGGAGATCAAACTTCCGTTCCCAAGCTCTCAAAGCAAGCACTTGAAGATATCTATATATCTTCAGATATATACACACACACACACACACACACACATTTGTTCTTTTTTTTTTTTTTTTTTAAAGACAGCGTCTCTCTCTCTCTCTCTCTCTGGGTGGTGGTGGTACTACCTTTAATTCCAGCACTCAGAAGGCAGAGGCAGGCGGATCTCTGTGAATTTGAGGCCAGCCTGGTCTACAAGAGCTAGTTCCAGGACTGTCTCCAAAGCCACAGAGAAACCCTGTCTTGAAAAACAAAACCAAACCAAAACAACAAAAAAAGGGTCTCTATAATAATACGCATTATTATATTATAGGTCCCATGAGGTGGGACCGCAGATCTCATGGGTAGGGACAAACACACCATCAGACAGAGCTTATGTAAGAAGGGGATTTATTGGGGATAAGTGGGAGCGGGGGAGGAGAGAGAAAGAGACAGTGAGCTTCCTCCTCAGAAAAGGCAGAAAGAGAGCGGGGGTTGGGTAGAGCTTGTCTCTTAAAAGAACCTTTGCACCTGCATACAGATTTAGCAGCCACAGGACCCTGGGTGCATCCTGCCAGGTGACAGGGGACAGCATACTGCCTGAATCCTAAAACTCTACATATCTCTAGCTGTCCTGAAACTCAACTTTGTAGATCATGCTGTTCTCTAACTCACAGAGATCCACCTGCCTCTGCCTTCAGAGTGCTGGGATTAAAGCTGTGCACCACTGCCAGGCTAATTCCTTCAATTTTTTAAACTATGAGAATCTTGTTAAGACTTTTTTTTGTTGTGAAAACTTTAAGCATAGAAAACAAACGAAAGATATTGCTTAGCTTTCTTCCAAGTATCCATATTTGGCCATTCCTTTGATACATGCTTTTAAATTTGGTTGCGTGCTTTTCCTTTGTCCTGTCCTACATAAGAGTTCGTTTCCCCTTGTGATTTGCTGTTTTCTTTGTAAGCTCATTTTGTAGGGACTTATTTCTGGAAGACTTGTCTACTTAAGGGTGTTTTGTTTTCTTTGCTGGAGCTCCACCTGCTTAGCTGCTTGCTTTGGGTTGGCTGGTGGGGATTTGAAGTGTATATTTATGCCGAGGAAGAGCTTGACTCCCAATGGGTGCTCTGTGGTGATGGCAAAGTTCCATGCTGCCTCTGACCTGGTGTGCAGGTTTGCCAGGCCCAATCTTTCAAGATTTCTTCCTCTTACGTAGTTATTTCAGTTCTGGTTCTTGACATGCCTGAGACCTGCATTCTAGGGGTAGGGGAAATGATTAAATCCCAGTCCTCACCCCTGTTAAGAACTATAATTGGGGTCCCCAGCTATGGTAGCACATACCCTTTAATCCCAACACTTAAGAGGTAGAGGCAGGCAGATCTTCATGAGTTAAGTTTGGCCCCCTAGGATCCACATGGTGGAAGGAGAAAAGGGTCAAGGCTCACATGCCCGCCCCCACAATAAATGTATACAAAGTAATAAAGATAATTAAAAATAAAATTTAAAAACTAGTTGGGTGACATTCTTTCTTTAGCCCTCAGCTTTAGCATTTGCTCCTATTTCTACTTGTGAAGCCCTTTCTTGATTTCATGTGTAGGAGGTGTAGACTTAAATTTCATCTAGCATTTCTATAGGTTTTTTTTTTTTAAAGAATGGGGGGGTCAGGAGAGTTCTTCTACATCAGATTAACCTTACTGCTAGTGGTTTTGTTTGCTTCTTTTTTTTTTTCTGTGTTTTTTAACAATTAGGATATTTTGACCTGCCCTATGACAATTACTGGTCTTACTTCATTGAGCTGTGTAAGGCAAGCCCTGCCATTACACCCATTTGTTCTGTGTTATTGACAGCTGAGGAAAGAAGGAAGTAGGTTGTATGTGGCCTCACCAGGAGGAACTGGGCAGTGAACCCAGGCAAGTCTAGCTTGCAGCCCTGTCTCCCTTCTGAGAGGCATGGTCTCTCAGTGCTTTCAACACTTTAACAATAGCTTCGTGGTCTGGAGCTCAGTACAGTGCTTGTCTGATAGTCGCAATGCTTTGGGTCCAGTCCCCAGTCCCACGTAAAATGGGTGTGTGGTGTCTTGAATTCTGCAGAAGCTAGAGGGCTGATAGTCATCCTCAGCTACACACTTCATTCCTAGGCTACTTAAGACCCTCTCCCAATAATCAGTCTACGTAATTTCTATTTTTTTCCTCTCACATTATAGGAGTCATTTGGGCTCATTTTAGGAAATATGAAAATTTATAATACAAATTTATAAAGAAAAGATTCGCCAGGCGGTGGTGGTGCACTTCTTTAATCCCAGCACTTGGTAGGCAGAAGCAGGAGGATCTCTTTGAATTCGAGGCCAGCCTGATCTAAAAGAGCTAGCTCCAGGACAGGCTCCAAAGCTACAGAGAAACCCTGTCTCGAAAAGCGAAAAAAAAAGCCTATTATTTTATTTTATATACAATTTTGTGCTCAGCTCTTATTACCAAATAATCTGCAAAATTTTTAATTTTTAAATAAATGCTAAAGTGTCATTTTTTAAATTTAATTAATAGTGGTACATGTTAGATTTCAAACCCAGGACAAATGGCTGAGGTGCTTATTTAATATATCAAAGTAGACCTGGCCACCAGGTTCTCCCTTTATCCCTCAATTCCTGCCTGTTACAGGACACCCCTGGCTGAACTCTCCAGCCCAGAGGGCTGGGCTGCTCTTCCCCATATAATCCAGCCATTTTGGTTACCCGCTTTCTTTGTACCTTTGGCCTCCTGGCTGCTACACCTGGTCCCCTCTCTCCTCCCCCACATGGCGCAGCTCGGTCTGGACATGTCCATTCTGGACTCTGTGTCTGCCTCTGGCCATGCTCTCCCACCTGTCTACAGTAAACCTTCTCTACCTTACCTAGCAGCAGTCATGTTCCTTTTCTTTTTTTTAATTTCTTTTTCATTTAGTACACACTTTTAATCCAGTACTAGGGAGATCAAGGTGGGTGGATCTCTGTGAGCTCAAGGTTAGGCTGGTCTACAGAGCAAGCTCCAGGCCATCCAGGCTTACATAGTGAGATTCTCAATAAAGTAAAATACAATATTTAAAAATTTGAGACAGGATATTATTGTAGCCTTTGCTGGCCTCAAATTTAGAACCCCCCTGCCTCTGCCTCCCAAGTACTGGGATTACAGACTTGAATCATCATGTCTGTCAAATGTACTTTAAAATGTTTGAGAAGGAAAAGTGACAAATAGTTTTAAAATTTGTGAAGTAAAAGTCAGCAGGACTTTGGGGTGGTTTCTTGGTAAATCTATACCTTTTCAGATTTTTAAAAATCACTATTTGTTTATATTTCTACAAAAACAATAACCCCATGTATTGTACTTCAACTTTCTTTGTTCTCAGTACTGTGGCTGTCTTTTATGAATGTTCATAAAACAGTTGTTTTGTTGTTGTTTGTTTTTCAAGACAGGGTTTCTCTGTGTGGCCCTGGCTGTTCTGGAACTCAGAGATCTGCCTGCCTCTGCCTCCTGAGTGCTGGGGTTAAAGTTGTGTGTCACCACTGCCCTGCTATGAAGCTGTGTTTATGCATGGTTTCTTGTTTATTTCTTTTGTAGTACTGAAGATTGAACCTAGGTCCTGGTACATGCTAGGCAAACTCTTTTTAACCACACGTTTCACCCCTTATGTTTTTATAGTCACTTATTTTAGAATCAAAAAAGTACAAAACTGCTTATGAATAGGCACTGATGAGGAACAATTATAGGAAAATTCAGAGTACAAACTTAGGGTTCAGAAATTAACTAGAAGGGCCAGAGAGATGGCTCAGTGGTTAAGAGCACTTGCTGCTTTTATAAGGGCTATGCAACCATTGTCGGGTGGCTCACGGACCCTGTAACTCCAGCTCTGGATCCACTATCCTCTGTGGGTACCCACATGAATGTGCACATATCTACACAGACACATACACATAAATAAATAATGAAATACAAATTAACCTGGGCCTAGTAGCTTCTATCTGTCCTCCCAATATTTGGGAGGTTGAAACAGGAAGGTTGAAAGTTCCAGCCCATTTTGCTACACAAGAACTCTGACAAAATAAATAAATAAGAGAAATGTTTAAAAAAAATTATAAACTGATGCATGATAGTTTTTTTTCCCACTTAAATGTTTGCTTTGTATACATTTAAATTGTGTTCTATGAGACCTTCAGAGCAGTTTCTAGCCAGGCTCCTAATCTCTTAGCTGTTTCTCCTGTTACATCCCAGTTGTCCTCACAGGCTCTGCAGCTCTGAGTAAGCTCTGCCCACGTCAGCAGTCTTGTCAGAAGCACAAGGAATAGCTCAGAGGTTGGAAAGGTCTGTGGTCCTAGGTTCCACAGAGAGAAGGAGCCAGCCTTCCTCCCAGACCAGGTCTGGCATCAGGTCCTCTCATGACCAATTTTGCATTTTCATCTTTCTGCCTCATTTTATAGAAACACCTCATTTCTGCCAGCCTTCCTGATTGCATGGTGTGATTTTATGCCTAGATGAGAATGTAGGATCATGTCTTTTTTTCCCACCCTGCTCCCTTCCTGCTGCTTAATCAGAAGTGTTGCTTGACTCTTTTTCCAAGTGACCGAGTTTGAATGATCTCTGTTGCTAGTGGGAGGTGGGCAAGCTCTTTCTGGTTCCTGCTAAAGTTACCTGACAGCGGAAGGTGAGCATCTGATAATTATAATTCCAGTGCTTCCAGAGCTAGAGTGATTTAGTTAAGAGCAGTAATCCTGATCTTATCATGAGGGTTTTGTAGTCCAACAGTGTAGCTTCTAACAGTATCTGTTTTACTTCCTGGGGCTCCTCTTTCTCCTTAGGATTCCCCTGTAATCCTGCCCCTTACCCTTCTGTGTCTCATTGCTTCCTGCAATCAGTTAAAAGTAGGAAGAGAGCAGGAGTGCTTTTCTTTTTCTTATAAAGATCTAGGAAATGGAATTTTAACACTACAACACCACCAGCCAGGCCATCCGTAAAGCTGTCACATACATGCCACATATAATTCTGGACAAAGATAGGTAGTTATGTGTTGCTTATCATAGGGGAAAAAACAGTCATGTTCGGCCTAAATACTTTAGATAGGGACTATATTTCAGAGCAATTAATTGGTATCCAAGAGCTTGAGATCAGGCCTTTGAAACCTGGTGATTTTGCTAATGACTACTTTGAGGGTCAGTTCCTAGGAATTTGCCTAGATCCTTGCCCTTGGGGCTCATATCTATTAGATTATAGAGTAGACAGGAAATGCATTGCCTTTTTTTTTTTCTTTTCAGAGAATGCTCAATAATCTCCTAAGAATTATCAGTTTGCACAAAGGTGTTAAGGAAAGAAGTTTTCTTCCTTTTTTGTTTTTATTTTTTTTTTTAGGACAATTTCTTAGGTGTCAGAATGGAGAGACACCTCTGCCCCCAAGTGAAGAGTTGGTAGTAGCTTCACCCTCTTACTTAACCCTATGGAAAGGGGTTAGTTTTTGCCTTGAGGAGAAGTGAGGAATGGGAACTAAAATTGCTTTGGACATCTGAGCTGTGCTTTAATAAGATATTCCAGGTGGTCAAGGAGTAATCCTAAAATAGCCTAGATACTTAATTGCTTTTAAAGTCAGGCCCCTGTCTCTGGGGAGGTAGTGCTCTAAGGAATGCAGTGCTGGCTCCTGAGGTCTTAGAGGCGTGGCCTGGTGGGGTTACTCCCCCCACCCCCAATCTAAGTGAAAACAAAAGCCAAGCCTTTTTGGGTCTGGAGGCATTTGCTAATATTTCACCTTTTTCCCACACTTGGCAGTAATAAGCCTTTGGCTTCTGCTTCTGTTGCCTGGCTTTCTTCCTGGCTGTGGGATTGGTATTGTCACCCCATCCCCGAGACAGTGGTCTGTTTTCATTAGTGCTCAAAGGCTTCCTGCTTGATCCCCTGCCTGGCTTCTCTGTTTGCACAGGACCATATTTCTCTCCCTTAAGAGTTCAGTCATCCTGTCTTTTATCCCCGCAGCCCAATCCAACTGATTCTCTGAGTTGGCTGCTTCTTAGGAGAGTCATTTCTCCTGGTTCTGCAGCTGCTCCCCTCCCTAACCCAGGTTCTCAGAGTTGACAAAACCACCCATTCATCATTATTTATACAAACAATATATTGGCATTATAAATCACCACTGGGAGGGGGGCATTAAAAAGATATTTTATAAATGAAGAGTATTCAGGCAAAACCTAAAGACTAACTGTTGTGAAGGAGTTGTTTCTCTGGTTATTCTGTCCTCTCATTGTGATCCTAAGCACTAGTATTCATTACTGGGTTGTGCAACAGGGAGCATACAGGAGGTATTGACACGTGAATTAAAAGTTAATGTAGGGGCTAGAGAGATGGCTCAGTGATTTAGAGCACTGATTGTTCTTGAAGAGGACCTGGCTTAGAGCCACCTGCAAACTCCAGTTTCAAGGGATCTGCTGCCTACTTCTGACCTCCAAGGGCTCCTCCATGCATATGGTACACATATAAGCACACATATACACATAAAATAAAATAAATACTTTTTAAAAGTTAATGAAGGGCTAGGCGTGGTGGCACATGCCTTGAATCCCAGCATATGCCTTGGGAGGCAGAGACAGACAGATCTCTGTGAGTTCAAGGCCAGCCTGGAACTAGTGAGACCCTGTTTCTTTCTTTCTTTCTTTTTCTTTTTTTTTTTTTTTTTGGTTTTTTGAGACAGGGTTTTTCTGTGGCTTTGGAGCCTGTCCTAGAACTAGCTTTTGTAGACCAGGCTGGTCTCAAACTCACAAAGATCCGCCTGTCCGCCTGCCTCTGCCTCCTGATTAGTGGGATTAAAGGCGTGCGCCACCACTGCCCGGCGAGACCCTGTTTCAAAAAAAAAAAAAAAGGTAATAATAGATAGGTGGCTGGAGCAATGGCTTGACAGTTAATAACACTGGCTAGTCTTCCTTAGACCAAGGTTCAATTCCCAGCACCCACATGGTTTCTGACAAATATCTGTAACTCCAGTTACCAGATTTCTGACACCTTTTTGTAACCTTCAGGGACACCAGGCACACATGTGGTACAAAGACACATGTAGGTAAAACACCCATACACATTAAAAAAAAAAAAAACTTTTTAAAAACTCATAAATTAAAAAAAGCTCACATTCAAAACAAACCTCCTAGACATAAATGGGGTTTGTTTTGTGTGTCCCCATGGTGTTGGGAATTGAACCCAGGAACTAGCATGAGCATTACCACTAAGCACATCCTCAGCATAGACCGTTTGTTTAATTTCCATCTCTCTACATGAGACTCTAAGCTCCACTAAGTCAGAGTCTTTGATCTGTCATAAGCACTTCTTAGAAACTCTAGCATATCCTAGAAGAGCAGAAGTTTGTATATGAATGAACAGAAAAAAAAAAACAAAAAGTACAGGACACCCACAACCCCATTGCATGTCTGTGTATCCATATGTATAGGTTATATTTTTCCAACAAAAATAGTTTGTTAAAACTATCCAGAATATTGATTTTATCTTACTTTTTTCAGTTTAGAAATTGTCTTCTGCTTCCCTCTCCACTGTTCTCAGTTCAGAGTTTAAATTTTCCCCTGGTATTCAAGGCATTCCACAGCCTGTTTCTACTTTAACTATTAGATTTGATGTACTTACATCTTCCTGCCAAAACATGCCTTGTTTATCCTCTACCCCAATGCTCATTTGAGCTATAAATCTCCCCTAAGTCCATATTCCTCAAGGCCACCTTAACCTCCAGCTCTGAGCCTCTCAACCTTCTGCCTCTCAAGCATTTTGTGGTTTGGTATTTGTAGCTTTACTAAGTGTATGTTCGACTTGTTTTTCCAACTCCTTGGTAATGTTTTGGAAAGCAGGGGAGCTATTCTCCTCAGCAGCTCGCTCTACCTGGGGTGTGTTCTCAATGAAATCTGGACTGAATAAGTTCATCATCGGATCTTTGTTCCACAAAAGAGGAAAAAGGCCACATGGTCCAACCCTGCCTCATGTGAGATCCCAGATAGATAGTCATCCAGAACCAAGCTGCTGCTCACTTCCTAAGAAGTCTTTCTCCATTACAGTTCTGATAGATAAAGACCTTCATCTGTGGACCTGAGAGCTTCCTGGGCAGTTTTTCCCAGCTGCCTGCTAGGACTGAGGCTGGCTCTTTTTCCACAGACAGCTTTTTAGATTTTCAAAGAATGAATCTGTTTATTTTCCCTCTGCTTTGCTAATCTTCTAGGATTGAGAAGTTAGAGGGCCGGTGTTTTAATTTGAGTAGCAGTCAGGTAGCTTAAGACTTTGACTTGTTTTATTTTGAAACCTTCATCTGTACATGCTATAATATATAATCTCTTTTCTCTTCCTCCACTTCCCTTCTTCCTGGTCCCCTGTCTCCCTGTCCCCCTGGGGGAAAGAGGGCCATTCTAGAGTAGATGGTCTATTTTGGAGGTAGAGATAAGGTCTTCTCTTTTGGGGAAAGGTGTCCCCAGATACCTTTCCAGGACAAGTGAAGGCGATTTTTGTTTGGCTGAAATGAAGCCAGTGAGAGAATCAAGAATAAAAGACCCTCCCGTTAATGGGCCACTCAGGCCATGATTTAGCCTTTCTCTAGACAGATTTTCTGCGTGCTGACGTCACCAAGCAAGCCAGGCAAACCCAGCACACTGGTGCTGCCAGTTAGGAACTGTGAGACCTTGTTTAAGCCCCCTACACACACACCCACACACCCAGTCTTCTTTCACTACCTTTTTGAAGGAATTTAAAGGCAAAATAGTCTGGTTTCCCTGGGAAAGACAGTTGAATGTGGGTATGGCAGCTAAAACTAGTCTTAGGTGGGTATTTGGAGACAAATTGTCAGTTTCCTGTGAGCTCCTGGTGAGATCAAAGATGTTAAAAGGGATTTCTGAAGTAAGAGGAGGCTGTAAATGACAATAAGTAACCACTGGCTGCTGTTGATGTCTACTCTTATTTCCCTGGAACCCCCAGTTCTGGGGTGTTTAATATCGCTGCCTGTGCAAGTGGGTTCAAAACCTTTCCTGGAAGGGTAAACCTATCTGCAGTGGCTCTTCAGTTTGTGAACCCCTCTTCATCCCCAAAAGGTTAAGCTGTCTCTTGGCATGCATTTTCCCCATTCTCATTTGCCTCTCCTTTTCCCTGGTGTTTCCACAACTGCATTCTGTCAGCCACACTTGATGTCTAAGAACAACTATTTTGGGACTGATAACTTTTTAGTTACTCATGTCCACACTCTGATGATAGATGAAGAAAGCTTATATTGTATAAGTGAACCATTTATACCATTCTATTAGAGCTGTAAACAGAAAAGAGCTGTAGCCAGCCCTATTAGTACAGGCCGGAGGGAGGCAGGAGGCAGTGAGTCTCTCAGCAGGTATCAGTGCTGTCCCTGTGCTGAGGGCTGGGGATACCCTCAAAAAGCTTAAGATTAGGGATGAAGGGACCAGGTAACCAGAATATGAGGTTACACAGCTCAGAAGGGAGGCCAGGAGGCTTCATGGCATCCCACTGGACTGTGACAGACAGGAAGGCTACAGGATTAGTCTCACCTTAGCCCAGAAGAACCTGCAAAGCAAAGTTAAGTTTAATAACTGCCTCAAGACAAACTAGTGAGAGATTTCTGCATAGGTCCCAACCAAGTATTTTAAGCTAAGAAATGGACTATCACTGGGCAGTGTGGTACACTCCTTTAATCTCAGCACTTGAGAGGCAGAGGCAGGCAGATTTCTAAGTTCGTGGCCAGCCTGGTCTACAGAGCAAGTTCCAGGACAGCCAGAGCTACACAGAGAACCCTGTCACAAAAAGCCAAAAAGAAAAGAGAAGGAATGGACTGTCCTTCCTTGCCTTGGAACAGGAGAAGGAAGACACACATTCAGGCAATTTCTTTTTCCTTGGCATTCTTAAAAAAATAAAGTTCAGTGTTTCATTTCTGTCCTGTGGCCAGTGCCCTCCTCTGTGGTTATTGGGTTAGAGATGTTTCTGGCTAAAATCCTGTCACTGTAGAGTACGTTGGCATCCACTTTATAATGTAGTTCTCAATTATTTGTTCTTCTTTGCTCTCTGCACTCCACCCTCTAGTGCCGACTCCTTTCTGGACCAGGCACATTATAAGCTGTTTCTTACTTTATGGCAATAGCCAATGGTTAGAATCCCTTGCAATTGAGGCAGAGCTGGAGAAAGTAGAGGAGATATAGTGGATACCAACCTCTTTCCCAACCCCCTCTCCACCCCCAGCATTCTTCTCTTTTTTGTCTGTAGAACTGTGCTGTCACTTGGGTGTTTATTTTCACACATAGCCTTAAGGAGGCCACACTGGCTTGCTTGTTCTCACACCCCTCCCCCACTGCTGAAAGCCCCACTCATTCAAGGTTGTGGATTAGATTCTCTCCCTCCAACTGAGTGACCTAGCTTCTGAGCCTGCAAGTTACTGTAATTAGCAAATACTCAATGTTTTCGTCTTGATGACTGATAAAGAATCCTCCTGTGAGCATCGGCCTCAGATCTCTAGCTGCAGAGTTGGAAATTGAGCTGCCACAGTAAACAGCTGACATAACAGAAGCACAATGATCTCCCATTAAATGTCTTTCAACCAATAGGAGCTCCCAGGATAATTGACTTTCCAGCAGGAATTACTGGCTCAAACAAAATCATTGGGCATTAGGGCAACCTACTGCACCCTTTGAAAGGGGTTCAAATGTAGCTGTCTGGTTTTGCTGACCTAAGAGGCATAATTTATCTTGATTATTCATTGTGCTAGTTGCCACCAGATGATACTAGATTTCTGGTGACTATAATTACAATGTGGTCTTGAACAACAGAAAAGAAAAGAAAAAATGATGTTTTTTTCTACTTGGTTATTGACTTGAAAGGACACTAGTAACATTGTCTGCCTCTGGATCTGGTTGTGCACTGTCCAGTTCCTGACCAAGCACTTTTTTACACACATTTTTCACTAGATAAGAGGGAAAACAATTTGTCGTAGTCTGTTTTATTTCAACTGACAAGGTGCTACTTCTCTGTCAGACTTACCTCACTGTGCTGTTGCTGCTGTGAGGAGGAAGTGGGTCTCCATCTTAGAGCCAGCTTCGAGTAACGAAAGCAAAGTATGACCTTAAACTAGAGCTCAATGATGGCCTCTTGGTTTCAGGCACAGGGGTGTAGGGTATGCATATGGGTGCAGAGTAGGATTCGCCAGGCTATCATTTCATGGTTTTAGAACAAGATCCCTGAGCAATTGAAAAGTGTTCTTCCAGCTGGACGGTGGTGGCGCACGCCTTTAATCCCAGCACTCGGGAGGCAGAGGCAGGCGGATCTTTGTGAGTTCGAGACCAGCCTGGTCTACAAGAGCTAATTCCAGGACAGGCTCCAAAGCCACAGAGAAACCCTGTCTCGAAAAAAAAAAAAAAAGAAAAGTATTCTTCCAAGAAACCTCTTCTCCTAGCCCCCTTGGCTTCTCCAGCACTTCCACACCTTGCTAGCAGGGTGGTGCACCCACGTGTGCCTGTGGTCCAGGAGAGGGGAGAAGCAGGTGTGTCATAGCTCAAGGTATCTGGTTGCATCCGCTAGGACAGAGCAAACAGAAAACTACACTGGGAGATTTCATACTTGCCACTGCACAGAGGTGGTTGCACTATCTCTATGGTATGTCTGTTTGTGTATTTGGAAGAGATTTTTAGTTCAAAGAGCAAATTGATTACTTCCAGGCTGTGTGGTATTGTGCTGAGGTACAAAGAAAATAGTAAGATTGATTTTTCTATCAAGAAACGTTCCTTCTGATGGAGATGACATAATTTCAAAAGACTGTGAAATTCTGAACTAGCAGCAGAGACTGCTTCTGGGGTTCTTAATGCAACCGGGTGAAGGGTGGGTTTCCTATAGAAGAGGTAAAGAGGCGCCTGCTGAATGAAGAACATAAACACAGGCTCCTTCCCCTTCCCTCCCACTCCACTGAATGGCATTGCTTTGATCTAACCAAAGCTTGTATTTTGTTTGTTTGTTTTGTTTTTTAATTTCCTAGTGAAAATTGCCTTTTGTGCCTAGTCTGCACCTCAGGCATAGTGTCAGGCTGTTTCTGATATAGACTGGGTTGAGAGACTAGCGTTTGCCCCGCTCAGTTCCCACTTCAGTGCAGTGTTGGGAACTGAGCTGAGCCTCTTCCCCCACACTGCTCAGTGAGCGTGTCTCAAAATGGCAGTTTGTAGAAAGTCAGCTGGGATGGGGGTTCTTGGGACTGTGGCTTTTGTGTCTTTCTTGGCATTATCAAGTATGAGCAACATCCATCTTTGCCAATGAAGGGAGAATGGTTCTTTTGAAACCCACGCACCAGCCAGCCATATTTTGAAGCCATCTTCAAAAGCAAAACAGGAATTCATGAAAAGATAGTAGAGGGTCCTGAATAGGCTTTTCTAGTGAGCAGGAGGGCAGGGATGCTGAGGGTGGTCGTCTTTCCCTGAATGATGGTCTTGCTCTTTCACACATGATTCCCGTTCCCCTCTCAATTTTGTGTTTTGTTCCCTTCAGAATGGTGCTTTGGCCTGGAGCGATGATGCTGATGGAGGCCGGGGAAGAGAGATCTCTCGAGATTTTGCCAAGGTCTGTAATGTCTTTGTGATAAAGATAGAAGCAGTTCTGCAGTGGACTGTGTCTTTCCCTACACACAGTTATGTGAGTGGCAGATGAGTCACATCTGTAGTTACTCAGATGTCTGTAGGAGCTCTGGGGTGACACCTGCAGTGAGATGGGATGTTTCATTGTGGTTTTCTCTTGGGGTCTGGCCTGCAGCTGTATGAACTGGACGGTGACCCTGAAAGGAAAGAATTTCTGGATGACCTCTTTGTCTTTATGCAGAAGAGGGGTAAGTGTGTTGCCTCGTATTGTCCCAACTAAGTGCTTACTGAGTGGCTACTGTGCTACTGCTGCCTGTCCTCCTTCACTCCGCCTTGTCCAAGGGTTATTTAAATAATTGACAGCCAGATTGAAGGGAGCAGAGAGGACCTTAGCAAAAGATAGATTTGGCCCTGCCTTATTTTTGTCTCTCTTCCAATTAACTAGTCTCTGGAGACATATCAAATTTAAATATGTTTTTATTGTAGCCTTATTGCTGCCTCAGGTTTCATTTAGGTAAGCATGTGGCATGTACTTTTGGCGTAGTTAGTCCCATGTAGACTGAGAAAGGTAAGTGAAAACATGGTTGTTCTGGAGGGTGTGAAATGTTCTATGAAAAGAAAGGGCCAGCATTACCTATTGGATCTCTTTGACATAGTTGGAATATTCCTGCAAGTTAACTGCTGAGTACGTAGACATCCGGTTATAATCCACTTCTCAGTTCTTTGTCCTCCTCCTTCCACACTACCCCCTATAGCTAGCTCCACTCTGTACCAGGTCGTGACTGACTCTTGAGCCCAATGACTCAACTTCCTGGCTTTATATCCTGTCACAGAAATGGGTTCGCCAGCTAGGTCAGGCCTCAGGAAGCATGGCCAGGACTTCAGCCACTCTGGACCCTTAACAATTTATGTAGCTCCACGTTCATCACCCTCAAGATAGAGCCACCATCGGCCCCTTCACTAGAGACCTCCTAAATCTGATCACACATTCCTTGAGATATGTTAGCAACTTAATTAAGATCTAGGAATGATTTTTTCCTTTGTTCTAGGTTGAGCTTTGGTGGCAGCTAAATATTATTGAATACACAGCTCATTTTCTCTCTCCCCACTTTTCCTTACTTCTCTTCCCCTCTCTCCTTTCCCTCTCTCTTCCCTGCTTCTCCCTTTTTACTTCTTTTTTCTAAGCCATTGCCTTCAGTGTAGTGAGCACTCACTACTGGTTTGCTTTAAAAGACAGTAGGAAGGTGAGAGGCTTTGTTCCTCTGTCTCCAAGCCTATCCGAACAGTATTCGCAGCCCTAATTAGTTTACCCCTCCAACAGTTATCTGGAGCTGGTATGTGTGAGTAGAAAACAAAAATATAGCCCTGAATGATGATGTGACTGGCAGCAGGGAAGCTGCCAGTGCCCTGAGAGAGAGAGAGATCCACTTAATACGTTGGCCTCGCCTTCCAATTACCTTTTAATTATTTACAAGCTCCACAAGCCCAGCTGGTGCAGAGGCAGAGCTGATCCTGTCTCAGAGGGGCTGCCATAGCAATATAGATTTGAATCAGCCATGGAGCTCCACTGCTTCAGTTTCTACTTCATTGTCTCTCTTCCCAGAAGGGTTTTAAAAAAAAGAAAGTGTGAGCTAGATCAGCCTAGTTATGGGTAAGATTGGTAATTGTTTACTCCTTCAAGTTTCCTTTACACTTGTGGCTTCTAGAGGACAGTCACTTTGTCATACCTCTATCTCTGGAATCAGGCAGGTGGTGCTTAGGGTATTTGCTGTCTGAGCATCTTGTTGTTCTCCTGACTCAGCTTGCCCTGCAGGTGACTGAGCTGCCTGGAGCTTGGTGTGGATCTGCTTCATTTCCATAGCAGTACTGTAGTTTAGGTTAGTAGTAGGATGCAGTCTTCATGGCCTTGCTGTCCAGGGGGCCGCCAGCTAGTCATTCAGCATGTTTTGAGTGATGGCAGCTGTTGATGATGTTGACCTATAGCTCTTTGGGCCTGTCTTTAGCACTTTTGCTAGATATTTCACCATTTGCTGGTATCACCAAAAGAATAAAGATAACTCAGTCTTTAGCTTGTTGGTAACTCTAGTGCAGATTTTCTTTGCCTTAGTAGCTGTTGACTTTTGGGACTGGATTATTCCTTTTTGTGGAAGTATACTTGTTGTACACTGAAGAATATTAGCAGTGTCCTTGGCCTCTTCCTAGTAAATTTCAATATCAATGCTCAGTTGTGATATTGAAATGTCAAGAAATGTCTCTGGGGGCTGGAGAGATGGCTCAGCGGTTAAAAGCATTGCCTGCTCTTCCAAAGGTCCTGAGTTCAATTCCCAGCAACCACATGGTGGCTCACAACCATCTGTAATGAGGTCTGGTGCCCTCTTCTGGCCTTCGGGCATACACACAGAAAGAATATTGTATATATAATAAATAAATATTTATTATTATTATTTATTAATATTTATTATTGTATATATAATAAATAAATATTTAAAAAAAAGAAATGTCTCTGGAAGCCAGCTGTAGGGCATATACCTATAATTGCTCACTTGCCGGGGTGGAAGTAGTCAAGGCCAGCCTCAGTTACATGGTATATCATAAGCCAGCCTGGGCTACAAGAAATCCGGTCTCAAAGAAATGCCTCTAGATATTGTAAAGGGCCTTTGGGGGAAAAATTGCTCTCTAGAAAGAACTACTGCCATATGATTGGAAAGAGTAAGTAGAAGGTTTTCTCTGCGGAGGAGGGGGAGAATACTCCGTGAAAATCATCTTTTTTCATTTTAGGGTCCACTTTTGTCAGGCAATGTGTCTCAAGCTCCCCACTCAACTCCTGGTTGAGAGTATGGAAGTGAGCTCCAGGAGCCCACACTGCACTGGAGCACAGAGACAGTCTCTGAGGCCGACCCAGACCTCCTTCCTGGAACACTGTTAGCTGCTAATCTCGGTTGAGAGGGGTTCCCATGAGCTGGGAAGCAGGTTACAACCTTAGTGGTGAGAGGCGTGTTGTCTGTTCTTACTTATCACTTTCAGAATAGAATATGTAGGGTGTTCAAAGTGTAGGTCTTCTGAGCTGGGATCTCAGCAGCAATCGATTCCACCAGACCTATTGTATAAACCTGAATTTTAAAGTCCTGGTCATGCTCTCCTGGGCTAGGAGCTGGGCTGGGCAGCTTCCTTATAGCAAGCACCTCAGAGGAAGTAGATAGGGCTCAGAGGGAGGCAGCACACAGCAGGCTGCCCCAAATGACTGCAGCTGCAGGTGATAAAAACAGCCATCGTGTGGGAAGGGGCACAGGTTGTAACTGCTGCTTTGTGCTGTCTCCCGCCTGTTAACACATTTGGGTGAATTGACTGCAACAGATGGGCCTTTCAGCCTTTGGCCTTTAGTTTCTAGACCAAACTCAGTTACTTGCACCCTGGTGGCCCCTCCCCTCCCCTCCCAATAGGTCAGTCTGTCAGGAGAGGAGCCTAAAATCACAGTGGGCTGAGCTCCTGCTGGCCTAAGGAAATGAGGCCCTTGGAGACAGAAAAGGCTGTGGATTGTGCAAAAGCCAGGCAAACATCTACCCTTCTCTAGGATCTTAAGCAAAGTCTTCTTGGCCACACTTTCCTTATCTGTCAGATGTCAAATGTTCACTTAGTCAGTATGGAAGCTTCTGTGTTCTACTTCCAGGATCACGCTGCTCTTCGGGAGAAAGAAGAGGAGAAGCTCTGTCAGCAGTTCTCTAGCAAAATAATGCTATGAAGAGGCCCCAAGGTTCTCTAAGACCAACTCTTTCTTCCCTTTTGCTAAATAACACTTTCTTCTTTTGTGGACTGAAGCTGAGTTGAATTACATACATTTTGTTGTATTAAGAGTCTCTTTTCCAAGCAGAACATTGTTCTCAGAATGATGCTTAGATTTCAGAGCTCCAGTGTCCTTTTCTTCTGCATATATATATGCCGAGGTGTTTGTGTGTGTGTGTGTTGCCAAAAATAAAGCCAAACAGGAAATGAAATTGCCTGCTAGTTTAACTCACTGTGGATAATTTCTGAGCTCTCATTCTCTTATACAATGCCCATTTAGTTTTCCACTGCCCAAGGGGAGGGGTAATTTGTAAGTCTGATGAGCAAAGGGCATGTATAGGTAGTTGCATTTTCACTTCAGTGAGAAAGAAAAACTCCTGGAGGAAAAACAAAAGTGTGAGCTCTGGTGGCAGTGACGGTAGTGGTGGAGTGATTTTACAGTTATTTTTAATATTATCCTGTACACTTTGCAGAACATTTTCAATCTAGTAGTATGTGATTCTTTGCCACCAAGAACTTCAGCTCTGCGGGATAGAAAGAGCAGAAGTTAAACTGTGACTTACCCAAATCTGGAGAGCAGACTTAGCATTTGATCTCCTAAGTCCTAGAGACTTGTCCCTAACACCAGCAACCCCATGACTTACTTGTAGGGACTCGGGCAAACCTTGTGCCTCCTGTAGCAGAGGGTACACCACTTCACTGGCCACTGTCTAGTAGAGGATTTGCTTAACACAGACTAGAATGTTGTGTGCAAGGGGAAGTCACATCCCCAGGTCAGTCATGTCTCTTGGAAGGACAAGTGTGACAGCTAAGCAGTCTGCTATTTGCTGAGGCAGGATGAGGGAGTGGACTCAGAAGAAACTCTCAGAATACCCTCTAGCTAGTTATCCTATCTGTCTCTGCGTCTCCACTCCCACTCTTGATGTGTCAGGATAAGCAAACTGCATGGTCACAAAGAAGACATCTTTTGTCAAGACCTCATTCAGAGATCTGCCCTCTGCCAGTTCTGTCACAGCTACAAACTGGCCTTGGTTTCCCCCCAGTGGATTGTTAGATCTGTTTTTGATGTGCATATACAAAGAATTTACTGTGGGAAAAGAGCTTGGTCTGCCTCAAAGTGCAATTTGAGTGTTTTTCCTTCTGTTGTATGCTTATCTATCCATCAGGCAAGGAAATGTTCCTGACATATATTGCTTTACCTTTTGGTGGGAGTGGTTTCTCTATGCTCTGGGGTCTTTTTGTCAGTGCTCTGTGCCCTGGACACCCTTTCTAATAGACTAAGATGTTGTCTGTCAGATGCAGTGGGTTTGGAAGCTTTGTCTTCAAAGTTTACCCACAAGTGAGAGCCTGAAATGCAAATCTGTGATACTCTCAGGGTTAGTCTTTGAATTCCAGCCTTTTCTCTCCCTCAGGTGATCCAGCTGCTGTTGCTAAGTGCACTGTTTTTCTTCCTCCCATCTCTAATTGTCATTTAATAACATATACCTCCTCAGCCATCCATAATAATGGGAAACGGAGTTTGGTTTTTCAATGGTACAATTAATTTGAATTCCTCACTTTTATAAATTCACCTTCTTTCCCCTTCAAAATCTGCCTTGGTGAATTAGTGCATGGTAAAATTTAGTTATTTAGAGTACTCTGTCCCCTCTCTTGTGTGTAAATCAGCGTTTTAGAGGTTGGCCTAAGCAAACCCTGAGCTGAGGCTTTGGCCCACCTAAACTGTTAGGACAAGGTGAGGATCTGTGAGGCTCTTGGCACAGGTGGCAGAAGAAGCAGATAGCTTCATATGTCCTAGCCTGGTTACTATACCTCTCCTCTGAACTTTGGCAAGATGTGATCCACTAACAAACAAATAGGAGGACTACAGCCTACCTCCTTCAAACTCTTTGTTAATCTTTGACCTCAGGGATTTGTGAATGCTGAGCTCGCACTTTGCTGTAAAGTAAGAGGTGGTATGGGTTGTAACTGTGACTTTATTATTAACCACAGCAGAATGTAGTGTCACCTAAAGCAAGCCCAAGCTGGAGTAGTCAGAAAGGGCTCATTTGAAATTAGCTTCCTGGGTTGTGGAGCAGCCAGAATCTTACTTCTTTCTGAAGGAAGTGTAAATGTGAGTAATAAGTCTTGTCTGGGTCAGACAATGTAATACAACCATAACAACCACACAACCATGAGAATGAACTACTGCTGGCACACCCAGGACAATTCCAACAGACTTAATGTGGAACCAAAGTCAGACACAAACGGTTTTACAATGTATGATTCTATTTATATAAAGTTCAAGAAAATGCACATCAGAATGATGGTCCCCGCCAGCACTGGTGGGAGGGCAAATGGATATTATTAGGAGGAAAGGGTTTTGAGGGAAAGTGGAAATGTTTCATATTCTGACCTGAGAGTTAATTCCTTTGTCTACTCAGATTAGCGTACTACGTACACCATGTGTAAGTTACAGGTCCTTGCTGTGTGCATTTGGAGGCAGAGGGCTTAAGTACATTGGTCATTCTAATAATGGATATTGGCATGTCCTTGCTTTTGCCTTTCCTTGTGGAACAACATGGCACAGACTGCTAGGCACTGCTACCCAAGCTCCTATTGGGAGACATGGTCTTCATAAACTGGTCAGAGGAAGAAATCACCAGTTATTTCCCTTCTTGTTCCTGAGGAGCAGGCCAAGGATTAATATACAGAGGAATGGCAGGGATGCCTGCCTGCCTGCCTGCCTGCCTGCCTGCCTGCCTCTCTGTACACATTCCTGGTCTTACATGGATTTTAACTCCTCTATGCACCCTGGTTGGCTGTCTTGACAGTCAGGCTATGGGCGTGATTAATGACCTTTTCGAAGCCAGGAAAAAAGCAGACAAGGATCGCTGGCAGGGCCACACCCTGGGCCCTGGGCCCTGGGCCCTCACCCTTACCAGTAGGCAGGAAAGCACCCTTTGAGTCTCTTTGCCCAGATTGTTGCTGGTCTTCCTTGGAACAGGCCATTCTCTGTGATGGAAGGAAGGGGCTTCCCCACAGCATTCTCCTAGACTCCCATTTTTGTGTCTAGAGCCAGAGGCAGCTGTCTCTATTGCCTTTCCCCTACTGTAGCTATGTCTGTATCACAGAAGGTGCCAGGCCAGAGAGCAGCTTCTGCCCAGCCATTTCTACACTGGAAGCCCCTGGTGACAGCTCTAGCCTATTAGTACTTGTGTCCAGCGGCATTCCCACCAACAAGGGTTAAAGCCCCAGGAGTCTCAAAGGCTTTGCTTGGGTCCCTAGCCCTCATAAAAGCCTTTTACATCCGTCCCTGGGGCTGCCTTAGGCTCCCTGGCTGAAATCTGATAAGGGCCCTCTTTGTTGCAACTGTCAGTCTCCTTTATTGAGGAGGGAACTAGAGACCAGTGGCATTTCTTGGGGTACAGATAAGGCCCTGGATTCCTGTCAGAGTGAGCATGATTAATTACCCTCAATCCTAGCTCTTGCTTTGATAGCAGTGACTGACAGTCTGCAGGCTTCCTTGTCAAGTGTCCCCCCACATCCCCTCCCCAACTAGAGTAGGGATGCTCTCCTGCAGGGCCAACACAGCGACCCACAGACTTCTTTTCCATGGGTGTTTGTTTCCTTGCTGAAGCTCTGCAGCTTTTTGCATGCCCCTCTCAAGCAAAGACTCTGTTGGTATAGAGAAGGATCTAACAGCCTAGAGAGCAGCTAGAGACCCTTTCCCCTTCTCCAAAACTCTGGGGAAGCAGCCATTGCTTGTGGACATGAACTTCCTAGACCAGATCTTAAGTCTCATAGTAGTCTTTCAAAAGAGAAGAGTCCTAATTAACCATTTCAAGGTCATTTGGCAGCATTAGTCCCTAACTCAGGCAGGCTTCTAAAACCAAGCCTCCACTTTAAGTAATATTCACAACTACCAATTTTTATTTTAATTTTTGACTCATGCATTCATAAGCCTTTAAAACTGAACGTCATCTAAACGACATTCTTCATTTCTGTTCTGGCAAGTTAATGTTAGCTTGACACAAACTAGAGTCTCCAGAGAGGAGAGAGCCTTAATTGAGAAAATACCTCCATAAGATCAGGCTATTAGCAAACCTGTAGGGCATTTTCTTATTAGCGAGTAATGGAAGAGAGCCCAGCCTACTGTGGGTGAGGACACCCTTGGGCTGGTGGTCCTGGATTCTATAAGAAAGTAGGCTGAGCAAGATAGTAAGCAGCCCTTTTCCAGCCCCTGGTCAGCTTCTGTCTCCAGGTTCCTGCCAGGGTTGAGTTCCTGCCTTGGCTACCCTCAGTGGACTGTGGTTTAGGATTATGTAAGCCAAATAAACCTTTTCTTCCCCACGTTGCTTTTGGTCCTGGTGTTTCATCCCAGCAAACTGTGGCCTGCATCTGCTATCTTCTCTGTACACACACACCTGATTTTGACCCAGTCCCTTAGCAGACCTCCCTCTGTCTTCATGGTAACATCTCCTTTTGGACAAGGGAAAAAAACGGTTTCCAGATCCACTCAAAGCAAACTACCAAGAAACCAGCCTGAGGACTCCAGTTGCCAGGAAAAATCCAAGGCTAGGCAGGTTTATCTAGATAATGTAAGAAAAGAAAAGCACACTGTTTCTGAGAGTGCTCAGGAGCATCCTGCTCTGGGAGCCATGTTAACACTCTTAACAGAGGGTTTGCCTCAATCCAGACAGACAGTACCAGTCCTCCTCCCCTGGAATAGGAGTTGATGGACTGAAGGAAAGCAGAACCACGGCTCTCTCTGCAAATAGCTGAAGTCTCTGGTGTGAGATGTTTACCAGGGGTGTCTGCTCCCCCTGCAGGGGAGCTGGGTGAAGTTCCTGGTGAAGGTATAGCTTTGACTTCACATACTGCTCTGGCCTTCTTACCTTCTCAGGTCTGTTTTCTTCCCTAAGCAGTTCCCAGCAATACCTGATCATTCTGCAATAGTATTGCCCTTCATAGACCTCCAGTGGCCAGTGCCTTGCCTAGTGACAACTCCAAATGAACATGAAAATCCTTTCTGAAAAACTGCTTGCATATATTATGAACTACAATAGAGTCTGTCATGGCTAGTATCTACACTCACTTTCAATCAGAAAACAAGATAGGCCAGGAGGTGGTGACAGCAGAAGCAGGCAGATCTCCTTGAGTTCCAGGACAACCAGGGATACACACAGAAACCATGTCTCAAACCAACAACAACAAAGAGGGAGAGGGGAGAGAAGGGGAAAGAGAGAGAGAGAGAGAACAGGATAAATAGCCTGGCACCTTCATCTTGCACACATGGCTTGTCTCTAGATGAATGATAACCATTTCTTTGGAAGTTGTATTAATGTTAAAATGATCCAGAAGAAAATAGTGTTGTTCAGATACGGTGATCTGAAATGTATCTAGCTCTCCACTGGCCTTCTGAAGAACAGTGCATCTCCAGATGGTAAACCCTGCTGTGCTGGTTAAGTGCTCAGCTACAGATGACCCATGTATTCTATACCCAACCATCTTCTCTCTGCACTTTCCCTCCTCACTTCTCCCACTGATGGACTAACAGTTGCTTTGCCTTGCCAGTGCCCTACCTCTGCATGCATTCTTCTCCTGCTAGTCTTCGTAACTGGGAGCCAGAGCAAAGGCCTTGCTCATTCTGAACTTTTATTCCCCAAGCTCTTGAGTAATGACTGTGATCCAAATGATCCAAGGCTGGACCCGAGAGGGGAACAGCCTGTTCTGGCCTGTTACCATTAGACATTTAAATGGGTCTAGTGATGAATCTCGTTGAGTGGGTCTCATGTTGTCCCAAGCTGGCCTACGTAGTAGAAAATGAACTCTGGATCCTCCTGCTTCTACCTCCCAAGTGCTGGGATTACAGTCATGTACCCCATCACTCCCAGAAAGAAACGTTATTGTTTAGTCTGCCTAATATGCTGATTTGCTACAATAATATTAGCGCATGAAGGAAAAATAGTTCCTGCTTTTACAGCTTTAACAGTCTTGAGAAACCATTTGAACAGATGAAACAATGAGAGCAGTTGCTGAATTTGGAAGGGTATCACAGAGATCATGAGAGGGAAAGAACCTGTGAGAACTGGAGTAGTTAGAAAGAAGGTTCTCCCAGGGCTGGAGAGATGGCACTAACTGCTCTTCCAGAGGACCTGGGTTCAATTCCGAACACCCACATGGTAGCTCACAGCTGTCTGTAACTCCAGCTGCAGAGGACCTGACATCCATGACAAAACACTAATGCACATAAAAATAAATAATTTTTTTAAATCTTAAGAAAGTTTTCGCTTGGGGCAGTGGATGCTGAAGAACAGACAGCATGGAGACTTGAGCTGAGCTAAGTCATATCAGACCGGAGGAGGGGTAGTAGAGGCAAAAGTGGGCTTGACTTGAGGGTGATGTTGAGAAGGCTTAGGTAACTGGATTGAGTGCAGTTACTGGGGTTTGCTGAAAACAGACTATTTTTTGTGGAGCATTGCTGAATGTGGATCACATGACCTAGTCGTGTGAGGTGGATAAGCCATGAGACTTTGTAGGCTTTTAAATGAGCAAGCGAGGGGCCAGGGAGATGGTTCAGCAATTAAGAGCACTGACTACTTTTCCAGAGTACCTGGGTTCAGTTCCCAGGACCCACGTGGCAGCTCACAATTGTCTGTAACTACAGTTCAGGGCATCTGATACCCTCACATGCAGGCAGAATATCAGTGTACATAAATAAGAATAAATAAATCATTTTTAAAAATAAGCAAGTGAAATACCTAATAAGAGTAGAGATGATCTGGCCATAGCATGCAGATCATAGGTGTGAATCCAGCTGCTGCAGGTGAGCCAATGACCTGACCCAGATTGGTGACCCAGGCCAAAAAGGAAAGATACTTGTGAGAGGTACCTTGGAGAAAGAGGCAATGGGATCTCCCAACAACCTGAAAGTAGGTGATGAGAACAGCCAGGACTGATGCAGAAGTCCTTGCCTAACTTGTAAGGACTGCAGAATTGCTGGGAAAGAAAGAGCAGAGAGGGGACAAGGGAGCCAGGTTAAGGAGGTGAAGGTGAGGTCAGTGTGCACGTCTCTTACTTTGAAGTGACAAGCCGTTCATGTGAAGATACCTTGGAAGCTTCTGGAGGATAGGCCTCCAAGAGAAGACGGTACCAACCCTGACCTGCACAACTCTACCATCTCAGGCATTTTGTCTTTGTGGCAGGAATAGATTTGCTGTTGAGAGCAGCACAGTGCTCCACCTGGAGCTGTGAGAATTTTGGGGGTAGGTCAGGAATTTGATATTTTTCTGTATTAATTTGTTTGGGTTTCCTTTGTCTTTTTATTTATATATTTAAAGACAGTGATCAGTAGTCTTTGTAGCAGAGACTAGCCTTGAACTTGAGATTCTCTTATCACAGGCTTCTCAGTACTTGGAGTTAAAGACATATGTCATTTTCCTTGGGTTACCTATGCATTCTTGGTTGTGAGCCTGGCCCTAAATGGCTTAACCATTTCTCCAGCCCTTACCTATGCATTTTTAAACATAACTTCATGACCTTTCCCAAATGGGTCAGTAAACAACTATCTGGCTAAGACAAAGGTCTTGAAGCCCAATGGACTCCCCATTCACACAAAAGAGCTCTGGTCCTACCAGGGTAATCCCCCAGAGCTGTGTTCACACTGCTTTCTCTTCAGAAATGGGGACCTGGTAGAGGCATTTCTGAGGATGATACACAAAATATCCTTTGGCCTCCACATAGACAAATACAGATAGTTTTTTAAATTTTTATTTATTTATTTTGAGACAGTCTTGCCATGTAACCCTGAATGGACTGGAACTCTCTTTGCAGACCATGCTGGCCTTGAACTCACAGATCACAGAGATCTACTCCTTTCTCCATCCTAGGTGCTAAGATTATAGACCTGTGCCACTATGCCCATATATTTTATCATTTTATGTGTGTAGGTGTTTTACTGTATGTGTCTGTGTATAATGTGCCTGCAATTCTAACAGAGGCCAAAAGAGGACATCAGATCCCCTGGGACTAGAATTATAGATGGTTGTGAGCCTCCATGTTGATGTTGGGAATCAAACCCAGGGCTTCTGGAAGAACAGCCAATGCTCTTAACTGCTGAACCACCTTTTCAGCTCCCACATTAGATATTTTTTAGGGTGGGGCAGGAAACCCTTTATTCCATTCTCCTGTTTGGATTATCTGAAACATCTGATGAGTGGGCCATGTTGTCCCATCTCAGAACGCCAGCACTTGGGAGACGGAGGTAGGAGGGTTTTACATTGAAGCCAGCCTGGTCAACTTTGCTAGACCCTGCCTCCCAAAGATTTTATTTCTGGTGAGACTGATGTTCAGCTGAGGGATAAAGTAGCAGCATTGGAAAAGAGCAGCCTCTATTCATGCTGCTTTGCTACTATAAGGCAATTCAGTAAGATGGGGCCAGGGAAGGGGTGGGGCAGGAACAGCAGTCCATGTACAGTAAGAGGAGTTTGCCATCAAAAGGCAACAAGTCTCATTCGCTGCCCCGGATGCTGACCCTTCCCTGTGGAATTCTCCCCTCTGACCTCCAGATCATTAATCCCGAGGCTGCCAAATGACAGTCATCCATCACGCCTCTTGACGAGCATCCCAGCCTTCTGTGAAAGGACCTGGGCCCCTCCCTCACTCCTGTCCCCCGGTGCTCATTAGTAGCCCTTCCTGCCCAGTGCCAGGTTTCCTAATCAAGTCCCTGGCTCCCTCTCACTTCCCCTCTGGGCCAGTGGGCGGAAGCTGATCTGACCCTCCCTCTTTCAGAGGCCAGGGAAGAGGTGGAGTGATTAGTGAGTGGGAAAAGAATTGTTGAGTGGCTTTTTATTCCATGGCAGACCTTTATGTCCAGTATCTACTTTGACTTGTCTAGTCATAAGAGAAAAAGAAAACATGTTTCTCCAGCCTGTCTCAGGAGAGAAGGCAGGCAGTCTGCATAGAAGCATGCTTTCTTAACTGTTCTCAGTACTAGCAAGTATGTAAGCAGGTGGATAGTTGACAGGGCCTGAGCAGAAATTGACTCCAAAGGCTCCAGGAATGTAAGTTGCCAAACTATTAGAAATCTTCTGAGATTGTACTTCTGACAACAAACAAAACACCCTCTAAATTCATCTAGATCAGAAAGGCTAAGGAACTTGCATCAGACCACATACACACACACACACACACACACACACACACACACACACACCAACCCCCAAGTTGGGCCTGTCCTACTTATTTTGGACAGAACTGGCACTGAGTCTAATTGCTGTCATGTCTAGGGCATTAGAGTCAGAGCACACTTCTGAGAGTCACAAACTTTGTGTGCAGTCTACTAATGGTGAATGTGTACAGATTTGATGCTTTCTTGCTCAGCATGACTAACACAGCCTTCTGTCTTGTTGGACAATCACAGGCACTCCTATCAACCGGATTCCCATAATGGCCAAGCAGATCCTGGACCTGTATATGCTATATAAACTGGTCACAGAGAAGGGCGGCTTGGTGGAGATAATCAACAAGAAAATTTGGAGGGAGATCACCAAAGGCCTGAACCTGCCCACGTCCATCACCAGTGCTGCCTTCACTCTCAGGACCCAGTGAGTAGCTGCAGCTGAGAAGGAAACTGAGCACATATTAGGGTGTTTAGGCCTGAGTTGAGGAAGGGAAGAAAGGACTCAGATTCCTGAAACAGCGAGGAGCCTATGAGATCAATCCCTCAGACCTAAAAAGATGTCCTCGCCATGACTACTGTATGTCAATATTTTATTATTCTGTGTGATTTAAACCTCACAATCAGCTCTAGCAAATACATCCATTCCCATTTTAGATTATAAAAATAACACTGTGCTAATCAATTTAGCCAATGCCATACTGGCCCAGTAGACCTGAAATTCAGACTTGGGCTTCTGTCCGGATATTCTACACTCCTTCCAGTGGCCCCTCTTACCCTATATTCAGCCTCAGGTCAGTCCAGCCTCATTTGGTCACTGACCTGTTTTGTTACTGATTGACTAGTTACAAGGGTTGACAGAAACAGTAAAGCCAAGAGTAGCCATTTAGAACAAAAGCCAAAGTGAAGAATATTCTCCTGGAATGTTCTAGCTGCTCTGTGAAAAAAACAGTTGACATATCTGTCAGGTATCAATCACGCCCTGGCCAGGCAGCAGTGATGACACACATCTTTAATCCCAGCACTTAGGAGGTGGAGGCAGATGGATCTCTGAGTTTGAGGCCAGCCTGGTGTACAGAATGGATTCCAGGAAAGCTAGGGCTGTTACACAGAGAATCCCTGTCTCGAGAGAGAGAGGAGGGAGAGAGGGAGGGAGGGAGGGGAGGAAGGAAGGAAAGAAGGAAGGAAGGAAGGAAGGAAGGAAGGAAGGAAGGAAGGAAGGAAGGAAGGAAGATCGTAAGGTTTTGGGGCCAGAAAGAAAGCTCGGCAGGTAGCTACTTGCTGCCATACCTGCCTACCTGTGTTTAGTACCTAGAGTTCAGTCCTCATTGTAGAAGAAGAGGACTCCTGCAAGTTGTTTTCTGGCCTCCATACCAGCATCAAGGCATGCATGCACTCATGCCCATAATGTATGCACACACATGCACAGAAAATAAGTAAACATAAAAAGAAAGAGGTTTTATCCATTAGGACTATTCTAGCAGAAATAGCTGTAATTAGAATGTTAGTGTATGGGGAAAAGAATGGATCCTTGGGACAGATGAAACATACAAAGAAGGGCAGCCCTACTGGGTCCCAATCCAGTGGGAAGATTTGCTCCTTAAAGACATTCCAAAGGTATAGAGGCCAGTGGAAAAGATTTTAGCTAAGGCCTTCAGGTTCCCTTTATGACTATTGCTTCAGATTCAAGCAGTGTGTATATCTGAGTAACACTAGAGAAGCCTGAAGGAATGTGGCCCATGGGCCCAGACTTTCTTTTTATTTCTGCTGTACATGCCACACTCTAGCTCTTGCCTGATCAAGGCTGCTTCCAACGACACATCAACTTAAACTAGATAGTCTCTGGTACTGTGTTTTATATTATTCTTCCTCCCTCTGCAGGTACATGAAGTATCTATATGCCTATGAGTGTGAAAAGAAAGCCTTGAGCTCCCCAGCTGAACTACAGGCTGCCATTGATGGCAATCGTCGGGAAGGTCGGAGGCCCAGCTATAGCTCCTCCCTCTTTGGCTATTCTCCTGCCACTGCTGCTGCTGCTGCCGCCGCTGCCGCCGCCGCTGCTGCTAGTGCTGCCACTGCTGGGGCCCCTGCCCTTCTATCGCCTCCCAAGATCCGATTCTCCATCCTTGGACTTGGCTCCAGCAGTGGTACCAATGCCAGTAGCCCTCGGATATCCCCAGCATCTACTCTCAGGAAAGGTGAGCAGGGCCTTTGGAGGAGGGAAGGGATGGAGAAAGGAAGCCCAGTTTCCCTTTGTCCATGAGGGGCATTGAGGTGGAGGGGTAAGTCACTGTGGATTCAGTCTAGCTCTGTTTCCTTCTCAGGTGATGGAGTTCCAGTGACAACAGTGCCTGTGCCAAATCGCCTGGCTGTGCCTGGGACTTTGGCAGGCCAGCAGGCTGGCAACCGGACAGGCACACTGGAACAGCTGCGGGAGCGTCTAGAATCAGGGGAGCCCCCTGAGAAGAAGACATCAAGGTTGTCGGAGGAGGAGCAGCGCCTGGTGCAGCAGGCCTTCCAGCGCAACCTCTTCAGCATGGCGCGGCAGCTTCCCATGAAGATCAGAATCAACGGCCGGGGTAAGCATCAGTGTGTAACTCCGTCTTTCATAATGCCTGCCACACCCCAGCTCCACTTAAGGCTGGGTGGCTGTAGTACATCCTGATCTCCCGGCCTAGGAAACATCCTCTCCAATCATCATTCCATTGCCTTCACTGCCCTAGAAGACTCTAGAGGCCAGAAGAGAGCCACTGGAGGTTCCGTGCCCACCAAGGTCTCACCATCCTGATGTTTTCTAGGTCAGAAGTTGCTTCCATCACTGAAGTCCTTGTACTCTAACAAAAAGGAAAGTGGTTATTCACAGAAGAGACAGATACTGTGCTCCCCTCACCTTTCCTAGCCTTTTGCTCTGTCTAAATTACAGGGTTTGCGTCCATCCCATCCACTTTACCTGATGTAGGCTGCAGTCAGGTCTGTCCTTCCTGAGAAATAGCAGAGACACCAGTGACCTCAGGAATAAGAAAAGAAGTAGGCAGTACGTTTGACATTTTCCCTTTTCCCCTCTTAATTTTTTTAATTTTCCACCTTTTTTTCCTAAAATACACATTTCATTTCCCTCGTTCTTCTCCCGGCTCTCCCATTCAAGTCCCTTTCTATGCCATTGTTGTTGTGGTTCTCTGTCAAAGCAAACATGGGCAGTTGTATGCTGGGAAGAGAGGCAGGTGTGAAAGAAGCCATTGAGATTCCCAGGCAGCCCTCCTGTATGATTAAAAGAGGGGACCATTTAGAGACCAGTGGAAAAAGGCAACTCACGTGGAAGAATGCTTGACTCTGTGGAGGGAAGGCAAAGGTCAGAGCCAGGCAGAAGTCCCTGCCAGCTGCCCCAGAGGGCAGGGAAGGCAAGGTGCTGGAGGCAAAAGATCCTTCTCCAGAGATCCTTACAGTTCAGATGGACCAGGAGCAGGAGGAGGCCAAGGCTGATTTCTGGAGCTGATGTATAGTGGGAACCCAGTTAGGGTTGGCCTGCTGTTCCTTCACTCTGAGAGTCCAGAAGTAACTTGGAAGGAAGCTGGTGAGCCTGGTTCTGCTGCCAGGCCTATGATGAGAGGTAGTTGAGACAGAGCTACTAGTAAGTGTTGGCCACAGCACCAGAGGATAGCAAGAAGCTTGACCAGGTCTACTGTCTCTGATTCCACAGAAGACAGAGCAGAAACTTCCGCTGCAGCACTGAACCTGACTACAAGCAGCATTGGAAGCATCAATATGTCTGTGGATATTGATGGTACCACCTATACAGGTAGGCCCTGGAGCTGTGGGGAGACCCATTCTAGCTGCCAATCACAGTGCAGCTTCCCAGCTTGCCCTGTCTTGCTCTCTCAGATACCTTGGGGCACGTGCTATGGGTGTGTGTGTGTGTGTGTGTGTGTGTGTGTGCGTGCGTGCGTGTGTGTGTGTGTTAGGGGTGGAGCTGACCTTTTTCATTGACTCAAGATTCCTAAGATACAGAGGTCCTGGACTATAGGTATGCAGATTGATAAGATGGCTAGTCTTCAACAGTGACAGGAACCCTTCCAGTCAGTGGCTGGCTTGTTGAAGATGTCATTTAGCATGAGGGTTTATTTGTCAACAGCCCTACACACAACTTTCCAGCATACATTATGAGCTAGGTCACCATTTACCTTGCACAGACTTCCAGAGAACAAGACTCCTTTCCCTGACTCATTAATGATCTTTTTTGTTTGTTTGTTTTGTAGTATTTTTTTTGTATGTGTTTTGAGGTAGGGGAGCAGTGAGACAGGGTTTCTCTGTGTAGCTCTGGCTCTCCCTGGAACTTACTCTGTAGATGAGGCTGACCTTAAACTCAGATCTTCCTTCTGCCTCCTGAGTGCTAGGATTAAAGGCTTGCACCACCATGCCCAGATCCATATCTTCTTTTAAAAAGTATTTTATTATTTTTTGTGCATGAGTGTTTCATTCATCTGCATGTATGTTTGTACACTATATGGATGTTGGGGATCCAACCCAAGTCCTCTGCGAAAGCAGCCACTGCTCTTAATTGCTGATCTATCACTCCAACCCTATCCCCTGGCTTTTTTAAATAAACTAAGGACTATGACACTCGTGTAGCTAGGTGTAGTAGCATATATCTGCAGCTCCAGCACTCAGATGACTAAGGCAGTCATGGAAGTCATATCATGAGTTCAAGGCCAGACTACTACAGAATGAGACCCTGTCAAAACTAAATAAATATACCAGCAGTGAATCTGAGTGCTGCAGAAGAAGCCTTGACCCTGGGGGGTCTTGCCGTTTTTCAATTGTAGCTTCCTAACCTAATTGCCTTTTTTTTTTTTTTTTTTTTTTTTTTTTTGCCTGGAACTAGTTCTTGTAGACCAGGCTGGCCTCNTTGCCTTTTTTTTTTTTTTTTTTTTTTTGCTTTGGAAGCCTATCCTGGAACTAGTTCTTGTAGACCAGGCTGGCCTCAAACTCACAGAGATCCACCTACCTCTGCCTCCCCAAAGTGCTGGGATTAAAGGTGTGCGCCACCACCACCTGGCTGCCTGCAGTATTTTTGTAGGTGGTTGGGTTTGCATCTGTAACTAGCAGTCTTTCAAAGTCAGCATAGAGTTCACATAGGCAACAGACCCAACCCTGAATCCCTGGCTATTCCATTTGTTTAGGGACAGACTTGGGTGCAAGCTCAAGCTGGGTGACATCTGCCTGTTTTTACCAGGGTATGTTGGCTGCTTGGTGAGAGCACCCATGTGCAGACCAGTAAAACCTTGCATTCTAACCAGAGTATTTCCCTAGGAATAGCCCCTGGCCACCTTCCACAGCATCAGAATGCAGCCAGGAAAGGATGGGTTCCTAGAAACAGCCATGCCACTGTGGCTTGCCAGTCTCTTGTGGTGTCCTGATATAGCTCTGATGTTGGGGACATCATAGCGGTTTTGGAGAAAGCAACACAAGAACAGCCCAGAAAAGGTTTTGGTGGAAAGTGTGTGTCTAGATTGCTTGAAAGAGAGAAAGTGCCCTGTGCCCATTCATGATGTGGTTTGGATATATGGGCCTAGTTTGAGTCCTGAAGAAAACAGGAACTGGGAGTTATGTCTAGATCTCAGTATCCTCTTATCATTTTCCTAGGACGAAGAAGTGGGTAACTTTCTCCTTTGCTCTCAGAGAAAGTCGGAAGTTGAGGCTCCCAACACTCTGACAATGGGCCTCTCACCTGTCTTGACCCTGTCTGCCCCAAGCTTTCTCAGTTGGGATGTGGTGTCCTGTGCTTCTGAGACTCAAGGCTACCATCCTCCGTTAGCTCCCTTCTGCATGCTGCTTCTCACGCCTGTGCTTGCTGCCACTGCTAGAGCATCCTCATTCTCTGACCTTCCAGGGAGCATCCTGAGTTCCAAATGTCTTGGTGCCCTTCTCCTGCTTAAAATTTTCAGGGCCTCCAAATGGGTTCCTATAGCTATTCAAGGCCCCACCCACCTCCTTAGCCTCTTACTCTGCTGTTGCCTAAACCGTTTATACCCTCCACTAGCCCCCATGGCATAGCCTCTCTTGTTGCTTTGTCTCAGGTTCCCTTGTCACCATCTCTTCAGTTTGCTGCTTTCTCTCTTTCAAGCAATCTAGACACACACTTTCCACCAAAACCTTTTCTGGGCTGTACTTGTGTTGCTTTCTCCAAAACCGCTATGATGTCCCCAACATCAGAGCTATATCAGAACATTTATGTCATTCTAGCAAAGACACTGGTTACATGCCTGTCCTTCAGCAGCGTATGACCTTTTGATGGCAGGACAGTTGTCTGGGCTTCCACTGACAACTGGAGCATGGTAGGAGAATGGAGCACACAGGGTTAGGCCAACAGTCATGCCTTGTTTAATTGAATTGAGCTCATACTGCTTCTTCTCCCATCCCAGGTGTGCTGTTTGCCCAGAAACCAGTGGTCCACCTCATTGCAGGCTCTGCTCCCCAGAGCATTGGCAGCGGCACCACCAGCAACAGCAGCACCAGCTCTCACTGCTCACCAAGTCCTACCTCATCCCGGGGCACCCCCAGTGCAGAGCCCTCCACCAGCTGGTCCCTCTGATAAGCAGCACCCAGCACCCATTCCCTACTCTCCTGCAGAGAGTAAGGGAGATTGATGCACAGAATTTACCTCATCTCATGGAGCCTACATCAGATACCATCTGGCCAGATGTTGAATTTGGAAGTGTTCATCTGTTCAGGCTCCATTCAGGTTCTGCTGTACTCTGGGGACAAGGAGAGACTTGGGGGTGGGAGGTGCAGGGGCAGGACAGAGCAGCGTTGTCCAATCAGGGATTGTCCTGGAGAAGTGGGTGGGGCATCTGAACATCCAGCTTCCCCAGGGTTCCCAACCACTTCCCATCCCAGAGCAGTGTATCGACAATCTGTAAGGCGACATGGGGCTGGAGGCTTTTCATTTCCCTTTCCCTTAATTTATTTCCCTTCTGCTGCCTTCTGCCTTCACCCCAGGATCACCAGTCTCTTAGTCTGCCAAGTCCGCCAGTATTTAAGTCCCATTTGGGGCTTTAGGAGCAGGAGCTTGTCTTCCTTGCTCGAATCTTTTGAGCATGGGATGGGGTGGGCCTGCCCAGTCCTCCTTGCTTACTGCTTGATTCTTTGGGCATGAGTCTCTCAATAAGTCTTAACTTCAGTCCTCAGGGCCCTGGAATACTCCTTTTGTTGTTCTAAGAAAAAAACCTGTGAGGGCAAGCTTCAGGTTCAGGGTCTCTGCACATGAAAAGGAGGAAGAGTTCATGATGCCCAGGCCCTGGTACCTACCTGACAAGACTCCATTTAATCCCTAAACCTCAGCTCCCTGCCTGCCCATGTTGGCCAGCTCTCCCAAGATAACCACTTGTCTCTGGCCCCTTCGGTCGTCTCTTGGGGCCGTTTCAGCCCTACCAGCCCCAGACATGCTGATGTCAGGCTCACAGAAATACCTCAGATTTGTAATTGTTGATATTTGATTCTTCAGGAAGTATTTGCATCTCTATAATCTTTTTTATATATGTTTTGCTGACTTTACTTTTTTAATTTTTATTGTTGTTGCTGTTGTAGCACCAAAGAAATGACAGCAGATCACCCCAGCCGGGTGCGGTGCAGCCAGCCTCCTCCAACCTGCCATGCTCTGTGACTCAGGGACCACCACAGCAGGAGGATGGGGTGGAGGGACCCGTGCTTACTGGGATCCTGAAGCCACACTGGTTCTCTCTGCCCTTACCCCAGCTGACAGAGTAGGGCAGGGTATCTTTCTGCCCTTGGAGCCCTCGCCTTGGGACATAGGAAATGGCTGTGGGCCCTGCCTTAGACTGAGCCCCAGAACTGAGAGCTCTGTCTCCTCTTAGCATGTAACTGGAACAGGCCACTGTGGTAGAGAAAGGGTGGTCTTCACCAGGGCTCCACTCTCATCCCAGTGTGCTCTACCCTGTTACATAAGGCATTACCCGCTGGGACTACTTGGGTCGTGGCAGTGGAGACCACCCATGGCCCAGCAGTCCTATCTAGGACAAGAAAGGGAAAGCAAAAGCTTGTGCACAAATATACCTCAACCTGGCAAGCGCCACACTGCTGACTTCTGGCTCCTTTCCCTGCCCCAGGACACACATACTCAGTAACTCATACACATTGACACACACATAGCTCTTATACTGGGCTCTGACCCTCTTTTGGCCTCAGAAGTCTCACATGCAGGGTTGGGCAGAGGACATCTGGGTTCTGGTGCTGTGAGAAGGCTATTCAGCCAGTGTGTCTCAGGATTTAGTCTCGAAGGATAAACCTTTCCTATCCAGGGGAAACAGGGACAATGCAGGTCTTTCTGGTCATCGGATCTCCTTTCTCTTTCCCCAGGCAGCTGTCCACCTGTCCCTCTCCATGCCCCTCACTTCCCTCAAGCCAGTAGCAGGCTCCTAGCCAGAAAATGCAAGAGCTGGATGCCTATGTGTGCCCAGCATTAGGGCTCTGGCCCAAGTGGAGCTTCCCCTGCAGGCATAGTCCTGAAAGTCATGTGGCAGGACAGCATCCCCCTTTTCATTTCTTGTATGTATTCTAACCAGAAAAAAAAATGTGATAGCACATGGTAGCCTAGGCCGTGAATAAATACCTCAGACGTCCTCTCACAGCGACTGTCCATATATGTTGTGGTTCTTTTCTGTCTTACATGTTCTTGAATGTTTATATTTCAATAAAGCTCTACCTCTTCACATGAGTAGGTCTGGGTTTCTTTCGCTTGGTTTCTTGCACTTGACAAGGTCCTTCAAGGGGAAAGGGGGTTTCATGAACTGTGCCTCAGGTCCCCAGCTCCTCCTGAGCATTCTCCCCTTCATTATCTACTTTCCCGAAGGCTCGACCTCTATTTCTCTGCTGTGCCATCAGAATCTCCCTGGCATTACCAGTGACCAAAGCTGACAGCAGTGGTGTGTTGGTGTCTGACTGGCAGGGGACCATGGTTTAACAGAGACCGTTGCTGAGCTCTCACTGGGTCTGACTCAGAAGAGATGTGTCTGAGGACTCCGGCTAAGAGATCTGTGTTTGTCCATCATCCTCTGCATTTTAGAGAATGTGTCTAACCAGGGCGGGAACTTAGAAGGGTAACCTAGAACCAGATGTCAGGCTGGGTGGAGGTCTTTTCTGCTAGCCACAGTAGGAGGAGATGTGCAGAGGCAAGGCCTGCATGGGCTGGTAATATTACCTCCGTCCAGGACCACAAGCAGCTCACGTGACTGCACATCCCCTTTCGCTTGACACTCGAAGGTACTAGAACCTTAGCTGAGTCATGCTTCTCACTGGCCAGTGTGGCAGCACACATTTATACCGTCACACTGTGTGCAAGGTTCTTGGGTTTCAAGCCATCATGAGAAATAGCCAGACTCTGTCCCCTGATTTAAAAAAAAACAAAAAACAAAAACACCAGCAAGTTGGCTCAGCAGGTAAGGGGCTTGCTGCCAAGCCTGAGGACCTGAGTTAGAGGTCTGAACCCCATGTGGTAGAGGGGGAAACTGACTCTTTCAGCTTGCTGTCTGACCTCCACACAAAATGTCTTAAAAGGGGTGAGGGCCTGATGTAATGGTATGCACCTGTAACCCCAGCGCCTGGAAGACTCAGAAAAGCTACTCCCCCACAGCTGACACCTTTGATCTGGCAGGCAAGCACATCTCCCAAAGTTGTCCTTTGTACACGTGCTATGGCACATGTGCACAAAAACACCATCTAAAAATTGCATATTTATTTACATATTTAAAATATTTTTTTTAAAGAGGATGGATCAGTCTGGCCATAGTGGCACACCTTTAATCCCAGCATTTAAGAAACAGGGGCCAGTCTGGCTGAGACATAGTGACTTCCAGGCTTGCTAGACCTGTATGGTAAGGCCATGTATGAGAACAGCAACAATAACAGAAACAGTGGATCAGAGTCGTCCTTGGCTACCGTATTGGGTTCTCTAAACAAAACTGATGGAATAATATATGTACGTATGTATGTATGTATATGGA
>JAQHUG010000003.1:18786430-18835287 GCA_028555095.1 Dicrostonyx torquatus | reverse complement strand
TGGATTGATATCCGGTCTTCTATTCGGTTCCATTGGTCCTCCTGTCTGTTCATATGCCAGTACCAGGCTGTTTTCAGTACTGTAGCTCTGTAGTAGAGTTTGAAGTCAGGGATTGTGATGCCTCCAGAAGTTCTTTTATTGTGGGGACCATTCTTACTCAAACCACCACACCAAGCTTTACAGGTGATGTGGGACATTCCCACATTCCAGCTGTAGGGCATTTCCATGAACCAACATCCACTCTAGACCTGCACTGGGTTACCCGCTAGCAGAGTGGGCTAGTTGTGGGAACAGCCATGTATATGAACCCCTCAAGTCACACTGGGGAAGGCCTGTCCTAGCCGGTCTCTCCTAGTCACTCTCTTTTCCACCGGTTCTTAGTAGCCCTTATCCAGCCTCAGAAGCCCCCAGGAATAAGGTCAGGCCCTCCTCTCTCTGTTCCCCAGGCAAAGGTAAGCTGGGGCCCCACTTTGTACCCTCATTTCTCCTGCCAGGTGTTTTAACCTCCCTGAGCGAGCATCAGATGATGCTTCTGTACAGAGGCGACTCCAGAGCCAAGGCAGAGGTCTCAGCTTCCCCCAGGGAGACTCTGCCTTGTCATCATTACAGCTCTGCTCCTGGATCTTCAGCCAGGCCTCAGCATCTGCAGTGCAGGATCCTGAGGCCTCATCACATAAGGGGGTGTGTTGTGGCTGGGAGTTCTCGACAACTTGGACTGTGCACCTACGTAAGCTCTTCCCTATAGTCTGGTCTCAATTTCTCTATTTGACCAGGGGCAATTGGACCAAATGGTGAAAGGTTGAGAAGAGGGTCCCTCTGCCTGCTTACTCCTTCCTTGGTTCCTGCTTCAAGAAGAAAGACCAAAGAATACAGTACAAGGCAGAGTTTGAAACTGTAACAGAGCTGGGGGCAGAGCTTTGCCATACTTCCACTTGGGAGGGGCTCTGGTGTCATCCCTACCCCGGGAGTTTCTAGGCTAGATTCTAGGCCAAGGTGCTGCCAGCACATCTGGTCCAGATGCTGCTGTGCCTTCCCTGTCACTGTCTACAGTAGGAAGACAAAGGGACTGTCTGCCTGTCCTCTGCTACTCTTAGCCCCTCTCAATCCCCAGCCTCACTAGCTTCTGGCCTTGTCTCTTCCACTTCTGTTGTTCCTGGGGTCCCTGAAGCAGGTGCCTCTCCTGCTCCTAGTGGGCCAGAAAGCATTCCACCTCTAGGAAGAATGCTGAAGGCAGCAGATCTGCAGAGCAGCTGGGAGTTCTGGCTCATTCTCTCAACCCCACAAGGCAGGATAGAGGCTGCAGCCTCTGATAAAGCAGATTCCTAGCCAGGGCCCAGCTGATGGTTTATAAACAAGGGAGTGTGCCTCGTAGCTCAGGGTGGGGGAGGAAGGGGGATGCTCAGAAGTTATCTCTTACTGCAGAGCTCCAGACATGCACTCTCCATCCCAGCTGATCACACACAGACACACAGACACAGACACACACAGACACACACAGACACACACAGACACACACACACACACACACCACCTCTCCCTTGTAGCTGAAGATGGCACCAGAGCTCAGGATAGCAGTAAGAGGACTAGGGACTCTGTTGTAGAATGCTAGAGAGCAGGGAGGCTAAAGAAATGGGTTGTCACCTGGGTCCTGAGGGTCACCCAACCCAGGTGGAGAGCAGTGGACTCATGAGGGTCATCAATAGACTGAGACACTGACTCATTAAGTACATCTCAGCAATCCAAGTGGCCCTACTTGTACCCTTGCATAGAGCAGGGATGGTGTGACCTAACCAGGAAGCCTCAGACTGCAAAGTCACCTCCCCATCTGTGATAGTGATGGCCAGTTTATCTGGTTATATAAGGAAGCTCTTGTGTGTGCTGTGTGTGCACAGGAATCCAGGCCCTTCTGTCTCCAGTCAGTGAGAGTGCCTCTCCTCACCCAGCACCTGCCTCCCAAATATAAGCGCAGTTCCTGGACAGCAATGAGAGAGTGCTGTCCAACAGGGCTTCCCTGCTGGCTATCCATTCTCCTTTCTTCCCCAGATTCTCTAACTCTTAGAACATGAACCCAGGTATGGGCAAAAGCTCTGAGCACTCTGGGGCTTTCATCCTGGCACAGGGACCCTGTCAGTTTAGAAGATTCCTTAGGGCTGCAGGTGAGTGAGGAGGACGGGGGGGGGGGAGAAGATGGGAGACCCATTCTCTGTTTGAGCATTGGCTCACAGCAGGCCTGGCTTAACCCCAGCTTGTGCTCGCACTTCTGCAGAATTTGGACTTGGTCCAATAGGCCTCTAGACGCTCAGAGGTGACTGGGCAGCTTGGTTTACAGCCGCCCATTCTCTGCTAGCCCGACTTGAAGCTCCTTTGACTGCCTTCTGTCCCACTCTGGGACTTTGTCTGAGCACCTGCCAGGAAGAGAGGGACCATGCTGTGCCTTGGATCCCAGGAGGCTGGTGCTTACCCAAGTCCTTCAGTGGGGCTCAGTCGGTGGACACAGAATAGAGGACACAGTGACAGAAGTCCCAGGGGCAGCTGGCAGGGCTGAGTATTGATTCACAGACACTATGCAACAAGCCCTGTAGTTTCTGGATATAGAGTAGTCCTGGCTCCTAAGCACTGGGCTGAGATGCAGAACTGGGGTCCATCCCACCCCTCACTCTTGGCCCAGGGTCCCTCGATGATTTGATTGACACTTTACATATACATCAGCCTCAACCCATCTAGTTTCTCAGTTCTAGGCTTCTCTGAGCTATGGGTGCTGACTTTGGGTAACTTCCTCAACCAACAAGACCTGTTTGATCCTTACAAGAGCCAGTTTAGGAGGGGAACTGAAGCTGAAAACAGGAAGATGGATGTCGCAGGTTATGCTGGCAGTCTTGGAAAGCCTGGAGTTTGCTCTCTGGCTTCAGCTCCTGCCCTCCATACCCACCACTTTGGTGAGGGGACTCGTGGACTAGCTCAGTGGTACCACTGTTTCTCACCACTGGCTTCTTCACTTACAAGGGATGGACCAAGTACTCCTGAGATTTCATCCACTCATAGGATGGAGGAGGACTCTGTGGCCCTCCCATTCCCTGGCTTCAGGTCTGCCACTCCAGGTTTAGGAAGGGCCTAGATATTTCCATTTGAGAACATGGTGCCTATGCCCCTCTTCTACCTCACCTTTCATGGCTCTGGCTCCAACACACCTTACACTCCTAGAACCTTGTCCCTCTCAGGTTGGTACCATCCTCCAGCAGGGCCCTCCCCCTCTCAGCAGGTTGATTCCCTCCACTCCAGGTCCATTCCCACATCCCTTCTTGGTTGTCTTCCTACACCAGTGCCACCCAAGGCCACTCTAAGATAGACCATGATTTCTGACTCCCATGCCCTGGCACAGCACCCGCAACTCCACTCTAACTGGGCCCAAGGGGACTGGGCTTCCCGCAAGGCTGCCCACTGTCCTATTTGAGAAGCAGAGTTGTGCTGAACTTGTTTTGAAGAGGCTCATGGTTTTCCAAGCCAGACTGTTGGGTGTGAGGAGCCAAGGGAGGGTGGCATCACAGCACAGAGAAGGGGAATCTGACCTCTCTCAGGATGCTTTTGAGGGAGGTGATCTTGGGACTGAGGCTCAAATGTGCATCCATTCATTACAGGCAGGACAAAGCTGGATGTTGCAGAGGAGAGAACACAAGGGCAGTCAGAGGAGAGAGAACCGGGGCCCAAGAACCTAGGGGTGAAAAAGGTATTGAGAAACAAGAGGAGCCGTGGGGGTTGAGTAAAAGCAGAACAGGGACATCTCCTTGGTGCCCTGGAGTCATGCTGCAGACCAATGACACAGAAAAGGCTTGATGGGCAAAGGGCACAGACTGGGCAAAGTGAGGTGCCTGCACAGCGGGTGAGCGGCCAGCCTCCTTTGGGGGTGGCCTGGAGAGATGACTTGTGTATTTACCCAACTTTACTTCAGGACCAATTCTTTCCTTCTGCTAGGTGTGAGTTCTTTTATGAAGAGAGACAAGAAAGCAAAGCTCTAATGGGAGACCCTCAAGGCTAAGTTGTAGAGACAGCTCCTGTTTACATCAGCGAGGGGCGCTTTCTAGAACTGGGTAGAGGTGGGAGCTTCGGGCAGATCGCCTGGATTTTTCATGTTAGGAGGGCATGCAGGAAGACTAAGATTCCCCCCTTCATTCCTGATGCCAGAGTACGGCAGGAGGCATGAGCTTTTTGAGGATGTCGGCTTTAAACTGGAGGATACTGGTTTCTCACAGCTGTGGAAACGTGGGTGGGTAATATTGGTGGGAGGCGATGACACCACAGAAACCTGTGGACGTATGGTATGAAACTGTCACTGTGGCCCTGAGTCTCAGGTGGGAGTTGCATCTTCAGACACCTGGGGTTTTTCAGTATCTTTGACTCCTGGGGCAGAAGCAGCTGAAACTGCTATTGAATGTCTGTGTCGTTGAAAGGTAACCATGGGGTCAAACTGAGGCTAAATTAGCAAACGTAATCACCTAGCTTTTTATTTATTTATTTTTATTCAGCCACTGTTTGCTTGGGTTGTGATGAAGATGTCGGGCCACTACATTCAGAGTCGGAGGCTGAAGTCTCTAGAGACAGTTTCAGTACGGGAGAGAGGCTCGGGGCGACAGGGCCAGGTTGGTGGGCGTGCATCTCATCCTGCACCGGGAGCTGGGCACATGGGAAATCCTGGTTGTCCTAGCTGAGTCAGCGAAATCCTGAAGGGAATGGGTGCCCCGCCCTGGCCGACCGCCCTAGCTTCACGGGGCCTCGCGTGGCGTGGGGCAATTAGGTGCAGCACCCGCCCGCTTGGCTGGGCGACGCGCAGGGGCGGGGACGCCGTCAAAGCGAGGCCTTCCCAAAGGACCGCGACCTGTTTTCTTTATTGGAAAAATAGGACCTCATGATCCTGCCACGACAACGCGTGGGACAGTAGGTGGGAGGGGTCTGGTCTGAGTGGCCGCACGCCCGAGGTCGCAGCAAAAAGGCAGGCCGAGTGATTCGAGTGGTAGAGCACGGCGCGGGGCTTTTGTGTGGCGCGGGTTTCCTAGCCCAGCAACCATGCTGATTGGCAGCGAGACGCTCTGAGGTGCTCAAGTAAGGGGACGTCCTCTCCGTCAGACCCCGCAGCCGGGGACCGCGGGGATCTTCCCGGAGACTGTTCGGCAAGCTCCAGCGAGCTGGGGCGTGACGCTAAGACTTTCAAAAAACCCGCACAAGCCAAGAGCAGAATGTGTCGTTTGCTTCTTGCGCGCAAGCGGAGTCGCGCCCGCCTTCCTCTGCCCGGGCGCAGCGACCGCTTTCGTCTCTAGCGCCCTCCCGGGCCCCGGGAGAACAATGCCGGTCCTCTCCGCGCGCAGGAAGAGGCTGGCGAGCACGGCCGGGCCGCGGCGGCGGAGTGGACCCAGCCTGGCAGTCCGGTGGGTTCCTCCTTTCGGTCCAGAGCCAGCCTCCGGTCGCGGCCGCGCACCAATGCGGCCCCGGGGACCTACGTGCACTACCGCACAACGAGGGGCGGGCCGTGGCCCGAGGCTGCTCCCAGGACCTCCCGGCAGAGACCTCCACCGCTGCGGTCCCGACCCCAGAGGGGCAGGCCGATCCTCCAGAGCCTGCGAGTTGGGAGCTAGAGCGGCCAGGCCTCTAGGCCGGGTCGAGCCCGGGCGGCCGACGGCTGCGTCACGCGAGGGGGCGGTGCTGCCACGGGCGGAGGCCGGAGCCGGAAGCGGAAGAGGCGCTCGGAGTGGGGAGTGGGGCCTAGCCGCAGCTGGAGCCTGGGAGACGGTGAGTGTGGGCCCGAGCCCGCGGCCGGGCGGCTTGGGTGAGTCGGTGGGGACTGGCAAGCTGGTACGGCTACCTCGGCTCCCGGTCGGGTCTCGGCGTGTACCTTTTTCCCTCTTCGGCCCACGTCAGGCCGCGGTCCCGACCTCTCACCCCTGACCCGCCGCTTCTCTCCCGGAGGGCGGTCACTGTAGACCCCCTTTCTGGATCCCGCGGTGTTGGAGGCGGAGTCCAGGCGGCCTCCGAGGCGACTGGGAGCATCCCCGTCGGGCCCCGCGCCGGCCCGCCGGCTGGATTCGCGTCCGACCTAAGCTAACCTGGAAAGGCTTTCCCTGTCTCGGGCTCGAGGCTTAGCCCGCAGACCTCCGCCGCGCGCCGCCTGGAGTTTGATTCTGGCCCAGGCTGGCCTTCCCTCTGGTCGCCGGGTCTTCCCTTGGCGGTTACGGGGAACGGGGCTCTGAGATCCCCGGGATCCGGGCGGAAGGAAGGGACTCGAGTGAGGGCCTCCGGCCCCCTCGGTGTTTTGTTATGATGGAACCGCTCCATCCCGGAGAGTGGGCCAGACCAAGCCGGGAGTACAAGTGTCCAGGCTGCTCCTCGGTCCGGCCGGGAGCCTCTATGCTTTAGTTCCGGGTGCGGGTGCCCTGATGCTTGGGTGGGAATTGCTTGAGTCTGGCCCCCGTCAAGGCGGAGTTGGCGGCCTTCCAGCTTCCCTCCTCCGTGCCCTTGAAAAGGAGGAGCGTTTTGCCCGGTGGCAGCCGCAGCTTGCGAGGTGGCAGGTTTGAGGTTGCAGTGGTGGGGCACTGCCAGCCAAAAATAACCATGGGTCGCTGGGGTGGCAGGAATCCGGGAGGGTAGCCGCTGACCTGGCTGGCTGTTCTTCTTGTCAGCCCGGTTCTCTAGCCAGGAACAGCAAACGAGAAGCCAGCCAGGCCTGTAGTCAGAGAAAAGCTGGCATCCTTAGCTTGGTTTCATTGGTCACACTGCCTATTTTTCATTGTGCAGAGCCTCCCAAAGCATAATTGTGGAGCTTAAGTTTTAAAAAGCCTCTCTGCTGAGGTCTCAAGAAGTCGGAGGGAATTTATGAGAAATGGGCCCAAGAGCCCTGGCTGGGATAACGTGGGTCACCTGGTAGTTCCTATATTTCACCTTCCCCGGGCTGAGTTGCAAGGGAGGTCATCTCCATTGCTACTCTATATGTGGTACTTTATGGCTGTCATACTTGGCCTTCTTTGCCAGTCTGGTCTTATCTTCATTTTCCAGGCATTGGAACTGAGCTCTAAAGTGACTTGTATAAATAAAGCCACAGGGCCAGTAAGTGGCAGCACTGGGATTGAGTTCAGGGTTTTCTGACAAAACTTCCTACCGGCTCCCATGGAAAGGGTTATAAATTGAGGCATTCATCACATCGCTGAGTGTTAACTGGAACCATCTCAGACTGTCTTTTTCTTGAGGCCCAAACCTGTGCTACGCTTTTGACTTTATAGGGCAGATATACTTAATTCTTACAGAACCGGCAAGAGATTATTGTTTCCTTCTTTCAAGAGGAGGCCGAAGCTCAGAGAGGTTTAATAACTTGCCCAAAGGCAAACAGTGAAGTGGTAGTGGCATGGACTAAGTTGACATTGGACTCTGAAGCTGTGACTTTCCACTCAAGTAGCCATGTGGTCATAAAAATTTTCTAGGTTCCAGAAGGAAAACTTTGCCTGGTGTATATTAGACCACATTACCACATCCTCCAGATAGGTCTTTGTCTGCCTGATGAGGATGGGCAGGACCACACTTGCCTTGTGGGAAGATGTGCCCTGGCCAGTAGGCTGTCTTTTGGGTCAATTAGTGAGACATGAAATACTGCTTTCAGGACACAGGTTGAGCACTTGCCTTAAGGTAATTGGGAAAAAATGAAAACAGAAACATTATTCAGATGATTGTGAAAATAACAAACCTACGATTTTATGTAGTGTTTATCTCCAAGGATTTCTGGGTGGCCCAGACTTTTCAGATGGAGGGTTGCTAGTTCTCCAAAGGCTCCCAGAGGTTTAGATGAATTGGCCTCCCTCTCCTGCGCATACACAAGTAGCTGCTTCAGTTTTGGATTATGCTGGGTGAGATGAAGCAACCTTGATGGATTTGTTTAAAAGATGCTTGGCCAGGCAAGCCTAGAACTGTGCAAGACTAGAGGTTGGGTGTGAGCAATTGCTGGCTTGGAAAGCAAACAAGCAGTGTGGTCTCTTGCCTGGCCATCTGGTGGAGAAAATGTGAAGGGGCAGGATATGAGTGAAAAGGGTACCAGCCTCACGTAGCCATCTTCCCCAACTGGTTGCTGATCCAGCTTGGGAGTCTCCTCTATTGATATCAGTCCTTAGTAGCTAGGGATAGTGAATGGGAAGTCTACTTCTGCTTCCAAGTGTAGACCTGCAGCCACCTCTTGGCATCTAACCAGCACAGGAAACAGTACTGGTTAGGGGAAGCTAGGCGGGATGGCGGTGATAGTGTTGGTTTAAGGTGAAGCATGTGGCATAGGTCTGAGTTGGTCTGAGGTCCACTAAAATGTGCCTCAGGCAAGCAGCTTAGATTCTCCGAGGAGTGTGGCATCTTCCTGGGCTGAGACTGGATGGGCCAACAAGGGCTGGGCAGGTCCTCTGAGCCTATACCCACTTGGCTAGACCCTGGTAGAGGTAGGGAATATTGATGAGACATTGTGTCTTTGCTCAAGAGTCACTGTTCTCATTTGTACTGTGGCTCATCACTGACTTTAAGAGTTTTCAACTTCTTTGAGTTGAATCCAGTTCAGTGCTTTAGCCAGGCAGCTTTCAATGTACTGAAACCAGTACATTGGCTCCATGCCACCAGTTCTTTAGCTCCAGACTCCTGGTATATTTAGATATAGGCAGGAAGAAATTGAGCAAAGAAGCTCTTGTTTCTCCCTGCCCTTGGAATCTTTGTGGCAGTGCTCAGCATCCCTCTAAGAGATCTACTTCTGTGTCTGGACCCTGACTCACCCGGTTCAAATGTTTAGGCCCCTAGGCTGCGCTGGGGAGGCACCTGTTTGTTTATTCACTGGCAAAGGACGGAGTCACCCATTGTCTGCTGTTCTGTCACTGTGACCTCAGAGTTCTTTACTTCATAAACTCCTGGTGGGGAGGGCTGCCCCTAAATAGAACAATGGGCCTCTTCTTCAGGAGCACCTGGCTGCACCAGGCAGCCCTGTGGCTGGAAGCAGTGAGCTGTGTGCTGAGAAGGGCTTTCTCTTTCTTGTGGCCTAGATGCATCACTGTAAGCGATACCGTTCCCCAGAGCCAGACCCATACCTGAGCTACCGCTGGAAGAGGAGGCGGTCTTACAGTCGGGAGCATGAAGGTAGACTACGATACCCATCCCGAAGGGAGCCTCCCCCAAGGAGATCACGGTCCAGAAGGTGAGTGGGAGCTGGGTTGGAGGAAGTTCTTCTTTCCTTAGCTAGATGAACAGATGGCCCAGAGACTCTGGTGGCCTTAGGTTCCTTTAGGTGACTGCCTCTGCTCAGATGCCCATGGACCCTTGTCACGATCTCTTTGGGCTACTTGCCTATCCTTATTTGTATTTCCTGGCTTCAATAGAAGCCACTTTCCTTGTCCTGTCTTTGTCACAAAATGATCCTCCTTCTCCTTCTGTAAGGCCACCCAACTGTGAGCCTTCCTCAGTGGGAAGTAGAACATTGTCTTAGCCTTAGAAAGACTGCTCCTAAGTCCTATCTGAGTCCCCAGACCAAAGTAATAGTTGTACCAGACTAGTCAACTCTGTCACTGTTGAGACCCTTCCCTGTGCTCGCCTGCTATTTCTACTTCTTCCTCTTGTGGCACTGGAAGGACACTGTCATTACCCAAGGCTCTGAGAGTAAGCTTAGCACCTTTGCTCCTTCTCCCTGCTCTTCCCTCAGCTTGGATGCTTCAGCTCTGACAGAGCTTTTCTTGAGAGTCTTTGCAGGGGCCTTGCCAAAGAAAGGCCTCTTGCCTGCTGGCAGGAACCCAGCTGGTAGGGCCCTTCTTGACTCATGTCTCCACCCCCTCTTGGCAGCCATGACCGCCTACCCTACCAGCGGAGATACCGCGAACACCGTGACAGCGATACATACCGGTGTGAAGAGCGGAGCCCATCCTTCGGAGAGGACTGCTATGGGTCTTCACGTTCTCGACATCGGAGACGGTCACGAGAGAGGGGGCCATACCGTACCCGCAAGCATGCCCACCACTGTCACAAACGTCGTACCAGGTCTTGTAGCAGCGCCTCCTCGGTGAGTGGTGGCCAGAGTGTGCTAACAGGGGCCTAAAGGCCTCATCTCTTTCTACCCTTCTCTCAGGCTGGCTGGTCTGGGTGAGTACTGGCAGCCCTGTGCACACACACCATTGTGTGTGCACTTATGTGTGTGCGTGTGTGTGTGTTTGGTACAGGACTGAGCAAGGATGTTATGCCCTCCATCTTCTGGCCCCTTGCCAGTGGTAACTGTAGGGGCTCTGGCTCCGGCGCTGGCTGGTTTCCAGCCTGTCTGTGTCTACCCACATTTCTAGACATAGGCTACATGGTACACGTGTCTGGGACACACTCCTCAGGAATTGTACTAAGATTGATGGTTTGGAGTTATATGGCCTGGTCTTTTTCATAACAGGTCTTGCCCCCTTCCAAACTCCTCTCCAACCCCCCCGCACTTAGCTAAGTACTTTGAGTGCAGACTTGACCACCTCTGCCACATTACCTCACAGCACTCCCCCACTCCCACCCCTCCAGGACTAGAGTCTCCATCACCCAATGAAAAAGGGACACTTTACCAGTCAAAATTTTTTTTTTTTTTTAAATGCTGGGAGTTCAACCCAGAGCCAGTACGTAGTAGGCAAGTGTTCCACCACTGATGTATGTCACACCCTGGTTCCCACACTTCCTCTTTGTTTTTGAAAATCTTGTTATGTATTCTAGGTTGTCCTAAAACTCCTGATCCTTTTGCCTCTATTTCCTGAATGCTAGGCACCACTGCCTAGTTTCTAGCCCTTTCTTTTTTTGATATGGATCTTGAATTTCTTGTGTTGAGCCGTCTAAGCTGCTGGTCTGTAAGAGTATATCACTTTGCCCTGTCAGTCAGCTCTCTTCTACCTTGTTCCTTGGTAGGTAAGGCACTTGTGATGAGGAGAGGCAGCCATTTATGTGCTGGGGCACCTAGGCCTCACCTTGTTGCTGACCACTTAAAAACAGAGGTTGGCCAGCATTCTAGGGTGGTGGGTTGAACAGACCAAGAGTTCACACAGTACTCAATCCCATGGAAAAGGAAAGTCACATGTGTGTTTGTGAGGTTATGTGCTGTCTTCTCTTCTCCTCATCTCTTCTTCCCATGCTGTCCTCCTGCTGGCCAAGAGGCCTCTGAATAGTAGTGGTGGGCTCAGTGGAGGTATCTTCTTTGCCCAGTCTCTGTGACTTGAGTGACATGGGTTGAAGGTTGACTCTTGTAGGTGAATCCAGCATGGCTTGTGGCCTCACACAGTGCCACACGCTGCCACTGGATGGCAGTGTAAGTCTGTTGCTCTGCTTATTTAGGGTGCCCTCTGTTGTTGTGGGACCGGTCTGGCTTATGAGTAGCACAAGTCCTAAGGCCAGGCCAGGAGCTGGCTTGGGGCCTAAAGGTCGGCTGTCCTGGAGGATCTCAGCCAGGCTCATTTCCTGCTGGAGGCTGGTGGCAGGAGGACTGCTGGCAGAAGGCTGTTTCTGGTAGTTGCTTAAGTCTGGCCAAGGATGTCATGTGGGGGCAGGTGGTAGCTTGGTTGTACGTGGCAGCTGTTGAGCGTGTTGTAAGGCTGTGTGGGCGAACAGAAGCAGGCAAGGACAGGCTGAGCATACTGTTGCTGCGGAAGCCAGGATAGCCCTCCGATCAGTCAGAAGGTTGGACCCAGGTTGGGCCAGCCGCCTTTTTGCGCCATCCACTCTCACTGCGTCTTCAGCTCTGGCCAAAGTCATGGGAGGGTCAGGGCGGGGGAGACTCAGAAGAGGAGGGAGTCAGGGCTGTGGCTGTCCTTGGGGCCTGGCCCCTCTGTGTCAGAGGCTGGACATCTTTCTGAGCATTTGTGGCACTCTTCTTACAGATAATGTCCGAGTTTTCTTACATACCTGTAGCTGTTTTTGCTTTTCTGTTTTGAAGTCAGTTTGTGTCTTGACGTGTCCCTTGCAATATCCCTATCGTTATATATGCTGTGTGCCTTATGAAATGCTGGGATCTGGAAAATCCAACCAACCAACCCACCGGCTCCTCACCGTCTCCACCTCTGCCTTTGACTGACACCTCAATCTGTCAATCGGAACCGCCTACCATGCGATTGGTCGGATGGCGTTTCGGGGGGCGGTGCATGCAGAGAAGCCAACAGAGCAGTAAGCGCAGCAGCCGGAGTGTGGAAGATGACAAGGAGGGTCACCTGGTGTGCCGGATCGGCGATTGGCTCCAAGAGCGATGTACAGCCACCTTTCGTAAAACTTTACCTCTCTACTTTCTACCCCCCTTGTTAGATGAGACCTCTCCTGCGTGGAGGGGCCCTAGTGCGCGTGGCGCCTTAGTGGGGCCACCAGTAATTGCTTGAATGACACAGACACTAGCAACTTCTGTTTTTAAGAGTGTAGCAGTGAGCAAGAACCTTTGTTGTTTTTGAGGATTTGAATGCTGTGAACTTGCAGGAGCTGCCAGACTCCCGCCCTCCAGACTCTGATGCCCAGCTTCTTCTCTCTCACAGATGAGATCGTGGGGAACCTGGGTGAAGGAACCTTTGGCAAGGTGGTGGAGTGCTTGGACCATGCCAGGTGAGCATGCGGGGGCAGCACAGCCAGCTCTGGGTGTGAGCATCCTTGGAAGAGCTAGTTTGAGGCTCCTCAGGGTGTAGCTCTTTGGAGGGTAGCACCAGTGCCAATGTATGTGCTGGGTTTTACTAATCTCATGAAGAGAGAAATTCATGAGATTTGACAGGCATGTGTCATCCCTGTCCAAGAACTTCTGATTATTAGGTGCCTCTGCCCTTTATGAGCTTGGCATTGATAACAAGGCAGGGCCAAGGCCTGGCTTCTGTGTCCTGGGACTGCATCCCATGAGCTTTTAAAGATTTTTGGTCAGGCTGCATCTTTTTTTTCTGATTTCTTGGGCAGAGAAAAGGACAGCTATAAGGATCTGGGAACCTTTAAGGAATTCAAAGGGAGTCAATACAGGGCCAGTGGAGGTGGAATTCAGTTCTTCCAACAGCCCTGGAATGAGTTATACCTGTGTTGTGTTTGGGTGGGGGGTACACTTTGTTTCAGAAGTCTAAAGTAGTGGGCTCTCCTCTCTGTCAGAAGGTTGAGAGTGCTGCCGGCCTGGCCTTACACTGCCTTTGTCCCTCTCATGTCTGCCTGAGAGGTCCCAGGGCCAGATGAAGGAAATGAGACTCTGACCTTCACATCCAGCATCTGCTGCCCACCCTAGTGTGACAAGGGCCTTTTTTGGTTTTTCGGGACAGGGTTTCTCTGTAACTTTGGAGCCTGCCCTGGAACTAGCTCTTGTAGACCAGGTTGGCCTTGAACTCACAGAGATTCGCCTGCCTCTGCCTCCCGAGTGCTGGGATTAAAGGCGTGCGCCACCACCGCCCGGTTTGTGACTAGGGCCTTGACTAGTTCATGTTGACTTGGTCCACATTACAGAGGCAGTGCCTGTCTGTGTCATTCTACTGAGGCCAAATCACTCCCTCCAGTCCTAGCAGTGAACATGTATCCCCTCATCATCTGCAAGACTAGAATTCTTGCTTTCTTCCCTGTAGCAGTAGGTGAGAGGCAGCCCTCTGGGAACCAGTTGTGTTCCAGCTTTACTAACCTCTAGTTGCTTTAGTGCATTAGCTAAAGAGTGCTGGTGCTCTCATTTGAGCCATGCCAGCCACTGCTTCAGAGATGAAGCATTAACATCCTCTGTGGCTTCCCAAGTTATACCTCAGTCTTTGATGACGAGCTGGGCTGTTCATGGTTCTCCCACATTAAGTGGGCTTCTTAGAAAGGACCATTGAACCCAAAGTAAGCTGTGAGATGAAGTGCTAATGTGACCGAGAAGCTTTCTTCTGCTCCCAGTTTCCATTCAAATGCTTGTTCATCCACCATGACTCCCAAGAATGAGTGTAGGGACATATATTCACTGTCTTGTTTTCCAGATGTAGACATGACAGATCCAAGAACTGTGATACAGGAAGACAGCTACCAATGTGTGGACTGTTCTTTGAAGCCGGGGGTGGGATATAAGCCTCTGAAGTCACTAAAGGACAGACATAAGGTCTTGGGAACCTTTAAAGAATTCAAAGGGAGTCAGTGCAGGGCCAGTAGAGGTAGAATTCAGCTTTGCCAACAGCGCCGACAGAGGGGGCACCTTGTTTCAGAAGTCTGAAGTAGTGGCCTCTCTTCAGCCTGCACTGCCCAAGAAACCAGAAAAATGGATGAGGGCTATCAGAGCAGGGAATTCTGAAGTTGTCTTTACCCATGGTTCTATGAACCTGTTCCCAGCATCAATGGCATCCCTTGAAACACCAGAGGGTATACCCTGGTGGACTAGGGCCACCTCATCTTATGTCTCCACTGGCACCTGAATACTAACTCTCATTGACAAGTCTTGGCAACCCAGCCTGGCATGTTTCCTTGCCTGCTCACATCCTGCAAATGGCTTGCTAGGGTTGGGTAGAGTATGAAGGGTAGAGCAACAACAGTGGAACTCTCATGGGACACCGAGAAACTTCCTGGCTCTCTGTAGCTGGTGGGAAATGCTGATGCAGTTAGTTAGTTGTGGGGAAGGACCTGGATTAGAGTGTAGTGTAGGGAGTGGCCCAGGCTTCCAGTGAAGAAGTTAAGCTTCACTATTACCCAGGTCAAGAAAGTATATAATTGAGCTCTGACCTACAGGAGGGTAGGTTATCAGATAAGCTTCCAGGGACTGGGGTTGGTCAGGATTGGCCTCAACTCTTCTTCCTAGATTCTCCCTGGGGAGATAGAAGTTTCTCAGATCCTGAAGGTATATATTAGCATGGAAACCAAGAGAGTTCATACAGATGCCAGGGGGTCTTGAATGGTGAGCAGAGGTCTGGTGTTGCTTTAACAGGTTGTACCTCAAGTATAAACATTGCCTCAGAATCTGGTTTATGTAGTGGTATTGAGTTGCTGGGTTTCAGGAAAGGTGGACACTTGGCTGATGAGAGCCTTCACATCTTTCCTGGTCTACAGAGGGAAGTCACAGGTTGCCCTGAAGATCATCCGTAATGTGGGCAAGTACCGGGAGGCTGCCCGTCTAGAAATTAATGTTCTCAAGAAAATCAAGGAGAAGGACAAAGAGAATAAGTTGTGAGTATCTACAAGGAGCGAGAGGGGATCACTCAGTGGGGTAGCATTCTCTAGTTCTAGCTGCCAAAATGCCCAGGGATTTCTCAGTGTCTTACAGGAGCTCGGTACTGCTTTCTCAAAACACTCAGTTGGGGAGTGTGACAGGGTTCTTTCTGGAAAGAGCCCTTGGACTTCAGGCTTTATCTGGCTTTGTGTTCTGAAGTCGTCCTAGCCCTGCATTTATGAGTTAGGGACTTCACAGGTTTGTGACGCTTGTTTGGACACTTAGAGAGCTTTTCTTTGGCAGATAGATACCAGTCAATGTCTCCAAGCACTTCACTGTGCTACACTCAGCAGAGGGGATGTACCTGCCCAGGCCCTCAAGAAGCTTAGTAGTACCTGGAGGCCTGTGTTGTACTGGTGCAGTTCTATCTCCTCCTTGTAACTGGCAGGGCTGCTCATCATTCCAACCACAGTCCCTCCACACAGTAGGAAGTTCAGTTCTCGCTCAGAGCCCATTTGTGTGATAGTAGATTGAGACACATGCTGTGTTGCTTTGTATCTTGGTATGCAAAACAATGTTGAGTCAGGTGAGTCGGAGCTTGAATCACACCTATCCTTTTTTTCTCTAGCCTGTGTGTCCTGATGTCTGACTGGTTCAACTTCCATGGTCATATGTGCATCGCCTTTGAGCTTCTGGGCAAGAACACCTTTGAGTTCCTGAAGGAGAACAACTTCCAGCCTTACCCCCTACCACATGTCCGGCACATGGCCTACCAGCTCTGCCATGCCCTTAGATGTAAGTGCCCATTGGTGGTTGGAGCATGGAGTACTTTGTCCTCAAAACAAAAACAAAGTCACCTAGTGGTCTTGCTACCCTCTATTTCCTCTAGCACACTGTTGATGGTTCTGTAAGGTCGCTTAAGCCTAAGACCCCTGACTGAAAGGTCCTATCTTCAGATAGGAATCTCAGTGCAAGGATAGAGAGGGACCACGTGTGCCAGGCTCTTTCCCAAGTGCTTAGGAAGAAAAGAGAAAGTGCTCTAGAAGTTGTCTAGCTACTGACCTTGCTTTCACCTTCATAGAAGAGGAAAAGGTAGAAAGTGCACCTGACAGGCTCCTGCTACCCAGAGACCTCTGTCACTCACTCATCTATCCACCAACCTTGAAGAGCAGCTTTGCTGGAACCAGTGCTCAGTGCACTGTAGGACTTAGGTAGAAAGGCAACTTGGAAAGTGACAAGTCCTAGAGCTAAGATATGCAGGCCTAAGTAGGTGATGGGGAAAAGAACCAAGTAAGGGGCACAGTTCTGCAAAGGTCTAGAATGTGTTGACTCAGTCCCGTGGAGAGGGAGCACGCTGGAAGCATGGCTCCGCTGGGGTAATGGAGTTGTGAGCATCTTACAGGCCAAATGGGAACATTGAGGTTGAAAAGTAATTAGTAGAAAGTGCCAGTGATTGGATATAGAAGACTTTCCTTCTCCGGGATGGCTTCATTGGCATGCGTTCCAACAGTCACACTTTGCTGCAGTGAGCCATTATATAGCTAGTGCTGAGGAGGAGGACTCACTAATGCGGCTTCAGTGAGATAGTAAGGCTCTGCCTCTCTAGAGTGGTGGAGGGGATTTTGATGGAAAGCATTCCTTCCCTCCCTGTCTTAAGGATTATGAAGAGGGCCTTATAGAACTGGGCTAGGGTTGTATGTGGGCAGCTCTGGCCACAAGCTAGTGGGCAAGCCTAGGGTCTCAATATGTACTACTTTCTCCTCTAGTTCTACATGAGAACCAGCTGACCCACACAGACTTGAAGCCAGAGAACATCTTGTTTGTGAATTCTGAGTTTGAAACCCTCTACAATGAGCACAAGGTAGAGCAGTGACTGGGTGGGCAAGAGTGTGGCCCTGCTCCAAGGTAGGTCATCTACCTGGGCAGACTGACCTAGCTGGCCTGCCTTGCATTCAGAGCTGCGAGGAGAAGTCAGTGAAGAACACCAGTATCCGAGTGGCAGACTTTGGCAGTGCCACATTTGATCACGAACATCACACCACCATTGTGGCTACCCGGCACTATCGCCCACCTGAGGTGATCCTTGGTGAGTGGCTTCATAGCCTCCAGTATTGTTTACTCTGGGCAGTTGTCAGAATGAATAGCTGGATGTGGTGGCACACACCTCTAATCCAAGTTTTTAGAAGGCAGAAAAGATCAGTTTAAGCCAGCCTTGGCTACATAAGACCCTGTCTCAAAGTGAGGCAGGCGGTAAACAGTACCGATCAATCTGCTGCCTAAACTGGACAATATGCAAGACACCAAGGTAGACTTGGTTAGTCAGAAACAGCCTTGTTAGTGGGGCTTGGGCAAGAGCTATGCAGCTTCCGGGGAATGTAGGGTGTTGAGTCTCACATCTTGCTATCTTGGCTTACAGAGCTGGGCTGGGCACAGCCCTGTGATGTCTGGAGTATTGGCTGCATTCTCTTCGAGTACTACCGTGGCTTTACCCTCTTCCAGGTATAGTACTGGGTTGGTGGGCTGTAGGACACATGGTCAAGAAGCTGTGTGGTTAAGGAATTGATATCTTCCATCCCTACCAGTTCATGTGAATCTAGACTTAAGGGCTATATTGCTCAGGGGAAGGAATCAGTTAAGAGTCTAAAGCAGGTAGGGAGGATTTCATCTAGGACAAGACTGGGTACAAACAGATTCTGTCTGGGTAAGAACTTATCATAGGAATCCTGTGGCATGAAGAACCAACCTGGTGTGCAGTCAGCCAGCCAGGTCCACCTATGGGGCTGAAAAACATGAGTTCAGCCCTGGTTCTAGGCCTGTGGGATGCCACCAGGTTGTGTTGAGACAGTTTTCCTCTCCTGGAGTGGGAAGCTCTTGGCCCATCTTTTCTCACCTTTTACTCTTCCAAAATGGGCAGAAGTTGGACTTAATTCTTACTTGCTCTATCCCTGATCTTCTGCAGACCCATGAAAACAGAGAACACTTGGTTATGATGGAGAAGATCCTAGGGCCCATCCCATCACACATGATCCACCGTACCAGGTAAGAAGTCTCCGTGGCTCTGGGTCAGCTGGGTACCAGAGATATAGCCTTTGCCAAGTATTCCTGTGGTTCTCCCAGCTCTTCATAGCCTTTATTACTGTATGTCCTTCAAACCTGTCTGGTAAAAGCTGTTGCCCCAACTAACCTTTGCAGGGTCAGGCTTACACCTATTTTTTTTGTCCCTGTTGCTACCTGAAGACTGCCAGGAACCACTTTTTCCCCACCTAAGCCCAGACCTGAGGGCTCTGAGGGCTTCCACTCCTTGATTCCTTTTTTTTCCCCTTGACTTTCCAGGAAGCAGAAATATTTCTACAAAGGGGGTCTGGTTTGGGATGAGAACAGCTCTGATGGGCGGTATGTGAAGGAGAACTGCAAACCTCTGAAGGTCAGTTTCTGGCTCCCCCAGCTCAGCTCATGCCAAGGAGACCCTAGGCATTGGGCAAACAAGCAGCAGAGACAGGATGGGCAGCCAACAGTTGCCTGATCATATCAGTTTTCTGTGAGGTAGCACCCAAGACTACTGGGTACTTGCTTTCTGCAAGCTGCCTTTGCATCCTTAGCCTTGCCCCTTTCCACAGGGGGTTGAGCATGTAATGGGGAACACACCAGAAGAGCCAGCTGTCAGACTGCTGCTTCCTGTCCCCTTCTCTTCTCTGAATTTCGGGAAGAACTAGGCAGGACACTGGCAAGTGGGAGGGAAATCCTAGATGTGGTCAGGAGGATTAAACTGTAAACTGTTATTTGGTACCTGGACAAGTGCATTTTGCAGAGGTGATTTCTACCCATCCATCAGAACTTTGCATGTGGTGTAGAAGCACCAACCCAGCAAGATCCCACTTGGTAGCCTAAGTTCTGAGCATGAAAGGAAAGGAGCTGTTCTGTCCTGGAGGGCAGAAGTAGTCCTCCAAGGAGGCATAGCTGCCTTCTTGACCTATCCCAGCAAGGCATCCCAGAGGCAAGGGGACTGCGGTGGCTTCCCCCAACCCTGCCATCACACTGAGGCACCTTGTGTCCTTGAGCAGAGTTACATGCTCCAGGACTCCCTGGAGCATGTGCAGCTGTTTGACCTGATGAGGAGGATGTTAGAATTCGACCCTGCTCAGCGCATCACACTGGCAGAAGCCTTGCTGCATCCTTTCTTTGCTGGCCTGACCCCTGAGGAGCGGTCCTTCCACAGCAGCCGTAACCCCAGCAGATGACAAGTGCAGGCCAGCATATGAAGAGTTGGAGAGCTGGACTGGGCTCCTGGCCCCTTTTCTCCAGCCTCTCCCACTGGCCTCCGAGCCAGGGCCACCGATGAACAGTGCAATGTGAAGGAAGGCAAGGAGCCTGCAAGGGACGGGGGGATGTGGTGCCCAGCTGCCAGAAAGCACAGATTGGACCCAAGCTATTTATATGTTGTAAAGTTATAATAAAGTGTTTCTTACTGTTTGTAACCCCCTGGTACCAGTGTGTCCATCTCCAGGCTCCTTGCCTTCTCCCTTCTCTGACTGACTTACTAATAAAGTCTTTCTTAGCAGCTCAGCTTGTGGAAAGCTAAGTGTGCGTTGGGCAAGCCAATGAGTAAACTGGAACATCTTCTAGGGCAGCAGTTCTCAACCTGGGGGCCCAACAACACTTTCACACAAGTCACCTAAGGCCATCAGGAAACATAGATATTTCTATTATGATTCACCAGTAGGAAACTGTTATGGTTGGGGCTCATCAATATGAGGAACCCCATATTAAAGGGTTAACATTTGAAAGGTTGAGAGCCACTGCTCTAGGATTTTAAGTAGAGCACTTTTGGCAACAGGATAGCAATGAGCAATGACTTGCCAGACCTAGAAGGCTCTTGCATCTCTCAGTCCCGAGGGTATATGTAGCATGCTACAGCTAGACAAGCAGAATCTGGCTTTTCCTTAGTGTCACTAGTTACGAATGTTACTGTGTACATGCCCAGCAATCACGGTGATCAGGGTAGGCTCCTAAGATTTGGGGAAACAGCACTTCTTCACACTCTACAAAGCAGTTGAGACAGCATGGAACTCACTTTATTGTAGTGCTGGCTTTGGGTTTCCCAAGACCTGCATGAGTTACTGACATATATGACCACTTGACTGAAATCAGCCACTGGGCAGGGACTTCCAAAAAGAGTTGCAGATAGGAGTAAAACAGTTTCAGTAACTCAAGTTGGGGCGTTCAGGCCAAGGGCAGGTAAAAGAGGGAGAGGCTTCTCAAAGTCTTACCACCTCCAGGGTCACCATAACTACCTGATGCTAGCCATCTTCAGGACCAGAGTTCTGCCTTATATGTGTCTAGTAACCTGTTAGTGGCTGCTTGCTGTCCCAACTGTAACCCTGCATTCAGAGAAGAGGCCTAGCTTGAAAGTTACAAAGTCCCAGTCCTCTGGCCTCTTTCCTGCCGCTGGAAATAACTTGAGAGAAAAGAATGGAAGGAAAGGAAAAGCTATTATCTGTCGGGGCCAGGTTCCTACAAAAGAAGTGATAGCCTGAAATCTACAGTATCAGGGTAGTAAGCCCATCTGCATGTCTGCCTATGCCCACCAGTGATGGGCACAACAGAAAGAACCATGTAGGGGGAGAGCTTCAAAGTACAAATACTTTGTAAAGGTCCCTGCTAAGGCTCCAGGCATGGTTCTATCCTACTAGCCTGTAGGGCCAAAATCCAGGAAGATCCCAAGGATAATGCCCTAGGATCTGAGCAATGTGATGTTCCCATGGCTGAGCCCATCAGCAAGGTCAGTCATCCAGAACTAGGTTCATTTTTGGCCATGTTTGAGACAGACCTCTAGTCCCAAATCTGCACACAGGGGAGGGCAACTATAAAGGATTAAAGCCCAGACATACAAACATAAGAGTGAAACCATGGCATTGGGGGGGGCATTTCCAGAGGCAGGCAGAGGGGAAACAAGGAATATTATTTATGGGTAAGGAGGAGGTAGGAAGTGATGGTAGGACAGAAGCACCAAGGAGCCTCCTCTGGCTCAGCACCAAACTCCCCAGGGTCTCCCTAGTACTGAAAAGCTGCATCCTGAACATCTGGCCCCCAACTAGGAGGTGGGCACAAACCTCTGTTAAAGATGACAGCAAAGCAGACAGCCTAGAATCTCACCACAGTCATCCCAATACACTCCCCAGGAAAAGTTCCAACATAAAACTGGAACATTTCAGGAGGGTCCAAAGCGTCCAAACAAACTTGGGTGGCACTGGGGGAAGGCAGAGACAGCACTCTCAGGACCTAGGAGATCACAGGTCTGCCTTCTGGATAGCTGCCATGCAGCCTGATCTACATGATTAGAGTAAGGGTGAGCTGGCTGGCTGCAGGGCCAGAGGAAGCATGGAAAAGACAAAGCCTTCTGAAATGAGGTGGGTGAGGCTCCAATAGGCCCTGGTCTACCACAGGGTGCCAGCCCATGCCCAGTGGCTGTAAACCTGAAACAGTCTTAGAGCTGCCTATGTCTGTAAACAAAACCCCACTTGAATAGAGGCATGGTAGGATAGAAAAGATGCCTGGAGCCACTGGTCTGTCCCTGACATGCATGCCAGTGGGAAAGCCTTCCCTGATTAAGGGGAGGTGGCAGGCAAGTTTTAAGTATGTTTGTGTTCTCTCATATAAGAAACAAACCCAAAAGAGAATCTATAAGGTCCACAAAGCTTCACATCCTTAAGGCGTCCGTTGTTGGGTTTGGCAGCAGAAGTGCAGGGGAATATAGGGTCCAGCTGCCAAGAGCCCTCTATGCAGAGTGCAGGGGAATGACAAACTTGCAGCCAAAGGGTGAATGGTAGTTGATGCCAACCTCCTGGAAGACCTGCTGGGGAATGCCAATGTCACACAAATAGACTCGGCCTGCGTGCTCCCCCAGTGGCAGAGGCAGGCCCAGTGCCAGGGACCATTTGGCATCAATGCCCTGTTCCACTTCATGCACCGGAGGGTCTATGCTGAGCACTGGTGCCCGGTTCTGGTTGGCCCAGGCCACAGCTGCCTTGTACCAGGGCTGATCCCGCAGGAAGGCGTTCTCGGGGCAATCCAGGCAGTTGATAACCAGGTCCACAGGGCTGGTAGGGAGATCTGTAGATGGAAACAATGCAACTGAACATTCCTGGAGCAGACAGCAGGCCGGACCAGGGTTTATGGCTCTATGAGATCTGGTGTTTGAGGTGGCACCAACTCTAATATTAGCCTCTCCAAAGGCCAGACTTCTCAAGAGCATGAGGCCCTCATCACCTCTGCCTTGCAGATAGGGCTTTATATCTGACTAACCCTGCAGATGCTACAAGTTCAGAGATGCTCTGGTCCATTATCTGTCTAGTTGGAAATAGGTGTTTGTACGCAAAAGGCTGGCCTGTACATCCCACTCCAGCCAGCCTGCCCTTCTCTGGGCGTTCTTTTTACAAAGGGATCCTCTACTCAGCCCTAACTTAGTAACAGGGAAAAAAACGATCTCTGTTCTCCCAGCACTTAAAAGGGCTTCTCTACTAGCCAGTGAGATGGTTCAGTGCTTGTTGAAAGCACTTGCATTCAATTCCGATGACCTGAGTTTGACTCCCCCCAGGACCCACAAGGTGGAAGAGAGAACCAACTCCTCTAAGTTCTCCTCTAGACCACACACATGCCACAGCATGTGCACACATACACACAAACTTTATTAAAATGTAATAGCAATGTTAAAAAAAAAAGCCTCTGCTCTTGATTAGGCTGCAGACAGTGTGAGAATAGGAAGTCTCAACATGTATGCAAATCGTGGATTACCTGACAGGGGCAAAGACTCAACTGTAGGGTCATCATCCCCAGGCCAGCCTCCTGAAGCATCTGCCTTAGGAAGCTTTTTAGACAGTTAGAAGGAGGACTGGCTGGAACCTAGCACTGCATCAGGGATTGTAATTCATCCTAGCACTCAGCCTACAGTTAATAGCATCGCTCAATTAGAGGTTCACAGCTTCCCTCCTTAAAAACGCATCAGTATAAAGTTCCTGTGGGCCATGAATGGCTTGAAAGATTAAGAATGGAACCCTTTGTGTGTACACAGAAGCCTGCAGTTCTGGTCTAGGCTCCTCCTGACTTGTCATGTGGCCTCTAGCAAGGTCTTTCCCTCTTGGACCATCTTTGCTCCAGCCCTTACCCTATTATCTCTTAAGTCTGAGACACTGTTCCTACACCAAAACTGTGCTTTCTAAATATATCTGGCCTCCACACTGCTAAATCTAATTCTCAGTATTCCCATGAATTAATTTATAACTTTTTCCTCCACCTGGCTTTCAGCTACACAGACCACTGCACCTCCCTCTCCCTCCCTGACTGCTCCTGCCCATCTCCATAACTTCAGAAACAAATTACCTAGAGGAAGTAGCCTGGGCCCTACCCTTTTCCTGCCACACAGAGAGATCTGGACACCCAGTAACTCATTCCATAAATATATATGGGACAGGTACTTTCCCAGTTATGGGAATAAACATGGCAATGATTATTCCTCTGCCCTTCTTCCCTTTTCCTGGCTATTTTCAGCTTCCATATCCTTCAATACCTGAAACTCCAGGCTGGACCCTTCCTTTTACTACAGAGGCACAAAACTCCCTGCTTGGCAGCATCAGTCCCAACCCCTGAACACTTTACTAACATCTAACCTGAGGTGTTCTTTCTCTGCCAAATCCCACTTCAGAGCAGGGACTCAGGCCAAAACATTTAGAGTATATTCTCTCTCTCTCAGATCTATTATTTTATGTGTCTGCATGAATATGAACCACTTGTGTGGAGGCCAGGAGAAGACTGTCAGATACCCTAGAACTGGAGCTACATAGGGTTTTGAGCTGCCATGTGGACTGAATCTAGGATTAAAGCCATGCCTTGCCGCATCCAGCTGGGTAAATAGATTTAAAAATCATTGCCATGTTTATTCCCATAACTGGGAAAAGTACCTGTCCCATATATATTTATAAAATGAGTTACTGGGTGTCCAGATCTCTCTGCGTGGCAGGAAAAGGGTAGGGCCTAGGCTATTTCCTCTAGGTAATTTAGAGAGCCCTTAGAGCAGAACATTGCGTGTGCATATGTGCATGCATACGTACACATGTATTTCCCCCAGATAGATTATCACTGGCCTCAAACTCAAGAACCTCCTGTCCCCAAGTCGAGTGCTGAGATGTCACCACCATTTTGAACTAATGCAGAAAATTCTACCCAAGTGATGCTTTTCTACTTAGCACCACCAGATGGCACCACCAGACTGTCATGCTACTAAGGAAGCAGAAACCCTTGCCCAATACTTGGGCACTTATTTTTGTTTTGAACCTAGGTCTTTAAACAGAAAGAGCTACTCTCCAATGCCAATGCTCACCTCTTAGGCTAGACACTTGTTGCCCTTGGGTTTTGCTGAAGAGAGACAGTTCATTGGTGATAGACTCCAGCATCTTGACAAAGTTGGGCAGGAAGAGGATGACTTGCACATCATGGTTGGCTAGGTGCCTCCCACAACTGATACCCTGAGCCCCCTTCACATGGGGCCCACACAGCACGGCTACTGTAGGCCTCTGGTGGACATTCTTAGGATTCAACCTAGAACACAAAGCGAAGAAGCAATTTCTGAACACAGACTGGATAATCCCTTAAGTCCCCAACACAGAAACAAGTAACTGTTGCTCTCAGAGGCACCCCACTCTCCACTGCTGACCAAGTCCTGGGTCCCAGAGAAACCCAAGTCCACTACAAACCTAACAGGCCTGTAGTATGGCCCTCACTGCTTATTCTTCCCACTAGGAGTTCACCCAGAACAAGTAGCATAAAATCCTGTTTGCCAGAACTATATTCTGACCCAAGAATGTCTTCATGTTAGATCTGTTAGATCCAAAACTCCATGTGGCAGAATTGCTCCATCTCTGACCCCCAGACCAACAAGGTCAGGTTCCTCATTCTTTCGTGGAGCTGTAAGGCTCTTTCCAGCCTGTGCTCAAACTATGGCCTCTGGGCAAACAGTGCTTTACTTTCCAGACTCTGAGCAACCTTTTCTTTTAGTTCAGACCAAGGCTCTAAGCTCTGTGGGGATTACCCTGACTTATGCTAGTTGTTTTCCCTTTCCTGACCCTTATTGTCTTTGATTATTTGCCAATCCATGTTTGATTTCGAGGTGCCAATAATCTGATGAGGGCAAGACTGTAGATGACTCCTAGATTTTCTGAAGGAGCTGTGGGAGCAAACGGATGAAAAGCAATCCCCAACACATAGGCATTCTCAACTGAGACTAGAAACCAGGGAAGGACCTGCCTTGCAGAAGGCAGTTACTTGTTTTCCTGCTAGTCAAAATTGTCATGCCACTGGTTCAGATCAGCTCTGGAGGGGCCCATATCAAAGGCAGAAAGTAGAGGAGAGGGAAACTGCAAGACTTAGGGGTGGAGCAGTGCCAAACTCGTCCCCCACAGGGAAGAGGATAGGTATTGTGAAGACAAACTCCCTTCCCAAAGACACTTGGGAGAACTTAGTACCATCGTCTCCACAGACACCAAGTTAGTCACAACCCCATTATCTCTGCCTCTAGACAGTGTTTCTCAACATGTGGGTCATGACCCCTTTGAGGGTTATACAACCCTTTCACAGGGGTCATATATCAGAAATTTACATTACGATTCTTAACAGCAGCAAAATTATAGCTATGAAATAGCAACGAAAATAATTTTATTATGGTCAACATGAGGAACTGTACTGAAGGGCTGCAGCATTAGGAAGATTGAGAACCACTGCTCTAGAGGAAATAGACTACTTCTCCCTTCAGACAGAAACTGCAGAGTGCTGGCACCTAACTCACAGGTGCTGCTTCTCCAATGGGCTTTCCCTCACCCATCACAAGCCTTCACCAAGATGAAAGTGACAGGTGTCTAGCACCCACATCACCTTTGCAGAGTGGAGATCCGGCGCCCAGTACACCAGCAGTGTTGTGTTACCTGGGCAGTCCTTTCAAGCTCTGAGCCATAGTTTGCTCCTCTTAAATCATGGGGCTGTAATATTTCTCTTCAGTGTGAACCTCTGAGCAGCACATAAAATTCTGTTGTGGAAAACAGCACTTGACACACACAGTGCACACAGACAGAAACAGTGTCTGGCTCCCAAAGGCCTATTAACAACTGCTACAAAGGACACAGATGGGTCTCCTGGGAAGCTCAGACTAAGAAAAACACTAGTCACAAAAAGCTAGCTAGAGAAGAGTGCACTGGTGAGGACATGCATAGCATGCCCATGCTATGGTTTCCAGATGGCTCCAAAACCCTTTTCCCCAGGGAACTCATTCCAAGACATACCCTAGTGGCTATTCTGAGCATAGTGTGTGCAACAAGCTATCCCTCCTTGGGAGTCTCCTACCCTCTTCCTATACAGGAACATCAGAGACCCTGTACAGCAAACAGGCCCAAGCAAAGCACAAGGGGGAACAAATACTCATAACTCTATAAGCAACAAGTAGGGGCCAGAGTGAAATTCATCCATCCTGGATCAAACTTGCTTTCGTTGAGATGCTTCAGAGCCAGGAGACACTGTGCAGCCAAGCGCAGATGGAGGCGTCCTAGACACTCCTTTCTGCTTCTGTCACGACAGTGACTCAATGCATGTCCTCCAGACTACCCAGGCTACAAGAGGGCGGGAGGAGAGTGTGCTGTGTTGTCACTGGTGTGTGCGGTGTCAAACACAAGGTCTAGTACATACCCATTAGTGAGACCATGCTCTGCTTCTAACAATGAACTTGGGCAGGCAGGAACTATCTCCTCTGCTAGGTTTTTAGGGTGTTTCTAGAGGTTTCAGGTATGGTGCTCAAAACTGATGTGCTTCCTAGTAAAAGGCTGAGTGTTGAAGCCCAGATCTTGGGAAGGTCTTTCGAAGTCAGGTTTGACAATTAGTAGGGAGCTCAAAAGCCCAGACAGCTGCTGTCAGCAAGGAAGGGAGGGTAAGGACTTCCAGGAGATCGGTAAGAGAAAGGCAAATGGAGACATGTGCCCTAAGGGAGGCTCACAGGAGATGAGCAGTGACTGCCTGGTAACAGGCCCTGTGTGCATGTGAGGTGCTGTGGGCTGACCAGGCAGGACATCATCAGCCCACACTCAGCAGTGTCACTTACCTATTTGGTCCTCCGAGGAGAGTCAGTGCCATCTGACTGGCACACACACCAGTCATCTCAAGTCTCCGCTCTAGGGTCAGCCCATGCTTCTCAGCCACAGATAACAGCTTTTTATGTAGCTCATAGGAGACACTTGGGACCACCAGGCCAGAGTCTGTGGTTAAAAGAGGCAAGAAGCAAGGGAAAATTATTATAAGAAACCAGGCTTAAAAAAAAATGTGGGCATTCTATGCAGATTCTGAGATAGGATCTCTCATGTAGCCCAGGCTTAAACTTACTATGTAGCTAAGGATGACTTTGAACTCCAAATCCTTTTTCCACCTCCTAAATGCTAAAATTAAAAGTGAGCACAGCCACACCCAATTTATTCAATATTGAGAACTGAACCCAGAACTTTATGTGTGCTAGGCAAAAACTCTACCAAATGAGCTATATTCTAGGCCAAATGTCAACTTTTTAAGACTCAGCCTTGCAAGGCATGGTGAAGCATGCCTTTAATCTCAGCATTCTAGAGGCAGAGGAAGTCAGATGTGAGTTTGAGGCAAGCCTGGTCTACTAGTGAGTTCCAGGACAGTCAGGGCTATGTAGAGAGCCTGTTTTAAAAAAGAAGACCAAGCCTCACCTGATTCATGCTCTTCCCTGAAGCGAAGGCATGCTTGAGAAGTAAATGACAACTTATACACAACTTGGTCTAGATTAGTGTTCTCAACCCACGGTTCGAATGACCCTTTCACAGGGGCATCTATGACCATGGGACAACAGATTTTTATATTATGATTTATAACAGTAACAAAATTACAATTATAAAGTAGCACCAAAAATAATTTTATGGTTGGGGTCACCACAACAGAAGGAACTGTATGAAAGGGTCGCAGCATTAGGAAGGTTGAGAACCACTGATGCAGATCAACACACAGCAAGGAGGAATTTGCCCTCTCTCCTTAGCCACTACGCATAGGTGCCCCAGCAATCCATCACAATAAAAGAGAACATACTTTCCCCAAAGTGGGGGGAAAGTCACCCTGGACTGTAGAGCTTTCCTCATAAATAGGCTGCTCCTCTTTCCCAAGAATTGGAACAGAAAATAATGCCCGTTCACCTTTCTGAACACTGTTATTCTCATCAATTTCTTGGCAGGAAGTTCCACCCATTTGCTCTCTGTTTCCTCTTATTTCTTTCTTCCGCTTAGTTCTTCCTCTTAGCTTAAGGAAATTTAGACAGCAACTTGTTTTCTCAAATGTCATTTTCCCCCTATTTGCATACTACCCAACCTTCTGGCCACAGCAAAACAACTGTCAGACTACTTAAATGAACATTTTGTTTCATTCCCCAGAAACAAAATTCTAACAATTCCATCTGGCAGCTAGTATACTTGGAAAAATTTATGTGGTGTACTCACATACATACATCTGCAGACCAGTGACACTTCAGAGAGCGGGAAACCAAGCAAAAGAAGAAATACCAAAGTAAAAACTTGTGATCTGAAGCCCTTGCTTTAATGCCATCTTACAAATGCCAAAGCTGGACTGGACACAGAGGATCAGACCTACTGCCAAAGAAGACCATTTAGCTTCCCTGTCTGAAGAAACAAACATGGGCTCTGGGCTCGAGAGACAGCTCAGAGGATAAGAGCATTGGCTACTCTTTTCTGAAGAGTCAGGTCTGAGACCAATACCCTCATGACAGCTCACAACCATCTATAACCTCCAGTTCCAGGGCATCTGACACTCTTTCTGGCTTCGGTGGGTATTGTATATACATGGCACACACATACATGCAGGCAAAACATCCACACATGTTTAAAAGACAAAACCAACAATAAAACAAGCTCTAGCAAGTTATCAGAAGATTGCCTACTGGCTGTGTCTGGTATTTTAGATTCTGTCTCCTCAATTACATTGGACTGTGAACTCCATGCAGGGAGGTGACCGTTTTAAATCAGTAGCCATGGTTTCCAGAACGTGTTAGCTTGTTGCATTTCCATTGTCAAGACAGGTAAGGCCTCACCAACTGGTCAAATGTATAGACACAAACCTCATGCTATTTATGATCTGGTCTAAAAACAGAAGTTTTCTTGTGGATCATTGCTCCAGCATTCTGCTTAGAAAAACTTGCCTGCCCCGTTGGTCATTTCTAAAGGAATCTATTTTTCTTTTTTTTCCTTTTTTTTTTTTTGAGACAGGGTTTCCCTGTGTGGTTCTGGCTGTCACAGAACTCACTCTGTAGACCAGACTGGCTTTGAACTCACAGAGACATTACCTCCTGAAAATGGGATTAAAGGTGTGCACTATCACTGTCCATTGAGAAATTTCTTTTACTTCTATCATGAATTCAGTCCTGACTGATTACCCAAACCAGACAAAAGGAGGCTCTTGTATGTTTTAGCAATAGGAACCAAGCAGAAAGCCCAATTCTATAGCATTCAGGTCTGTGTCTCCTCAAGTGAAGGAAGACCAAGAAAGGCATAATAAAAAGTGCCCAACACTTGTCAAAATAAATTATCAGTTGAGTGCTTCTACCTGCCCAACCCATCTCTGGTATGGGCAGAGGTGACCAACAGCACTGTTCAAGCACCGACTCTCTTCCTATCCCTCTCTAAAATTTAAGTCACTGGTGTTCCAGGCACTAAGGCTGAGGGTGCAGTCTGACCGTATACATCAAAACTCGACTAAAACTGCCATTTTTTATGGCCTATTTTAGACAGGCACATACTAGTAGAACTAACTCGGAAGCCCTGAGAGGCTGAGTTTCCTGTAAGGACTAGTCATACAGTCATATATCTATGTACTTCAAAAGCCTCCTTCCCTATAGAGCCATGAGAAGTAGAGCTTTCCCTCAGCCTGCGCTCCTTCACCTGTTTACCCAAACTGCTACTGTTAGGTTTATAATGGAGTGCTCTGCCACCCTATAAATCAAATTTTCAAGTCTGGCTCTTGTGTTGTACAGACAGGAATCTCTCTGGGAACAAGTAGATCCATTTTCAGCCCATTCTCGCCTCATAGCCCTGAAGAATATGAATAAAATTCTGGGAATCGGGGAAACAAGCACTCCCCACTCTAGGAGAAGCTACTACAGCTGGAAACTGAATCTCCTACCATCTCCCCTGGTCTGTGCAGAAAGGAAGGGGACTGCTGATGGGCTGGCATATTTCTATAACTAGAGCGAGAGAGGCTAGAATCCTCTTTCCTGAAGTCATGTGCTGGGGACTTTATGAGAGCCTGCTGTTTGCTTCTCCAAAAGGAACACACAAGAATCACACAATATTCCTTTTAAACATTATAAAGCAAGTTCAAGAAGCTGGACTTGCTTATCACAAACAGTCAGGGGGAATAAAATAAGCTGCAAAGGAAATGAAGCAAGAACATAGCGTGTATACTGCAAACAATAACACTGGCAGTCTGAACATGGTCCAAGTCTAATAATTAATTATGTTTGGGTTGGAAGGTAGATCTTTATTGTTTAAGAATCAAGGCAGTCAATCAGTTTCTAGGTTTCTCTGGATATTAGTATGCATTTTACAGTGGTACTGAAGTAAGAAAGGGGGATATAACTATGCAATCTGTGACAAGCAGAGCACTCAAAAGGCTCCATTAACCTCTAGATAGCAAGGAAAACAACAAGCACAGACTGCATGAATGGAAAGGGGGCTCCTCCTGCATTGCTCATTTCCACAGCGTGGGGCTGGGTCGTCTCCTTCACAGGACCCAGGAGCCCAGTATTGCATGTATCTGTCCTTTCTCACACTATCATTTATGCATTCTCCATTCCAATCCACATCACTTCAAGTCTTTCTCTCCTTACAGACTACAGACGTCCTCATATTCTCCATGACCCAATCTGGAAGCATCACGTTCAAGCTTCCCCTCTCATCCATCCAGGTCTAGCCTTTCTCCTGCCTAACCAGACTTTTACAACAAAGTGCCTCTCAATGTAGCATGATCTTCACACAAATATGGTCCTTTAGTAGAACGGTTCTGTGCTCTATGTCTCATGAACAAGGAGCACAGCTCCACTGATGGGCATGAGATTTCTCTAGGTCTGTAAACTGAGTCTATTCTGTGGCAGTCCCAAAATGGGGCTCTGGGAGGAGGTAGCATACTTTCTGTGATTCAAAACCACCTGCAAATTAGTAACTTCAGACTAGCAATGTATAAGTAGCCCCCGCAGATTATATGAAATCTACCACAAAATGCAATGTAGCATCAAGAGGGATTGTTAAAAGAAGCCTAGAGATATGCAACACCAAACATTCTCCTGGCACACAAGCCTTTATCCTGGCTGCATCTATCTCTCAGCCTTCGCCTCACACACGCACCACCTCTGTCAGGCCTCAGTACACCCTTACTTCCAGTCTCTACTCCAACAGTCCTAAATACCTTAGCCTCTTAGCTCCCCTCTCATCGCATTAGTTTTTCTCAATCTTTACTTTAAAACATTTTATTATATGTACTTATTTGTGCACACATGCAATGGTGAAGAAATCTTGTGGGAGTCAGTTCTTACCATTATGTGGGTTCTGGGGATCAAACTCACATAAGCAGACATCAGATAAGTAATTTGTTGTTGTTGGTTTGTTTTTTGAGACAGAGTTTTTCTGAGTAACAGCTCTGGCTGTCCTGGAACTCACTTTGTAGATCAGGCTGGACTTGAACTCACAGAGATCCGCCTGCCTCTACTTCCTGAGTGCTGGGATTAAAGGCATGTGCCAGCACCACCCAGTTCAGACCAGAATTTTTACATTTAAGTAATACACCAAACATAGAAGTTGTATATCTTAATGTGGTACCACGTAATCTTCAAAAAAATACGGAGGCTGTGTAGTGTTTAAACCTAGTGCTGGACCCGAATGCTACAATACCAACCTGCCAGGCAAGATGTGCCCACTACTTTAATAGTGGCAAAGAGGTTATAGGGTAACCAACTCCTTTCTGATGGGATCTGAGACCTTCTCCACAGGAGGGGACATCACACCTGGTAATGTAAACATGATTTAAAGCCCAAGGCTTTGGAGGTCCTAAGCCCTAAGGGGAACCTACTACTGATAATTTTTAGTAAATGGACATGTTGTCAAATTGCCTATAGACAGAAGTTTCTGTTCCACCTGGTTCTGCAGCCATTCAGTCCCAAAGAAAATTAGATACAAGGTTCTTGTTTTGAAAAGGAAAAAGGGGGATAAAGACATGACAGGATAAAAGTAGATTATTGAATCTACTTTTGAAAAATAACTACTAGTTTTAAATGTTTAACATTTTATTGAACTTTTGTATATTGTATACAAATTTGAGATTAATTTTGTTAGCACATACTGTACATACATTTATACAACTCATTTAGCAATGCAATACAAATTTATAGTCCTTGAAAGTTAGTATTACCAACTGTTTAGGATAATAAGGAAATATAGGTTAGTAATTAGTCACCCATGTCAGAAGCCTCACAACTTCTGTAACTGTAACTGACCAAGGACATATGCACCCACATGCACTCACATGCACACACACACACTCTAAACTTTTTCTTTAAAGTTAAAAGTTTCCCCAAAAGGAATGGTTATGAATACAAAAGAATTTATCAAAACCTGAGGCAAAAAGAATTTGAATGACTCTCAAGTAATTCTTGATCAAGTCACCTAACTTCAACAGAGATGATAAAAATAATGAACTCAATAGTACAATCTCACAGAGATACCATAAAATCATATGATGTGAGTACTTCGAGTACTTTGAATGGTATTTGGATGTAGCTGCTCCTAAACCAGATGCCATCACCCATTTCAGCCACAGCTAAGCACCCCATTTCTATATTTGCATATTTACACATTTGGCTGCCCAGTACTCTACAGGTTCTGAGGTGACTGACTATTTAAGATATCTACCACCTAACGTCTGGCATTTAGTACATTCTGTAAACGTTGATGCTTTGAAATAATCTTTTTTTTTTTTAAAAAAAAAAAGTTTTATTTATTATGTATACAGTGCTCTGCCTTCATGTATACTGGCAGGCCAGAAGAGGGCACCAGATCTCACTGTAGATGGTTGTAGTCAACATGTGGTTGCTGGGAATTGAACTCAAGGACCTCTGGAAGAACAGGCAGTGCTCTTAACCATCTCTCCAGCCCCAACTTTGAAATAATTTTAATGAAGTAGACTTTGCAACGATACTTAAACTTAAGTATTTACTGAGTACCCAATAGGAACTTGGAATTGTGCAAGCTGCTTTTCAGTCTACTTTATTTGACAATGATCACCCCTCTCTACAGATAAGGGCACAGACTCATTAGCTTCCTACTGGCCTTATAATTCAAGATCCTTCTCAACGAAACTCACAACCACCTTCTCACATCTCTGTCCTCCAGAGTGGCAACTATACGTTTTTCTTTCTACAGATTCAACTACAAAGCAATGCAGAAGAAAAGAGGGGCAGACAACTCAAATCACAAAATTATGCACAGCTCTCTTAAAGTTAAGCCTCATTTTCTAATAAACATCCTCTTCTCAGCCTAGAAAATCCTGCCCATGAGCTTCTGTTCAGACTCTCAACCCCATCCTAAGCTTGCCTGCCTTTCAACATCTAGCACACATACTATCGGCACCCTCACACAGGGGATCTTTCCATCTATTACCCCCCATTCCTATTCCCATGCTGAGTGAGGGCCTTGAGCATGTAAGTCAAACTCCTGACTGCTAAGCTGGTCTACACACAGCTCTTTCTACTACATTCTCTTTCTTCTGCTTTTGCTTTTTTGAGACAGGCTTTCTCGGTGTAGCCCTGGCTGTCCTGGAACTGCTTTGTATGCCAGGCTGGCTTTAAGCTCAGGGATACACCTGCCTCTACCTCCCTATTGCTGGGATTAACGGTGTGTGCCACTATGCCTGGCTTCCATTATATTCTTAAGAGCAGGTTACAATAAGCACAGCAGTTTTTTTTCTCCTTGATGTTTGTGCGCTTGTGGGTGTGCATATTGAGGTCAGATGTTAACAATGGGTGTCACCCTCATTCACTATCTTACTCTTTAAGACCAGGTCTAGAAAAGACCCTGACACACTGGCTCCCTAGAAAACTCCAGGAATCAATCCTCCTGTCTCCACCTCCCCAGCACTGGGAATAAGGCATGTCCTGCCACACCCTGTGTTTTATGTGGGTACTGTGCTACCAAACTCAGATTAGATTCCCATGCTTACACAGTAAGCACTCTACTGACCGAGCAATCTTCCCAGCCCAAGCACAGTCTTGTGAGACCCAAATGGTCCTAAGTATGCATTTCAGAAAATTATAAAATTTGAGCAAAAACTATTCTATGGCACTTGCCAGTATTCTCCTGGGACTTCTTCACTGTGTGTGGTTCACTCACATACACACATGCAAACCATTTGTTTCCAGAGAGTTCTTAGCTCGCAAGTCCAGATCCAGGGATATCCTGACTCATTCGGGGGTAACTACTGAACATTATTATCTTACAGGGTAGGCCCAAGTTAGACTGTCTTACAACCTGTCACTGCAGAAAAATCAGCCATGCCAAAGGACCAGCAAAGGCTTTCCACAGAAATTTGAGTTAAACATAAACAAGGAAATTTAGTTGATTCCTGAAGAGCCGAATGCTTTTCAGTTCCAAATGTTAACAGCTGAGTAAGGCTGTCTGTCCAGAATATTTGGAGAAAAAATCTAGTTGACATACCTTTTTGTCTTGTGAATGTGGACAAGTTAAGAGAAGACTGTAGTATAAGAAGAGAAATCTGGGGTGGCAGGGGCTGGAGAGATGGCTCAGCAGTTAAAGAGCCCTGACTGCTCTTCCAGAGATCTTGAGTTCAATTATAAGCAACCACATGGTGGCTCACAGCCATCTCTAGAGGGATCTGCTGCCCTCTTCTGGCATAAAGGCGTGCATGCAGATAAAACACTCACATGAAATAAATAAATAAATTTTAAAGAAAGAAAAAGAAGTGAAATCTGATTAATAACAAACAGACTGTAGTTTCCAAAAAGTGTTGTCTCTGAAATGGACCAGTCTGATCAATAATTTGCAGAAGTGGCCTGGAGATACCTCCAGTCTAGGCTTGTGTCATTCATGTTTTTAATACTTAGTGCTGTCATTCTGCTCGTACCTACAGTAGTGAACGAGGAGCAACATGTTTGTTACCCATTTGGTGGTAGCTTTGGTTTTAGAGTTCTAACAGCTTGCTGCTGCTGTCCTCTATATTCATGCTAAGTGGTGCTAACAGCACATAGGCACTTATTTGGGAATTGCACATACTCCCCTTAGCAATCTTCTTTGCCAGCAGAGAGGGAGAACGTGTAAGCATACCTGAGTGCATGTTTATATGCATGAGCACGTGCCTATTATAAGAGAGCTGCAGCAGGAACAGGCAGTTGGTAGATGAGGCCAGCCTAGGCTACACTGTCTAAAACAAAACCCTAAAAACTAGCTGAGGTAGAGGCTGGAGCACTGGCTGCTCTTCTAGAAGACTGGGGTTGTAGTCCCAGCACCTACATGGCTGCTCAGAACTGACTGTAACTCTTCCAAGGGAATCCAATTCCTCTTCTGGGCCCCAAGGGTACTGCACACATGTATAGACATACATGCAAGCAAAACACCCACACATAAAATTAAAAAGTAAATCAATCTAAAAGGAAATCATTAAGGTAAGAGAAACACACTATAATACAGTGGCTTTCATAATTACAAAGGGACTACTTAGGTGAGATTTTAACCAAACTCTCAATGACCAAGGCTACTGGAAGATAAAGGCAGTAGGACAAACAAATTAATTTCCTGAAACTCCAATTTTAGCACATGAAATTTATCCATCTTCAATTCTTCGTGCATCAGCCAATAACTAGTAAACAGAGCTACATTTCTGGTGAAACAAACACTTATTAGGGAAACCAGACTTAAGATTAACACGAAGTCTGCCAGATATAGGACATAAAGGAACAAGTATTGAAACTGCCCCTCTACCATAGCTCAGTGCTAAGTTAGCCACCGTCCCCAACAGACAATATTACACCAATCGCCAAGTCACTAATTCCTGATGCAAGATGCTGACTTTCAAACAATTAGGTTTTCCTGTTTTAAGCAAATTCAAAAGGAAGAGTAGCCCAAGGTGGACTCAACGGAACTCACCTGTGCAAAACTCCTTGCTCACAATGTGTGGTACTGTGATTCTACGGTAGACGATAGGCTCTGATTCGAGGATGTTTTCGTCGTGGCGGTACCTAGCAGGCCGTTCATTTGGGACACCCCGGGAACGGGTGCCACTTCTCCTCTCATAGGTGTCAATCTCCTCAAACACAGCTGCCTTGTCAAAAAGGGCCAGGTTCCCCTCAAAGTCAAAATCTGTGTCTGGGATCTCCTCAATATCATCTCCAAAGCACTCATCATCTTTATTCTTCATTTGGCCATTTTTTAAACCACTTTTCTTTGGGGTTGCCTGATTTGGGTGCCTGCTACTAGACGACCCTGAGGGAAAAAAATAAAGATCAAAATCAGTGTGCAGGAATTAAAGGGAAAGGTATTTCTAAATCACATTAAGTAGCAAAAAAAGAGCAAGAGCACAAATCTTACACAGAACAATAAATTTGAAAACCCATTCAAATAACTAAACATGAAATGAGCAATACTCTTACAAATCTTAATCAGTGCTGCCTTTCATAAGGGAAGAGGTGATAACAGAAGCTTTTTGTCAATGAGGTCATCAATAAGCCCACTAAACTGGCCTTGAACTCCCAAACAGCTTGGATTACAGGTGTGCCCCACCAACAAGGCAACAGAAGCTTATCAAATGAGATCAAATGAGAAGTGGAACGGCAAGGCCAGAATGGCTGCTGCTACCAAAGTAAAAGAATGGTCTGCAGGAAGACATTGCTCAGAAAAGAATGGTCCGCAGGAAGACGTTGCTCAGTTCTTGTCCTCTGTGCACCCACCAAGGTCCTTTCTAACTTCATTTATTCTCAGGCTGGATCGCAGCAGGCAAGAATCCAGACAACAGATCCAGATAATCTGAAATGTCTTTCAGTCTTTGGCTACCACGGTCTCTTTTCTCAGAACTTTAGCTCTTCTATACATAAACATTGTCTGGACTATCAAAGACAAGTGATCACAGCAAAATAAACACCAAAACTGCAGCAACCAGCCACCCTATCTCTTAAACTTTCTTGGCTGCTGCATATCAATCAACACTACTCTAGCAATCAAAGAGAAAGCCCTGCAAAATTCTCCCAACCAATCATTCAGAGAACAAATGACACCCACACATACAGGTAGGTGACTCATTTCAGCTCAACTGTATTCACTTTTCATAATCTTTCAATGTGCCAAGAGTTAGAAGATCTTTAATCTAGTTTTGTCATCAAGATGTTATGTTATCTAGAAGCCGAGGAGATGGCAGTCATTAAAGTATGTGAGAGCAAACATGAGGACCTGACTTGGATCCCTAACACGGATGTAAAAGCAGGATGCAAAAGTGGGCGCATCTGTAACTGAAGGATTTCTGAGAGCTTACTGGGTGAGCCAGACAGCCTAGCCAAATCAGTGAGACCCAGGTTCAGTGACAGAAATTCTGTCTCAAAAATAAAACGGAAAGGGATGAAAGAGGACATCATGTTGACCTCTGGCACCCACATGCACATGTGGGTGTGTACGGGCATGCACACATGCATATAACCACATGAACACACACATGCACAATGTACACAAACAGTTATATAATCTGGGGATGGAGTTGAAGCCCAGACGGCAGAGTACTTGCCATGCATGCACTAACCCCTAGGTTCAATTCCTAGCACCCACAAAGACTGGAAATGGTGGGGCAAATCTGTAATCCAAGCACTTGAAGAAGCAGGACAGAAACTCAAGTTCATCCACTGGCCTAGGCTACATGAGATCTTTTTTTTAAAAACAAAAACAAAAAGTAAGAATTATGTATAATCTTATATTTGCTATTCAACATTCTAGGGCTTCAATCTCCATTAAGCAAAATGTTCACAGCACAGTTTCTAGGCAGTCAATACTGACAAATTAAGCAATACTAGCAAGGCCATTTAACATTATTCTGAAGAATATATTATGCAAATATAACTCAATGTTTTTCTAATGCCTCAGTATGGAAAAGCTGTGCTAGCAGGGAATATGTGACTTTGGTCTCTGAGGGAAAAAACAAAACATGAGGGGAAATAACAGAGAGGCACCATTAACTCAGATTGTAAACCCCTATAAAATAAGTGGTTTAGACTAAATTCCATTTTCAATTGTTTGCCAAACATTTAGTGAGAGAACACTGAGTGCTATAACTAGGTGCTATAACTGGGAATACACGATATATAATCAATACTAACTAAGGAAAAATAAAGTATACAAACAGTGAAAATTCAGCGTGGATTCAAATCTTAAAAGGTTTTTAGGTGTGTGTGTCCCTACAAGAGGAAGTCAGGTGACCTGATCTATCATGCTCTACCTTATTCCCTTGAGACAGGGTCTCTCACTGAGCCTGGAGCTAGGCTGGCAAGCCTCAGAGAGCCTCCTGTTTCTGACCCCCACCACACTGTGGTTATAGACACAGGATGTACTCAGATTTTGGTGCTGGAGATCTGAACTCAGGTCTGCATGCTTTCACAGCAAGTACTCTTACCCACTGAGCCCTCTCCTCAGGCCACGAGAACACAGAGCTGGATTAAGAACAGGAGAACAGGCATGAAACTACAAATACACCATTAGTAATATCTGTAGTTAAAGGGAAGAAAGAACAGGAGAGAAAGTCCAGCTCTCAAATGGTCACTGCACTGATTCAATATTAAATATTAAATCAACTATCCACTAGGAAACAGGCATGCAACCCAATTGCCTCTCAACCCCAGGTCCAAACAGGATAATCCACTGGGATGCAGAAGATGACAGAAAACATTTTATTCACTTTTAAGTAAAAATTGTGGGAAATTACACTTCATGAATTTAATATGCTGATGGAAACTGGCATCCTAGGAGGCTTCATGCCAGTAAAATCACTATCATTTCTGAGGTATCTGGAGAAAACACAATGTTCACTTACCTAACAAGTCTGTCCATGTTAAGTGGACTTACATAATTTTTTGAAAATGAAGTCTTTCCCTAGAACATGCTGTGCCATGTAGCCCAGCAACAATCCTCCTGAAATGCTAAGATTACATGTATGTACCATACATAATTTAAATATGCACCAATATTTAAATTATAAAGCAGGAATTGTTTACTGATGTGGACACATTCTAGCAACAGCACATATAGTTTGGTTGTTATACACACAAAGACTGCTGCATCACCAGGCAATAAAATCTTGAGTATACAGCCAGCTAATGACTGAAATATCATTATGGGACAAGGCTTTTTACATAAAGTTCACCTGTTTTTAACCCACACCCACACCACATTGTTGCTGCTATTGCTGTGTATGTGCTGGTATTCAGGATTGAGCCCATATTGCTTTTTTTTTTTTTTCCTCGTGGTTTTTTGAGACAGGGTTTCTCTCTCTGTGGCTTTAGAGCCTGTCCTGGAACTAGCTCTTGTAGACCAGGCTGGCCTGAATTCACAGAGATCCACCTGCCTCTGCCTTCCGAGTGCTGGGATTAAAAGTATACGTCACCACCGCCCGACTCATATTGCATATTTTAAGCAAGTGCTCCATCACTGAGCCGCACCCCTAGACTTTTCATCATTTTAGTTTTAGTTGAGATGTTTTTGGTTTTTTCAAGACAAGGTTTCTCTATGTAGCTTTGGAGCAGGTCCTGGAACTTGCTCTGTAGACCAGGCTAGCCTCGAACTAAGAGATCTGCCTACCTCTACATTCCAAGTGCTGGCATTAAAGGCGTGCGCCACCACCGCCAAGCATGAGACAGGGTTTTGTCAGGCATCCCGCTAGTTATCCTGTTTCAGTCTTGAAAATGTTGAGATTATAGATCTGTGCCATCATGCCCACATTGTCTTAACCATTTTGGAGGTTTCCTAGTGGTATCGAGATTTATGTTGGGGTAAGCCTCAATAAGCCTCTCAGGATTCAGAAGGATTATTACTATAGCAGGCAAAAATCTGACTAATAAGGTCTGAGGGTAAACGAAATAAATTAGCTACATAAATCTTTTCATCATGTCCTATTTATTCTTCTTGTGCTCTCTCCAATGCTTTCTCGATGTTTCCTTTGGATGTTTTTCTTCAATGTCCCTTGCTGTTCCTTGCTGTTTTACCCATCCCACAAGGTTTCCAGTTTATATATCCACACACAGTTAACAAGCACACTTTTTTTTTTTTTTTTTAGGGCTAACAGGATGGACAAAAGACTGAAGAGGTAGGCACCTTATGTCTCAGAAGGGGCATGACTGTGCAGTTGCCCAGCAGATACCAGAAGGATTAGGATGGAGTTTGCCCCTGGGCCAAGCATCCTGGTGCTGTATCTGCTGGCACCCAGGTGAGAAGGAATTTCTTTCTCTAGGGCTGGTTTAGTAACCCAAGCTTTTTTCCTATATATTTTAGGGGTAAAGGTACAAACAGTTAATTTCCTAGACTAAGACCTGTGTCAAATGAAAGGTGAAGGTAAGTACAGAATATTAATAGCTTGTTAGGACAGAGCAGAGGCCAGGAGGCTATACTCTCCTGAGTCGGCTGTGAGAGAATTCAGGGCCACCAGACCTGTTTATCAGTGAGAACAGACATACCGTCTCTCTGCTCAGTGCCTCCTGCTCAGGGCTCTTGTCAATAAGGATAACTGTGGAGGTCTAGTTTTTTGTAGATTTGACTAGAACAAAGGTTTGGCTGAGGCCGGGCGGTGGTGGCGCATGCCTTTAATCCCAGCACTCGGGAGGCAGAGGCAGGCGGATCTTTGTGAGTTCGAGACCAGCCTGGTCTACAAGAGCTAGTTCCAGCGCAGGCTCCAAAGCCACAGAGAAACCCTGTCTCGAAAAAGCAAAGGTTTGGCTGAGTGAATACTTTCATACCAGGGTCCCATAGTGTGGGGGAAAGTATACAATGCTGGGATATTTTGGGATGAATCCTATTATGAGAGAGAAAAACGTCATGATTTCATAAGATTTCTACAAAATTGACAGTCACTATCCAAAAGACAAGAGTTCCCAAAGCTTTGCAAATCGGGTTCTCCACCAGATCATACTCCTGTGGACCTGTCCACAGCTCTGTCAGCTGTACATTCACTGTATAACATTTGTGGCTCACATCATAGTGGTACCGGGGAGCAAGTTCAGGCACTGTGTTCATTAGGTACAAGTTAATATATAGTGTGTACTTAATATTGTGCAAGGTAATGAAAAGCTACTGAAATGCCAAGTACAAAATCAAAGAAAATAACCCTAGATGGCTGTAGAGCTTTCTCAGCATGCTGCCAAAACACCCCACCACAATAAATGGCAGCACGGTTCATGACAGAAAATGTTGTCTGCCCTAAAGAACTCTTACAAATTTAACTGACCCACAGCCGTTTGTTATCTGTTGCTTGTGTTCTCTCCACAAGACTATTCATTCAAGAGCCATACTCTAAACTAAGGACTATCTATTTTTCCAATACTGTCAATATTTTTCCAAGAAAAACACTGATTTTTTTTCCCAAAAATACTGAAAATTCCAAAAGTCAGGGGAAAATGACCAGAAAAATAAAACTTTTTTTTTTTAAAAATGAAAAGCAGGCAAAATAGTCATTTGTCTTAAGTCTCCCATTTCCTCATACTTGAATACAAAGTACACCAAAGTCCTTGGTGAATAAGCTTGCTCAGTACTTGGCTCACGGGGCCCATGGGTCTGGCCATGCATTAAGCAAACTGGCCTCTGGCCACTGAGAGAACAAGGAACTTCCCTTGGTAAAGATAAACAGCACTTCCCAGGCTTGTATACCTTTCAAACAAGTGCCAAGCATGTGGGACTGGAAGCTGGCCTTCCTGTGCCACTTTCCTGCCAGCCTTTGATACACAGGCCCTTTGGCCAGGACATTCTGTAACAAATCCACTGTTGTGTAACCCTCAGTGTCACTAATTGGCTTTCGTCACACACATTATAAAAGAAAACTTTGTCCTATACTTAAAGTTCTAAGAGTCACTATTTTCAGCTGACATGGGATTTGAAAAACATGATTTTCAATTTATTATTAGTGTATGTGTGCACATCTGCACCTATGACAGAATGCCCTTCAACTTCCACCTGTCAAGTGCATGCATAGCACCAAAATCCAGCATATGTGGCACTGAGGATCTAGCCAGATTTACATGCTAAGCATGCACTTTAGAAACTAAACTACATCGCCAGCATGACAAATATGATTTTTACCCACATAGTGATCTATACACTTAGTAAAACTGTAAGTGGTCTCCCTCTGTAACCTGGACCAGATGGTTGATCCATTCACCCATTTGGCAAGTTTTCTGACAGTCACAGAAACTATTCTTTAAAGCCATCCTCACCTAACCCAAGAAGACATGAAGATGTACGCATTCTTTTGTTTTGTTTTTTCCCCTTGAGACAGAGTTTCTCTGTGTAGCTCTGGCTGTCTGGAACTCACTCTGTAGACCAGGCTGGCCTTGAACTCAGAGATCCAATTACCTTTGCCTCAAGTGCTGGCATTAAAGGTGTGTACCACCACCAACTGAAAGATACATTTATTATTTATTATTATATTTACAATTTATTATTGTTCTAAATCTTATCAGCAATGGATTAACTAACTAGAACCAACAAATATTCCTCAACTTAGAGCTCACCTTGGAAGAACACTTACAAGAACAGAAAAGAGGGCTGGAGAGCTGGTTCAGCAGTTAAGAGCACTGTCTGCTCTTCCCAGCACCCATGTAGCAGGTCACAACCACCTGTAGTTCTAGTCCAACGGTATCCAATGCACTCTCTTTTAACCTCCTTAGGCACCAGGCAGGCACAAAGTGCACATACATACATGCATGAAAAACAGTCGCACATCCCATTAACCACAGCATTCAAGAGGCAGAGGTAGGGGGATCTCTTGGAGTTTCAAACCAGTTAGGGCTTCTTAGTAAGACAAAACAGGCAAAACTAAACAACAACAACAAAACCCTGAAAACAAATGTTCACAGTAATTTTCTTTATAACTACCAAAAGATGGAAGCAATTAAGATTCCTTTTAACATAAGTAAAAAGATAAACAAATATTGATACATTCATATAACAGGATATTATTCATCAGTAGAGAAAATGACATACCAAGCCACAAAAATACATGTATAAATCTCCCCCTATCCCAAGACAGGGTTTCTCTGTGTATCTCTGGCTGTCTTGGAAATAACTCTGTAGACCAGTCTGGCCTCAAACTCTGAGTGCTGGGATTAAAGGTGTGTGCCACTATCACCTGGCTGACATAATGAATCTTAAATGCGTATCACAAAGTTAAAAAACTCATTCAAAAAGGCTATATATTGTGTGATTTAATCTGTGACATTCTGGAAAATGAAAACTACAGCAGCTACCAGGAGAAAGTAGAAAAAAGGAAGGTGACAGCTAGACAGGTAAAGCACAGGAGATTGCTTAGGAGACTGAAACTATTCTATATGGCATTGTAATGACCAACATGACCATGTGTTTGCTAAAAACCAACAAAACCTTATAAGAAAAAGAGTAATAAGCCTTTATATGTGCAAATAATACTCATGTTATTCAGTAGGTTTGAGGAATCCCAAATGTAATGAAAAATGGCAATCCATCTGTATTACGAATTAAGAAACAAATCAACATAGGTGAAAAATCTAAGTAACCCTGAAAACAAGTGGAGTTTGTAAGATGAAAGGTAAGAGGAATCACACACAAGCATCATATTCTATGTGACGGTCTCTCATCGGGATGGGGAGTACAAATTAGTAATTCTGACATAGACTGAGTGTTCAATCTACATTGCTTTGTGCCCAGAGTGTTTTAGACTCTCGGAATATCTGTATATCCATAAGCTATCCTAAGGCTAGGACCCAAAACTAGACACAAAATTCATATGTATCTTTTACATATAGCCTGAAGGTGATTTTATATAATATTTTCAGTATACCAGGATTTTGATGGCAACCTGTCACATGTGAATAGGTTCGGAATTTTCCAATTGTTGCATCATGTCAGTGTTCAAGTTTAAGATTCTAGAGCACTTTAACTTTTAGATTTTCGCATTAGTGATGCTCAACCTCAATCACTATACATACATTGCAAGCAAGTAGTAAACGGGTGGTAGGAATCAAGTTTCTTACTGCTGGAGTGAAAGATTATAATAAATGAAAGAAGGTAAAAATGACCCACGATGGAACTAGAGAGATGGCTCAGCTGTAAAGAGCTACTACCACATGCTTAGAACTTCAATTCCAAAGGATCTGACCCCTCTTGAACCTCTGCAGATCGTGGTGCACAAAACTCATGCAGGCAAACATAAATGTAAATGAAATTAATAAATCTTTAAAAAAAACTAATCCAGGAGGTAAGCCAGGCGGTGCTGGCACTCAGGAAGCAGAGGCAGGTGCATCTCTGTGAGTTCAAGGCCAGCCTGGACTACAAGAGCTAGTTCCAAAACAGGCTCCAAAACTGCAGAGAACAACCTTGTCTCAAAAAGCAAAACAAGCAAAAACAAAAACAAAACAACCAAAACCAAAAACAACAACAACAACAAAAAACTAATCCATGAACATTAGTTTGGTTTCAGTTGCTCTGATAAACACCATGACCAAAAACAACATGGAGAGGAAAGGATTTATTTAGCTTACACTTTCCAATCACAGTCTATTCATTGAGGGAAGTCAAGGCACTTGGAGACAGTAAATGAATGATGCAGGGGCCATAGAGAATAAGAACGTTGCTTAATGGCTTGCTTACCTTGCTTTAAAATACAACCCAGGACAACATACAAAGTAGTGGCACCACCCACAGTAGGCTATACTCCTCCTACATCAATCATTAATCAAGAAAATGCCCCATAAACATGCCAAAAAGTCAATCTGATGGAGGCAATTCCTTAATTCAGGTTCCCTCCTGCTAGGTGACTCTAGTTTTGCCAAGTTCACAAATCTAACCAGCACAATGAGATAACAGATTAAGTTGGAGATGTCAGTATAGACTCATATTTAGCATGGTAGAGTATACATGGTTGGTTCCCTACCGATTATAAACCAATTAAATATAGACACATCTGTTTCTTTGCTTTAAGTTAAAAGAATGACAGTGGTTAGCAATGAGCAAAGCCCACATTTTGGTTTTAAATACTACTTTCCAAAAAAGGAAACAACATTCCTCCTGATTCATTTCAGAGCTAAAAAAGAAAATACACAAGATAAGCTTCAAATTATCTTTAATGTCATAAAATAAGTATTAGGGAATAAAAAATATTTCCCTATGTCAGAAGTATGTCAAAGGGACATGGGATTCAATAAAAAAGTGTTTCTATAACCAAAGCTGAAATAATATGACACCAAATGGCACACAGTAGCTAGGGACACTACTCATAACAAAGCACTTGCTTAACCCACAATGCCTGAGTGTAACAAAATAACAATACCGTAGGAGCTGAGGAGATGACTCAGTGTGTAAAGTGCAAGCATCAGAATTTTAATTCAGATCCCTAGCACTCACCCCCACACAAAACCACAACTGAAATTCCAGCATTAGGAGATAGAGACATTGGGGTCACAAGGGTAGCACGAATAATAAAAACCCAGAGACAAATAATGGGATTAAAGCTGAAGATTGGAGAAGTAAAGCAGGCAACGACTAGAGAGGCCTTTTACCTCTACCAAAATCTTGAGACCAAAAGGGTGAAATCCTGTCTCCATGGATCCTCAGACTCCACAGTTCAGTGAGTTCCTGTCTCTTCCCCTTTATATTCCTCTCTGTCAACCCATAATGTTCCTGTCTCTACCTCCCTAGTGCTGGGATTAAAGGTGTGTGACTCCCAAACACTGGGATTAAATGTGTGAGCCACCACCTCCTGTTTCTGGATTATACTGTGTAGTCCAAGGTAGCCTTAAACTCAAAGAGATCTGTCTGCCTTTGTTTCCCGAATCCTGGGATTAAAGGTGTGTGCCACCACTCCCTGGCCTCTAGTAGCTAACCTTTGCATTCTGATCAGGCAAGCTTTATTTATTAAAATACAAATATCACTACATTTCCCCTCTTTTGTCAAAAATTAAAAAGGCTACTAAAATAAGAAAAACTATATACAGTAAGTACAATAACTATATACAATATACAATATATACAGGCAATAAGTACATCGACAATGTCTAGTCCATTTGCATTGGACAAATTCAGAGAAAATACTCCATTATCTATCCTATCTTGGTGAGTCCAAAGTCTTGTACCTAATTTACTTTCTATTATAACTTGTTTTCTGGCCGGGCGGTGGTAGTGCACGCCTTTAATCCCAGCACTCAGGAGGCAGAGGCAGGCGGATCTCTGTGAGTTCGAGACCAGCCTGGTCAACAAGAGCTAGTTCCAGAGCAGGCTCCAAAGACACAGAGAAACCCTGTCTCGAAAAACCAAAAAAATAAAAAAATAAAATAACTTGCTTTCTGCATCTGGTAAACAAGGAAAATTGTAATTATAACTATCTAGTCTTCAACTCCCCCATACTCAAAAAAGAAATAATATTAACTGCGTAAGCAAGCTACTTCCAAATCATGTGAGAAATGACAGAAACAGCTGGCTGCCTGAACAACCACCCAAAGTTCCTCTGTAACATTGGGGTATCCATCTTTGGTCTATAAGACTAAAAATACCCAACATATTTTTCTGTGAAGCAGAATATTCTGAAAGGCTTTCCCTCCTTGTCTTGACAATGTTTGGTAGTCACATTTCTTTCTTATTTTTGTGTCATGCTTGTCCATTTAAGACAGCATACTGTCAGTAGCTGAGGCCAGGGCACTTTCTTGCCCAGTGGCTTACTTTGCCACAAAGAAAATAAACTTCATGTGGAGTTTCTTTGATACCCATCATTGTCTCTGAAGTAGATGAGTGCTTCCAGGAGCAGATGGGTCTTATTGCCAGAAAAAAGAACCATGTTATTAAAACATCTTAAATGCCATATTCTGTAGATCTCTGAAGATCTAATGATTTATCTAAAATATATCTTTGTTTGACCTTGAAAACATACCTAATGTGACTACAAGATTGACTGTATTAGGTGATTAACTACTAACCTGCATTTCCTTACTATCCTAACAGCTGGCAATAATAATTTTCAAGGACTATAAATTTGCAATACATTGTTAAATGAGTTGTATAGGTACAATACCTTGAAGTGTAGAAATGTATGTACAGTATGTCCTAACAAAATTAATCTTAAATTTGTATCAATATATAAAATTTGTATATAATATACAGCAGTCCAATCCAATGTAAAATATTTAAAACTAGTAGTTGCTTTTTAAAAGCAGATTCAATAATTTCCCTTTTTTATCTTATATCTATATGATTTTCAGAGTAGACTCAATGATCTACTCTTTTATCCTATCATATCTATAGCCCTCTTTTTTTCTTTTCAAAACAATAACCTTGAACCTAATTTCTTTGGTTTAGTTTTCCTGACCATTACCAATAACAAATTGTAACCAATCCCCATAAACAATGACAAATATCCATAACCCAATGAAAAGCCAAAAACCATCCACCCCACCTCTTGGGAATGTGGGCATTGTATTCTTAAATTTACTTCCTGCTGTCTGGGGGTGAGGAGAATCTTTAGGGAATCCTAATAAAAAAGATTTAGGTTAATTATCAAGTCCTGGGAGAGGTAGCTCTATCATTTGTTGTCCATTTTCTATGTAATGGGAAAGTACAGGGCTTGTCAAGTCCTGGCTAGAGTAGTCTGTGAGGCTGGATCATCTCAGCTAGCCACTTTGAAATTGTTCTGAGCAGGTTGTAGTTCAAAGTTGATCTTTAGGTGGTGTTTTTCAGCTAGTGTAGTGGTGTGATGTAGGATGTCCTTCTGTATATGTGTTGCTTTTATAGGTTGATGAATAAAGCTGTTTTGGCCAATGGCTTCGCAGAGTAAAGTCAGGTAGAAAATCTGAACATATACATGAGAGTAGAGTAGGCAGAGTCAAGCAGATGCCAGTCAGCCACCGAGGAAACAAAACAGGTAGAAAATGAGGTAATGCCACTGCTACATGGGAATATATAAACTAACAGAAATGGGTTAATTCAAGATGTAAGAGCAAGCTAGAAATATGCCCATACCATCAGCTAAAGAATGGTATAACTAATAAAGTTTTTGTGCAATTATTTCGGGTCTGGGAAGTCAGCAAACAACAGTGCAGTCTCTGTCTACAAATGGTCCCCAAACATTTGGCAAGAATTTCCACATAAAGCCTGAGAAAGCTTTACAAAAAGGATTCTAATACCAGGTGGTAATGGTGCAGACGCAGGAGGATCTCTGTGAGTTTGAGGCTAGCCTGGTCTACAAGAGCTAGTTCCAGGACAGGCTGCAAAGCTACAGAGAAATCATGTCTTGAAAAACCAAAGGGGGGGGCAAAAAAAAAAACCCACAAAGAATTCTAGACAGACAAGAACAGAGTCAAGCACAGCTTTTTGGTAACTGTTTTTTCTCCACTAGGCTCTGTTTATTAGAGGCAAGACTTCATTTAAGAGAGGTTTCCTAGCTG
>JAQHUG010000003.1:18766379-18782604 GCA_028555095.1 Dicrostonyx torquatus | reverse complement strand
GGGAGATTCTTTTCTGGCAAGTTATATTATTGTGTGGCTTCTTAGCTCAGGTTTATTACTAACTAGCTCTTACAACTTAAATTAACTCCTAATTCATATCTATGTTTAGCCACATGACTTGGTACTTTTTCAATATGGCATTCTAATCGTGTTTCCTCTGCATCTGGCAGATGACTACTCTCTGTCAATGACTACTCCTTTTCCCAGAATTTTCCTAGTCTGGCTACCCCACCTATATCTGACAAATCTTTACAGTATACAAGAGCATTATCCCACAGAATTTTCCCTTTTTTGTCTTTTCAAAACAAAACCTCTGAATCTAATTGCCTTTGTTTAGCTTTTTTCTTGACCATTATCCATAACAAATTGTAGCCAACATGCTAAACAAAGACAAACATCTACAATTCATTTCCGGGGCAAGTATAAATAATTTTCTAGGTTACTTCCTGATGTTTGGGGGGGTGCTTATAATCTTATGGGGACCTAAAGAAAATTTAGGATTATGGTCAAGTCCTGACTGGAGTATTCTGTGAGGCTTGATCATCTCAGCCAGCAGCCTTAAAGCTGTTCTGGATGCATAACGCAGCAGAAACTGCAACAGAGGTGCTCTGAAATGTTGCATAATCTGGGCCATCTGTTCCCACTGGAGATTTTTCAAGGGGTCTTCCTCGATCAAACCTTAATGAATCTAAAGCCTCTCGTTTCCTGTGGAAACAAAAGTATAACCTCTTTACCACAGAGGTATGTTAATACCTTTGGACTTAAATTTTGAAGTCAAGGCATTTTCAGAATATATATGTTAGATTAAACCAGCACTTTTATAATCCAATGTTTTTAGCAGGTGTTGCTTCTTCCTCAGCAAATAATTCAAAGACAACACAATAGTATACAGTATTGAGGCTCTCTGTATATTCTATCTTTACATGGCTTTATTTTTTAACTCTTATTTTTATCTTCATTTTTATTTTTGCTTTTTTTTTTTTTTTTAAATTTTTGCTTTTTTGAGACAGGGTTTCTCTGTGTATCTTTGGCTGTCCTGGAACTCACTCTATAGATCAGACTGGTTTCAAGCTCAGAGATCTCCCTGCCTCTGCCTTCCAAATGCTGGGATTAAAGATGTTTGCCACCACCTTAGCTACTCTTTTATTTCTACCTTTTTTCCTCTCCCAAGACTATGTATATTTTTAAACACACTGCAAACCATTTACAGCACATGAGTCTTTAATCTCCTAAATGGCATGGCTAGGATTAAAGCAATGGCTTTGGCACCTCTCTCCACCTTATTCCTTAGCTTTCTGCAAGTCTAGCTTCGTGGTGGAGGTATAGGCAAGAGCCACATTGATTGCCACAACTCTGTGGACTTTCTAGGTCTATCCCCCACCAAGAAGCATGCTACCAACTGGTCATAAACTCCCCCTTAAGTGTTTGGTGGCAGGGCCTCAAAAGAGCTGCAAAGTTTTTACCACGAATGCTGAGCCATGAAGCCTCTCTTAGTGGAGCCTGTCTCTGCTTGCCTTTAGCAAACAGAGCCTACTGGAGTAAAGACAGTTACTAAGAAGCTGTGTTTGACTCTCTTCTTGTCTGTCTAGAATCCTTTTCTTTCTTTCTTTCTTTCTTTTTTTTAAGCTTTCTCATGCATTATGTGGAAATTCTTGTCAAACATTTGAATACCATTTGTAAAGTGAAGTTTCTGTCCTGCCTGGTCCCACAGCCATTCAGTCCCAAAGAAACACAAAGAGGCTTATATTAATTATAAACTGTGTGGCCCCTTAGCTCAAGCTTATTGTTAACTAGCTCTTACAACTTAAATTAACTCCTAATTCTTATCTATGTTTAGCCATGGGGTTTGGTGTCTTTTCTCAGTACACCACTCTCATCTTGTTTCCACTGTGTCTGGCTGACAACTAACTCTATGCCTTCCCATTCCCAGGTTTCTCCTAGTGTGGTTGCTCTGCCTATATTTCCTGCCTGGTTATTGGCCAATCACTGTTTTATTAAACCAATATGAGTGACAAATCTTTACAGTGTACAAGAGCATTATCCAGTAGCATTTCCCCATTTTTTTTCTTTCAAATCAAAAACCCTGAATCTAATCACCCAGATAGCTCAGCAGGTAGAACATGAGACTCTTAATCTCAGAATCTTGGATTCAAGCTCCATGTTTGGCACCATTTGCAGACAGAAGTTTTTGTCCCACCTGGTTCCACTGCCATTCAGTTCCAAAGAAACACACAGAGGCTTATATTAATTATAAACTGTGTGGCCTCTTAGCTCAGGCTTATTACTAACTCTTACAACTTAAATTAACCCTTAATTTTTAATCTATGTTTAGCCACTTGACTTGGTGCCTTTTCTCAGTATGGCATTTTCATCTTGCTTCCTCTGTATCTGGCTAACAATTGTTACTCTGCCTTTCCTCTTTCCAGAATTCTCCTAGTCTGATTGCACCATACAAGAGCATTATCCCACAGCAGCTGTTGTTCCTTTCTCATTAACATAAGTTAATAAGCATCACAGAATCTATTTCTGGGGGTATTTATCATCTCTATTTACTTAACAAATTCATTGCTTTATTAGCCACATATGGTTTTAATATTCCTCTCTGTCCTTCTGGCCCTATACATCCATCCCACCTTACACTTTGCTTTACCTGAGATAAAGTTCCAATCCCTTAAAACTGAACATTTACATCCTGAAGAAGCCAATTTTCTGGTGCCAAGATTCTGGTGAAATTATTGTTATATGCATACCTGTGTCTACCAGACCTTCAATAACAACATCATTTATTTGTATTTTTAATTTTGGTCTTTGTTCACTTATAGAAGTTTGCCAAACTGGGTGGCAGTAGCACATGTCTTTAGTCCCAGCATGCAGCAGGCAGAAGCAGGCAGATCTCTGTGAGTCTGAGGCCAGCCTGGTTTACAGAGCAAGTTCCAGGACAGGCTGGAAAGCTACAGAGAAATCCTGTCTCAAAATACCAAAAAGAAAAGTTTGCCAAAATACTTTGTTACAACTAATGCATAATCCAGTAGGGGTGTTCTGAATGGTTCATGTTTAAAAAAGTATTGTTCCTAGGAATGCCCTGTTTACAATCCCTTTTAAGGTGACATTGTTTGCTACAATTGAAACACCTGACATTTTGATCTTTCTTCAAACCTCTGGAAATTACCTCTCCTATCCAAGTATCACCATGGTCATGTATTTAAATATTAATTGTATCTCAGATCCATTCCTCCAAAGGTGGTGACCTTGCCTTTAGTGATCTAATTATCCTTTTGCATTGAGAATTAGCATTTTCAAAAGCCAGAGAGTCAGTTATTTGTCTAGCATCTGAATTTGGTATCGTTCTATTTATTGCTGATGTTATTCTTTGCAAGAAATCCAAAGTGGTTTCTTTTGGGCCCTGCATTACTTTAGTAAATGATTTAATTTTTTTCTACTTCTTTAATTCTGTCCCAAGCATTCAAAGCTGCTGCTACACAGCATAGAGCCAGGATGTGGCCATCATATAGAGATTGTTTGTCAATAGTAGCATAGTCTCCTTCTAAAAGAAGTTGAACTTAGGTAGATTTCCATACCTCTAGCTTTACTCCGTTGTTCAACAGTCTTAGCTTCTTCTCTGAATTACTCCATTGTAATTGTGAACCAGTCTCTAAAATAGCTTTAACCAAGTCTATCCAGTCTTTAGGGATAATTCTATTACAAACTGACTTATCAGTTTAACATCTGCTTCACAAAGGTGAATGAATGTCATATGAGACTAGTGCTTCCTTGAATCTCCTTAAATCTAACATTGGTACAAGAGTCCACACAGTTCTTACAGAGCCTCAATCATTTGCCAATTCTTGTAAGGTTACTGGATATACTAAGGTTAACTGCTTGAAAACCTTAGGCTGTTCCTCTCAGTTCTTAAAATGCAATGGTGAAATTGGTTCTCCATTAAATTTCTCTGTTTGGATTTGAATATCTCTATGAAATATTTTATTAAGTTTTTCTAAAATTGTACGTTAGGACTCAGATTAACCAATTTTTTTAGTGATAAAACAAAAATGATAATGCCTATGATGTTTAAAATTTACATTACATAAATCCCATCTAAATTAGTATAAATCCTCTCATTTAATTGTTCCATTTTCAAACTGTCCAGCGTATTATCACATGGTGCGGGAGATGTGTCTGTATTCTATCAATCATGTTTTAAATAAATGCTGATTGGCCAGGCAGGAAGTATAGGCGGGAAAACCAGACAGGAAGTAGGTGTGGCGCAAGGAGAACAGGAGAAATTGGGAAGCAGGAAGCTTCCTTGGGATTCCTGAGCAGATCTCCAACAAGGCAACATGTAGCAGCCCAGCTGAGAGAAGGTACTGGCTATGTGGCTGACAATGGGTTAATATAACTTATGGGAGCTAGTAAGAAGCCTGAGATAATGGGCCAATCAGTTAATAACCTAATGTAGACTCTCTGTGTGATTTTCTTTGGGGCTTGCTGGCTGTGGGGTACTGGGTAGGACAGTAACCCCAACGAGCCAGCCCTCATGTTACAATCACAGAGACCCAAATCCCTCCAATGTAATGGTGTTTCCCATCTTTAATGTGGAAAAAAACTCTTAAGTAATTCATCCCTTTAAGAATTTCCAATGTCTTACCAAATCTGCTGCCAATGTTGATGAAAATGTGAGGCTTAATTTTTTAATTTAACTGATTTTATTGAGCTATAAATTTTTCTCTGCTCCCCTCCCTACTTCTCCTCTCCCCTTCAATCCTCTCCCATGGTCCCCATGCTCCCAATTTACTAGATGTGAGGCTTATTGCTGCTGCATAGAATAGTAAAAGCCTGACTGAATTTCAAGGAGAGAAGAAAAACCTGGCTGGTAGAGCAATGACTCCAGCCACATGGAGCTTGGTCTATGCCAGTGGCTGTACAGCTACAGGCAAATGGCTTTTTCGTGAATTTATACCCAAAACATTGGGTGTCATATGTAGCACAAATATTAAATCCCCAAGTCAGATATTGGGGTTCAAGCTGAAGATCAGAAAAGCAAAGCAGACAACCACTAGACAGACCTTTTACTTCTACCAAATCATTAGATTGAAAGGGCGAGATTCTGTCTCCATGAATCCTCAGACTCCACACTCCAGTGAGTTCCTGTCTCTTTTATATTTATATAATTCCTCTCTCTTATACTCCTTTCTCCACCCACCCATATAGCTCCTGTTTCCACGTTCCTAGTGCTGGGACTGAAGGTGTGTGACTCCCAAACATGGGTGCCTGTATGAGATATTGGATTCCCGGAACTGTAGTCACAGATTATTGTGAGCCCCCATGTGGGTGCTGGGAATTGAACCTGGGTCCTCTTGAGAGCAGCTAGTGCTCTTAACTGCTGAGCTATCTCTTCAGCTCAAAGTAAACATTCCTATAACTTAAAATGTTAGTTCTGACACAAATGTCTTATCACAAGCTAAAACTAAAGCAGCACACTAAAACCTTACTACAAGGCCACTGAGACTAAATGAGGAACTAAAAGGACAGCAAGTGACATCTGGAACTTTCTTAAATCAACTCTTTAATGTGGGCTCCAGAAAGCAGCTCATTCAGCTGGGCGGTGGTGGCGCACGCCTTTAATCCCAGCACTCGGGAGGCAGAGGCAGGTGGATCTTTCTGAGTTCGAGACCAGCCTGGTCTACAAGAGCTAGTTCCAATGCAGGCTCTAAAGCCACAGAGAAACCCTGTCTCGAAAAACAAAAAACAACAACAACAACAAAAAAAAAAACCCAGAAAGCAGCTCATTCTAAATTTTGCCTTTTAGGAGGTAATGCCTTACTTAGCCTTAACATGAGTTTCTATGTTATTAAATTCCCAATATATTTTGCCACTATTGCTAGGAATAAAATGCAAGTAAAAGTAAGAATAGTATAGGGCTGGAGAGATGGCTCAGAGGTTAAAGCACTAACTGCTCTTCCAGAGGTCCTGGGTTCAAGTCCTGGCAGCCACATAGTGGCTATAATGAGATCTGGTGACCTCTTCTGGCTTGCAGGCAGAACACTGTACAAATAATAAGTAAATCTTAAAAAAAAAAAAGAAAAAAAGAATGTGCTGGAAAGTTTTGTGTCAATCTGACACAAGCTAGAGTCATCTGAGAGGAGGGAACCTCAACTGAGAAAATGCCTCCACAGGATCAAGATGTGGGCAAGCTCGTAGGGCATTTTCTTAAGTTAATGATTGACAGGGGTGGGGACAGACATTATGGGTGGCATTATCCCTGGGCTGGTGGTCCTGAATTCCTTGGGAGGGCAAGCTGAGCAAGCCATGAGGAACAAACCAGTCAGCAGCACTCCTCTGTGGCCTCTGCATCAGCTCCTGCCTCCAGGTTTTTGCCCAGCTTAAGTTCCTATCCTGAATTCCTTAATGATAAACTATGATGTGGAAGTGTAAGCTAAATAAACCCTTTCCTACCCACGTTGCTTTGGTCATAGTGTTTCATTGCAGCAATAGTAACCCTAAATAAGACAAGAAGTTTTATCATTTAGAAGCATTTTTTAAATATTTATTTTTATTTATATGTATGTGTATTTTGCAGGTACCCAAAGACGTCTGGAGAGGGTCTTTGGAGCTGGAGTTACAGGCAGTTGTGAGCCACCTGACTTGGGTGCTGAAAATTAAACTCAGGTCCTCTGTAAGAACAGCAAAAGTGCTCCTAGTTACTGAGATATCATTCCAGGTCTAGAAATAATTTTTAATATTGTATTTATTTTATTACTTTATGCATGAGAGTTTTGCCTACATGTACCACATGTGTGCCTGGTGTCTTTGGAAATCAGAAAAGGGCATCGGATCCCCTAGGATTGGAGTCATAGACAGTTGCGAACCACCATTTGGATGCTGGGAACTGAAACAGGGTCTTTTACAAGAACAAGGCTCTTAACCATCAAGTTGACTATCCAGGGTCCCTAGAAGGAACTTTTAAAAGGCATTCATATGTATTTAAGGAACGATAAGAGATGTGAACAAATCTATTATGTATCAAAATTACATTACTCTAGTACACATGTTAAAAAAACATTACAGGTTCTAGTGACCCATCTATGGTTTTAAAACCAGCACGTGGATTCAATAATCTATTACTAGCAAATAAAACCAGAGAGCAATATATATCCATATATGTTCTCCTTAATGTTCTAGTGGGGACAGTAAACACAACAAAATTTAAGTGATCAGTTTGGAGGCTAGTGAAATTATTATAAAGGCGCTTGCCACCAATCCTGTCAACCTGAGTTTGATCCCCAGGATCCACATGATGGAAGGAGAACCAACTCCCACCTCCACATGTACATCCCTGTACATAAACACATAAATAAATGTGCTGTAAAAAGAAATAAAAGTGAAAGAGTCAGTTTGGACTGGGGCTGGAGCTTGGTGACAGAATGTTTGCCAGAATACACACAGCTCTGGGTTCAACCCACAGCACCTCAACAAATAATATATTCAGTCTGTCAGAATGATGGTAACAGTGATGCCTACACTAGTCCCTCCTCTCCGAGAACAGAAGTCTTACTCAAGAATTAACTAGAGCCGGGCAGTGGTGGCGCACACCTTTAATCCCAGCACTCGGGAGGCAGAGGCAGGCGGATCTTTGTGAGTTCGAGACCAGCCTGGTCTACAAGAGCTAGTTCCAGGACAGGCTCCAAAGCCACAGAGAAACCCTGTCTCGAAAAACAAAAAAAACAAAAACAAAAACAAACAAAACAAAACAAAAAAAAAACCAAACTAGAACAGCCCAAGTCAATTCAGACATCATAATTACCCCCACAGATTTCAAACACCAATACAGTGCAGAGCCCCAGCTCTTCCTGAAGGAAGAAAGGTGGACAAGAAGCTTAGATATACCTCTAATAACTAATTTTCTTTTCCTTGTTATCTTAAGGGATTAGCCCTAGAAAGACAGAAGCGCACTGTAATTTTGTGAAACTCTGCCAGTACCCCACTTTACAAAATAAAGGATTAATTTAAAGAGCAACAATAGGTAAGAGCTTACAACACGGAAACACCAGTTATGAAAACGGCAATTTGACTGTACTTACAAGAGTTGTGCCGCCGCCGGAAGCTTTTGGACTGACTCAAGGATTCCATGTGCCTGTCCACATAACTCTTCGAGCAGTGCTGCTGCTGAGGAGAAACGGCAACATCCTGGCTCTTCACATCTGTCCTCTTAGGGATGTTCTGAGGGGTACTACTGGAAGAGGTTGGCTTCTTGACCACCTTGCCCGTACCATTCTGACTGATACCCACTTGGTACCCAACACCAGAAGGGCCTAATTCTGTCTGATGAAGGTCTCCAAACTGTTGGTTGTCCCCAGGACCTGGTATCTCCAAAATTTTTAATTCTGTAATATCACCTGCCCTGAAATACACAAAAGTCCGAGTCTCAAAATTATAATAGCAATAGAAAAGTGCTAAGGGTGGAGCTGGGATTAATGGAAATCAGTTACCCCTCTGCAAAGCTGTACTTCAGGGAGTTATCGGACGTAAAAACTAAGAAAGTAGCACAGCATTTAGAAACAGTGCTCAGCCATCAATTCTTAACTCATACTCTACTGGCCTTTAGAGAGAGAAGCTGTTAATAACAAAACTTTAACAGCCATCTTAGATTTGCAGAATGTTAGTGGCTTTTAAAAATTATTTCACCCACTTGCTCATTCAACGGGCATATGTAATGTCCTTACAATGTGGTAAACCCTGGGCTAGGAGCAGGACATACAGAGACACAGTACATACTCATAAACAACTCAGTCTGAGTACTGGAAAAGACACATGTAAACAATCAAGTGTCAAATACTAGGACGGAGATAAACACAGGGCACCAGAGAGTCCAGAAACAAAGTATCTGAACTCACACTGAACATGGACTAGTTAATCTGTGTCAGGGTGCACATGACAGGAGGAGGCAAAAGCGAACCAAGTAGAGAATATGAAGGAGAAAGGCATCTCAGCCAGAGGTTCAGAGACAACGAAAATGTGACGTCATCCACAGGAAGACGTGAACGCCGACAGGGGGCCATCAGGAAAATAAAGTGATAAGCAGGGCCCAGATCATGAGCACAATGGGCTTTTCCCACGGCAACAGGGAAAGAGAAACCAGCAGGGCAACAAGGCTCCTGCCTAGAACCCATCTGGAAGGCAGAGGCAGGAGCTCAATTTTAAGGTTAGTGTGATTTACATAAAGAGTTAAGAGACAGTCAGGACTACAAAGATCTTGTTTCAAATGAGTCAGAAAGAATCCTTATTCTTTTCCTAAAGTCCTCTCCTGTCATATGGCTGTCTGCTACCATGTGGAGGATATCCATGCTGACAACTCAAATAGTGTGGCTTTTCCCCCACTGAGTAGCTGCTAAGATAAGAGTTTTCTGTCAAACTCTAATAAAAGTATCCTCTCAAGATCATATTTGGGGAAAAGGTTTATTATGATTCTTAAATTTTCTTCTTCTTTTTTTTTGGAGCCTGGACATGTGGAACATGCTAACAGATCTCTGTGAGTCTGAGGCCAGCCTGGCCTACAGAATGAGTTAAAGGTCAGCCAAGTCTACTCTTTTGAGACCCTTTTCTCAAAAAAAAAAAAAAAAAAAATCCCTTGGGCTAGAGAGATGATTCAAGGTTAGGGAGACTGACTATTCTTCTAGAGGACTCACACTATAACTTCAGTTCCATGGGATTCAATACCCTCTTCTGGTCTCCCTGGGAACCAGGCACACATGTGTATACAATATATAACACAACCAGATACTCAAATGAATAGATTCCAAATTATTCTTTACATGTATTATTTATTACATGGGGAAGGGTAGAGATGGGGGGGCAGGGTGTCGCAGTGTACACATGGAAGTCAGAACACAACTTTAAAGGAGTTGGTTCTGGGAACTAAACTCAGGCTGCCAGGCTTGTTGGTAAAACTTTGCTTGCTGAGCCATTTCACCAGCTCAGTCTTTAAATTTCTAACTTTGGTGAAAGGTGCCAACAGTGGACCTCTGCAAGAAGAAACCTGCAAATAAGCAGCTATTCAGCTTGTAAGTCTTCCGTTGAGGACATACTAGAGAATATTCAATTAGGAAGGACTAGGCCACAAAGCTCTACAACTCAGACAATGAGTTCAAAGGACAAAGATCTGAGTTCTTACTAAAATACATAAAAGAGTAACACAAGAGTGTCTAGAACCCAGCTTAATCTGTGGGCTGTGGCTCCACACAGGCTCACACAGGTGACCTTGGGGTCTGGGAAAACTTGGCAAGAGTAAGAGACTTCTGAACATGCCATGACCAGAAAAGAACTAAATCAAACATATAACAAATCCAGTGTGCTTCTGCATACTCTGCACTGTGCATGCTGTCGCGCCCTCCAACCCACTACCGCTGCCTCAAACACCGCAGCTCAAATCTGAGACTACTACACATTATACAGTGTAGGGTTTCTACTCTACAAAGATTGTTGGCCTCATAAAAACATAATAGTCTTATTATGAAAACAAAGCCTTTCAATATTTTTCTACTATCATTTCTCAATATGTAAATATAAAATTAGCTAATCTCCAAATTGTAAAGTGTTACAAGTTTGTTGCTTGAGTTACTAACTTAAGTAACTTAAGTTTCATCTAAAAATGGCAAACAGCTCACACCTTTAATCCCAGCACTTGGGAGGCAGAGGCGGGCAGATCTCTGAGTTCCAGGACAGCCTGGTCTATGGAGCAAGTTAAGAGCAGGGCTAGAGTGATGCCTCAATAGTTAAGAGCACTTGTTGTGCCTGGCAGTGGTGGCACACACCTTTAAATCCAGCACTCAGTGATGCAACGGCAGACAGATCTCTGTGAGCTCAAGGCCAGCCTGGTCTACAGATCCAGGACAAGCAGGGCTACACAGAGAAATCCTGTCTTACAAAACAAACAAAAAAAGAAAGGAGCACTTGCTATTTTTTTGTTTTGTTTTTATTTTTTTCAAGACAGGGTTTCTTTGTGCATCTCTAGCTGTCCTGGAACTCGCTCTTATAGACCAGGCTGGCCTCGAACTTAGAGATTCGCCTGCCTCTGCCTCCTGAGTGCTGGGATAAAAGGTGTGTGCCACCACCACCTCGCTCACTTGCTGCTCCTACAGAGGATTCAAGTTCAGTTCTCAGCAGCCACACTGGCCTATAACAAGGCATCCGACCTTCTTCTGGCTCTGCAAGTAACTCAACATACCCCAAGACACACATGTAGCACGAGACACACATGTACTTGCGTAATTAAAAATGATCTAAAAAATTAAAAGAAAAAAGAAAAATGCAAGTACTCAAATAAAAAGGAATTGTTCAGGAACATAAGGGCGCTCACACCTGACAGCCTCATTTCGGGAATATAAATACAGGAGGCTGACTCTCAATGTGATGAAGATGATAGCGTGAAGAGACAAGTGAATGAGCTCTATTGGCAAATATTAAGAAAAAAACTCTCCATAACTAAGGACTTTAGTTATTAACTACCATGTGCTTCTCGGGCCAAATCACACATATCTCCAAAGACAAACACATTTATGCTAAGGGGGAAAAAACTGATGAGACCTTTGATGTATAAAAGCACATATAATACAATACTGAAAAAAAATTTGAAAAGTGATGCCGAATTTAAATAAAATTCCATGTCTAACAGAGGTTAGAAGCAGGTTTCACGAACACTAAATCATTAGCTCGAAACTGTATTATAATGTAAAGTCTCCACTGAGAATAGCAACAGTCCTCTGAGGCCTGTAAAACTATGAACTCTCCTTCCTGACAAGACTCAAGGCAAAACAGAGCCCAGCCGAGAAAACACTTGTCAATCGGACCCCGATTCCAGCACCACAGACCACCAGGCTGGGTTAAGGGCGTTAAGCAGCACACTTACCGAAAGGTGACTTCTGGTACAAGACACTTTACTCCATTGTGGAAGGGCCGAGTAAGAGAAATGGTCTGGCTAACCTGATCCACTGCTGACACTCTTCCTTGATAAACACCCAAGCTGTCTCCACAGTTGATTGATACAATACTGCCTAGCCAATCCATAGCCATGTTCTCGATGTGGGGTAACTGTGAAGAGAAGGAAGCATTCAGTGCACCTTGAAGAAAGACTTCAACTCAGCAAGTATGTCAGGCTCTGCACTTGGTGCTAACTGATGATGCTCTGCCTAAGGCAATAAAGCATAAAATAAATAAATAAAAGAACTTCGGTAAGAAGTGAGATATAACTGCACATACTCTGTATTATTTTTATTTTACTGTTTTGAGACAGGGTCTCTCTGTTGCACAAATTTTAATTGATCTTAATAATAAAAACCTGCAGTCAGATATAGGGGTTAATGCTGAGAGATCAGAGAAGCAGAGCACCTAGCCACTAGTTCTTACTGCTACGGAATCCTCAGATCAAAGGGGCAATCCTGTCCCTAGGAATCCTCAGACTGAATCCTGAGCTCCTGTTTCCTCCATCTTATAGTCCTTTCTACTCCCAGCCATACCATTTCCTGTCTCCACCTCCCTAGTGCTGGGATTAAAAGTGTAGGCCACCACCGCTTGGCTCTGTTTCTCTTTTAGACTAATTCAATCTTGTGTAACCCAGGGTGACTTTGAACTCACAGAGACCGCTCTGCCTCCTGAGTGCTGGAATTAAATGTGTGTACCACCACTGCCTGGCCTCTATGGCTAACTAGTGTGGCTAGCTCCACACTCTGATCTTCGGGCAAGCTTTATTTGTTAAAGTACAAAGCATCATCACATATTACCATGTAACTTGCTGGCCTAAAACTGGTTACATAGACCTCAAACTCACAAGAGATCTGTCTGCCTCTGCCTCCTGAATGCTGGAGTTAAAGATATATACCACCATGCCCAGCTGAAAAGACCTTAGTTCTAGTGCTGGAGGTATGGAGAGGAGGCAGAGACAGGTTTATAGCCCAGCCTGGTCTACACAAAGAGTTCTAGGTCAGCCAGGACTACACAGTAAGACTCTGCCTCAAAAACCAAAAACCTTTTTCAGTAGGGACATGCAAATTAATAAGCAACATTGATATATGTATACAAAGACCATGTAGACACCAGGCAGTGGTGGCACAGGCCTTTAATATCAGCACTCTAGAGGCAGAGTCAGGAGGAATCTGAGTTCAAGGCCAGCCTGGTCTACAAAGTTGAGTTCCAGGACAGCCAGAGCTACACAGAGAAACCCTGCCTTAAAAAACCAACACAACAACAAAAAACAAAAATAAAAAAGCAACCCAAAGACCATGCTGTTGTTTTAGTATATGCACTGCTGATAACGGTGCAGAATACTTCAAAAGAGAAGGCTGGGGATGTGGCCCAGCAGTGGAGGAATATTTGCCTAGCAAGCACAAAGTTCTGGGTTTAATTTTTAGCAGCTTCAAAATTCTTAAAAAATTAAAAAACTGAAGCCGGGCGGTGGTGGCGCACACCTTTAATCCCAGCACTCGGGAGGCAGAGGCAGGTGGATCTCTGTGAGTTCGAGACCAGACTGGTCTACAAGATCTAGTTCCAGGACAGGCTCCAAAGCTACAGAGAAACCCTGTCTCGAAAAACCAAACAAAAAAAAATTAAAAAGCTGAACAAAAAAGGCTGGAGAGAAGGCTCAGCAGTTAAAAACACTGGCTGCTCTTCCAGAGGATCCCAGTTTAATTCCCAGTATCTATACTGTGGTTCAGGGGACCTGATGCCCTCTACTGGCCTCCTCAAGACTGCATACACATGATGCACAGAAATACATTCAGTTAAACAATCACACATATAAAAATAAAATAATTTTTTAATTAAATAAATTACTACATATAAAAGATCATTACTCTAGGCTTATTTTATATTACTGATCAGATTTTGCCTATTTTATGTCAGAGTAGTATAAATTTTCTTGCCTATCACTTACTTATACTCCATCATAATCCAATTTTGGCATCTGCTTTAGGTATTAGATACATTATAAAAAGCTGTCATAAGAAAAACAACAGCAACTAGAATTTAACCAAATGAACAAGTTTCTTTTGCTTCTCCAGTCAACATGTATCTTTAATGCCCTGATCTTTTACATTCAAATTTATACTGTGCTAACTACTGAATCAAAAGGTTGACACTTTGAAAATGTGGCTTTTAGTGATAAGTGCAGGTTTTTTAAAATCTGGTTCTGGCAGGGCAGTGGTGGTGCACGCCTTTAATCCCAGCACTCGGGAGACAGAGGCAGGCGGATCTTTGTGAGTTCGAGACCAGCCTGGTCTACAAGAGCTAGTTCCAGTGAAGGCTCCAAAGCCACAGAGAAACCCTGTCTCAAAAAACCAAAAAAAAAAAAATCTGGTTCTGTATCAGTGTGTAACTGTCCATTTTTATTGGAAAATCTCCCATAAAATATATTGATATTTTATTAAAAACTCATCAAACAGCTTTATTGTATACAGAAAAAAGTACACACGGACATGGTGGTGCATGTCTGTAATGCCAGCACTTGAGGAAGAAGCAGGGGGACTGCCGCTGAGTCTGTGGTCTGATTCCAGCCTGATTCAGAGAGCAAGTTCTAGGCCTCCAGGGCTACACAGAGAAGCAGCATAAACCAACCAAAATTTCCTAGGGCTGGGCACGTAACTCAGTGGGGGAATGCTTTCCAGGACTGTGTATATGAAATTCTGGATCTACACCCCAATACTACCAAAAACGTAACTTTTTCATTTATGCAGACACTAAATATACATCAAACAGTGTAAACAGTGTAAGCAGTGTCCCCACTGGACTCTTCATCTGGCAATTACTCTGAGAAAGTATGTTCCATCATTACAAGTCTAAGGCCTCCGTGTCAAAAAGCTACAGTTGAAGCAGGAGCCATAGGAGCTGGAAAGGATTCGGGGTGGAGGGTGGGGAGGTATCAGCGGCACAGAGTTTCTCTATGTGGCCCTGGCTGTTTTGGAACTAATTTTGTTAACCAGGCTGGCCTCGAACTCAGTGACCTGCCTGTCTCTGTCTCCCAAGCACTACATCTGCCTAGGGCTTTTTTTTTTTTTTTTTTTAACATGTAGAGTGTGTTTTGCTGGAGATCAAACCCAGAGCCTGCGCTTATTGCTAGACAAGCTGTCACTGAGTTACATCCCTAGCACAGGATAAATCTTGAGACCTTTTATTTTCTATTTTTCCATCTAGTTATAAACCAAATAAAACAAAAACCCAAAACAAAGAAACAAAGACAGGATCTCACTATGTAGCCAGAGCAGTCTCAAACTCAAGATCCTCCAGTCTCAGCTTCCTGGGTACTGTGATTATGGGTATGCATCATGACATCTGGTCATCCAAAAATTTGCACAGTAATCCTCCACTGAGCCATGACCTAAACATCACAGGGGGCTCCATTGTGTCTCTATAAAGGCACAGCTATTCTGACACCATGAAAGATCAGTCTACGCTGTTTTCAAACATCACAGAAGTTGACGTGGGTCTGGCTGGGCTGCCATTCATCACCAGTACATCTGTGAAACTCAGCTGCTGCATGGGACAAACGTTAACCACACTGTCTGAACTGTATTATTCAGGGACATCTCAATTATTTAAGCCAGACTACTAAAATAAACAGCTGGATAATTTTCAATTCTGAGTTCCAGCTTAAATACCTAACTTTTTACTTGTGTTCTTGTTCATATTACACAGGAAATCAGAGCCAAAGTTGTATTTGACATTATCAGAAACTGTCAGGTAGAGTCAGGCATAGTGGTGTACACCTATAATCGCAGCACCAGAAGCTAAAGCAATTGGACCCAAACGGGAAACTGTCTTGGTAACGCCAAAACCAAGAATCCTTGGTAACTAAAAGGTCATGCCAGCACGCAGGAGGCAGAGGCAAGAGAGCCTCTGCGAGTTCCAGGCCAGTTTGGTCTACATACAGAGTTCTAGACCAGCCAGAGTTACATAGTGGAGTGTCTCCAAAACGAGTCGTTCTTTGCAACCACTTTTACTTCAGAGAAATCAACAACTAGGAATTCTGTGCCCAATACATAAAACAAAAACAAAAAACTGCGTTACACACACCTCAGGATTCCAGATGCGATACTAACAGCTCAGGGATAGTCGTTTGTACTGTGGAAAGATTGAGGCTCCTCTTAGCTCTGCACTTGGGAGACTGGAAACCAACTAACGAAGCCTATAAGGGCTATTCATTCCTTCAACACACCCCAACACTTGCCCGCGTCTCTCTCTC
>JAQHUG010000003.1:18737137-18747174 GCA_028555095.1 Dicrostonyx torquatus | reverse complement strand
TGGCTGGTCGAATGATTCATACACATATAAAATAAATGTCAAAAAAAGGAGAGGAAGGGAGATGGGGAACAAAAATTAAGCAAACTAACCAATCACAGAGAGAGAATTGATAGCTAGGTGAACCTAGAACATCCAGGGTGTGTGGGTGTGTGTGCACATGTGTATGCCGGCCAGGGTGTGTTGGGGTGTGTGTGTACATGTCTATGCCAGGGAGGACACTGGGTATCTTGCTCTGTTACCCTCCATCTTACTCCCTTGAGATGGGGTCCCTCACTGAGTTGGGAATTTGGCTGGTGACCAGCAAGTCCCAGAGGTCCTCCGATCTCTGCCTGCCACAGCTCTGGGCTTACAGGTAAAGTGTTACATGGGTGCTGCTCGTGTAAACGTGGTCCTCATGCTTGTACAGCAAGTGCTCTTACCTGCTGGGCCATCCTTCCAGCCCCATGCTTCTGTTGCTTTCTGGGGTTTTTGTTGATGTTCATGCAGTGTTAGGGCTTGAATTCAGTGCCTTGGTAAACCAGGAGAGCACTTTACTACTGAGCTATATCCCCATACTGCATCCTTATTACTTGAATTAAATCAGCACTACTGGGTTCTTCTACACCCCAATCCCTTTTTCCTTGTTCCCCATTGCTGCCTTTCTCTCCCTCCCTCTGTCCCTTCATTTCCTCTCCATTTTATAGTATGAGTTGGGCATCGGGAACTTGTGCAAGAATTATAACCTAAGCCTGCCAGCCTGGGTACCAAACCCAGCAGCACTCTCTGCACGTTAGGCAACCCTGCATCGGCGTGCCTTTAATCCCAAAGGCAGAAACAGGTTGATGTCTGTGAGTTCAAGGTCAGTCAGAGCTATGTAGTGAGACTCTGACTCGACTGCCCCCACCAAAACAGAACCAAAACAAACAAACAACACCACCACCAATCGCCCATATAATGTACCTAAAGAAGGTTCACCAAGGCTAGACAGAGTCCGAAGAAGTTACTCCCATCCCTCAGCTTTCTACTGTTCTCCCCTCCAGTGTCAGGACAGCTTTTATTGATTAGCCATATTTCCAGAAGTCCGTGATGCTGTTGGGTTGTTCTCCGGTGAGTGTCTGTGAGGAGGCACCTGCTCTCAGCAAAGCTGAGAGTCTGTGTGGCTCTTTCTACTCTTAGATGCCTTAGGAAGCAGGCAGCTATGGTCAGGTTCCTGCTGCTTCATTTGCTCTTTGCCTCTGTCAGCCTCAACCCTTCAGTTCCTGGCTATGGAAATATAGTCAGTCTTCCTAAGATGGATACCTTTGAAGTTTTCAGGATGTTTAACCTTCCAAAGCTCTGAGAGAAATCCTTGCAATTTCCTGGGAGGCACTTTTGGGGCTGCTCCACCCCCTCTCTGACATTCCCTTCCTGGTTTATTCTCTCCCCTACTCAGCTCCCTCCACTCCAGAACTCAGACACTCAGAAGATCAGCCTGGGAGGTATAACTTCACACAAGGAGTCTGAGCGAGGAAAACCCAGATTCACTCTTCTTCTTTTCTCCTGTCCCATGCCAGAGCCTTCTAAAGGTGGGACACATAGAGAAGGCAGAGCAGGGGGCACTGACAGTCCGCAGGGCCAGGTTGCAGTGCGCAGAGGAGGCAGCACAAGGGATGGCCAACAACCTGGGCCTGTTGAGCTGTTTGCTTGCTGTCCTGGTTTGTTTTGTTTCTTTCCTTTTTTAGACAGTATTTTATTATAGCACCCCTAGTAGTCTTGAACTTGATACACAGCCCAGACTGCCCTGGAGCCCTAAACCCTCCTGCCTGAGATTACACCTGTACACTACACCACTCCTAGCTTGTTTGATTGTCATTATTTTATTTACTTGTTTTTGAGACAGGCTCTTACTATGTTGCCCAGGCTAGTCTTGAACTCCTGCGCCCAAGAAATTCTCTCTTTTCACACACCTGAGTAACTACAGGCTGTACTACAGCTAAGGGTTTTGTTTTGTTATAATTAGCTTATTGTTAGACTCTTCCATGGATGCAAGGCTTGCATGCATTTTTCAGAAATGGAAGTTTTTGTCTAGAACAGTAAATGATATTGTGTGTGTTGTGCATGTGCGCACTCACACACGCATCCACACACACACATTCAGAGTTGGGGATGAATCTGGACTTCATGCCTACTAGACAAGTGCTCTACCACTGTGCTGAATAGTTTTGTTTCAATTTGGCACAAGTTGGAATCATTTTATCAGACAGAACCTCAGTTGAGAAATGCTTCTATCAAATTGGTCTATAGACAAGCCTGTGATGAATCTTCTGAATTAGTGATTGAAGTGGGAGGACTTATCTCATTGCAGGTGGTGCCACCCCTGAGCAGGTGGTCCTAGGGAGTATAAGAAGGCAAGCTGAGAAAGTCTTAGAGAGAAAGACAGTAAGTGGCATTCCTCCATGGTCTCTGCATCAGTTCCTGCCCTGACTTCTCTGGATGATGGGCTATCAGTTGTAAGGTAAAATAAACACTTTCCTCCCCAAGTTGCTTGTGGTCATGGTGATTTATTACAGCAATAGAAAAGTAAGTACAACAACCACTAAGCTTCCTCTCCCAGCTGGCAGAATAGTTTGTGCCCAGAGAATGCCACTGTGCCCACTATATGACATATGAGTAATAGTGGGTGCCAGGCTGGGAGTGGTAGTGTGCACCTGTAATCTCATGACTCACAGGCCGAGACAGGAGGATTGCCATGAGCCTGGGCTATGTGGTGATCTCTCATAGTCTAGAGAGAGAGAATGGAGCCAAATCACTATGACAGCATGATTTTGATACCATGAAGGAACCATGTCCAAAGAAGGATAAACCCGTGGAGATGGGCTTGGAGTCACACCCTGGAGGTATAAAGATGCCTTGTCAGCAGGCTTCTTAGCGTTGAGGCGTAAGCAAGCCTCTTTACCAGGAAAACAATGCATCTTCTTGAGGGTGTTGTTTGAATGGCGAAGAATGGTTAGAGGAGGGGTCAAGTATTCTGGGTAGTGGGAACAACACGTGTGAATGCAGAGACAGAAGCTGGAGGAATCATGTGATCGTCCCTCTGGCTGGTGGAAGATGGAGTGGGAAGATGGGAATCACATACTGGGCAGTGTGGAAGGATGGGGATCACATACGGGGGACTAAGGAAACTTAAAATTTTTTATTTATTCTGTATACAGTATTCTGTCCGCATGTGTACCTGCAAGCCAGAAGAAGGGCACCAGATCTCATTATAGATGATTGTGAGCCACTATGTGGTTGCTGGGAATTGAACTCAAGACCTCTGGAAGAACAGCCAGTGCTCTTAATCTCTTAGTTTTCTCTCCAGCCGAGGAAACTTTTTTAAATTCCTTGAGAAGTTAACAAGCAAGCAACTTTTGGGTGGGGGTGGGGGTGGAATCTGGCATGCAGTTTTACAAAATTCCCTTAGGTGGCAGCATGGAGCACTGACTGGAGAGCTGTGGGTGTCTAATTATGCTTAAAACTCCAGAGAATAAAGTACTCAACGTGTCAGTTCTGCTAGCACATTTCACGGCTGTAGCAAACAAACAGCAAAAATAGAAAACCTTTTCTCAGGCAGGCAAGATAGACTGACAGCCTGAGTTTAATTCCCAAGACAGTCTTTTGTAGCTCAGGCTGGCTCTAGTCTCCCTACGCAAAAACCTTGACCTTCTGGTCTCCTGCCTACACCCCCCAAATGCTGGGAAAGCAGGCATACACACTGTGCCAGGTTGTATTCAGTGCTGTAGCTTGAACCTAGGGCTTCATGCATGTAAGGCAGGCTCTCTACCAAGTGAGCTGTACCCACAGCCTTGAACCTAGGACTTCATGCATGTAAGGCAGGCTCTCTACCAAGTGAGCTGTACCCACAGCCTTGAACCTAGGGCTTCATGCATGTAAGGCAGGCTCTCTACCAAGTGAGCTGTACCCACAGCCTTGAATAAATGAGTGACACCCTGCCCCTTCTCTTCAAAGTGAATTCCCTTGAATCTTCACTCATAGTAACTTTCTGCTTTTGCTCCTCCTCTGCCCATGCCCACTGCTGCCCTTTCCTACATCAGGGTCAGTCACTTACCATCTCTACATGTCCACTGATTGAAGCAATAAATGAGACGATAAAGGATCTACCTATAGTGACAGCAGCTGAAGCAGAGATGTCTTGTGCTAACTGTAGGAGAGCCTGAGCTTAGTAGATCAGGGAACACTAAGCGTTCTTACTCGTCTGTAAGACCAAAGCAGGAAATTCCATAAGAAGAGCCATCACCAAACTCTTGTGCAGGTTCATATGCATGCATGCTAATGAATTTATCAACCCTTTATCTGGGCGCACACTATGTGCTGGTCTCAGCACTAGAGACTATAGGTATACATAAATGTTGAGGCTGCATCAACCTCTGTGTTCCCAACTTTCCATTCTTACGACAAATACTTGAGCTTATCGGCCTAGAGAGGGAAATAGTCTACTGGCTCAGTTTTAGAAATTTAAGTTCACAGTCAGAAGGTCCTGCTGTTTTTGGACCTATGGAGGGAAGAGTGCGGCAGAGCAAAATTGCTTACCCTAAAGCTAGGAGGTGAAAAAAAAAGAGGAAATCTAGGGTCTCACAATCCCCTTAAAAGGTAGTCCTCTGGTGACCCCAAACCTCCAACAAGGCCACAGTTCAGAGTTTTCACCCCTTCCCTATTAGCGCTGATCTGGGATCCAAGCCTCAAACATATGGACCTGTGAAGAATACTCAAATACCCCAAGTTATTCATAGTGGAACAATCCTTGTACGCTGTAAATATGTATTACTCTCATTGGTTAATAAAGAGCTTATTAGCCAATGGCTAGGCAGGATAAGGTTAGGTGGGAAAACCAGACTAAGAGAATGCTGGGAAGAAGGGGGAGAAGTCTGAGGAGGACCAAGCCAGATTTAAAAGAAGCAATATGGGAAGTTCTTGGATGAGCTAAACAAGCCTTGGGGCAGCACACAGATGAACAAAAATGGGTTAATTTAAGTTGTTTTAAGTTAATTTAATTTGAGCTGACTGGCAACAAGCCTAAGCTACTGGCTGAGATATTATAATAATAAGTCTCTGCCAGGACACAGAAAAGCTCTACCTACTCATAGTCCTGAAGGGAGGAAGGTGATAGCTAAGGCTGTAAGAATTCAGAGGGTCCTGACTAGTGTGGTGATAACTGGGCAGGGTATAAAATGATGAGCAGGAGTTGGATCAGAAAGGCATTGTCTTGGATGCAGCCCTTTCACTCTGAATTCAGATTCCTTGAAATCGGGTGTGGATTGGGGAGATGTCTCAGTGGGGAAAGTGCTTGCCACACAAGCATGAAGAACCCAAGTTCAGATCCCAGAAACCCACATAGAGTCAGACTGTAGCAAGTGTCTGTAATTCCTGAGCAGCTACTGCAAGATGGGACTTGGAGTCAGAAAACTCCCAGGAAGCTCAAGGGTCAGAAGTCCTGTCGTGAGAAGTGAATAAAAATAGACCCGTCTCATAAAAGGTGGAGGCTGAGAGCTGAAACCTGAGGCTGGACTCTGAACTATGGCAAATGCATGCCCACGTCCTCACACACGAATAGTCACACATCATACATAACGAAAAACTTTCAAATAAATTTTTAAAACCATTTTTAAAAGCTGGGAATAATGTCATACATCTGTAAACCAAGCCCTGGGGGTGAGGAGACAGGTGGATTCTGGAAGCTGACTGGCCTTCCAGTCTAGCCAAATCAATAAGCTTCAGGTCCACTAAAGAGACTCTGTCCAAAGTATAGGTGGATCCAGGTGCATGCCTTTAGTCCCAGCACTTAGAAGACAGAGGTAGGCAGATCTTTATTATGGCTTTGAGGACAACCAGGACTACATAGTAAGACCCTTTCTAAAAAACAAACAAATAAAACCAAAGAAACAACTGTTTCTTTGGGGCTGGAGGACTCAGATTTGATTCCCACTACCCACATGGAAGCTAGCAGCTATCTGTATCTTTAGTTCCAGGGGATCTGATGGCCTCTTCTGGCCTCCACAGGCACCAGGCACTCACAGAAATACATGCAGGGAAAAACACCCATACACATAAAATTAAATTTAAAGGGAGGGATTGTTCAGTGGTTAAAAGCACTGGTTATTTTTCCAGAGGCTCAAAATTGGCATTAACTCCAGTCCCAAGGAATATGACACCCTTTCTGGTCTCCAGATGTATATGGAGGAAAAACATTCATACACATAAAATTTAAAAAGTTAAATGTTTGAAGTAAAATAAAATTAAAACTTAATAAAGGTAGCTGGGCATGATAGCTCATGCCTTTAATCTTAGCACTTGAGAGAGAGGTAGTTGTTTCTCTGTGAATTCAAGGCTGGCCTGATCTACATAGTAAGTTCCAGAACAGCCGGGACTATGTAGAGAAACCCTGTCTCACAGAAAGAAAGAAAAGAAGAAAGAAAGGAAGGAAGGAAGGAAGAATAAAGGTGTAGTCAGGCATAGTGGCACACACCTTTAATCCCAACACTTGGGAGAAAGGCAGATGGATGTGTGCATTCTAGGCAAGTCAAGTTGACATGACAACTCCCAGGTCAGCCAAATGTATACAATGAGACTCTGTCTCATAACCAAACATAGCTGGAGAAAAAAAATAGTGAAATGATGTTTAATGATATTCTGCTGTCCTCGTAGATTGGTGCCTAGCTCAATTGTCAGGGATGCTTTAGCCAGCAAGAGATGGAAACAGATGCATAGACCCATAGCCAAACATTAGGCGGACCTCACAGAATCCTGTGGAAGTGGGAGAGCCAGAGGGCTCAAGGACACCACAAGAAACCTACTGAATCAACTAACCTGGTCTTATAGGGCATCACAGAGACTGAACCACCAACCAGAGAGCTTGCATGGGACTGACCTAGGACCTCTGCATATATGTTACAGTTGTGTAGCTTGGTCTTCTTGTGAGACTGCTAACAGAGGGAGCAGGGACTGTCTCTGAGTAAGTTACCTGCTTTTAGGACGCTTTCCACCTACAGGGTTGCCTCATCCGGCTTCAATAGGAGAGGAGGTGCATAGTCTTACTGCAATTTGATATACCATGGCTAGCTGACATATATGGGAGGTCCGCCCTTTTCTGAAGAGAAAGGAGGAGTGGATGGGGGGCTCGGAAGGGGCTGGGAGGAGAGGAGGAAGGGGAAATAATTAATAAAAAATAATATTAATAAGTAAAAGTTGGGGCTAAATAGCTGGGCAGTGATGGAGCACACCTTTAATCCTAGCACTCAGGAAGCAGAGGCAGGCAGATTTCTGACTTCAAGGCCAGCCTGGTCTACACAGTGAGTTCCACAACAACTTGAGCTGCACAGGGAAACCCTGTCTCAAAAACAAAACAAAACAAAAAAGTTGGAGCTAGAGAGATGTCTCAGAGAGATTTCTCAGCAATTAAGAATGTTTACTGTTCTTGCAGAGGACCCAAGTTCAGTTCCCAGTACCCATGTGATAGTCAAGATGATCTATAATTCCAGTTCCAGAGGAACTCCGAGAGCTCCTGAATGCAATGTGGTGCATACACATCTCTTGCAAGCAAACACACATAACATAAATAATACTTGCCCTTACTTGTCAGGTTAGTAAAGATGCACTGAGGCCAGGCACTAGGGCTATGTGACTATATTTCTGGTATTTGTAGACCCCAGGCTTTTGAATTCTAGGCCAGACTGGACTACATTGTAGCAAGCAAAGTAAGCTCTGAGTGACTGAAGCCCTGGGTGAATGTGTGCTATTGCCATGGGCACAGCCATGCCAATACCCCAGAGCCTCAGACTCATGGAGAAAAAGCCTTCTCCCCCAAAGTGGGGCTCAGAGACGAACCTTCTTCTGATCTGTGTGCAGATGTTGACAGTGTGTACAAAAAAATGTTTATCACAGCTTTCTCTCCCTGGATATTTACAGCCTCAAGACTCCCTTCCAGAGACTGCTCCCACTGAGGTTAGCTACACCTGTCTCCTTGATCCAGCTGTGTACCATAAACCCCACCTCCTTATCGGTTTGTGATAACGCCACCTCCTTGTTCAGCTGTGACCCCACCACTCCACTCAACTCCATACCATAAACACACCAAGCTTCCAGGGTACTGAAGTTCCTCCATTTGAGAGCCCAGAACCTGATACAAGTGTTCTCTCTGTCTATTTGTCTGTCCATCTGTCTGTCTTTTCTTCATTCCCCTGACACTCTAGTCATATTCAAGTTCCTGGAGGTGTGAATGGGCACTGTACTATATAGTACGACTGTCTCAAACGGAATCCAAACAAACAAAAAGTTTCCTTGAGCTAGGTATGATGTGTACTTTTCCTTATTGTGGGGGTTTGTTTCGTTTTTAAGAAACTCTTTCAAGTAGCCCTGGATGGCCTCCAACCCTCTACGAATACAGGGACGACCTTGAATCTCTGACCTTCCCGACTGTACTTCCCAAGAGCTGGGTTTACAGGCGTGCATCACCATGCTCCATTGATAAAAAGCTAAGGATCAAACTGGGTCCTGGTGTGTGGTTGGCAAGTCCTGTGCCCACTGAGCTGCACCCCCAGCTCTCTTGTAGTTTAAAAAACATTTTAAAAAGCAATCTCTCATAGAAAAATGTCCAAATATTTATGTAGCTACTCTCCACTACTTGGGTGTGAGCTGTGCACAGTGACTCTTTCAAAGGGTGAAGACTGGAGAGAGAAAAAAATTACTAAAAATGAGTAAAATCCAGGGTCTGTGTTGAAGTCGGAGGCCCATGTTGCTATTAAAAGGCCACACAGAAGGCTGGGGTCTGGGCTACACCCTGTGGCCTTATTGGTGTCCGAGGGCATTGTGGGTTCCAGAGCCATGCTGATATGAGTGGCCTATGGTGCCACCCGTAGTCTTGGTGCTGTCCTGGCCCTAGTGCTGCTGCAGCTGGGGTCTGTGTTGATGTCTGAGGCCTGTGTGGGTCTGTGTGACCAGCAGGTGGCCATAGGAACCATGCGTGATGAAATCAGCAGGTCTTGCTGAACTAGACCTGCTGTTTGCTGGCCCTGGGAAAGCTGGCCTTGCCCCTTGCGGGACAGTGCAACAAGAGAGCTGCCCCCTACCCTGCAGCACTCAGGAGAGATAGTCCCATCTCTCACCACAGGCATGGGAGTGCTGGCCTTGATGGTGTGAGCCTAGGAGAGATGGCTTCACCTCTTCCTCATCTGAGGAAGTTGCCTCAGTGGCCCAGACTGACACCAGCTCAGCTACCACATAGGACCACATCCAGGGTTTTGGATTGGCGCACCCTAACATCTACCCTATGAATAACCTGCTGGAGCTCGTGAAGGGACTGGACTCAGAGCTGGTGCAGGTTATCTGAGAAGAGTGTCTGTCAGGGTCCAGTGACGATGGTGTACCAGAAAACAAAGGCCTTGAACCAGACCAATGACTCATTACAATGAGCATGGTACACTGTGTGACACACCAAGACTCCCAATGACACTAAGATGAATGAAGTCCGCAGATGTGGCGGACTGGGGCATGAGCAGAATGAGGGTGCATAATGTGAAGGTCCCAAAGAATCAATGAAGAAATCATGCTGAAATATATATTTAAAAATGGATAAAACAACTTCTCAGCCTAACATCAAGTATACATTGGAGAAATTTGACAGTCACTATTCAGTCAACTGATGAAAATCTCAAAGACAATAGTTGGTTGCATTAATGTCATTTTACCTCTGAGACCCTTCTATCAACAACCCACACCCTCAGGCTTGCCAGAAGAAATACAGCCGACCAATTCTAATAGAGAGATGTACAGCAAAACACTTAATACAGGCTCCTGAGAATGGTCAAAGGAATCAGAATCAAGGGAGCCTGAGAACATTGTCACAGCCGAGTTTCCATATCTAAATATCACCCAGTATCCCAAAGGGGGACCCTGAAATGAATAAATAACAGTAGATGAAAATTGATGGCATCTAGGAGCTGGAGAGATGGCTCAGTGCTCTTCTAAAAGGACCCTGGTTCCCCCACCCATCTGATGACTCATTACCATCTATAACTCTAGTCCCA
>JAQHUG010000003.1:18585035-18632085 GCA_028555095.1 Dicrostonyx torquatus | reverse complement strand
TCACTTCTTTTGTTTGTTTGGGTTTTGGTTTTGTGGGACTGGTTGGTTGGTTGGTTTGAGACAGGGTCTCACTCTGTAGACCAGGCTGGCCTAAAACTCAGAGATCCTCCTGCCTCTCCCTCCCCAGTGCTAGGATTAAAGGTGTATACCACCACCATCACAGCCGGCTCCACCTTTGCTTCTTGCTGATGAGTGTCTGCTTAGTCCTTATTGTCTAAGCCAACCGTATCTCATGATATGTATTTGTTCTAGCACTGCTGTTCCTCTGGAGAGCACAGACTGATGCACTGGGTACCATAGTGGCACGTTTAAACCTTCAGAAGCCACAGCAGATATTGCCATACTTCTCCAACCCAAGGTCAGCAAGGCCCAGCTTCCCATAAAGTTTCAGGACTGATCTATTGATTGTCATCTAATGGTCATGGACCAATCTGACCACAAGTGGACTGGAGTTGGCCTGAGCTTCTCACGCACACCTGGCCAATCTTTAACCAGGCAACCTAGGTCTCCGCTCTGGCCAGAGGCAAGGTAGGAAGAATTGGACATAGAGACCTTACTCCTCCACTTGCCACTCATGACTGACACATGGCTATTAAGTAGCACATGGAGCCAGTTCTGTTATGGTCTGTTCTGGACAGACATCAGCTCAGGCTGTTCCTCACTCCACCAGATGGGTTAACACTGAAGTATGGTACACCAGGCAGGGACAAATTGGTAGAAAAAGCCCTGAGGAGGCTGGGTGGTGGTGGCGCATGCCTTTAATCCCAGCACTCGGGAGGCAGAGGCAGGCAGATCTCTGTGAGTTCGAGACCAGCCTGGTCTACAAGAGCTAGTTCCAGGACTGGCTCCAAAGCTGCAGAGAAACCCTGTCTCGAAAAACTAAAAATAAAAAAAAAAGCAAATAGAATCAAGATCGCGATCTGTGGGCAGAAAGAAAACCCTCCATCTTCACTCTTCCCTAGTTGCCGTTTTCCTTTTGTTTTTGGAGACAGGGACTCACTATGTAGCTCTGGCTGGCCTGGAACTCCATATATAGAGCAGGCTGGCCTTGAACTCATAGAGATCTGCCTGTCTCTGCTTCCCAAGTGCTAGGATTAAAAATGTCCACCACAACACCCAGCTAAACTGCTGGTATATTATTCTCCTTTCTTGCCTGGTTCTGGGTTCTCTGGCCAAACTCTGCCCTTAGCTTCCACTGGTCTAGGCTGTAGCACTGAGAGTGTGGGCTGTGCCACCCCCTTGTGGTCATCTGGGAAAACTGTTTCCCATAAAATTGTTGACCCACAGACCCACAGAATCCACCCAAACTAGGCAACCAGGTGGAAAGTGGTTTGTGTTACAAACACAACTTCGAGGAAAATCTCAAGTCTTTCCACCCCATAAATTCTAGAGAAACTACTAATAGTGGCCATAACGTGCACCCACCCCACCCTTCTCTGCATCATTTCTTGGATTGTTTTTTCAGACCAACCTGAAACAGAAATTCTTTGTCCAGCCAGGTGGGCTGACACACACCTGAAATCCTAACACTTGAGAGGCTGAGTCAGAAGGACTCGGGTTTCTGAGCTAGAAACCAGGCTGGGTCACAGAATAAGTTTCAGGTTGGCCTGAGTTTGATACTGAGCATCTCAGGGTAAAGCTTGGAACCAACTAACTACATAACTCAGCTACCCAAACCATCATCAGCCCCCAGGAACGTGGAGGACCAGAGTCTTCAGGGCCCTTCTGACTGCTGACTGGGATGTCCTGAACTGCACCTTCCCCTCCTCCAAGCCCTATCCATTTCCTCTCTCACTCCAACCCCAACACACTAACCAGGAAAAACCCATACACATTAACATTTCCCAAGACCCAAGAAAACACCCAGTGAGGAGAAGGGTTTAAAAAAAACCACAGAGGAAGAACAAGAATAACACAACAAATAATGAGAATATGCGGCTGGAAAGATGGCTCGGTGGTTAAGAGCCTTGGCTTGTTCTTCCAGACTCCTATCCTCAGCATTCCCATAGTGCCTCACAACTGTTACTCCAGTTCCAGAGGACCTGATGCCCTCTCCTGGCCTCCACAGATACCGCACATACACACGATAGACAAACAAGCAAGCAAAATACTCGTACACATAAATAAAATAAATAAATCTTACTAAGTCAACAAAAAGGAATGAGAATAATGAGGAGGATAGAAAGCAGGGGGAGGAGGGAGGGGAGTTGTTCCTTGTCCAGCTCCTTCCGCGGTGTCTCTTCTCATGCCTCTGAGGACTACCTCCATGGCTGAGCCACTGGTGGTTTTGTGTGCACAAGATATGTATGTAGAGATAAGAAGACAGCCTTGAGCATCAGGCCTGGCCATCCCCCTCGTTTGAGACAGGGTCTTTTTATTATTCTATCTGCATCCCATAAGCCAGGCTAGTGACCCCTGAGCTTCCAAGGATTCTCTGATTTCCACCGCCCATTTTTGAGGGAGGGCTGGGATCACAATGATCACAGTGTTCGGGTGCTGAACTCAGTCCTCACGCCTGCTCAGCAATCACTCTCACCCACCGAGCCACCTTCCCAGGTCCCCACCGTTACTGCTTGTTTGTCATTTTTGATTGTTTAGTTTGGTTTCTCCCTTTCTTTTTCTTTCTCTCTTTGAGACAGAATCTCTCTGTATAGCCCTGGATGTCCTGGAACTAAATATGTAGACCATGCTAGCCTCAAACTCACAGAAATTCTCCTGCCTCTGCCTCCAGCATACTGGGGTTAAAGGTGTGCACCACCAAGTGGGGTGCTGCTTGGTTGCTTTACTGAGACAAGGTTATACTATATGTAATACAGGCTGACCTCCAACTATCAACCCCTCTGCGTCAGCCTGTCAAGTTCTGAGACTATAGATGTGTGCCCCACACCTGGCCCATCATCTTTTGGGTGCTGGGGCTGTTGGAAACATTGATGCGCACCCATTCTTGACTTGGGATGCATGTACTGCTTGCTTACCTACAATGACAGGTGAGCAATGAGTAGTATTACAGGTGTGCAAGGGCACAGAGACAGGAGTGGACAGTTCTGTAAAGGGACATACACACTTGTAGGCAGAGACTGCTCATTCATTTCCCGGCCGCCCAGACCCAAATAATAACACAGAAATTATATTAATTACAACACTGTTTGGCCAACAGCTTATGCATATTTCTAGCTAACTCTTACCTCTTAAATTAACCCATTTCTATTAATCTGTGAATGACCACGAGGCTATGGCCTCCTGGTAAGGTTCTAGCTGGCAGCTGGCAACTTCCTCCTTTGGCAGCAACATGGAGGTTCCCTGACTCCACCTACTTTCTCTCTGTATCTCTGTTCAGATTTCCTGCCTGGCTTTACTCTACTAAGCCATTGGCTGAAACAGCTTCTTTAATAACCAATGGTAATAAAACATATTCGTGGCATACAGAGGGGAATCCCACATCACACACTCACATATCCTTTCAGAGAGAGTGTATTCAGGGGAATTGAATTCCAAATTCGAGTCCAGTTGCCTCTAGAGGCAAATCCCTTGTGCAGACGCCTGCCCCGGGTTGGCCCTCCTACTGTTTGCTCCCACTGAACCCTTGAATGCATCGCTTCTGCTCACTGAGAAGGTAGACAGAGAGGTGCGGAGTGGCAAGTCTTGGGCTACAATGGCACTGCTGGTCATCTTCAGAGTTGACAGTGTGAACAAAGCCCTCGGAGAGAAGCTGCACCCACAAAAGCTAAACTGATTCGAATTTCGGCACTTGGAAAGGGTGGAATGCTGCAGGCCCAAATCATAGCTACACTTGGCCATCTTGAGCCTTTCCTTTGAACGGCCCTTTGCTACCCACCTCCACGTGTGATCTAACGTAACGATGAGGTGAGTCCTTTGGGAATGTATGAACACCTCCCCACCTGTCGCCGACCCAACTCAGACAACTTCTGAGGCCTACAGCAGAGAGTTCCCAATTCGCTGTAACCGCCCATGTTACGTATTTACCCACTATATGAAAAGTGTGTTTGCCCATGACTTACATAGTTCTGTTACTATAGTAAAAACTTCATAAAAACTTCCTGCCATATTGAAACATGGATCCTGAGAGAACCTAAGTCTGTGTTCCCAGGCCAAAAGACATGATCTCTTATCCCCCTTGAGGTAAGAGGTAGGTTTTTACTTTTTTTTCCAAGATTTACTTTTATTATTTTTAATCATGTGTATGTGAGTGTTTGTTTCTACAGATAGGAATGTACACACCCAAGTGCAGTGTCCACCATGGAAGCCAGACGTGTAGGAACCCCAGGAACCTGCATATCTCCTGATGAGAGCAGTAGGAACTGAAGTGGGGTCCTCAGCTGATTTCTCTTAACAGCGAGTTATCTCTCCAGTCCTGTGGTTTGTGCCTGTCTGTCTGTCTGTTTGTTTTAATGCCCACATGATCCGGAGCTAGCTCGAGCTAGCCCTGACAGTGAGAGACACCCCAGTCTGGCACCAAAGCCCTGAGCTGCCTCTCAAAGTGCCTGTGTCAAGCCAGACCTTACAAAGCATGCTCAGAGCAGATTACAAAGCCTGCCTCCTTTTAACCCACCCTCTGTACCCCTTTGCTGTTTCCCACCTGTTGGCCCAGGACCAATTTCCAGCAGGCTGCCACCACCAATGGCTACCTTATGATGAATGGAGACAGGGTGGGCAGGCACCTTTCTCCTCCAGCTCATAGCCCTTCTCTACCAAGCGAATCCAGCTCGTATCAGACTGCTATCAGACACATGTCCCAGGGCAGGAGAAAGAGGTCAGGGTTTGAGCAATTCTGTACATCAATCTCATCATATGAAGATGATCTAGATGCTACCTTCTCTTTTTTATTTTTTTAAAGATTTATTTATTTATTATGTACACAACATTCCTTCCATGTATGCCTGCATGCCAGAAGAGGGCACCAGATCTCACCATAGATGGCCACGAGCCACCATGTGGTTGCTGGGAATTGAACTCAGGACCTTTGGAAGAGCAGGCAATGCTCTTAACCACTGAGCCATCTCTCCAGCCCCACATGGTGGCTCACAACCATCTGTAATGGGGTCTGGTGCCCTCTTCTGGCCTGCAGACATACACACAGACAGAATATTGTATACATAATAAATAAATAAATAAATAAATATTTTAAAAAAATTATTTACTATATACCTAATCCAAATTCCCACTCCCTCCCCTCCTCCCATTCCTTCCAAGTGGCTACCTTCTTACTTGAAAAAACGCTAATCAAGCCGGGCGGTGGTGGCGCACGCCTTTAATCCCAGCACTCGGGAGGCAGAGGCAGGCGGATCTCTGTGAGTTCGAGACCAGCCTGGTCTACAAGAGCTAGTTCCAGGACTGACTCCAAAGCTGCAGAGAAACCCTGTCTCGAAAAACCAAAAAAAAAAAAAAGCTAATCAAATGAGAGATAGTACATCCAAAATGCCCTCTTCACCCGTCCTCATTCAGAAAAATCTGGAATTATCAGTAATGCGGCTGCCAGGGGCCACTATGGCGGTTGCCTTAGGGTCAGGCAGCAGATCATGGAAGGGAATTCAGGGTCTCCTGCTACCCATGTGCACACCTGACTGTCTCGCTCCAAAACACCCCGCTAAAAATGCCTTCCTACAGCCAGGCAGAGGCCTTGGGCGTGGTTTATGGAAATATGTGTTCCCTCCATTCTGTGGAAGTATGATTAGTGCAGCCGAACTTTCTGAAAATGGCCTTATCTCCTTCCTGCTCCAGCTGCACTCTGCCCTCGTCCATCTAGGCTGGCTCCGGCCAGTACAGGCCCTGATGCTCTCGACTCTGCGACAGCGTCTTTCCAGGCTCCTAACACCCTAACTTTCCTGAACAGGTGTGCGGAGTCAGACTAGCCCATCACTTGGGGTAGTGCCCTGGAATAGAGTCATGTGACTTTGACTTTCTTCGGGGCCTCAGCTCCTGTCCTTCCCTTTGTGGGTCTGAACTTTGGGCACGAGAGGGCGCTGTTGCCTCTCATCCATGGAGAGTAGGGATTTGTGCCCTCAGAGACCAAACAAAAGTCTAACAAAAGTCAGGAGGAAAGTAACGGCAGCTCGCAAGAAGTAGACATTGGTATTTAGCATTTCCCCTTGAAAAGTAATCCCATCACTTGGGAGGACTGCCACAAGTTTGCTAGCCAGGGCAAACTTCTATGCGTCTGGGGCTGCAGAGTGAGAATGTCTCAAAACGTCAGTAATATTATGATTAACTCTGCTGATATAATCATTTTTATTAATCGTTGGATTTTTGTGGGGTTTTAGTTTAGTTCATTTGTTGTTTATGATAGTCTCTTGCAGTCCAAGCTGGCCTCATACTCACTATACGGAGCTGAGAAAGACTTTGAATCCTGCTCCTCCCACTTCTGCCTCCCTAGTGCTGGATTACAGGCAGGCGTATTAAAAATAAAACAATCTATGAAGGAGATGGGTGAGCTGGTACATGCCTCTTTGACGCCAGCACTTGGGAGGCAAAGGCAGGCAGACCTCTGTGCTCAAGACCAGCCTGATCTACATAGAAAGTTCCAGGACTGCCAGAGCTACACAGAGAAACCTTGTCTCGATACAACAACAAATCTAAGGGAAGCCTGGTGTCAATCAGGACCCAGTCACTCAGGAGTCTGAAACAGAAGAATTCAAAGTTTGAGGCCTGCCTGGGTTACAGAATGAGTTCAAAGCCTGTCTGGGAAAGTTAGTGAGATACTTTCAAAATGAAAGCTCAGGGTCTAGAGAGATGGCTCAGTGGTTAAGAACACTGGCCACTCTTCTAGAGGACCTGGGTTCAATCCCTGCACCCACATGGCAGCTCACAACCATCTATAATTCCAATCCCAGGGGATATGATGTCCTCTTCTGGCCTCCAAGGATGCTAGTCATGCAGGTGGTGCAAAGACGTGCATGCAGGCAGAATACCTGTATACATACAATAAAATAATAAATTAAAATAAAAGTTCAAAAAAGACTGGAGATGTAGCTAAATGGCAGAGCACTTGCTTGCTAGAGAAAGAGAACCTGTCACTCATCACAAAAGATGTCACCACATCTCCTCACCCCATAGGGGTGGGTTGCCTAGGGGAGAGTGGCCAGGATCTAAGTGACAACAGAAAGTTACCTCTGCTAACATCAGCAGAGAATACATAAATTCACTGTTCATAAAAGCAGCTGCAGACAGAACCATGCTGCAGAGGTGACAGGCACCAAAGATGAGGCCTCCAGTGCGGTTTGAACAGGATGTGGCCCCTGGCCTCTCAACTTCAGCTGCCAGGAGAAATAATCTCCAAATCCTTGGTGCCTGTGGCTCAGTTTCCCTTCTTTCCGCGTCCTCATATTAGCTGCCACCAGCTTCTCCCAGTCTGTGCTTCAGTCATTCAGATATCAAGTTCTTCTGTCCTTCACTCAGGCACGGGGGAAGACCCTGACCCTGAAGCCCTGGGCAGTCCCTTCTCCTGACAGGCAAGTTTGCCTTCTCTTTGAGGGTGCCCCTCAGTGCTCACTGGCCCTCTGGTGGAGCTGAGCTATATGAGAGTAACAACAGATAACTAGCTGCTAACAGCTGAGAGCTCAGGCCCAGGGAGCCAAACATGGCCCTAGGGATCAGGGTGGAACGTCTCAGGTTATCTGCACACAGGAGGAAGCTTCCGGAGGGCATGAAGTTAGTTAGGGTTCAAGAAGATTGACAAATGGAAGGCAGACATGGAACTCCTCCCTGGATTTATTGGGGATCTTAAGTAACCTGAGGCAGGAATGACAGACAGGTCCCTCTAGGCCTCAACTCCCACTCCCAGGAAAGTCCACAGCCCGGCTTTTGTGGAATTTCCCTTCTGACAGCTCCACCCCATCGTTGACCAGACAAGGACAGATGTCACACCGCCAGGTCTAACAGGTATAGCTCCTGAGTTTTGCATGTGATTTGCAAAAGCTGGGCTTGGAGGAAGCCCCTGCTCCTCTCCTCAGGCACCCTGCCTACCCCACCCTGTTAGATAGCCAGCCTTTCTTCAACCAAGCACCCCAGGGCCTCTGCTTACCTTCCCCCTCATCCACCCAAGAAGTCCCCTGAGCTAGCTAGAACAGCAGCTAAGAGGCTTCCAATCAGCAGGCGGAGCCTGGGGATTTCTGGGTAGGGTGAGTCCTTCATAAAAAGAATATCCCGCAGCTGGGGCCTCTGGACAGCATGAAGGGGTGAGTACCGACCTGCAAGTGGCTTTGGGAGTGAGAAACAGGGGTGCTCTGCCCTTCCTAGTAGCAGCCATTCAGTGTCTTGTGTCTGAGTATTTGGAGAGTGGATGAATGAATGAGGTTTTTCAGTTCCTTAGCTTTTGTGGCACTGTGGGTTCAACAACAAAAGCTCCGGCCCCACCACGCAAGAGACCATCAGATCCCTGAGAGGACTGCAGGCGAGAGCTAGCTACAAAGCTGTTCCAGAAGCGAGAGGAGGGGAACCCATTGAACTGCCAATGAGTGCCAGAGCTTTGAGCTAAGTCACACTCGGCCAGAGCACTCAGCCCAAGTCCCCTCAGCTGCTGAGGCTCTCCTTGAAATAGGCTCCTGAGGATGAGGAAGGCTCAGGGTTGAGTCCCTGAGAGGGCTCAGAGGGCAAAGGTGCTTGCTGCCAAGTCTTTAGTGCTTGGATTCTATCCCTGGAACCCACATGGTAGAAGGAGAGAATCAACTCTCAAAAGTTATTCACTCATTTGCCTCCCATCCACCGCCAAAAAAATAAATGTAATTATTTTTTGAAGCCTCAGCATTGGCCTAGGAGTACGGCTCAGAAGTGGATCACATGACTAGCATGCAAAAGAGCCTGGGTTCCATCCCCTGTATTGCAGAAACTTCAACCGAAAGGTCACATAGCTGGGCAGCGGAAAGTCAGCCCTCTAACTGGGAAGCTGCTAAAACAGAGCTTCAAGACATCACCCCAGTCCTTCCTCCCTATCAGAGATCTGATGACCAACTGAGTTAATCTCTCTTCGGTTTCCTTTTCTGCAAAACAGGGCTAGTAACAACACTGTATCAGGAGATTCACTGTAAAAACAGAACTAACTGCTGGGCTGGGGGTGGCTCAGTCAGCAGAGTACTAGCCTAGCATGCACGAAGCCCTGGGTTTGACAACATAAACTGGGTATAGTGACCCATACCTGTAATCCAGACCCTTGGGTGGAAGGGGTAGGAGGACCAGAAGTTCAAGGCCATCCCCAGTAATAACGAGGGAGTTCAAGGCCAGTTTGGGATATGGAAGATTCTGTCTCAAAAATAAATTAAGTACACAAACAAATATCATCATCAGTGATAAGGTGATGGCAGACAGTGATGTGGAGTAAATAAAAGAAGAGGCTCCTCCCAGCACTCAGGAGGCAGAGGCAGGCGGATCTTTGTGAGTTCGAGGCCAGCCTGGTCTACAAGAGCTAGTTCCAGGACAGGCTCCAAAGCTACAGAGAAACCCTGTCTCGAAAAACCAACAACAACAACAAAAAAGAAGAGGTTCCTAGGTCTCCAGGGGACAGGAGCTGGAGGTAATTTGTAGCCCCCATGCCCATCTGCAGAGCCCTCCACTTGTGAATGCCAACAGGTCACCACATCTAATGTTTAGATAGGTGGGGAAACTGAGGCCCAGAGTAGAAAGACTAGTTGAAAGTCAAAAGCAAGGCCATCCCCAGAACCTGGATCTCCTAGGTCATTTGATACTCAAGATGAACTTATCCAGTCTCAAAAGGGGGGTTAACAGTGTGACATCTCTGGATTCAGGCATGGGCCCTTCCTCTCACTGGCAGTATTGGAAAGTAGGAGCTGGGGTATTCTGTGGCACAGTGGGGGAGGGTCACCTGAAGGGCAGAAGCCCCTTACTTGGAGTTCCCAGGGAATGTGTTCTCCCATTGAAAAAAAAAAAAAAAAAGAGGTCACTACAAAGGCCCACCTTAGCCCTCTGGGTCCTGACTCCTTTGGCATCTGTGAACATCAGCCTAGCCAACCCAGGCATTGACATGACGACAGAAGCCACTGTGGCCACTTGCTTTCTCCTGGTTTCTGTCTTTTCCTACATACTCGGGGCCTGGAGCACTGGCCTGGTCTGTGTGACCACCTTGCCATCCATCTTTGTTCCACTATTCCTTTCTTTTCGTCTATCCTTTCGAACTTAGTGGAACCCTGCAGCAGGGAGGTAGCCCCCCCTACCTTCCAGGAGCTCCAGCTACTTTGTCCTGTCTCCATCCTCATTAGGCTCTGTGTGAGGTTAACCGCCACAAGGCCTTGCTGAGAGAGATGAAGAGGTTAAAGCCGTGGAACAAAGCAAGAGAGGCAGCCACAACCCAGGCAGGTGCCTGTGGCTCCCACCTCTAGGGATGTCAGCCCAGGCCCTCTGCTCTGCACTCTGCCTATAGTCCAGCCCCTGTGCACTCTGCAAGGCGCACCTGCCCTGCAGGAAGTAGGAGACTTTGCTGGAAATCTGCCTTTAATCTTGGCTTCCTGTTTTCTGCCCTGGGGGACGCCCAGAGTGGCTGAGTTTCAAGCTACTTCACACCAGCTTCTCTAAACTATCATCTCTGAGCATAAAAGCTGGGGGAGGGGAAGAGGCGGAGAGAAGGAGCAAAGGCCCTTCCCTGCCAGGGAACCATGGGAACACACTCCAGAACTATAAGCTCTGGACCACCCAACCCCCCCAACCAGCTCTGCATGCAGCTGGGCCATCTGGTCCCTTCACCCAAAAGCTGCCAGAAGTCTTTGGCTCCACCACCCTTCCCTTCCCCTTCTCCAGCCTTTCTTTTATTCTCCACTCTCCTGGAGCTAGCCTCATCACCAGAAAACAAGTGGTCCAGTCTGGGCACACAAATCTTAAATGCTGACTTGATATATCTGTATATTACAGGCACTCAGACTCAGTTTAGCCAAAGTTGTGCACTGAGTGTTTCCTGGCAGCCCCACCCCCGCTCACTGAGTTCACCATCTCCCAGGAGCTGGGCTACACCAGAGGGTCATGAAGCTCTTCCTAAACTCTCCTCGCGGACAGCTGACCCTAGACACTGCCTGTCTCCTCCTCTCCACCTGCTACCTTTGCCAGGACCTATGGCCCTCTTCACCATGTAGACCATGCAACAACACACTCTTGGCTGAGCTTTGTCGTTTTGTTATGGTTTTTGTTTTGTTTTGAGGTAGCATCTCATGGAGCCCAAACTGGCCATGGACTTCCTCTGAGGTCATGCATGACCTTGAATTTCTTATCCTCCCGCCTGACCATACCATTTTGGGGATTCCAGATACGGATCACCATGTCCACTTCACGCTGTCTGGGGATGGAACTCAGGACCTTACGCTAGGCAGGCACTCTACCAACTGAGCTACATCCTGACCCTTAATTAATTAATGATGCACATACCCCCTTTACTGGCCTTTTTAAACACACACACACACACATACATACACACACATGGTGTAGGGGGTTCACCCATATCACAGTGTGCCTATGGAGGTCAGAGGAGTCTGTTCTCTCCTGTCGTGGGATCCAGGAATCAAAGTCCCGTTTTTTGGGAGCAAGGGCTCTTTTCCTGCTGAGTATCTCACAGCACTGCAGCTCCTTTTCTTCCAGTTTCATCCTCCTCTTCATTGCTTTTGGTTCTGTCCATGGGGTGCGCATGGCCTCCAAACACTGTGGCTGATCAGACTAGTTTTTTTTTTTTCTTCTTTTTCTGTTTTGGACAAGAACCATGGTGTTCTTCCCCCCCCACCCTCCCCCCGACTCATCTCCAGCATGAAGATCACCGCTAGCAGCTGTTCCATATTTGTTGAGAGGGAGCGAGTGCATGAGTGATGAACTGGATGTTAGTTCTTTCTTGCAGTATCCAATTCAGGCTTTAATTCCCAAATTCAGAAAGGTTAAATTTTTTTCCCCTCTTCACTTTACTGAGAAGAGGTGGAGCCAGGATTCAAATACAGGTTTATTTGATTCCAAAGTTCACATTCTGGGTCCCAGCTCACTTAGGGAGACAGTTGAGAGGGCTTATGGGTAAAGGAAGATATACTGGTGGTGAAACTGGAGCAAAGATTTAGATATTAATTCAGGGTTTTTCCCCAAGTCCCCACAGCCTCCCCACCACCTAGCCCCCCTTTTACCAACTAATTCAGACAAAGGAGATATTAATCTCTCAATCTCCCCCTTCCAAAAGGCTTTGCAAGCTGCTAAAGCCCTTCCCTTCAGGCTGAGCAGCACCCGCACCCCCGAGTTGGGGCCATATTATCATTCCATCTTAACCTCAAAGGAAAGAAAGGAAAGCCATGCACATATACACACACACAAAGACACACATGCACGTGCGTGCATACAAACATACACAAACACACACAGGCATGCATATGAATATATACACACACATACACAAAAACACACAAGCATGTGCATTCATACACACACACACACACACACACACACACACACACGCATGCACCATCCCTCCAGGCCTATTATCTTGCTGAATCTGCACCATCTCTCATGAAAAAGGTATGCTCTCAGCCTGATCTTACAGAAGAGGAAACAGCTCAGAGACCTTAGGTAACTAGTTCAAAGCCACATAGCCACACAGCTCTTAAATTGAGATCTAACCGAGATTTGTTCCCCAAATCCCTGGGTTGGGCTTTTTCCCCACTATGTCACATCTAGCTCTGAGATCTGCTGGATGCCTCCTCTGTGAGTATCCCTAGAGAACTGATTCTTCGCAAGCAAACTGGTACTGGGCATGCTGGGTCAGAGGGCCAATCTGTAGTCTCCGGGAGGGGAGGTGGGGGTTGAGCATACCCAGCTCCTGCTCCTTTCACCTGAAGTTATGAGCTTCATAACTTCATAACTCTCGTCTTCTACAGTACTCTTTACGGTCCTCTTTAGTTGTTGTTGTTTGTTTGTTTGAGGCAGGGTTTCTCCATGTAGCCTTGGAGAATGGGATTAAAGGCATTCGGACCACCACCCTGGCTGCCCTCTTGGTTTTTACTTTGTATAACTTTCCAACTCTGTGCCAGTGGTCTCACTTCTTCCACCTGAAGAATCGACCCACCCCCAACTGGCTGCTTTCTTCAGTACTGGTCCTCCGACAATGCTCTAACACCTAGAACCCCCAATGGAGCTTCTGGTTTCTCTCTACTTCTGTTCTGTGCCCCTCTCATGCCTGAGCACTGCTTGCTCTTGTAGCTAAGAGCAAATTGCTCAGGGAGGATCCTGAATCCTCATTAACAATGGTGTATAATAACAGTCCGGGTTTAATTGAGGACTCACCACGTGCCGCTGTGCACCAAGCACTTTAAAGCTATTAACTCATTTCCTCTCCACAAAACCTTACAAAGTTGGTGGGATTATTTTTGCTCATCTTTTCAAGCAACAATGCAACAGGGCAGACAGAGATTAGGTAACTTATCCAATGTTACACAGCCATTGACAACTTCCTTACTGTTTCCAAGCCAAAAATAAAGTTCAAGAAAGTCCTATGAGAGGCTCTTTGGATCTTTCGCCCCTGTAGCTTGCAGGAACCCATCTCCCACGGCTCTCCCATACCCACAGTGTAACCCGCAGCCTGCCGAACTATTTATAGTCCCCAGAAGCCACCGAGAGCTCTCACTGCTCCCTGCCTTTGTGCATGCTGCTCCCCCAGCTCTATGAAGTCAACTCGTGCACCCTTCTTTCCTGTTTCCTGTGGACCTCGTACACTACATTTTCATTTTATCAGTGTGTTCTCTGTGAGACTCTATTTGCCCCAATCCTGACTGAGAACTTGACAGAAATAGATGTCTTTAGAAGTGGACTCCAGAGCAGGGGCTCTGGTAATTTCAGCCCCCAGGATATGTTTGTGAAGGAATAAATACATGCATGCTTCTGCCACGGAGGAGTCTAGGCCCAGCCTCCACCCTAGCAGGGGAGATTTGCCTAGAGAAGGTTGGGAGGTTAGCTCTAGTGAGCTGGTGGAAGGCCTTGGGAAGCTTTCGCCAAGGCCAGCTAGTGGGGGCAGGGCGTGAGCGCGGACACACCCCCCTGCATTCCCTCCAAGATCCAGCAGAGGGCGCCGACCCACGCCCCGCTGCGCGCCGGGCAGGCCCCCTCGCGCAGGCGCGCCGCAGCGGGCGGAGGATCCGGGCCGCGCTTCCTCTTGCCAGGCCTGCTAGCTTCCTCCCATCGGAGCCCGGGCGAGCTGAGGTTGACCGCCGCCGCCGAGCCTGCCGCCTTCCTTGCGCTCCCGCGCCACCCCGCACCCGGCCCCGGGAGGTCCCACCGGGGTGGGGTCCGAGCAGGGCCAACCCGGGCCGCGCCGCCGTCGGGGCCGTCCCTCCCGCCCCGCCAGCCTCCGGCCGCCCAGCCTCCGGGGTGTGGGGCGCGGGCAACCCCCGCGGGCCGCGATCGAACGCCCGGGGCGGCCCCCGGCGGCCGGCGCGACGTCCCCAAATCGAACCTCGGTGGCCACGTTCGGAAGCGGAACTCTGCCGGGGCCGCGCCGGCTACATTGTTTCCTCCCCCCGGACTCCCTCCCGCCCCCTTCCCCCGCCTTTCTTCCCTCCCCGACCCGGGCTGCGCGGCCGTCCCCCCGCCTGTCTGGCCGTCCTTCCTCCCCCTGTTTTTGCATCCATACACCTCTTTGTACCGCACCCCCTGGGGACCCCCGCGCCCCTCCCCTCCCCCTTGGCCTCATGGACTGTCCTGCAGGCCGTTGATGCCGCCCGCGGTGAGGTGGCCTGGACCGCAGTGCCCCGAGAGAGGTGAGTGCTGGGCAGCCCCCAAGGAGGTGGGTTCCGAGTGTCCCCTGGAAGGGAGGAGGTCTCTTGTCCCGCCTCTCTATGGCCACCACTGCCGCGTCCACACCCATCGCCCCCCCACCTCCTAACCGGGTTCGAATTCTCCCGGGAATCACTGTCAGAACATTACTGGGAGGGAGCCGCGAGGGAGGTACTGCCCTGCACCACAAGAGACTTAGGTTAGCCGAGTCCTACCCCTCAACCCCGTGTGGAGCACAGAGTGGGAAGTGGCTGGACCCCGAGGAAGAGAATCAGTATGGGTTGGGAAAATGGGCTGGACTTAGGGAGTTTGGCCCTTCCTGTTCAGGGCCGCCCTGAACGTACTCTGACTTGCTTGGTTCTGAGGTCTTGCTGGCTCCAAGCAGCCCAGGACCATGCCACCTCCCTTGAACCCTGCGAGAAGTCTGGGTCCTTGAGCTGAGTCTGTCACCCTTGGCCTGCCAGAGGACCAGGCTTAAAGTAAGGGACCTCTGACCCTTGGGTGGAGAAACTGGGCAGAGCTTCCAGTCTGAGTGGAGGTGACACTGGACATTAGTACTATGCCTCCACCTTTAGCACCCCAGTCAGCCCATTTCCCAGCTCCTCAGGACCCAGGCCAGTTGTTTGGAAGGGGTGTGTCACTGGAGCTTAAGTAGGAGCATTTTTTTTTTCTTTTTGTACTCTAGGGAACCAAGGCCCAAGGGGCAGGTCATATTCCAGGCCTCTGGTGGAGGAAGGCTTGCTATCTTCATCTCTGTTTTGCAGGGATGAATTGTTGTGGGTGGAGGGGAACCATTCTGCACCTACTAGGGACACAAGCAGTTCCTAGCCTGACCCAGGAGGGACCTTGTGGGGTGAGCACGTGTTCCCCTGCAGAGGACCAGAGAAGAGGGAAAGGGCTTCCGGCCCTATTGCTACCTCCTTGTGAGCTAAGACATCATGGGTATTGCTTGTGAGTCTTCTTGGTGCCTGAGACTGGGTCCTTCCTACTGGTGTGGGAACATGGTGAAGTGGAGTGTACAGAAGCCTGACTCCGCCTTCCCCACATTTCCCAGCTGGCTCAGTCAGAATGGGGTCAGCATGGGCAAAGTGGGAGACAGCCTTGACATGAAAGTATGGAAGAGTGCGGACGCTATGGGACTTGTTTCTTCTGCCTCCCCGTCATGGTGTCTTGGTATGGCCACAACAGGATCAGGCCAGAGGCAGCAAGAGTAAGGTTGATAATGCAGCGGGATCTTCCAGATCCCTCCTAGGCCCCCTCGGAATCTCAGGCCCTTGCCCTTGTTTAAGGTTTTTCTGGCATCCTAAGATGCACTGTGGGGCGGGGGAAGGTGGAATACTCCCCGCCTGTGAGGCTATACTCACTTAGTCTCATGCCCAACCCAAACTTCCTGTCCAGCCTCAGGGGCTGTGGCTGGGCCTGACATGGCTGGGTGCTTCTTAGCTGTAAGGGTGTGGCCAGGGTCCAGAGGCCTTTTAGAAAGCAGCTTAGCTTAGGCTAGCACATGTTCACAGCTGCTAGCTTGTTCGGTGAACTAATGCCCCCATCAGAAGCAGCCGCTCTCTCTGTGCTGGGATGGGAACAAGGAAAGGCCAGGAAAGCAGATGCCGTCCCCACTACAGGAGCACTGCCCCACAGAGACCAGTCCACCCGGAGTGTCCCACAGCAGGTGTTGGTGAAGGGGCAGATTCCAGCTTCCTCCATGCCAGTACAAGTGGGCATGGAGGCCATCGTATGACCCAACCTCCCCAGTAATCCTCCTGGATCCCCTCCAGGTTAGTAGGACCACCCACATCCATTTCTGGGGTTCATCTTTTGAAGGATTCCAAAGTTTTGACACATAGCCCTCAAAGAACAGAGATGTTGAGCCTGGGAAAGAGGTAGAGCGATCCTCTCATGCCTGAGAGTTGAGTAGCTTCTCCACAGCTAAAACGTCCTAAGTACCTGGACCAGAGCTGAAGGGCCGATAGGACTAGGAAAGCCGGTCGGAACGCATGTAAAAACTATACGTGCATTAATTTTAATATTTTGAAAGTACTGAGGGGCATATGTGGTGGCATGCACCTGTAATCCCAGTACTGGGGAAGCTGAGGCAGGAAGAGCCCAAGGTCAAGGCCAGCTTGGGTTCCAGACTGTGAAAGAAGGAAAAACCCCAGAAATTTTAGAGAGCAGTGTAAGATTAGCCACTAATTGCCAGGCAGGGACTTGCTAGCATGTTAGCCCCGTGTTCCTGATTTTCTTCCTTTGTTGCTGTTGCCATTCAAGCATCTGTCTGCCACAACTCTTTTTCCACTTACTACTGTGTCCCTGGACATTTCCTGAGCTACCTGTCTTGGTAACTGCCTCTAAAAAGCTTCAGGGTGTTTTCAGGAGCTCTGCTACAGCTTCATCACCCGAACCCTCTCCCGAGTGTACGGTGCTTCCATCTGTCACTGTTGTGGGCTGTTACTACATACCCTGCAAGCAGCTCGTAGAGAGCAGACAGCTTAGCAGCCAAGCATGTGGATTCCAAGCCCAGCCATCCCATTGCCCCCTGAGCAGAGCTAACAGGTACAGAGAACCTTATACCTCTGAGGACTCTGAACTAACTAACCTATCAAGAAACTAAGAAATAGTTGGGGCCGTGGTTAGTGTGGCTGCCTTAGCACGGAAGATCCCTGAGCCATGGACCCCAGAATGACTGACCTTCAACTATCATTAGTAAAGTGTCCCAGCCCCTCTGAAAGCCTCTGTGTTGTTGGCTGTTGTCTGTGCTGTCCCCCCCCCTTTCCCTCCATCACCATGTGATAGACTGCCTCAGGGCCGGGGCTGGCCTTGGAAGACAGGCTGCCAGTTGCTGTCCAAGGCCTGACCCCACCCATTCCCCTTCCTAGACTTTTGAGAGTAGCCGGCACACGGTGTGGTTCTCATGTAGCCTTGAACTTGAGATCCTTCTGTTACTGTCCTCAGAGCACTGAGATTACAGGTGTGCACATACCGTATCCAGCCTGAAGAGTCCCCTTGCCTCCCAGATTCTGCATGACTGTCCTAGGCTGCATGTTCCAGTGAAAAATGAGGGTTTCTTAGGGAGCCAGGGCTAGTCAGGCCAGCTCCAGTTTTCTTCGGTGGCCAGGGAAGGGGAAGGTTAGAGTCTAGAGTCTTGTACCTGAGAGTTAGAAACTAGGCTTATGTGTTAGTGTCCTCCTTTGCAAGTATTCCCCAGGTGTAAACTGAAGGTGTATCTCTGTGATATAATGTTGCTATTCCTTATTGTGACTGGAGTAACTGGAATTGCCCTCCAGACCACACTGTGGGCAGTGGGAAGAAACCAGTCTCTGCTTGGCACACCCTGGGCCCAAGAAACTGTAGCTAGCCCTTAGTGACTATAGTGTGGCCCTTTAAATACAGAAGTTCTCAGGCTTGTAACTTGGGACCCTGGCTGCCAGACTTCCCCTCTCCCTCTCTCTCTATGATACTGGTGGCATGAAAATGGGCATTACTACTGCCCTCCTGGCCCATAACTTCAGTGGGATGAGGTCACAGGGTTGGAACTTGCCCAAGATGCTGGCCTGGCTGGGGTGAGCCCTTTGGGTATTTCTCAGTTTCCCCCACCCTTGGTTAGGGACAGGATGGGTGGAGGAGCAAGCTGCTCCCTAAACCCAGCAGGGAGCACTGCTTCCCTCCTCCCTTCTGGGTCCCTTCATCCAAGGGCTGGAAATAGAATCCGCTAAGTAATGATTAAAGTCAAATTCAGGCCTAAAAATAAAGAGCTGGAGAAGGAAGAGCTTGTGTGCTCCCTGCATGGCTGAGGGAAGATGTGAAAGGGAAAGACTGACTTTGGGTGGTTGAGCCCTAATCCCCAGAGTCAGGAGTGCTCCAAGAATTGGGGATGCTCTCTTATTGGTCGCCATGCAGCCTGCCGCACCCACTGGTTGTAAACTGAACGAATGATGTGCAGGATGAGAGAAGAGAATCCCATTTTTCCCCTGAGGAAACTGAGGCTCACTGAGTGAGATGACTTGCCCTGGAATAGCAGGGAGCTCCCCTGAGTATAGGCCCCAGGACTGGAGGGCCCCACACAACCCCGCCCACCCTGTTTTTGCTTGCTTTCTCTTCCTGGTTCTGTGAGAAGGGCAGCTTCTTCTAGCACACTAGTGCACACCCTCCAACCGCAGCTTCCCTCCGCCTCTCTTCCCGTGGCCTGCTGTGAGCAGAAGAGAGCTGCTGGGCGCTCCCCTGGCTGCCCTGGGCTCTGCACGGTTGGAAGGCTTGTGGGCGGGTGAAACCTGGGTGTCATCCGACCCGTACATCCTGGCTGCTGCTTTTCAACCCAGCCCAGCCTGGCACCTGGTCCTCACCCAGCCTCAGGCGTTGCAGTCTTTAATGTGCACACTACAGGGAAAAAGGACAGGAGGGTGAGCTCCATTACTGGCCTGAGAGGAGGCTGGGCATAGGGAAGCCTGGCAGGATAAGCCTGTGGTTCCCTGTCCTGCAAGGCTGCTGGGATCTGCATGGGCTGGAGCAGCTTGGAGGCCTTCCTGGAAGACTAGGGCTTGTGAAAGCGTTTGAGGAGGAGCCAGAGCCTGCAGTCCTTGTTCAGTGGTTCTGTCCTCTCAGGGTTGCTGTCCTCTCTGGGTTGTTGTGAGACTGTGCGATGTCCTGAGCTATCTGTGCAAAGGCGGGGTGTGCAGACAGCCAGGAGCGAGTACAGGTGTGCCTCTGCTTGCTGGAGCAAGAGGGACATGCTCTCAGTAGTTGTCCCTAGCATTCCTGTTCTGTCCTTTTCAGGATGTCATATGATCTGCCACGAAAAAGTTGAGGGGAGGGCTGCTAACCCAGGTTCCAATGTAACAAAATTTAAGTCCCTATTCCAGCACTTGGAAGCTGGTGGCCGCCTAGGAGGTGACCATTGGCAGGCTTGTTTCTTCCCCTGTCTAGCAGAGATCTACCAGGGCTTGTGGTAGGTAGAGGGGAGAGAAGGATTAAGTAGCTGATACAGAGCCTCAAACCATGTTGGAGCAGTAGGCTGTCAGCCACATGCTTTTGTTTTCCATCAGTCTGCTGGGGCGAGGGGAGTTGATAGCCCCTTCCCCTAGGTCTGTCCCTGGTGCTGTCTCAGTAGCTTAGCCTCTGGGCTGGGTGCTCTGCCCATGCTTGCTCTAGTGGTCCCTTGGCTCCTTTTGTTTGCTTTTCTGAGGCAGGGTCTCACCTTGTAGACCGAGCTGGCTTCAGATTTACCTGTCTCTGCCACCCAGATTTGTACACCTTTATCTTAGTCGCCTGGGCCTCAGTCTCCCCTCCTGTAACATGGCTAGGAGACTTTGGTGGTGTGAAGCAAAGCCGCTGCATGACTTTAAAGCGTTGTTGGAGGTTAGTGAAGAGGCTGTATGTAAACACAGGCAAAAGAAGATGCAAAGACCTAGAGTCTGTTCTAAGGGGTGGGGGGCAGAGGCCTCGGGTAGGACCCTGGGGAGACCTGGAGGCCCAGAGGCCCAGTGCCTGTAAGTAATTAGGCTTCTGAGTGGTAATTAGAAACCTTTCTGGGCCAGCAGTGGCAGCCTCAAGCCACAGTGTACCCTGGGGAGGAGGCTCCCCGTTAACCTCCCCTTAACTCACCCCTACTGCTCCTAAACTGCCAGACAGGATTTCCGGTCTCGCTGAGCCCCAGTGAGTGCTATAATTTGGTTCTTTAACATTTTTCAGCCATTAAACTCAGCCCTCCTCTTAGGTCAGAGGTGCTAGAATCTGAGGGTAGAGCAGCAGGCTCCAGAGCTCTGTGCCCCAAAGGTGTGTGCTCTCAGACCTCCGGGGCGTCTGTGCAGTGGGGGTGCTGAGGGCCTGCCTGAACTGCTGGGATAGTGGGAGCCCTCCAGCCCCTCTGTAACTGGGTAACAGTGCTGTCTGCCAGAGAGCCCTCTGCAGAACCAGGGGTGGGGCTGACTATGGCTGCCAAACCAGCTCAGCTGCTGGCTGGCTGCCCTCCTCAGGTGCTCAGCCCACTGCAGGGGGTGTGCCCAAGACTGCAACTCCACCTTTGCCCTGGCTGCCCTGTGACCTATGGGAAACTTCCTTTGGCAGCCTTGATTGACACTCAGCAAATTCAATGTAGAGTCTTAACCCCGGCCTGCTCTAGGTACTCCTTTCCCGGTCCTTACTCACCTCCTTCCTGCTAACTGCTAGGCAACTCTGGCTCTCTTCAGTCTTTTTAAGGCACTGGGGGTAGAACCGAAGGGGTTAGGGGTGGGCACATGGCTGTGCACATGCTTGACCACTAAGTTATATACCCACACCCTCTGGTTTTTGAAGCATGGGCACACCTGGCCGATTGAGGACGATAGGAGCTTGGAGTGTATTTTGTTGGAATCCTCAGTACCTTAGCATAGGCTCAGCACAGAGGAGAGTTCTTATACCTCTAAGCCTCCTCAACCTTCCCTCCTCCTGCTCATCTTGACCACCAGACCTGACATGAAATACAAAAGAAGGCCCCTGAGACCCCAGCAGAGTGAGAAGGCAGAGGACCTTACTGTGTTGCCACCACTGGTTCCCCCCCCCCCGACCGTGCGTGCGTGCGTGCGTGCGTGTGTGTGTGTGTGTGTGTCTGCAGACAGTTCAGCTGGGTCCTATAGCAGGACCAGAGTCTCTGTGGCCCATAGAGCCAGTCCCCACAGGTCTCTGGTACACTTCCCTTTTCAGTGGGTATTTTTAGCTGCGTGTAAACAGTTTCTGAAGGCTCCCACGCCCCATTAAGCAGTGGAGTTTTGATGAGGGGGTAGGGCTGGAATCTTTTGACCTACCCTAACCCTCTGCACATGCCTGGTTCTGGGGGTCTGCAGCTGCCTCTAAGGCAAGGAAGGGCAGCCTGGGAGTGTCTGGGCTTCTCTTTTACCCCCACTTCTTACCCGTTCCCGGACAGCCTGGGCTCCCAAGAAAGGCTTGCCTGAGGCTGCAGCCACTGACCTCAGCACTTGGGCACAATGCCCAGCCTGTTCCTGGGACCCCAGCACAAAGGCTTCTGGGAGCAGGGTTTAGGGCAGGAAGTCAGAGAAGCGTTGGCCCTGCCACAATCCCAAGCCCCTGTCCTCCAGCCTTGTGGGGGTGGGTGACAGCTGCTGACCCTTTGGGGTTAAATATAGTCCTATTGGTTGCAGAACCTAGCGTGCCATAGCCGGCCAGGCTTTTCCCTTTCTTTCGTTCATTCATTCAGTACTCATTACTGAGCAGCAGCTCTCCGCCCAGCCCATGGTGGGGATGCAGACATGAGTCAGATCCCAGCTCCTCTCTTCTACCAACACAAAGTTCCCCTTCTACTCTCAACTATAGGCCACTGCTAGTGAGGTCCTTCGCTGGAGCACTGTGACATGAGAGACCCTGGAGGCAGGACCAGCCTGCACAGCTGGAAGACTAAAGAAGGCCTCCTGGTGGAAGTGGCTTTCAAAAGTAGTGTATTTTCGATTTTATTTTTAGGGGCAAAGTAATATAGATGGTTTATAACTTTAAAACAAAACTAGGCACTGCCATTATCGCTCAGTTGGTAGTGTCTGCCTGGCCTGTCTAAAGCCTGGATAGAAAGGTTCAGAAATTTAAAGCTATCCTTGGCTACATAGTGAGTTAGAGGAACAAGTTTTCCTTTAATTCAGTCCCATCCCAGAGGCCACCTCTGTTGTTTCTCTCTCTCTCGATGTATTTTATTTTATGTGTGTAAGTGTTTTGCTTGCATGTATGTGTGTATATCATGAGCATGACTAGTGCCCATGGAGTTCAGAAGAAGGTGTCAGAGTCCCTGGAACTGGAATTACAGACTTCTATGAGCTGTCATGTGGGTGCTGAGAACTGAGCTCAGGTCCTCTGCAAGAGCTGCAGTTGCTCTTCACTGCTGTGCCATCTCTCCAGCTTTCTCCGTGTCGACATCTCAGAAACTATCTAGGCATCCCTAAGCTTAGGAATGTGTATTTGTTTTCTGTAAAACACAACTTGCGAGCCAGGGAAATGGTTCTGCTGGTAAAGATGCCTCCGCCAAGCTTGACTGCCCAGGACCCACACGGTGGAAAGGGGAGAACTAATTTCCACAAGCCACCCTCTGATTTCCACATGCACCCACATGGATATAAAATAAGCACATGCATGTAATAAAAATATTTAAAACAACACAATTTACACCTGAGTGTGCTGGTGCATGCCTGTAATCCTGTCATGGAGACTGAGGCAAGAGGACCTCAGGGTTTAAAATCTATCTGGACCACATAGCAAGAAAGAACCTGTATCAAAAATTCAAAAATACCTTGGCATGGTGGCACATGCCTTTAATTCCAGCACTCAGCAGGCAGAGGCAGGAGGATCTCAGTAAATTGAAGACCAACCTGGTCTACATAGCAGATTCTAGGATAAATGTGACTACATAGAAGACCTGGTCTCAAAAAACAAACAAAAATCCAAAAACAACAATAACAGCCACAAACCAAAACAAAAGCCCCACCTACAATTTGTAGTACTCTGTAGATCATCTGTGTCTGCATTTGCCTTTTTTTCTTTTTTTTTTTCTTTTGTTTCAAAAATCACCAAAAAGTAGAAATAATATATTGGATATTTGTAGGTCCTTTGCTCGTATTTACCCGTTCTTTAACATTTTGCCACATTTATATTGCTTCTTTTGCTTTTTTGTTTTGGTGTGTGTGTGTGTGTGTGTGTGTGTGTGTGTACATATCAAACATGCCACAGTATATGTCCTATGGGGGTCAAAGAACAACTTTGTAGAGTTGGTTCTCTCCTTTCAGGCATGGAGCTCAGGTTGTCAGTCTTAGCTGCAAGTATTCTTACCCTCCCTTAGTTTTTTATGGCATCGCTGGGAAATTGGGGCCTTGGGCGTCACGTGCATCCCCCGGTTTGCTTTCCTACCATCTTCTATCTGGAGATGGGCGCGTGCACATTTCTGCTACTTTGTTAGTTGCCAGCATCACATCTGTTACTCCAGAGAGTTTGGTTCTTTAGTTTGTTTTCTTTTTTGTGTGTATATAGGGAGCTGTGTAATTATGTGTGTGTTCATATGAGAGTACTCTTATGTGCATGTGGATGTGAAACCAGAGGTCAACATCCGGTCATTGCTCAGGAGCCGTTCACCGTGTTCTTGAGATAGGGTCTTTCACTGCACCCTGGGACTTGCTCGCTAGGTTAGGTGAACAAACCAACAAATTCCTGGCATCAGGGGGATTGCAAACTCATACCACCAACACTCAGACTGCTGTGGGTGCTTGGGACCAAACACGGGTCTTCACGGCAAGCATTTTGCTCACTGAACTATTTCTTCAGGTCCTTTTGTCTGTCTGTCTTTTTTTTGGTTTCTCTGTGTCCTGGAGCTTGCTCTGTAGACTAGGCTGGCCTCAAACTCAGAATTCTGCCTGCCTATGCCTCTTGACTGCTGCAATTAGAGATTGTTTTGTTTTTTAAGACAAGGTCTCACTTTGTAGCCCAGTCTGGCTTCAAATATATAATCTCTGTCCATCTCTTGCCACCACAAAGAACTCCTATTGTATTTTGCTCTTTTGTTTGTACAACAGTAGCAGCCCCCATCTGTACCTCAAAGCTGCACAAAAATTCCTTGGATGGTGGGAGAGGGCAAGTAAGTGGGTAGAGTAGGTATCTGGGAGTAGATGTGAGAAAAGGGGACAGACAAGGTGCTTAGAAGCTAGAAAATGTGGGACATTCCAGTGACTTCCCAGAGGTCACACAGCAAGTCAGTTATAGGACCAGGTCTAGGACTCAGTGTCCCTTACTCCTAGGACAGTGGCTTAGAGGAAGCAGCCTCTTGAAGCCACTCTGGCTGTTCACCTCGGAGCTTGCTGGAGAGGCCACAAGGCAAGCTCTAGCCAGGACACTACAGCTGCTCAACCTCCTGGCCTGGTGACCTCACCATGACTGACAGGATGGAGCATGTGTAGGAAGGCATGCAGTGACCCAGGTGCCAAGAAGATGACAATGCCGGCTGTGATTGCATCCATAGGACCTGCTGGCTTCTTACCTAGCTGGTGTGTATGTGAGGAAACCATCCCAAAAGACTCTGCTCTGGATTTCAGAGGTGGTGGCTGAGCAGCCTGCCCCTCTGGGCAGCATCCCCTGCTTTTCACCCTGTCTGCCCTAGGCTAGGGTAGTCCCAGAGAGACAGCATTCCTGGGGATACAATGTGGGATGCGGGAGGCAGGGGCTACCAGGAGGGCAGGGAGTCGTGGCCGAGGGGCTCAGGAGTCTGAATGTGAATCTCGCTGGAGCTGTGACCTCAGGCAATCTGAGCCATACTTGGGGGCCTCATCTATGAAATAGGGTTGGTAATAATAGCCCCTCTGTTTCTCAGCGTCATTAGGATTGGACGGGCTGTGAAGTGCCAAGGATAAGGCCTGACACTGAGTAAGTGCTCAGAAAGCAGGGCCTGTGATTATTTGTATTATTATCATCAAGGCAGCGGGGAGGTGGTGCAGCAGCTGCAGGCCAGGAAGGAGTGTTTGCAAACTGACAGCTGGAAGGGTGACTAACAGTGCCCAGCCTCCGCTCCCTCCTGTGGTGGCAGCAGTGAGTTTTGAATTTGGGGAGGGTGGAGGAGGTGTGGTGAGCTGGTGAGCTAATAGGATCTCCATAGAAAGGCCCTACGGTTGGGGGCTCAGCCAACAGCAGTGGGACCCCAGCTCATGCTCAGGCTGTGTGGTCTTGGGCAACCTCTTGGCCTTGGTTTCCACTCCTATAACAGGGGAAGGAAGGCTCACAACTCTCCATAGCGTGTGGTCCACAGCGCCCAGGAGCTGGTTCTTGTGCTCATGCTGGCTCAGTCATGGAAATATGGGGTGTGAGGGGGTGGTTCCTGTCACACTTCCTGGGCCCAGTCTAGACTACAAGTTTGATAGGCTGGCTTCGCCTCTGGTTGCAAGAAGGGCTGTTTGTTCTGGAGGGGACAGGAAGCATGCCAGACACCATCAACTCTGGGGTCGCATTCCATTCCTTCCCTAGCCTCTTTGCAGGGGTTCACTGTGTCCCCTTTCAGGATGAGGGGATATGAGGCCCAAAGGGTTGGTTCATTCTCTCCAGGTTGGCATGTTGATAAAGCCAGATTGAAAGCGCAGGTCTGTCTAGCTTGGGAGTGCTGGTCAGTGCCTGCACCCTTTACCCTTGCTTCTGCTGGACTCTGGGAGCGTGTGCTCCCTGAAGAAGTCCCCCAGGCTCAGCACCCTGGGGGTCCAATCCTAGTTCTTCACAGTGCTGCCTTGCAGGGCTCATGCTAGGGCCTCTGGAACCCTTCTCATAGAACAGACAGACAAGGATGCTTGGGGTGGGCTCAGCAAGTTCAGGGTCACAGAGCCCCGAAGGGCCAGTTGGTTCTGCTTTGCTTAACTGGCTTCCACCCAGGCCAGTTCTTTTTATTTCATTTTTTATTATTATTTGCATTGGTGTTTTATGTGTATGTGTCTGTGTGAGGAAGGGTATCAGATCCCCTGGGACTAGAGTTAGAGCTTAAACCATGTGGGCTCTGGGAATCAACCAGGTCCTCTGAAAGAGCAGCCAGTGCTCTAACCACTGAGCCATCTCTCCAGTCCCTAGGCCAGTTCTCAAGGCTATGCCTACCTTCTACTCTAACACCTTGGCCAGGATTGGCTATAGATTAAGCTTTCCTATGTTATTTTTTCTGGCCCATCCTCTTAAAAGAAGGTCTTAATCATGTAGCTCAGGCTAGCCTCTAATTAGCCATCTCTCTGCTTCACCCTCTACATCAATTTTTATTTGCTTTATTGTTCATGAGTTTGAAACACACACACTTTGTGCTAGGGTTTGAACCCAGGGTCTTGAGCATTCTAAGCAACCACTGACCACTAAGATTAGTCTCTACTCACACCCTCTACCTTTTGAAGTCTTCCAGCCTTCAGGGCTCAGTTCCCCTGCTTCCTGCATTGGTTGTACGTGCAGGCGTGCATGCACATGTACCAGCACTTACACTGAAAGTTCCTGTCTAGTGGTGGAGTACATAGCCATAAATGCAATTGCTATAGCCAGGCGGTGGTGGCGCACGCCTTTAATCCTAGCACTCCGGAGACAGAGGCAGGCGGATCTCTGTGAGTTCGAGACCAGCCTGGTCTACAAGAACTAGCTCCAGGACAGGCTCCAAAGCTACAGAGAAACCCTGTCTCGAAAAAAAAAAAATGCAATTGCTATGCCTCACCTCTCCCATTCCAAGTGAGTCTGTCATCTAACCATGTGACCTCAGAAGGGCCATTGGCTGTTTCCTCACCAGAAAGGGAACAGTAGCCCCACTCTCTGCATCCTTCTGAGGTCTGGGGCCACATTTGGACCAATAGTAGTGATGATCTGTGTGTGCAGACATGCTTGCTGCTCTTGAGGAGTGATCTAAGGAGTTGCCGTTACAAAAGTAACATAGACATCCATAAGCGCACAAACCGTCCGGGGGGAGCTGGTAAGCTGCTGTGGAGCAAACCCTCTCTGCACGGGGGCTCAGACAGTCCCCATAGCCAACACCTTGAAGCCCCCCTCATACCCCATCAAGTTCTTTCCTTTGCACACATTCATCCTAACAAGCCTGGATTGGTTTGGCCAGATTTTGAACTTGATACAAAGGGAATCACAAACCTTATGGTTCCCTGTACTTGATTCTTTGGCTGAGAATCCAAGGCTGATGGGTGGCTGAAGTGGGCCATGCCATTGCCGTACAGATTTCCCTTTCTGTGGCCTCTCCCTATTTCATCTACCTTGTTTATAGCACCTGGGCAGTTCCTGGTCTGAGATTTATTACAGATTACATCCACCACAGGAGAGCATCTGCCCTTCTCCTGGTGGACATAGGCTATTTTCTCTTGGGTGTGCACTTAGAAGTAGGCACAGACATTTGGCTTCTGGGGCAAGCTTTTGTAGAGGAGCCTGTGAATTTGTCTAGAGCACAAGTGACTTTCTTGGACCACAAGAAACCTGCCCAGTTTCAGAGTTTCCCTGGACTCCCTTTCACTGACAACCCTCCAGACTTAATTGGTCCTATTGGTCATTATGTGAGACCTAGAAGACTCCCAGAGACATAGAATTGATGGCCACTTCCCTGGGACTCTTGAGTCTGTGTGTCCACCCAAGGGTAGATAGAACAGCCCTGGATCCATGTCCCAGTTCTCGGGAGCTTTGGCACCGCCGCTTGCACTGCCTTGAAGGGGTTGATGATTACCCTGAGTGGGTAGGGGTCATCTCTTCTCAGCCTTCCTCAGCTTGGCTTTTCTCCCGCAGCTCTAATGGTACCAAGTAACAGATTGGCCTTCCTGTAGCACGGGGACGCCAGATCTAAGAAGATGTCGGCAATACAGGTACCATGGGGTTGTGGTGGGCACAGATAAGGCAATCCCACATTCCACCATCTCCAGTCTGGAAAAGAGGAGGTGCTTAAACCAGCCTATTCCCCATGCCCAACCCTCCATCCTAGTCGAGACCTTGAAGTAACTAATTCCAATGTGCTCTGTTGGGCACAGGGCCCCAAACTGGGCTATGGAGGAATTTGAGCTGGAAGGAACTCAGTATTCTCTGGAGAAGGGTACTTCTCCAGGTTCATGAAGTCTATTAAGATGCTTTGGTCCCAAGGGCACTGGGGCAGGTGGGTAGAGAGGGGCCCCAGGCTGCACCCACACACCTATCCCTTACCCTGTAGGCCGCCTGGCCATCCGGTACAGAATGTATTGCCAAGTACAACTTCCATGGCACTGCTGAGCAAGACCTTCCCTTCTGCAAAGGAGACGTGCTCACCATCGTGGCCGTCACCAAGGTACTTGGGGACCTTAGATGCCTATTCTATTCTTTCACCTTCAGGGATTCCTTCTAGGTTTGGCTCCCCTACAGAGGGAGGCAGACCTGAGAGTGTGTCTGGTCCCTCTCTCCAGGACCCAAACTGGTACAAAGCCAAAAACAAAGTGGGCCGTGAGGGCATCATCCCAGCCAACTATGTCCAGAAGCGTGAGGGCGTGAAGGCAGGCACCAAACTCAGCCTTATGCCGTGAGTACCAGGAGGAGAGCTGCAATCTCCTGGTTTGGGGAGAAGAGGAAATGGCTGTGGGCCTCCTGGAAAAGCATCAGAGGAAAAGAGTCCTGAGTAAGGGACATTGTAGGAATGGAACCAGAGGTTGCACCAAACAGAGAGGAAATGGGGACCCAGCAGAAGAAAAAGGGGCAGGGGGAAAATGATGCCCTCAAATGCCTGACGTGGGAGGCTGATGGGAGGCACCTGGGTCAGTGCCATTGTGACCCCCAGCCTTGCCATCCTCCAGCTGGTTCCATGGCAAAATCACACGGGAGCAGGCCGAGCGGCTTCTCTACCCACCAGAGACAGGCCTGTTCCTGGTGCGGGAAAGCACCAACTACCCTGGGGACTACACACTGTGTGTGAGCTGTGAAGGCAAGGTGGAACACTACCGCATCATGTACCATGCGAGCAAGCTGAGCATTGATGAGGAGGTGTACTTCGAGAACCTCATGCAGCTGGTGGAGGTGAGCGCCAAGTGTGTGTGCCTGGGGGAACTCCCCTTCCTCCCCACACTCAGACATACCTAAGGGCATTCAGCACAATCCTGGCAGAGTAACCTGGACACATTGGCAGCTTCTGGGAGTCTTTGGCTCCTCACACCTCAGTGGAGCACCTGCTGTGTGCCAGGGCCAATAGTGTTTGGTCCCCATAGTGCCCCAAAAGAGCCCCAGCTTATAGGTAAAGACACAAACTTTCAGCTCAGTTGGAGGTGCCACTAGCATTGAGCCCATCTGATCCAGGGCTCACTTCCTCTACCACTTGGAACCTCATGGCTGAATGTGTACTTTGGCCATCAGGGTCCTTGAGGGCTCTGTACACCCACAGGTTCTTGCAGCTTCCAATGCCAGCTCTGCCAGCTCTGCCCAGGCCATACTTGGCATCAGAAAACTGTAGGTTCCCTTCAAGCTCCCTCTCATCCCGTCTCTATCTTACATTGGCCCTGAGTACACTTGGCTCAAGGCTGGTGTAGGGAGCAGGCCAGGCTTTGCTGTTTACCTTAAGATGCTGGTGAGGCCCAAAGCAGTAGTGGCAACTGGGAGTCTAGTAGCCCAGGGTGGGTGGGGTGACAGGCATTCACACCCTTCTTGAAATGAGGAACCCTTTCCGCACAAAGCCACTCTGGGAGTGGCTCTGTGAGTCGGCCTCTGCTGCCCTCTGGTGGTCAGGCCTGAGTTGTGCATGAGTCAATGAATGTGAGGTCCAGTGGTCTGGTTCTGAGGGCCTGCCCTTCCTCTGCAGCACTACACCACAGATGCTGATGGACTCTGCACGCGACTCATCAAACCAAAGGTCATGGAGGGCACAGTGGCGGCCCAAGATGAATTCTACCGCAGTAAGTGCCCACTACACCTCCCATACGCCCACTCCCTGCCCCCTCCCCCCAAGGCCTTCTGTCCTACCCTGGCGGCTTGGAGACCTCAGACATCCCACATCTGAAAGAATTTGCCTTGCATCTGTCATCTCAAATGACCTCAACTAGTGTTCACCTCACTGACTGCTGCCTTTCCGCCCCACCCACAGGTGGCTGGGCACTGAACATAAAGGAACTAAAGCTGCTACAGACGATCGGGAAGGGGGAGTTTGGGGGTGAGTTGAGGGAACCTGGGGAGGGGTGTTGAGAAGCTTGAGGAGTCCAGGAAACAGCGCCCCTCCCTTCTCCCCCCAGATGTGATGCTGGGTGATTATCGGGGCAATAGAGTTGCGGTTAAGTGCATCAAAAACGATGCCACTGCCCAGGCCTTCCTGGCTGAAGCCTCTGTCATGACGTGAGTAGAGACAGGCATAGGGCGGCAGCCTGCCTGGGGCCTGGGTGGAGCGGAGGAGACTGGCCGAACTCTGACCACCCTGTCTTGCCTTGTCCAGGCAACTTCGGCACAGCAACCTAGTCCAGCTGCTGGGTGTGATTGTGGAGGAGAAGGGCGGGCTCTACATTGTCACAGAGTACATGGCCAAGGTAGGTGCTCCTCAGCCTCACCCTGTCCCTCCTCCCAGCTCCTCCACCTTGGCCCCACTGAGCTTTGAAGTTGCCAGTCTTGACCAGTCACTTATTGACTGACTTTAAACAAGTCATGCCACCTCTCCAAGCCACAGTGTCCCAAGCATTAGCGTTCTGGTCCTCCCTGGCCCCCAACCCTCATGTCCCTTTCTGTCCTGCCCCCAGGGGAGTTTGGTTGACTATCTTCGATCACGTGGTCGTTCGGTGCTAGGCGGAGACTGTCTACTCAAATTCTCACTGTGAGTGATGCAGCCTGGGGTGGGGCTAAGAATTCTGAGACCCTTGCCATGCTATGGGAGCCCCAATCTGAGGGATATGTGGCTGTCCTGTCCTCAGAGACGTCTGTGAGGCTATGGAGTATCTGGAGGGCAATAATTTTGTGCACCGGGACTTGGCTGCCCGGAATGTGCTGGTGTCTGAGGACAACGTGGCCAAAGTCAGTGACTTTGGCCTCACCAAGGAAGCTTCCAGCACTCAGGATACAGGCAAATTGCCAGTTAAGTGGACAGCTCCTGAAGCCTTGAGAGAGAAGGTGAGCAAGGGACCTGGTTCACCCCCTTTCCCGAGCTTCCTAGGGTCAATGCTGATTGTCTTATCCACATGGCAGAAATTTTCCACCAAGTCCGATGTGTGGAGTTTCGGAATCCTTCTCTGGGAAATCTATTCCTTTGGGCGAGTGCCTTACCCAAGAATTGTGAGTATGGGTCTGGAAGCCATTGCATTGCTGAAGCTGTTGGCGGGGTGGCTGTAGTAGCATCTATGGGAACTGCCTCCCCGGCTGGAGCCTAGTACCTCAGCTCTGTCCTGAGGAACTTCCAGGCCGCTCCCTGACCTGGACCTGAGGCAGGACTGAAGGCTCTCCCGAGGAGGAATTCTGGGTAGGGTCCTTTCTGTGATAAGGCACTGAACTCACATGCCACCTGCTCACAGCCCCTGAAGGACGTCGTCCCTCGGGTGGAAAAGGGCTATAAGATGGACGCCCCGGATGGCTGCCCGCCTGCAGTCTACGACGTTATGAAGAACTGCTGGCACCTGGATGCTGCCACGCGGCCCACCTTCCTGCAGCTTCGAGAGCAGCTGGAGCACATCAGAACCCATGAGCTGCATCTGTGACCTCTGCCTCCGCCTAGGCCGTGGGCCTGCAGGGACAGGGACAGAAGATCACAGATCTGGTGCCTGCTACTCACTGGGCCTAAACTTGAACTGAGCCCCAGCGGGCTGGTAGGCCTCTTGCCTCTGACCTGCCTGTCCCTTCTGGCCCCCCAGGGACCCCATCTAGGCCTGGCATCTTCTCTCATGGACCCACCTATAGGGCTTGGGGCGCCCACTGAAGGGGCTGAAAAGGGAGGAGGACAGGAGCCGGAGGCAGTGCCCACGGTGGTCAGCCCTCTCTTGGCCTTCCATCACTCGCCTTCTTAGAGTTTTATTCCTTGCCTTTTTTTGAGATTTTTTCCGTGTGTTTATTTTTTATTATTTTTCAACATAAGGAGAAAGAAAGTACCCAGCAAATGGGCATTTTACAAGAAGTACGAATCTTATTTTTCCTGTCCTGCCCCTGGGGGTGGGGGAGGAATCAGCCTCTCTCTAGGGACCGATCACCCCAGCCTATTCCCCATCCCGTGTTCCATGTCCAGTGTTGCCTCGGTCGCCCATGTTTGCGCTTGACCATGTTGCACTGTTTGCATGTGCCCAAGGCAGGCGTCTGTCAGGGGCTTGGATTTCATGTGCTGTGGCCGCTCACCCACCGCCTTGTGAGATGGAATCGTAATAAACCACTCCCATGAGGACACCGCCACCCAGCCTCGGCGCTTTCTCCGCCGAGCCTGCTTGTCTGCCCAGTCGTCTTCCCATGCCATCTTGTCCATTCCCCTGTCTATGTCAGTGGGGCTGAGAGGGAAGCATGGCCAGAAGATGTAGCCGCCTCTTTGTGTCAGCTGCACGAGCCAGTGTCCTGTGTCTGCCCATGGGGGAGTGCTCACCGCCTGTCCATTCCTACCAGCTACCACCTGAGCCCAGCATTGGGGCTGCCTTGGGCCCTGGGACCAGCCCATGGGATGCTGCCTGGGTATTCTGGCTGCCTCTCCTGTCATGTTATCATGGTCTGAAGCACAAAGAATTGGAATGGAAGTCCAGGCCTGCCCCGATGGGATGTGGCCCTGGGACAAGAGCCCAGATAAACATGCCTCAGAAGATACTGACCTCAAGGGTGATGGAAAGGGAGCCACTGGTGATGCTCACATTTCATCTAACATGTAACAGCTTTGCTTTTCCTCACCCCCTACTGTGTGCCAAGCCCTGCCCTTCCTGGGCATTGCATGGATTGAGGCACTTTACTTCTGCCCCAGCTGGGGTAGACAAATGGAAAATGAGGGTCGGCCATGGGCTTTTCTCCCCTTGGTTGTCCAAGGGTGGCAGAAGTCAGGTGGGTAGGAGAGACTTGATTCATTTGAGATAAATAGGGAGGTTCCCTTTGTCTCATGGTCCTGGCCCTCCCCCAGCTACAGGACCCGAGACCCAGGAGTTTTGGCTTGAAGCATGTCTTATGTCTACCTCCCCAGACCCACTGTTTTCTGTCCCTCCCAAAGCAACAGCTTTGCCCACCGAGGCACCCTCTGCACATACTGCAGGCTGACTTTTGTGAGAAAGCAGGCAGCTCAGTCATTCAACTGTAAATGTCCAAGCATCTGCTGAGTGTAGACTAGGCTGGATAATTCCAGCAGGTAGCAGCGTGGACCCTGCGGAATCCATGGTTGAGGGGACAGACACATAGACAATGATAGGCTCTTCTGTTGTGAAGGAACACCCAACAGAAGAGTATCGTCCATGCTGAGCTCAGGGTGGGTGCCAACACAGGTGGGGCTAGTAGCACCCCAGGGAGAGGAAACCAGGCAGGGAATCTTGTCTGGGAACCTAGATGAGTGAAGACAAACCTTGGACAACCGGACACTGATGGACAGCACTGAGAGATAAGCGAGCGGCCTGCAGGTGGAAGGTTGTGGCCTATGTGTTTCCTATCAAGCCATGAGTTGGAATTCAGTGGCAGGTTTGGGACATCAGACACATGTCAACTAATGCCGTTTTCAAAGTGATCACCCTCGGTCCCAGGAGGGAAGTGTGAGTAGGTGGTGGTGGGAGGTCTAGGAGGTTACATCAGTAAAACTTGGTAAGGGGCTCGGTCAGTCAACATGCTCCAGAGTGAAGGAAAAGAAGCCAGACAGCCGCCTCTGACTTCCCTGCTGGGTGGGTGTGAGCAAAGTAGTAGCTAGGCACCTGCCAATCAAGAGGACCAGAAGAGACCATCCCAGGTTCTGATGAGGGCAGTCTGAGTTGTGTGCTTTTGAAACTACCACGAGGTAGGGAATTGGTAAGATGCAGACTGGAGAAGGAAGTGGCGAGTTGCCAGTGGATGGACTGAACCTGAAGAATGAGGTCCATGTGGTAGGAAAGGGCATAGGATGGAACCTGAGGGGGGTCTTAGAGCAGGTCAGGAAGAGAAAGTTCACAAGCCTGCAAACCTAGCACTGGAGAGACTGAGGCAGGTAGGTTACAAGTTAGAGGCCAACCTGGGCTACTTATTGAGACCCTGTCTTCAAAAAGAACTAAAAATTGTCTGTGCAAGGCATAGAGGAAGACAAGTTTGAGATTAGGAGGGAACAGGGAAGTGTCACTGAGGCCCAGGGAGAGGCCTTCGATAGGGGAAGCCACTGGGGTCCTGCCTCCCAGAAGGCATAGAGAAACACTGACATTAGTGTCCAAGCCCAAGGAGTCTGGCCAGAGTGACATCTGTGTTTGGTCAGGCCCATACCAGGAAAATGTATCGGGGATGGGAGCAGAGGAGTCGATTGTCTGAGGAAAGAACATCGGGTCATGTGTAAATTCTTGGGGAAACCAAACTGCAGATAAGGCGTTGGGGGTTAGAATGTTCCTTGGAGTTGGTCTTTGAAACCGTGAAGGAGGAGACACACAGAGGCCCTGGTGAATGTTTAATGATCAAATTGAAACCAGATACAGTGCTGTAACCCCAGCGCTTTCAGGTTGCGAGGGCAGGAGGATTAGGAGTTCAAAGCCACCTGGACTACATAGAGAGTTCTAGACCAGTCAGCGTTACAGGGTGAGACCCTGTCTTAGGAAGAAAACAAAAATGAGATCAGAGTGGGTGGGAGCTGATTTGTAACATTGATATCTAAATCATAAATATGGTGGCTAATTTCAGACCACCATCTGGCCTCTCCTAGCCACCTCTGTTTAGAAGCCAGCAGTTGGCCAGGCGGTGGTGGCGCATGCCTTTAATCCCAGTACTCGGGAGGCAGAGGCAGGCGGATCTCTGTGAGTTCGAGACCAGCCTGGTCTACAAGAGCTAGTTTCAGCTCAGGCTCCAAAGCCACAGAGAAACCCTGTCTCGAAAAACCAAAAAAGAAGAAGCAGCCAGCAGTTGAGCCTTGTAGAGCAGAGTCAAAGCAGGCGCAGGTCTTATCCTGTCCCCTGCCTCTGGCTCCCTCCCTTCCCTTTCTGTTTTTATTTTATTATTTATTTATTTTGGTCTTTGAGACAGGGTTTCTCTGTAGCTTTGGAGTCTGTCCTGGAACTAGCTCTTATAGACCAGGCTGGCCTTGAACTCACAGAGATCTGCCTGCCTCTGCCTCCCAAGAGCTGGGATTAAAGATGTGCACCACCACTGCCCGGCTATTTTATTTTTAAAGGTTTTTGTTTGGTTGTTTTTGTTTTTTGGGGTTTGTGTGTGTGTGTGTATGTGTTGGGGTTTTGGGGTTTTTTTTTTGTTTTTTTTTTTGGTATCTGGATAAAGTGCCAGAGACCCAGGACCTCACAAATGCTAGCTAGGCATTTGTTCTAACAATAGGATTGAGCGAACCCATCAGCCCAGTTTTTCCTCTTTTTCGTTTTTTGCTGAGATGAACTTACATTACCGAGTCTCCTACCCCCATTTTCCAGGTGCTGGAAACAACAGCCTGTGACTCCAGGCCCACTGTATGTAGTCCTAGGAATCAAACACAGGACTTGGTGTTTGCTAGGCCAGCACTTTGCCAGCTGAGCCCCAGCCCCAGCTTTGACTTTCTGTTTGTGCTTGTGTTTCTCCTATCCTCCAGCCATCTGTGTGACTGTTGGGTTGTTGTAAATGAGCATGAAATATTCCTAACCTAGAGGGTACCCCTAACATTGTGGACAGATGGGGAAACTCTCTCAGGGGTCAGTTTGCTGCCCAGAAGCCCTTTGGGGTGTCACCTTCTGCCAGTAGCCAGCCAAATAAGGCAGAGGCATCAGAAGGTGCAGGCCACTTTCCAGGCACTCAGTAAAAGGTGAGTATTGGGTGGTGGTGAGGGTGTTCCTTAACAAAAGGACACATAAGGAGCAGAAGTGGTGATACTCCTAAGAATGATGCATTCAGAGTTGAGTGGGGTTTGGGAACAAGGAAAGCTGAGAAAGCAGGGCCCAGACCTCACATGGCTTCACAGACCCAACGTGAAGCCCAACTTTAAGCAACTGTATAAACTAGGGGCTACCATTGGCTTGTGCAGCACAGAGGAATAAGGGGAAGATCTGAAATCTAAAGAGGTGTTTCTGGCCTGGACTGAGTTCAGAAAGGGAACCAGAAGTTGTGGGGAAGCTGCTGTCAAGAGAACAGAACGTGATGGTGATACTTGAGCTGGGCAAGCAGGAAGAGCAGAGATGAAGGTCAACCCAGCTGCTGTTTCGCTGAGCTGCCCAACACTCTATGCCAGGCCCTGGTCTATACACACATTGTCACGTAACCCTCCAGACACCTCCTATATACTATGTCATATGGTTATATATAGTATTTATCTGTAGTATATAGCACATTGTTAAGAAAGCCAAGGTCCAGAAAGATTGAGACACAAAGTTACAGGCTAAAAGTGACAAGAGCTCATTTAAAAGCTAGTAATGGCAGAAGTGAAGGAGGCAGGAGGGTATATGGGTACAAGGACATCCTCTGACCCCTGGGGTAAGGAGCCCTGCAGCCTGAAGGAGCCTGGGGAGGGTGTGCTGGAGAAGAGAGATTCCACTAAACAGGATGTCCGGAATTTGGGGGCATCCAATAGAGCTGTTCCTTGCAGAGCTATCCATGGCTGAAGCTCCAGGGGAGGCTGGGCTGGAAGAAGGGATTTGGGAATCTCTTGTGGAAACTAAGAGCAGAGATGAGCAATCCTACCAGATCAGGTGCAGAGGAGGGAAGAGACCTGAGGACCGCAGCTTAAGAGGCTGGAAGAGACAACAGCTGACAAAGTGCCATGCAGGGAGCAGAGGACTAGGGGAACAGAGGTGAGCACAGCAAAGGGAGATTCCAGTGAAGGCGAAGGTAGCGGTGCATGGAGCCTACATTGTGAAGTATTCTCTAAGCCAGAGGCCCTTGTGTGGTGTTAACAAATATCTAATTGGTCCCAGTAGGAAACACAAAAGTAAGGATGCTGCAATGGTCCAACTTTGTGAACCAGTGAGTTCACCGGGGTTACTTGCAGGAGTATGGGTGAGGGGTCATGTACAGGAGGAGGAGGAAGGACTCAAAAGCAGATGCATTGATATATGGATGAAAATGGAGTCTCTGGAGCTTGCCGGAAACTGCACAGATCACAATGTCTGCTAGGCAGCTCTACCAGTCTGAACCTCCTCAGCAGTTCATCCTTAGATAACCTGGAGAGACCCTTACATATCTGGTCAGTTTCAGGGACTTTCTGAGAGTTCTGAACTGTGTGTTTCCTGGGTCTTAACAAGCCTCCCTTTAGAACCTCTGGAGTCTTAAGGAGCCTGCCTTCCCTCAGAATTCTCTGCGTCTTCAGAATTTACTAGATATCAGTGAACTTCCATCAAGGTGGTTTGTTAGAACTCACAAGGAAATGGCTACACAATACCTTGGATAGAGGTGAGAGCCAGGAAGCAGGGGTATAGGAGGATCCATTTTTTCCTGAGATTGGCTGGGAAGGTGGAAGTGGTTGAGCATGGTACAGTGTCCTTTACCATGTCCTAAATGTGTGTAGTCACAGCCTGGGTCTACTCAACTGAACACAGCCCAGACACTACAGCTATCAGAATGCTTGAATGACTGCGTGGAAAGCCAACCTCTATCTGGATGGAAAGTTTGGAAATTAGTGTTTCTTACCTTTCAAGAAGATTTTTATTATGTACAGAGTAGGCTAGAGTGTAGCGCAGAGGTAGGGCTCCCTGGGTTGGATCTCCAGCATGAAAGAAAAGAAAGGAAAAATAGGAAGTTGGTAGATTGCTTGCCTGGAAATATGTCCTCGGTTTCATTCCCCACGCCACATAAAACGGATGAAGAATCAGGAGAGAGAGACAGAAGGAAGAGATGGGGGGTTGCTGTGAGTTTGAGACTAGCCTGGTCTAGATAGCACATTCTAGGTTAGCCAGGACTACAAAGTAAGATCTTGCCTCATAATAAACAAAAACCAATTATAAGCTGGGCATGGTGGAGCACACCTTTAATTCCAGTACTCAGGAAGCAGATACAGGTAGATCTAGCCTGTAATTCGAAACTAGCCTGATCTATAGGGTGAATTCCAAGATAGCCAGGGCTACACACAAACCCTGCCTCAAAAATCTAAATAAATAAAAATAAAATTAAGCAACAGAAACACCCCAGCTATGACTACAAATGTTGTGACCTTAGCCTTGAGGACAGCAAGCAGGAGAGAGACACTGAAGGTCATCTCATCCACACAGCAAGTTCCAGGTCAACTTTGGTGACATGAGACCCTGTCTCAAAAAAAAAAACCCCTCAAATTCCTACCATCTGGCTGGGGGAGGGGGATGTACACCTTTAATCTCAGTACTTGGGATGCAGAGGCAGGCAGATCTCTGTGTGCTGAAGGTCAGCCTGCTCTACAGAGTGAGTTCCAGGACAGCCAGGGCTGTTACACGGAGAAATCCTTTCTCAAAAAGGGAAAAAAAATTCCTACTATCCATTTTCAACAATTACCGCCCCAGGTCTGACCTGCATTGTCTATGCCACCTGCTTGTCCCAGGCTTGGAGATATTTCAGAGCAAATCTCAAACATGAATTCGTCCAGAAAGCTTTAGTATATTTCTCCTAAATACTGAAAAACCATAACTCCATATTACACCTAAAAAAATTCCTAAATACTAAAACACCATGACCCTAATATATTGCACCAAAAATTAACCACAATTCTTTAAATCTCATCAAATACCCATTATTTCAATTTCTCCAACTATTTTGTTATTTTCCCAGTTGGATTAAAATTACACTCCAAACAAGTTCTATACATTGCATTTATACTTGCCCTTCCCTCCATCCAATCCCATCCCTCGTCCATCTTTTGTGAGACAGGATCTCACTACAGAGCCCAGGCTGGCCTTGAACTCAGAGTAATCCTCCTACCTTGTAGGTACTGGTATCACTAGCATGAGCCACCACACCCAGTTATACTTTGCATTTATTTGCTTTTTTTGGTTTTTCTTTTTTTAAAAAAAATATTTATTATGTATACAATATTCTGTCTGTGTGTATGTCTGCAGGCCAGAAGAAGGCACCAGACCTCATTACAGATGATTGTGAGCCACCATATGGTTGCTGGGAATTGAACTCAGGACCTTTGGAAGAGCAGGCAATGCTCCTAACCACTGAGCCATCTCTCCATCCCCCCCTCTTTTTTTGTTTTTTTTGAGACAGGCTTTGGAGCCTGTCCTGGAACTAGCTCTTGTAGACCAGGCTGGTCTCGAACTCACAGAGATCCACCTGCCTCTGCTTCCCGAGTGCTGGGATTAAAGGCGTGCACCACCACTGCCTGGCTTTTTTTTTTTTTTTTTTAATAAAGGCAGAGCCTTTATTATGTCATGTCTGGCCTGAAACTCACAGTATAAACCAGGCTAGTCATTTTTTTTTTCTAGTCTTGAACTAATAAAGACCCACCTGCTTCTGCCTTCCAAGTGCTAAAATTACAGGTGTCACCACACCCAGCCTCATTTCTTTTTTGGTTTTTTGAGACAGGGTTTCTTTGTAGATTTTTGGAGCCTGTCCTGGAACTAGCTTTTGTAGTCCAGGCTGGCCTCGAACTCACAGAGATCCCCCTGCCTCTGCCTCCTGAGTGCTGGGATTAAAGGCATGGGCCACCACCGCCCGGCTCTCATTTCTATTTTTAAGACAGGGTTTTACTATATTGCCCCGACTGGCCTGCTATTTGCTAGTCTTATCAAACTCATAGCAGTTCTCCTGCTTCAACCTTCTGAGTGCCAAGATTATAGGCATATGGCCCAGCTGCTTTATCTTTAAGATACACTTTCTTTATTCATGGAAATTATTTGTGGAGGACCCAGAGACACTGGCAGAATGAGCTACCTGGCGCACAGGATCACAGATGGCCATAGCTGAAGAGGAGGGGGAAGGGGCCGGGGGGGTGGCCAGAGAGTAGAATATGCATGTGCTGTTGAAGGAGAGGATGCAAAGGACTACCCCCCAACAAGGAAGACAGAGCAGGGCCTGGCACTGAGCATCCCTTTGCACCCCATCCTGTCACCAGCTACTGGAGCTGAGGGAAAATGGGAAGGCAGCTTAAGCCAAAGAACAGGGGCGAAGCTCAAATTGGCAGGGAGCCCAGGGGACAGTCAAGGCTGCAGGGTGGAGGTGAGGAAGGGTGGGGCCTAAGATCAGACCTGCAAGAGAAACAGGATGTGTGTTTTGGGGGGTGAGGTGTACAGAGTCAAAAACCAAGATCCTGGAAGGTCCCGGGTATCTCCCTGCCTGACTGTGCATCCTGGATCCCATCATTGATATCATAGCAAGGATTAATCCTGGTGCCCAGAAATCAGCTCCTCTGCAATGCTGGGGACCGGAGGTCCATCATCTTCCCTCTGCCTTCTTTTCCCACTGCTGGCTCTGTACAGTGCTGAAAGGAGCCGCCCTCCTCAACGCAGGTTTGAGTACAAGCTCAGCTTCAAGGGACCAAGGCTGGCAGTTCCGGGGACTGGAATACCCTTCTGGAGCCACCACGGAGGTGAGAAACAAAAGGGAACTGGCCATGCCCAGGGTCCTTCAGGGTGCCAGAGGGCTTCTAGCCAGATGGACAATGGGCGTGAAAGGCACTATATAGCGAAAGGGCTAACACTGGGGCGACAGTGCCTGGCCCAAGACCCCTCTCCAACCAGTCTCCTGCTCTGTCATACCCATCTGATTTGCCTTTCAAGACATCCTTTCTTTGTTCATGGGATTTTGTGTGTGTGGAGGACATGGAGGCACTGGCAGAAGAAGCTACTGGGCTTGCAGGACAACAGAGGATCACAGCTAAAGAGGAGGGTGAAGGGATGCAAGACTCGGGGAGAGGGACAAGGTTGGTGGCCAGAGAGCACCACAATTCCATGTCACCTCCCAGCTTTAGTTTCTCCTGTGCCACTCCTCTGCCCCAGGACTCCTATTTGCAGCCCCCTCTCCCTCTGCCTTCTGACTGTGAACACACAGGTGTGCACACGTACACTCATGCACACACCTAATATGCCTGATGCACAATGACAAGGTGCCTTGAACAGGGATAGGTCTCCTTTCTGCTATAGTGATATTTTGTGTTTTAATAAGTAAAGCTTTCCTGAAGATCAGAAAGGCAAAACAGTCAAGCCACTAGAGAAGCCTTACCTCTGCCAAAGCTGGGTGACTGCAAACTAAGCTCTGAGCTTCTCTCTCCTCCCGTCTTATATTCCCTCTAGTGCTGGGATTAAAGGCACATGACTCCCTACTACTAAGATTAAAGGTGGTAGGCCCCACCACCTGGATCTGTTTCTGCGTCAATCTTGTGTAGCCCAGGGTGGCCTTGAACTCACAGAGATCCATCTGCCTTTGTCTCCCAAATCCTGGGATTAAAGGTGTGTACCACCACTGCCTAGCCTCTAGTGGCTTAGCTTTGCCCTCTGATTTTCGGGCAAGCTTTATTAAGTAAAACATCACTATAATGCCGGGCGGTGGTGGCACACGCCTTTAATCCCAGCACTCGGGAGGCAGAGGCAGGCGGATCTTTGTGAGTTCGAGACTAGCCTGGTCTACAAGAGCTAGTTCCAGGACAGGCTCCAAAGCTACAGAGAAACCCTGTCTCGAAAAACCAAAAAAAAAAAAAAAAAACATCACTATACTCTGCCATCCTCATCCTGAGGAACTAGGGGCCTATTGGAAGGGAGGCTCTGTGTGTCCAGCTATTTTGTTACAGTGAACACCAGGCCCTTCCCTGTGAAGTGGAGATGGAAGCAGACATAGAGGAACTTAACTCACAGGTCTGTGCTCAGGGTCTTCCAAACCCAGACCTACAATTTGTCTGATCTTGTTCATAAAGGGTCTGTGATGATGTCCTGAAAACTATACAATATGCAGGATCTTAAATTAAGGGTCAGAGTAGGTCATGAACTGAGTCCGGGAACATGACTCATTTCCAAAATATACTGTGAGGTTTGCCCAGCCACGAATTTGTTCAGATCCTCCTAGCTCACAAAGCAAAAAGAAAAAGAAGGTTGGCTATGTATTTCTATCTGAGATACAAGTTATGAACAATGGCCTGACTCCTAAGAAGCTCCAAGATGGCAGAAACTTCGATCCTCCTCCTCCGAAGCCCAGGGGGTAAATAGAGAATGGGCTCTTTCACAGCCAGGTGCTGCCTTCAGGACAGGATGGCAGAGCCAGTACTCTCTGCTCAGAGCCTTGCCACGTCTAAGGTGTCGCAGAGCATGTGGGGAGTAGAAGGACATCCTCCAAGATCACCAGGCGATATGATTATTGTTGATTCATTCACCTCTCCTTTTATCAGAGCCCCACCCAATGCTCCCCTGTGCCAGCCTGGATACCCATAACTGAGTCAGGCTCTCAGTCTGGGTTGAAGTCCCAGACACTCCACATAAAGATGGGTATGTAAGCTTAGTCAGATAAGCCTTACCTTCTGCAAATCTCCTACGGCTGGGTGTGGTGGTATAGGCCTGTAATCTCAGCACTCAGGAGGCTGAGGCAAGAGAATCAAGAGCTTGAGGCTAGCCTTGATTGCTTGGCAAGACCCTGTCTTTGTTATAAAAAGAGCTGAGATGGCTTAGCTAGTAAAAGCCTGACAGCCTGCATTTGATTTCCAGAATCCCACAGTGGAAGGAAACAACCAGCTATTGAAAAACTATTGAAAGTTGTCCTCTGACCTCTATGTATGTGCCTGCATTTGTGCTTACACACACACACACACACACACACACACACACACATTTTTCTTTTTGAGACAGGGTTTCTTCTGTGTAACAGTCCTGGCTGTCCTGGAACTCGCTCTGTAGACCAGGCTGGCCTCGAACTCATTGAGATCCACCTGCCTCTGCCTCCCAAGTACTGGGATTAAAGGCGTGCGCCACCATCGTCTGGCCACACTAATGTTTTAAAGTATGAAAAAAAAAAGCATTGGGCAAGCAGTGCTGCTCAGTGTTGGGTTAGCGATGTTGTTCAGCTGGCAGAGTGCTTGTTTGGCATGTTCAAGTGCTCAAGGCCCTAGGTTGGAATCTGAGTCCCACACGAAACCAGGTAGAACAGCAATCTGTTATCCCAGCACTCTGTGGAGATGGAGGCAGGAGGATCAGGAGTTTGGAGTCATCTTTATCCAGAGAGTTCAAGGCCAGCCTGGGCTATTTTATAAAAGCAAACAACAGCTCACTTCAAACAGTGGTGGCTTCCAGGGACTCTGAAATTTCTGTGCTTCCCCACCCGCCACTGACCTTTGCAAAGCAAACAGGCTGCATTAGCAAACTCCGGAAAGTCTTGCCAGGGTCTGGGCCTTGGACCAGGTTCCAGGCTGGCAGACCAGAGGGTAGAGAGCCAGCTAGAATGGAGCCTCTGCCTCCTCCCTCCCACCAGTTTCTGCCACGTCTGCCTCAGATGCACTCTCTGCTCCCCATCACAGGGAGCTCCTTCTGACCTGCCCATCAGTGCAGGATGATCCTCATGCTCTCCCAGCCTCCACCCTTTCCTCACCACCGTACAGGCCAGAGCCTGTCTCAGTCCCTCTGCCACAAGCCTTCCTCTTCTTGGGCCACCCACGGTCCCCTCCCCCTAATCTAGCCACCCCTAAGATCCTCCCAGTTTGTACTCCATACTCTCCCATAGCTGTTGTCTCAGGACTGGAGCCTTAGTAGAAAGAGATGTGTTTAAACTTCTGTAAAATGGTATCTTCTTTTTTGGAGACAGAATCTATGGTGATGATGATGATGATGATGATGATGTGTGTGTGTGTGTGTTCGAGTGTGCACACACACATGCATTAATCCATACCTGCACATTCGAAGGCTAGAGTTGACATTAGGATATATTTCTCAATTGGTTCTTTACCTTTGTTGTTGTTGGCTTTTTGAGACAGGGTTTCTCTGTGTAGCCCTAGCAGTCCTAGAACTCACTCTGTAGACCAGGATAGCCTCACTCACAGAGATCCTCCTGCTTCTGCCTCTCTGAGTGCTGGGTCAAAGGTGTATGCCACCACCGCTTAAGCCCAGCTTTTTCATGGTTGTTGGGTGTCAAAACTCAGATCCTCATTCCTACACAGCAAGCAAGCACTTCACCCACTGAGCCATCCTCTGAGCCCCAGACAGAGTCTGATATGTAGTTGATTTTTTAACTCTTTACCCACCACCCACCTCCCAAATAAATACATAGAGACTTACTCTTACTTATGAATGCCTGACCCTTGCTTCACCTGTTTCTAGCCAACTTTTCTTAAATTATCCTGCCTACCTTTTGCCTCTGGGGTTTTACCTTTCTCCATTTTATATACCTCCCTTTCCTTCTTACTCCGTGGCTGGTTGTGTGGCTAGGTGACTGGCCCCTTGCATTCTCCTCCCCTTCTCCTTTTCTTGTTCCTCTTCTTCCTTCTCCTATTTATTCTCCTTGCCTGGCAGCCCTGCCTGTTTCCCTCTCCTGCCTAGCTATTGGCTATTCAGCTCTTTATTAGACCAATCAGGTGTTTTAGACAGGCAAAGTAACACAGCTTTACAGAGTTAAACAAATGTAACATAAAAGAATGCAACACATCTTTGCATCATTAAACAAATGTTTCCCAGCATAAACAAATGTAACACATCATCAACTAATATTTCTCAACAATGACATAGCCAAAGCTGGCCTCAAACTGACTACATAGCCAAGGATGACCTTGAATTACTGATCCTCTTCCTCCACCTCCCTCCTATGTGCTGGTATTACAGGTGTGTGCTACCACACTCAATTTTCTGAGGACACTGGGGATGGAACTCAGAGCTTTGTGTTTACTAGGCAAGTACTCTACCGAGCTCCATCCCCAGCCTCATAAAATGAAATCTTATAAAAAAAAAATAGATGGCATAGACTTTCAGTGAGGCTGAAGTGGAACACAGGAAAGTACTGGCTCTTGCTGCCTTTTCTGGGTAACACCAGTTGGGTGCCGGTCCAATTTCCCCAATGGACTCTTGCATCTCACCAGCTAGCCCCTTATCAAATGACAAGGTCTTTTGATACTCAGGGCTCAGTCTTGTGGTCCCCAACTGCCCTGCTCCACAGATGCCATCCCAGGCCTAGAGGAAGTGCGGCTGGCTCCATCTATGAAGAACCGTAGTGGTGCTGTATGGAGCAAGATCTCTGTCTCCTTCCCTGACTGGGAAGTGGAGATGCAGATGAGGGTGACTGGACCGGGGCGCTGGGGAGCCCTGGGTATGGTGAGTGGTCCTTATTTATATCTGTTGGGGAAGCGGGTGCTAAATCCCAGGTACCAGTGTCCTTCAGAGTTTCTGACCCATGGGCTGGGAACTTGCAGGCCATGTGGTACATCCAGGACAAGGGTCAAGTTGGCTCTGTCCCAGAGGGGCTGGTCTCATGGGATGGCATCAAAATCTTCTTTGATTCCTCCGTCAATGATATCCAGGTGGGTAGTCATCTCTTGTCCATTTTCCTACCTGTTTTAACTCTAACCCTCAAATCTCCTGACTGTGCCTGAGGCTCAGGCTGATTGTCACCTCCCATGCAGAACAGCCCTGCCATTCGAGTGCTGGCCAGTGATGGGCATGGCCTCCAGGAGCAGTCTGGGTAAGGGTCTGAGGGAACTGACCTCCCCCTTCTCTGGGCTTAGCAATCACCTGTACTTCCTCCCCTAAAGAGCCTACCCCTCCTAGACCTGCCATCTTAGCTGACCTCTCATTATGAGCCCTGCTGCCTCTTGGGACTCTTTCCCACTGGTCTGAGCTGTACCTCAGGAGCCAGGGCCACAGTGTGCTTGCTCTTCTGGGTGATGGCCCCATCCTTCTCCAGTCATCAGCTTACCAGCCCCAGGTAAAATGATCAAGGCCCAAACTACCATGAGGTTCTCACTCCAGACACCCTTATTAAGTATGGGTTGGTAGGTGAGGACACTTTGGCCCAGAAAGGCTAATTGCCCTGAGGTTACACAGCATTGGCTAGGGAAGATCTAGGCACTAGCTTCACTGTTATCTCCACTCCCAGGTGAGGTGCCCTCCCGTCCTTCCCCTGCTGGCTGCCCTAAGTAGCTGGACTGGTTTGTCAGTGTGTCTCAGCAAACATCCTTTAGCCCATCACAATTAGGATAATTGCTGACATTTATGGATTTGGGCTTACTGTATACCAGGCGCAGTGCCCAGACATTTGACATTGTCTTGTGAGTACTCATAACACTGTTATGAGGTAGTTGCAATTATTATCCTCATTTTAAAGACAACAGTACTGGGCTTTGGGAAGGGGAGCAAACTTGCCCAAGGTTATACAGCCAGGCAGTTGCTGACTTGAACCTGGCTTCTCCCTGCTCTCTGCTACCCAACACTTGGCTGAATGTGATAGCATAGGTCCCATAGTATGCACCTATGAACCAGAGAAACTCCGGCCCAACTCTCTGCTCCTAATTTCCTGGGCCTGCTGAGCCTTTCTGAGGGAAAGGTAAACTAGCCATATTATCCTTGGCCTTTAGGACAGGTCTTTTGTCTGCCTCAAACAGTCTGAGTCGCAGAATGGTGGTGGCAAATGCCTTTAATCCCAGCACTCAGGAGGCAGAGGCAGGCGGATCTCTGTGAGTTCGAGGTCAGCCTGGTCTACAAGAGCTAGCTAGTTCCAGGACAGGCTCCAAAGCTATAGAGAAATCCTGTCTTGAACCCCACCCCCACCCCGCCAAAAAAAAAAAAGACTGAGCCTTGGCAGCTGGGAAAGGGACAGACCTTGAAGTTTAAGGAAAATAGAGTAGGGGAGGGGCAGTGGGATTGAGAAGTGAGCTGGGGGATAGAAATTGGAAATCCCATGGTTAGCCTGGGCC
>JAQHUG010000003.1:18534161-18584149 GCA_028555095.1 Dicrostonyx torquatus | reverse complement strand
AATCTCTGTGAGTTCTAGGACAGCCAGAGATACACAGAGAAACCCTGTCTTGAAAAACAAACAAAAAAAGATTTATTAACGTGATACAGTGGTCTGCCTGTATGCATGCCTGCAGGCTAGAAGAGGGCATTAGACCTCATTGTAGATGGTTGTGACCCACCATATGGCTGCTGGGAATTGAACTCAAGACCTCTAGAAGAGTCTGGGCTGGAGAAATGACTCAGTGATTAAGAGTACTGCCTGCTTTTCCAAAGGTCCTGAGTTCACTTCCCAGCAACTACATGGTGGCTCATAACCATCTGTAATGAGATCTGGTGCCCTCTTGAGGAAGAGACCTGGTAAGTCGATTTCATCAACTTAGACCATGACACCTAATATGGACAAGTTCAACAGAATTCCCATATACGGGCTGTCCATGCATGCTTCAGCATTGCCAAGGCATAAATTTCAAAATTTCCAGTTTCCTCTAGAAGAGTGCTCTTAACCTCTGAGCCATCTTTCCAGTCCCTTCTTCCTCTGTTTCTATTCAGAAAAGGGCAGGCCTCCTATGGATATCAACCATACCAAGTTGCAGTAAGACTGGGCACTACCCCTCATATTAAAGGCTGGATGAGGCAACCCAGTGTGAAGAAAAGGGTGCCAAAACTGGCAAAATAGTCAGAGACAGGGAAGTAGAAAAAGACAAAATCTCCTAAGCAAATTGGGAGCATGGGGACCTTGGGAGAAGGTTGAAGGGGAGGAGTGAGGTAGAGAGGGGAACAGAGAAAAATGTAGAGCTCAATAAAAAAAAAAAAAGAGAGAGAGAGAGAGCCCCCGCTCCCACTGTTAGGAGTCCCACAAGAAGACCAAGCTACACGACTGTGCTTACACACACCTTGGTCAGTCCCACGCAAGCTCTCTGGTTGTCAGTTCAGTCTCTGTGAGCCCCTCTGAGCCCAGGTTAGTTGATTCTGTGGGTTTTTCTTTTGGTGTCCTTGACCCCTCCTACAATCCTTTCTTCCCCTCATCCTCAGGATTCTCTAAGGTCCATCTAATGTTCGGCTGTGGGTCTCTGCATCTGTTTCCATCAGTTGCTGGATGAAGCCTCTTTGATGGCAATTGGGCTAGGCACCAACCTATGAGTATAGCAGTATAATATTAGGAATCATTTCATTGACTTTTTTCCTCCAGTCTTGTTTGGGTCTATCCTAGGACTCTAGGCTGTCTAGCCTCTGGATCCTGGCCCTCCAGGCAGTACAGGGGTGAGCTCCCTCTCATAGCATGGGTCTCAAGATAGACCAGTCATTAGTTGGCCACTCCTACAGTTTCTGTGCCACTTTTACTCCGGCACATCTTGCAGGCAGGACAAATTGTGGGTCAAAGGTTTTGTGGCTGGACTGGTGTCCCAGTTCCTCCACTGGAGGTCTTGCCCAGTTACAGAAGATGGCCAGTTCAGGCTTTGTGTTCCCCATTCCTAGGAGTCTTCACTAGGGTCACCCTCATCGATTTCTGGGAGTTTCCATTGCACTAGGTTTCTAGCTCATTCCCAAGATGAGTACCCCCCCATCCCAGTTATCTCTCCAAGTACTCTTTCCCTCCATGCTCCCTTTGACTTGATCCCTCCTGTTCCTTTCCACCCCTGCCTCCCTCCCCGCTCGATGTCTAGTCTATTTTTGCCTTCTCAGGGAGATTTATACACTCACCCCTTGAGCTGCCCTTGTTACTTAGCTTCTCTGGGTCTGTGGATTGAAGCATAGTTATCCTTTACTTTACAGATCATATCCACTTATGAGTGAGTACAAACCATGTTTGTCTTTCTAGGCCGGGGTTACCTCACTCAGGGTGATTTTTTTTCTAGTTCTATCCATTTGCCTGAAATTTTCATGATGTTATTGCTTTTTACATCTGAGTAGTACTCCAATGTGTTATTGTATCACATTTTCTTTATCCATTCTTTGGTCGAGGGGCATCTAGGTTATTTCCAGTTTCTGGCTATTATGAATAAGCTGTTATGAACATAGTTGAGCAAATGTCCTTATGGTGTGAGTGTGTATCCTTTGGGGATATGCCCAGGAGTGGTATAGCTGGGTCTTGAGGTAGATTGATTTCCAATTTTCTGAGAAACTGCCATATTGATTTCCAAAGTGGCTGAACAGGTTTGCCATCCCACCAGCAATGGAGGAGTCTTCTCCTTATTCCACATCCTTGACAGCATGAGCTATGGCTTGTGTTTTTGATCTTGGCCATTCTGACAGGTGTAAGATGGAATCTCAGAGTTGTTTTGATTTGCATTTCCCTGATGGCTTAAATGTGTTGAACATTTCTTTTTTCTTTTCTTTTTCTTTTTCTTTTTTTTTTTATTTTTGAGACAGGGTTTCTCTGTAGTTTTTGGTGCCTGTCCTGAAACTAGCTCTTGTAGACCAGGCTGGCCTCAAATTCACAGAGATCTACCTGCCTCTGTCTCCCGAGTGCTGGGATTAAAAGCGTGCACCACCATCGTCTGGCGTGTTGAACATTTCTTAAGTGTTTCTCAGCCATTTGAGATTCTTCTCCGTTGAGAACTATCTGTTTAAGTCTGTACCCCCATTTTTGATTGGATTATTTGCTTTTTTATGTCTAGTTTCTTGAGCTCTTTATTTTGGAAATTAACCCTCTGTCAAATGTGGGGTTGGTGAAGTTCTTTTCCCATTCTGTAGGCTGCTGTTTTGTTCTATTAATGGTGCCCTTGTCATCACAGAAACTTTTCAGTTTCATGAGGTTCCATTTACTAATTGCCTATCTTAGAACCTGTGCTGTCGGTGTTCTGTTCAGGAATTTGTCTCCTGTGCCAATGAGTTCAAGGTTGTTCCCCACCTTCTTTACATTTATGTTGAGGCTTTTGATCCATTTGGACTTGAGTTTCATACAAAGAATCTTAAGACACCCAGAACATACAAGGCTCACATGAAAACATTCTGATCCCAAGCTGTGTAATTTCTATCTTACCTCAGACCTGAAGCCAGTGAGGCTGAGTAGGGGTCAGTACTTTATCCTGGGACCACGCAGAGGCAGGAGCTCACTCCATCCTTCCCCTTCAGGTGTCGTTGAGTGGAGGTCTTACTCCCAATGACCTTGAAGAGCTCTGTGTCAATGTGGAGTCCCTGCTCTTGGGCCCTGGAGGCTTCTTTGGGGTCTCGGCAGCCACCAGCACCTTAGCAGGTGAGGACCCTACCAGGTAGGTAAGAGCCGAGGGCTGTGTTTGATGATGACAAAACCTTATTGCAACTCCTAAAACACCTTTGTATGGTGTCAACTACTTCCTCATCAACTGCTCTGGGCTGGTCACACCCCCTCTCTGACTTCTCCAGACAGGAGGTCACATTGGTCTTGAAGAGCTCTTGAGAGTCTCAGGGGGGAGACGGAGACTGTAGCTCTGTTGAACTAGAGTACGAGAGCCTGTGAATGCCAGGACTTAAGTCTTTAGACCCTGGGTACCGAGGAGCCATAGAAGATTTCTAAGGAGAGAAGAGCGACATGGTTGTGAGCTTGCTGTGGCAGCAGCCACTGTGTGTTCGCGATTGCAGTAGCAGCAGCCATAGGTGTCCTGTGGGCTGCTGCATGGCTGCTGCATGGCTGTTGGGCCGCCTCACTCTGGCTGTGGAGTTCAATCCACACATCCCACACACTTGTCTATTTGACCTTCACGCCTTCCCCGTGAGACAAAGGTCAGAGTCGCCTAGAGTCTTACAAGCCTCTTGCTTTCCGGGCAAATACTAGAGTCTGGATAGATAGGCTGCTGGGTGAAAAACTCCTTATCTCCCTTTCATCTGTCCTTCTTCCAGATGACCATGATGTCCTGTCCTTCCTGACCTTCAGTTTGAGGGAACCAGGTCCAGAGGTAATGCCAGTCCTTTCTGCCTGGAAGAGGTAGCTCAGAGACACAGCTTTCCTCAGACGCCTCCCACTCACAACAGGACATCCTTAGACCTGACATTCTGTTCTCATCCCAGCTAGCTAGCTCTCTGAGCCCTGCTGAAGTCAGGCCTTGGGCTGGATAGTGTAGGAGCCAGGGTTTGTCCTCTAGGACTCCGAGGTGGCATTCACCTTTAATTTCAACACTCAGGAGGCAGAGGTGGGTGGATTTCTGTGAGTATCAGGTTAGGGCTGCACAGTTAGGATCTTGTCTCAAAAACAACACAATAAAACAAAAAAAGCCCAGGGTGGGGTTTGGAGAGGGAAGAGAAGCAACCCTGAAGAAGGGTCTGAGCCAGCAAAGAGGGGAGAGAAGGATGCCTGGAAGAGATGAGCCTAAATGAACACCATACCTAAAGGCTTAAAATGTCCGATTTTAAGCTTACAGTGAGCAGAGAAAGATGTGAAGCTGTGGTAGATATGGGGCTCATGCGGCTGCTGGGCTCCATGGGGCGCTGGTGGTTGAGCTGTGGGTTCCTCCTTGGTCTCAGTGAGTATATGGTTTGGGAGGGAGACTGGGCTTCCAGGGCCCTGAGGGAAGGCTGCCCCCCTTCATGACTCCCATACATTTGGGTTTGACCTTTTGTCTTTCTCTTCCAGGTGGCCCCCCAGACATTCATGGAGAAGGAGCAGATCCGCCTGGCTAGGAAATTGGAAGGGCTGCAGGCAAGGCTGGCCCTGAGCACCAGCAAGGACAGCACTCAATCACTGGACTCCGAAGTCCAGGAAGAAGGTAAGGACCCAGGAGCAGGCAGATGGGGCCTTAGCACATTGGAGGGCCACAGGACACTGTCTTTAGAACCCGAAGTCCATTAACCAATGGAGAAGTGGAGGCCCAAGGAGGCTGTATCTAGGCAGAACCTGGGCATTCTGACCTATGCCTATGAGACCCACCCCAAAGACAAATTTTCTTTTCCAACGTGTGTGTGTGTGTGTGTGTGTGTGTGTGTGGTGTGTGGACCACAGCATTTGTGTGACAGTCAAAGGACAATTTCTCCTTCCACATCTACATGGGTTCTGGGGATCTGTGGATCAAACTTACACTGTCAGGTTTCCCTGGCAAGCATTTTCCTGTTGCTCACCCTGCTTGCCGACCCCCAGACCCATTTTCCAGTGGAGGGTCTTAGAAGCAGAATTTACACCCCCATCATGTGCCACTCCAAAGCAGGATCTGCTACCTCACCCCAGCGACCTTTCCAGTTTGGCTTTGCCCCAATCCCCAGGGGAAAGATTCTTTGACCTGGAGGATACACTGGGCAGACAGAGCCAGATCCTGCAGGCCCTCCAGGCTCTCTCCAGGCAGTTGGACCAGGCTGAGAGGAAGTGGAAACAGCAGCTGGAGCCTACAGTCCAAGTCAGGCCTGAGGGAGGCTGGGTGAGTGACCCTGGGGCACCCTAGTTTCCACCCACAGCCTGTAAGAATATTGGCAGTCTAGAGCTAGCCTTGTCAAAACTTGGAGGGAGAGGAGAGCAGGTCACAGAGGATGCACCAGACCGGTGTGTAAGAGAACATTAACACATAGCAATTGTCCTGGAGCCATAGGCCTGGGCTGCAGAGATGAGATGTAGGTATTTGGAATCTGGTCTACAGACAAATGGCAGAAATAGACTAGGCACTGATTGGCGGATGGCCTCACGTGTATTTGCATAAGACTTGCTTAAATGCTCTGCTGCACCAGAATCCTCATTTCATCTCTGCTACCACTCTGGCCCCACCCCCAGTGTCATTCCTTAGGCCATGTTCTGACTTGGGGAGTGAAAGGTAAACCCAGCCAAAGTGCTGGCCAGTGGGCAGAAGGAGCCAGCTGCTCATGCAGGCTTTACTGGGCTCTCTCAACCCAAGGCTTTAATATTTTGTCCTCAGTCCAGAGCAGTCTAGGCTAGGCTGTGGAGTAACACCAAGAGGAGAGGCCCACACTCCGGGTATTTCTGATCCTGCCTTCATGCCGTAGACCCCACTGGCATGATTCTGCTTACCCTCCAAAGGGTCAGCTATGTCTCCAGGTCACTTTATCAGACTTGGTCCCATGACTGGATTCTAACCAGTGCTGACCCTCATTTTGGATCACAGCCTAGGAGAAAGACACAGAGAGATCCTTTTAAAAAGGGAGAAGAATCTGTGGAAAGCCTAGAGGTCCCTTTTGGGAGAAACATCACAGCTTTGGTGTAGAACGAGGGTCCCCCAGAAACCTAGATGGATAACTTCTATGGGAGATTTGGTGTGCCCAGAAAGGGGAGAACCATGGCTATTTAGTAAGGCTTCTTGAAAAAGAGTAAAATATCCCTGGGGAAGATGGGCCCTGAGGAGAGGGGCACTCTACTCTGGACACTAGATAAGAGCTGGCTCTCCTGTAGAACACTGCCAAGGTCAGCACCCTGCTCTATGGACAGCAGACTCTGCTCCAGGCCCTGCAGGAGATGAGGTAAGGGGTAGAGTGAAGATGGGGACTGAGAGGGAAATAAGGCTTTTCTGTCATCCTGCCTCTGTCAGATTCCTGTCCCACTCCACCCCCCACCCCCCTGTGCTGGGGCTGTAGGCACTGACAACCATACATGGCTTTCTTACCTGTGTGCTGGGAATGTGGACTCAGGTCCTTGTGCTTGCAAAGCGAGCACTTCTACCCACTGAACCATCCTCAGTCCCCGAGGGCATACATCTTGATAGAGGTTCTTGGAGGAAGCCCAGCTAAGATGAAGCCCTTTGGAGGAAATGATGTGAGGTTATTTTGCCTCCAGTCTCCCAGAATCTCGCTCTGGCTCACCTTTGCCTGCAGAGCTCCCCATAGAGCTCCAGGGGTGGGAAGATCCCTTGAACATTATGGATCCTGTGGCTATATACACTCCATCTAGATGCCTGAGGGTGGCAGAGGGCAAGAGCCTGAGAAGAGCTAATTCCCCTGGGCTAGAGATGAAAAGCAGAGCCCAGAGAGCATGGTCCATAGACAGACACTTTTGGAGAAATCTTTGTATATGCTAAAATTGACTCAGGTTCTAGGGAGCATTTTTTTTTAGAGTAAAAAGACTGGCCCCAAAGATAAGACTCTATCAATGATATCTATTCTTTACCATATGCTGGCCTGGGGGATTATTGAAAGAGATTAGGTAATTTGGGTACAACCAAAAAGGGTAATGGATCGTCTTTCTTGATTTCCATGCCCTCGCCATACCACCAGGAAAGCAGCTGCCCGAATGGCTTCAGGAGCCCAGGTCTTCTACCTGCCTGTGGGCACTAAGCATCACTTTTTTGAGCTGGACCAGCTCCTCAGCATCCTGCAGAAGGACCTCCGGGATCTGGTGGTAAGAAGTAATGGATTGTCCAAGGCACTCATCCTTGAGGTCTGGTCTCTGCCATCCTTTTCCTAACACTTCTACAGTTTTGGAGGATCTGTTCAGTACCCCAACAGGCACATCTATGTATCTGCACATGGACATGAAAGAACACAAGAACATAGATCTAATCTGCTTGCTCTCTCTCTTTCTCTCTCTCTCTTTCTCTCTCTGGTTTTCCAAGACAGGATTTCTCTGTGTAGTCCTGGAACTTGCTCTGTAGACCAAGGCTGATCTCAAACTCACAGAGATCCACCTGCCTCTGCCTCTGCCTCTGCCTCTGCCTCTGCCTCCCAAATGCTGAGATTAAAGGAGTGCATCACCACCCAGCTGTCTTTGCACTCTCTTCCTCAGGAGGAAGGCCCATAAACTCAGAACTACCCAAATGCCCTAGATGACTAGAGGGGAAGTGGTGTAGACCATGCCAAGGACCACTCAGGTTCAACAGTGGTACTGACTTCCCCTGAGCCTCTGTCCTTCCTTGTTCTTTCCCTTGCCCTCATATCCCCATCTGCTTCTCCTTCTCTCATCTCCTATACCTTTGGTCTGTTGATGATTCCAGGGCCTGTCTCTTCTGAGCTATTCCCACAGATGGAATCATGCAAGATTGGAGAAGAAAGCAGTTTTGGTTACTTGTCTTTTTCCCCCTGTTCTCTAGATGACAGCCCCAGATAGCCCAAGCTTGAGGGAGATGAATAGGGACCATGCAAGGCATGGATTCAGTCCCCCTCCCCTCTCCTGGGTTAGAAGCTGAGGCAGGGCCTCATACTTTCCCCTTTCAGAAAAGGACAGCCAAGGAGCCCCGCCCATCTGGCTGGCTCTCAGGAACTTCTGCATGTCTTCGGACCAGCATCTTCCTGTTCTTCCTCCTCATCCAGACCGTAGGCTTCTTCTGCTACATGAACTTCAGGTGAGCCTTCCCACAGGCAGGACTTCCCATAGCATATTTATATCTTGGTTCTGGTCTACAACCAGTGAACTTGAAGTAGGGGACCCTAAAGTTCAGACGGGAGCTACCCGGTTCACCAGAAGGCTGGGAGCAGAATATAGAGCAGAAACACCTCACTTATCAAGCACAGACACCAACTCAGGCCCCAGTTCCATCTGGTCCTGCCCCTCAGAGCTCATGAGCATATGAAAATTACCTGATAAGCCAGCAGTGCTATGATGGCCGGAAGCTTGGAGAATTGGGAAAAAAGCAATGGAATCATCTTTGGGGTGGGGCTTGGGGTTTATGGGGATCAGGGAATTGACCTGGAAAGGATATTTGATTTGGGTCATCAAAGTGACTAAGAGTTTTTAAAGTGACTAAGAAAAAAGGCAGCAACTGAGTACTGTTGAAGTAAATGCAGGGCCATTTTACAAGACTGGGCAAGGAATCTGGGTGTTCTGGACTAGAAATGAATGCCTTTAATCTCAGCACTTGGAAGGCTGGGGCAGAGGGGTGATGAAATCTGGGCCAGCCTGGGCTACATAGTGAGATCTTATCTAAAAAAGAAAGAAGGAAATGTGTGCACAGGAGTGCAGCTTTGGCACTAAGCCACCCAGAAAGACTTCAAATGCCAGGGTAAAATGTGAATGTCTGTGGCATGTCAAGAGAGCCATAGAAGGTCATGTGGTACACTGTGTATTGAGAGGCAAGTGTGAGTCTTGGTTTCAGAAGGGAGACTCAAGTAACTTTTTCTCTCTGGCAGCAGGCAGGAGCTGGACAAGAGGCTCCAGGAGTACCTGTCCACAGGAAGCCTTCCTCTAGAGCCTGTGTTGCCCATCCCTAGGACCCTGGGGGCTCTGAGGAGACAGCCTATCCCCTCCAGCATGCACGCTTGACCCAACTCAAAGCCACGTCTTATGGGGAGACAAATGGGGGATAGAGGATTTGGCCAGTATCCTTCCTAGTGCCCACATCTTAGCTTTTGACAAGTTCATCGTATTAAAGGTGATGTTCCTTGCGCTGTGCTGATCCCCTCATTTACCTTCCAGACTCATATAATCTCTGGTAGCTTTCCATCTTCTCTGGGTGGCAGGAATAGGGTCCGAGAGGGCAAGAAGGCCAAGGGCCAGATACTCCCACAGCCTTTTCCTCTGGGCTGCTGAAGCAAAGGGAGACCGCTGTGTACAATTCTGCCCCTAAACTCACCAAGGACAAGGAGAGCCCCCTGGGTTCCTTCTGGCTCATCTTTTCAGTATCCTCAAACAACACTCCCCTTCCCCACTCCCTGAGGCTCCAGGGACAGCAGGCCAGACACATGACAGAGGAACTGAGTGCACACTCACCAAACCATGTAACTAGGATTCCTGCTTAACTCTTGAGGTCTCCCCACTTCCCAGCCTTGTAGCTGCTAGGGTCAGCAGATTGGAGGATGGAATAGGACCCAAGGTTAGGGGTGTTGGTTGAGGCTACCGGGTGCTCCAAGCTGAAGTCCTGGTTCTTGGGGATGCAGGCACACATCAGTACAGCCCTTTCTCCCAGGGCAGCGACCCCACCACCACAAGCAAGCTCTAATCAGCTGTCAGCAGTAGCCTAGCAGAGCTTGGCTGGCGTAAAGAAGGCACATGGGAAAGGCGGGAGTGAGGAGCAGGCACGTGGTCCAGGCTTCTCAGCCCCGTGCATGCCCCCCCACCCCCCTCCCCTGAGGAGGGGTTTGGGAAGGTAGAGGCAGCAGCGAGCAAAGCGTGGGGCGAGCGCGCAGCCGGAGCTGTCCCTGGGACTTAGTGCTGAAGTAGTCTCCGGCGAACCAGGCGCCTGGTGCAGTGGCCGGAGGAAACCATGGCGTTCATGGTGAAGTCCATGGTGGGTGGCCAGCTGAAGAACCTCACAGGAAGCCTTGGGGGCGGTGAGGACAAAGGGGATGGAGACAAGTCTGCAGCCGAAGCACAGGGCATGAGCCGAGAAGAGTATGAGGAGTATCAGAAGCAACTGGTGGAGGAGAAGTAAGTGGAATTCCTTCTTCGCTCCTGTGACCCACACAGAAATACACTAACGCTGCTATGCCCACCCCTGGGTCAGAGCTCCCCTTTACATCACCTAAACGTGGTGAGCGGGCAGGAGGTGCACTCGGCTACTTTCACAACCATCCCGGTTCAAACCCAGGACCCCGGTCCATCTTCATCCTCTGGCCCAGAGGGAGTTGGAGGGGAGGGTGATGAGTGCCTTGAGGGGAGAGTGCACGTGCATCTCTGATGAAATAGGTAATCCCTTAATCCGATCTGGTCTTAACTGCCTGTTTCCAACTGGGGCTTCTCTGAGCCTGAGACTGTAAGAAAAGTGCTTTTTATCAGCAGGGCATAGAGTCATGGGGACAGATCCAGGATGGGGCTATTCACAGATATCGAGCCTACTGTGTGCAGTAGTTCTGGGGCAGAGCAGAGATAGTGAGCTAGGATCTGAGCTTTGGGGTGAGGTTGCTTGGTCCAGAGCCTCATTTTGCTTAATAGCCGAGTAACTTTAGGAAAGTCACTTAATATTTCTGTGTCTTCTTTCCCCTTCTGGAAGATGGGAGTGATAATCACAGTCCGTGCTTTATGTATCCATGAGAGCTGATGATATCACACATGCTAACCCTTTAGTACAGCACCTGGCACAAGGCAAATCTTCATGAAATGTTGGCTATTGTCATTTTATTTAATCCTGGTTGTCTTGTGAATTGCAAAGTTTTATTCCCAGTTTACAGAAGAGGAAGCTAAGCGATTTACTGAAGGACATACTACAAGTGGCGGTGGAGCCATGGGCCACATCTAGAGTGCCCACACACATCTTCACTGCCCCCTCCACACAGCTTGTTGAGAAGGAACAGCAGACCCAGGCAGCCCTCTGAGACAGAGAGTCAGGCTCCCACACAGTCAACTCTGTTCATTGGCAGGAGTGACGAATACCAAGGAAAGGCACTGTGATGAGCTGGTAGCAAAAGTTAAGCCAGGCAGTCTGAGATGACTGGGGATAGGTCAGCTGGAGACTGGAGAACCCATGCAGCCTCCTCCCAAGTCTCCCAGGCCATTTTAGCCCTTCCTTTGCTGACTGCCCACACCTTCTCTCAACCTCTGAGGGGACTTCACAACTGGTGTCCTTTTCCCATGCAGAATGGAGCGAGATGCACAGTTCACACAGAGGAAGGCAGAACGGGCCACACTGCGGAGTCACTTCAGAGACAAATACCGTCTGCCCAAGGTATCCAGAGCCTAAATTATGAGGTGCTACTGGGACCCTGAGCACTAGGAGCTGGACTTCCCTCAGGGCCCCTCAGTTCTCAGCCCTGCAGACTCACAAGGTGCCTTCCTCATTGTATGATCTTAGGCAAGTTGTTTAAAACCTGTCTCCTTTTTTAAAATTTTAATTTCTGAAGTAGACCTAACAGGTTCCATCCTGCTGAGGATGACCTTGAATTCCTGACCCTTCCACTTCCACTCAGTGCTGAGATCACAGCTGTGGACCACTTCTCATTTCCCCCCCTAGTTTTTGCTTGTTTGTTTGCTTGTTTTGAGACAGGCCTCATTATGTACCACTGGCTGGCCTGGAACTTGAAGTGGTAGATTGGACTGGCTTTGAACTCATAGAGATCCACTGGCCTCTGCCTCCCAAGTGTTGGGAGCAAAGACATTGATCACCACTCCTGGATTTTCCTAGTTTTATTTTGGTCTTTTTGTTTGTTCATTTGTGGGTTTTTTTTTTTTTTTTTGGTTTTTCAAGACAGGGTTTCTCTGTAGCTTTAGAGCCTGTCCTGGAACTAGCACTTGTAGACCAGGCTGGTCTCGAACTCACAGAGATCCACCTGCCTCTGCCTCCCAAATGCTGGGATTAAAGGCATGTGCCACCACCGCCCAGCTTCATTTGTTTTGTTTTTGAGACAGGGTTTCTTTGTGTAGCCTTGTAGCTCTGTAGACTAGGCTGGCCTCAAACTCAGAGAGAGATCTGCTTGCCTCTGCCTGCTGGGATTAAAGGTGTGTGCCACCATGGCTGGCATTTTCCTAGATATTTCTTGGTGCTAGGGAGATGACTCAGTGGTTATGACCACCTGTTGCTCTTGCAGAAGACTGCAGTTTAGTTCCCAGCCTGTACATCAGAAGTTCACAACTGCCTGTAACTCCAGCTCCAGGGGTTTGATACTCTTTTCAGGCCTCCATGGGCACCTCCACACATGTGCACATACACATCAAAATAATAAAATAAATCTAAAAAAAATATCAAAAGTACCTAGGTCCCGGTCAACCATAGACCTAGGTATTGATAACTGGAACCCATCACTGGTTTTGTTGTGCCATTCAGTGGAGTTAGCCACGGTCAACACGTGACTCAGCCTACCATAACAGAGTGACATTTTCCTTTTGATTAGTCTCTCTGCTAGTCCTTCAGTATCCCAAGTGACTAAGGCCTTGTAATAGCTGCAAGGTTTGGAAGTGCAAAGTCTCGGTGTCTACCCACGGAAGGCTTGATTCAGGTGTGGGGGCAGACGCTGACCTCACTGGAATAGGGCCTCCACGAATCCAGGGCCCCAGAACCAAGCCTGCTAGGTCCTCCTAGACCCCCACCCTTGTCTCATCTCTCTTCCCTGCAGAATGAGACAGATGAAAGCCAGATCCAGCTGGCAGGAGGAGATGTGGAACTGCCTCGGGAGCTAGCCAAGATGATCGAGGAGGACACGGAGGAAGAGGAGGATAAGGCCTCTGTGCTGGGACAGCTGGCCAGCCTCCCTGGCTTAGACCTCAGCTCACTCAAGGACAAGGCCCAGACTACACTAGGGGACCTTAAGCAATCAGCTGAGAAGTGCCACATCATGTGATCACTTGCCCCAGGGTTACCTCTGGGATGGCCAGAGGGCTGGTCCCATATGAGGGCTAGGAGAGTGTCTCAGCTTCCAGATACCTCCACTCCATCTTGGGCTTTTCCCCCCACCTCAGCCTAGCCCCAGAGCCTTCTCGTCCATGTCCAGCCTGGGTTCTGACTCACCCTCATTATTGCCAGCAAAGTTCTCATTCTTCCTTCTCTCTTCGGCCTGGAAAGTTTGCCAAGCTGATAGGATTAGCCTAACCATCTCTGGGTACAGTCCCCTGTTCTTTCACACAAGAGCACTCACAGAAGGATACAGAAGCCTTGGCTCATTTGCCACAGATGTATCCTGGCACACATAGACACACACCCCTTGGGTTGCCAGCCCCTGCAGATACCAGCACTTGGATGCTCAGAGGGACTCTGGGCACGCAGGAGGCCTGTTTCTATCCCCACCTTTATCATCCTAGAAGCTGCTCCTTCCAGGTTTCATCTGTCATCTGTAAACGGGATGGACTGAGTGATTTCTAAAATTCTCTCCTGATTGGCATCCCTGACCGCTCGGAACAGAGCTCACATCCCTTCTTGGGCTGGATAGCAGCTGCAGCCACAGCATCACACAGCTGCCTCTGTGGGCTCTGGGAGCGGAGCAATGCTGTGTGAGGGGCAGGAGCGGGGTGCCAAGGATGGAGCTGGCACTGAACAGTAGCGCCAACAGCTCCAGATCGTCTCTGGGCCCAGTGCCCAGCCAGAATTCATTCTGTTCCTGTAGAATTCTCTAGATTCCATAACTGGAATTTCCTCTTCTTGTTCAGTGGACAATAAAAATTCCAAATGACATGACTCTTCCCACGTCCTGCTGACTTGGAGTTCGCAGGCCTCACGTCTGCCCTTGGAGGGGTATCCTCTACCTCTTCACCCCAGCTTCAGAGGGCTCTTGGAGAAGAATGAGAAAAGGGGGCTTCTGTGGGACTCTTTAGTGTTGGCCTCGACAAGAGGGCTCTCTCAAGGTCATACGTTGTGGGTGGGGGTTTCACTGAGGGAGCAGATGCACTGTGCCCCTGACGAAGTCAATCTAAGCACCGAGAGTTAGAGGAGGGCGTGGCAGCCAGCTGGATGGAGAGGTGCATGGGAAGGTGGGACATCTGTCCTGTTGTGTCCCCTCACCTAAGAGATGGAGAATGAAAGCCAAAGAGAGGGTCACCATGCTCCAGCCTGGCTCTGCTGTGTGTCCTCAAGTAGGTTCTTTACTTCTCTGAGCCTGTGTTGCTCCTAGTAAAATGAAGAGTTCTCTCCCCAAAGAATAATGTTTCAAAGAGTAGCCATTTGTTATCTTTTTTTCTTTTATTCTTGGTAGTGCTGGGGACCCAGGGCCTCATACACTGCATACTAAGGCAAGTGTTCTACAACTGACCTACACCCACTCCCTTAAGAATGCCTTCTATCAGACCTAGTAACAGTTTTGTGGTTTTTTTGGTTTATTTTTTTTGCTTTTTTTGTTTTTTTGAGACAGGGTTTCTCTGTGTATCTTCTGTCCTGGAACTCACGCTGTAGACCAGGCTGGCCTTGAACTCAGAGATCTGCCTGTCTTTGCCTCCCAAGTATTGGGATTAAAAACATATGCACCACCACACCCAGCTGTGGTAACACGCTTTAAAATAACAGGTGACAGGACCACCAACACTGAGTGAGAGCAGCTGGTAAAGGCAGTATTAGGCCCTAGCACCTGGTGGGGAGGTGCCCTGAGGCTGGAAGCTGGTGCCCTCAAAGAGTTTGTGTTTAGGCAATAATTGTTTCAGCTGGTTTTCTCTCTCTTCCTCCCTCCCTCCCTCTCTCTCTTTTTGGTTGGTTGGTATTAATGTTATTTTGCTCTATTTGAGACGGTCTCATGTAGCTTAGGTTGGCCTCAAACTTCTACATAGGCAGTGATGATCTTGGACCTCTGATCATCTTGCCACCACTTTCTGAGTGCCTTGATTATAGGAACAGGCCACCAAACCGTTTAGGCTGTGCTTGGAATCAAACAAGAACTTGGTGCATGTTAGGCAAGTACTTTTACCAATTGGGCTGCATCTCCTCACTTTCTGTGTTTGGCATTTTTAAAATTTAATTTAACTTTATTATTTTATGAGTGTTTTGCATGTATGTATGTGTACCACGGGTGTGCCTGGTGACCAAAGAGGCCAGAAGAGGGCATCAGATACTCCTGGAACTGGAGTAGCTACAGATGGTTTTGAGTTGTCATGGGGTGCTGGGAATTGAATGTGTGTCTGGAAGGGTAACCAGTGCTCTTAACCACTGAGCCATCTCTCCAGCCCTTTATATCTGAGAGGGGATCACTGTCTAGCCCAGACCAGTATGGAACCTTCCTCTTCCTGATCTAGCCTCCCAAGTGCTAGAATTCCTGATGTGCAGTAACACCATGTATGGCTTTAGTGAAGAATCAAAAGAGAAAAATGTTTTTCTTCCATGAAGACTCCAAATGTCATCCCACTCTCTGGTGGCTGGCAGGCAGGGTAGGGGATGGTGTTCTGGAAGTTCCAAATAGCTGCTCCAGTAGGTTATCCAAGGGCTAATTAGGCAGAAGGGAAGTGCTACAGGCCCCTGAGACCTCCTGGCCTATGCGCTAAAGGGCTAGCCTATGGGGAAGCCATCGCTGTTACAGGCAGGAATTAAGCAGTAGGTTTTCAAGGGCAGAGTTCCTGTAAAATAAGAACAAGGAAGAGTAGTAATGCTGTGGTGGAAGAGCTGAGAGAGAGGAAAAATTAAGGGGGTGAGGACAGAAGGGATCTACACCCTGATAATAAGAAAGTGGAACAGCCTAGGGAGGCACCTGAATCTCTCAGATGCTCCTGGTCCACCCCCAGGGAAGGGCTTAGCAGCCACTGGACAAAACCCTCTACTGACCTTCCCAGAGGAGCCCCAAGCTGGGGGTGGGGAGAGCATGGGCTGCCTCAGCAGCATCAACAGCAGGGTTCACGTCAGCCCTCCACCCTCAGGGGCCTTCTGCCTAATGGGATTGGACAGCCCCTTCCCCCTCAGTGCTTTGCTGACTGAGAAGGAGGCCAGCATGGCAGGTCAGGTGGTAGGGGTGCTTGGGGACACTCACTGAACCCTGTCAAAGCAGGGCTGTTTGGTGCCTGAGGTCAGGAAGTGGGAGGGGACTCTACCTCTCACTGATTCCCTGCTCACATCCCAGGAACTCCATGAGACCCTGACCTGTTATGAAGCAGAGGAGGCTCTAGGGCAAAGGAACCTGTCTGAAACTCAGGAAAAGATGGGTAAGGTGGGCAGGCTGAGCCCCACCCCATCTCTGTCAGCTGTGCTACTGAAGTTTTCTGTCCTTCCATGTGGTCATCTGCATCCTTCAATACCATCTTCATTTTTGGCTCCATGCCCTCCACAGGAGAGGCTAACCCAGCCAAGCTGGAACTGTCTTCGGCACAGGCCCTGGATGTAACCATTCAAGCTCCAGTTCTCCCATTCTGTTTCTACTCTTTTTTTCCCCCCCTTTTGAGACAGCGTTTCTCTGTGTAGCTTTGGAGCCTGTCCTGGAACTCACTCTGTAGACCAGACTGGCCTTGAAATCACAGATATCTGCCTGCCTCTGCCTCCCAAGTGTGTGCCACCATCGCCTGGATCCACTCTTATTTTATATAGTCACATGCTGCAGGACTGGCCCACCCATCTGATACGAAGTGAAGACCACAAAGGAAGCCATTTGCCTCCAACATTTCCCCTGCAACAGAGCCTAACCACTTCCTCTCCAAACAGGCCGTGATGCCTCAGGCCTTCTCTTTCCTCCCACCTCTCTGCTCTTTCTCCCTTCCTCTTTTCTTCTTTCCCTTGCAGGACACAGGAAATGTCCAGAGGTGATGAAAAAAAGAGTCTTTCTGGCCCCAATTTTTCTTACTCCCTGACTCCCACTCTGAGCTTCTGTAGATTTTTTTTCTTTCTTTCTTTCTTTTTTTTGAGACAGGGTTTCCCTGTGTAACAGTCCTAGCTGTCCTGGAACTAGCTCTTGTAGACCAGTCTGGTCTCGAACTCACAGGATTCACCTGCCTCTGCCTCCCTAGTGCTAGGATTAAAGGCATGCGCCACCACTGCCCAGCCTACTGTAGATTTCTTAAGGAAAATGAGAATTCCCAAAAATGGGGAGCGATTCTGAAGAAAGAATATCCCAAGACAGGGGACTTCAAAATGCATAGCCTGTTCCTCCTACCCCACCGCATACACACCAAGGTCTCTGCCTCCACAACACACAGGATTCCCGAGAAATTAGTGACACCTCTGGACCCTACAGTCCACGTCTCCTGCCTCCCACGCAACCAGGCAGCTCAGGCCCAGTTCCCAGTGGGAAGAGGAGTGCAGAAATAACAAGTGGCTTTTTAAGGCCAGCTGTTTCCCAGGGCTGGGGCGGGGAGGGTGGCCAGGCTTTGGAATGTGCAGGATCTCCCTTTCTCCTAACTGCCAGATGGTCCTCCTCAGACACTGGAAGCCTAGGCAGGCACTGGGGACATCTGGGGCATAGTCACTTGTCCAGCTGAGCTCCTGACAATGCCTATTGACCCAATTGATGCTCAGCTCAGCACTGGGAGGTGGGAGCTTCTGTCCTCTGTCCCACAGAGCTGAGGTTGCAACACGGCTAAGGGGCTGTGGAGCCTACAGTGACTGCCAGGCGTTGCTATTCCCAGTGCTTGTGGGAGGGGTTGGGAGGTCACTGGCCTGGGTCCAGGGGTGTGTAGCAGTGCTGCCCTCTCACTCAGCAAGACCTGTGCCTGCACTTCTATAACCATGAATGTAGGTCTACATGTGAGCTAGGACATAGTTTTGTTTCTGTGTCTCTGTGTGTTTAGTATTTCAAGTGATAGCTTGGTAGTGTGAATTACTATAGAGAAAAGCAGCCACCGATGTGCCTCACCCCTCCTGGCTCAGCCTTGTCCCTCTTAGAGAAGCTTGGGACAGCAACTGGGCTTCTGGGGCTAGAGTCCTTCCAGATCACAAGCATGAACTAAGACTGTATATCCCTTCCTATAAAAGGGGGAGATGTGTGTGTGTTGCAGGCAGAGCCCAGACACCTGGATCCTTTGGTCTATTCCAGAGGCTTAGCTGCTCCTCCAAGGGTTGGCCCTTGGGGAAATGTGAGGTTCAGGCCCAGTCACTCTGGTATTAGGTGAGATGGGAGGACAAGGGATAGAGCTCTAGGATGGACATTTTTGAAAGCCTTGAAGGTATAAAGTGGCAGAAATCTCCACCTCAGATGGAAAATATTTGGAAAACAGATCTTAAGCTTCCTTTTGGCCTGTGCCACTAGAAAGGCTCTCCGGAGCCCCCTCCCCACTTGCTCTAGCTCCTAGTCACCTGCTTCACAGGTAGCTCGGCAATAGGACCTTCTTGGAGGACATCAATTCTACACTTTGGAGAAGCCCTTTCCAGAGCCTCAGACTCCCATGCTCTTCCTGTATTGGGTGTTCCATTCAGGTCCTCTCCTCAAACACCCTGCTCCCAGGCAGCTGGCCAGCGCTGCTATGACAATAAACAAGTCTAAAGACACAATGCCCCTCTGCTTCACCCTTTTGTGAGCTTCCCCCATCCTTTGTTATCCTGCCTCCCTCCCAGTCAGTCTTCTCCATTCATTCCCGCCTTCTTTTCCCTAATTTTTCTTACTGAAACTTTTTAATCTGTTCCATTTCCAGTGAAAATTTGAAGTATGTTTTCTCCCTACATTTGAAAACAATATTTTATTGTACCCATGCTATGTAACAGGGCCTATACACACTGCCTTATCACTAACTGTGCAGTCCAAGCATCGAGCCAAGGACCAGAACCATGACTTCAGCAGCTCCCACTGCTCCATAGGACACTGTTCCACACTGGCCCACAATGGCTAAGGCAAAGGCTTCAGAAATTTCATTCCTTCTGACTTGACCCCTCCTGTATCAGACCCATGGTAGTAGGCACGAGACTGCTGGAAATTACACAGTCTAGGGATCTTTGGGGGACTAGGAAAGAGATGAAGAAACTCTAAAGTTGACCTTTTCCTAAAACCCAGCTTGCTGCTCAGTAGTCACTGACCCAGCGTGAGAAGCAATGCAATGAGAAGCCTGGGACATGGAGAGCGCATTGTGGGATGGTGTAGAGAGGAGTCTTCTAAAGGGCTTGCCATCTGCTATGAGGCTGAGGTATGCAGAGCAAGGGCCTGGCTGGGCTCCAGGCCTGTCCCCCCGCCCCTCCCCAACACACACTAGGTAGTGGGCAGGAATGGTGCCAATCAGTGGGGCTCTTGGGTCCCCAGAGAGGAAAGGCAGATGTGCACCTGCTGCTTCCCTCTGGGACCACCCTAGTCAGGCTCCCCAGCTTCCCTAGGTGATGAGCAGGGCCACTTCACCTATTTTGTCAAGGCAAGAAGAGATGTATAAGTACAGAAAATAATTTAATAGAGAAACAATGAACTGCATTCTTTATATACATCCAGCCTCCGGCAAGGAGGATGCTCCACTTTGCCCTAAGGAGGCAGTTAAGGGCAGAATGATTAGAAATCGCCAACATTCTGACTTTAGAAATAACCCATCCCCTGCCCCACAAACACACAAATAAAAAAGAAACCCTCACCACTTGTGATTTGGGGTTATCTGATGCAGAACAGCTCCCCTGCTCCTTATTCAAAATCAGCCTTCAACACAAAAATTTGAAACAAGATAACGATTGGGGGGCAATAAAAAAAAAACCTCCAATAATTCCAGGTATGTAAATTCATCTCCAGCTCACGTAAGCTGTAAACTGTGGAGGTATCCATGGCTTAACAGGACAAAAGGGAAGCCCCAGGCCCAGTCAACCCCCAGCTCTAGCACAGGGCCCACTATATGGCTAGTGTGGCATGTTTTCCCTGAAAGAGGGCTGCAAGGAGAGATGAGGATCCCTCTTCCATGCCAAGGCAGGAATAGGCCTGGAATTCTCATATGTGCCCCACCCCTACAAAGGTCATGACTTTCATGCATGAAGGATTGTCTTAAAGTACTGAAAAGGACGGCAGGTGTGTGCTCCCAGGAAGACTGGAGAGTTCTGCAGGGCTGAGTGCATACTGTAGTGTAGGTAGTCCCTGAGGGGTACTGGAGGGGCCCGTTCCAGTGCAAGAAGGGAGCAGGGCTAGAAAAAAGGTTCCCAGGAAGGGTTAGCCCAGGTACAGCAGCTGCCCGGTAGCAGGGAAAGAACAGAAGTGCCCTCAAGAGGCATGATGTCCTCTTTGCAGAGCAGAATACAGTGTGATGACATCCTGAGACCAACAGTCACCTAATAACAATGTCATATTAAAGTAATCCTCCCAGAGTTCAGTACACCTGGCCACCAGATCCCCAGGGGTGGAGAGCACTCAGATGAACGCTGGGAACTAGGATGAGGGCATCTTGGAGGTGTTCATCCAGGAAGGTCTCAGGTGCACAGGTGTGAAGCTGGGTTGGTGAACAGCTTCTCTCAGGCTTGTGTCCCATCCACTAGTCCTGGTGTCACTGTACTGTGCAAGCTGAGGGAGGGCAAAGGGAAACATCACGCTTGGGTCTGTGGCAAGGGAGGCAGGACCCTGCTATGGGCTGTCAGACCCCAGGGCACAACTCACAGCTACGGACAGACTCCGACAGTCCCTCTTTGTCCAGAGTTGCTGCATCCCAGTGAGATTCCCTTATCTGTGATATGTAAAGTAGGGCAGGGGTAAGGCAGACAGCTAGCCTCAGAAGCCACAGTGCACACACAACCACAAAGAAGAAGAGCCCACAACCCACTGCCCAGTGTGGCTCATCTATGCCCACCTTGATCTGCTCTTTCAGGTATTCAGCTCGAGCCATGAGGTTCTGAACCTGCCAAGAGAAGGCATGCCTAGAAGTGAGCAGGCTTCAAATCAAGTGCTTCTTCACCCTTGATGCTCTCTGGAGCCTCTGCCTTGTCTCGGATCCTCTATTTTGCTCCCTCCTTCAGGAAACCTGTCCTGCTGTAGGAGCCCAACAGACTTTTGGTTTACCCAGACACCTAAGTCCTGGGTCACTCAATGACTTCACTATTCTGAGGCCTGATCTCTGGTCTTGAAACACCCGAGAGCAGGGGAACTCCATATGTAGTCTAAAGAGGTCCCACAGACACAAGCTGGATAAAAGGAGAGGAAGACACTCCCTGGCTCTCACACCCACTGAGTACCTCAGTGTGAAGGAGTTCCCGCCTTCGGCCCGGGGCTTCTGCTGTAAAGAGAGTGAAAATGGTAAGGACAGGGCAGCCAGAGGCAGGGGCACAAGCAGGCTGTGGCCTTACCTGCCAACAGCAGTAGCAGCTCCCCGAGGCTGTGTTGGTACAGGTCAAGGGCATCCTGTTCCTTGCCAGCTTCCTCCTACAGCCAGAGGGCCATCACATTATTCCATGTTGTGCCTTGGTTTCCTTCCATCCCACCTGTGCCCCTCCCAAGGAAACAAACCTTGGCCATGGCAGCTGAGGCCACTTCCAGGGCAGCAAGGAGGCGAGGCTTGTCACGGGCCATCTCTAATGTGAGAGTAAAGGCTCACAGTGAAGGGAGTAGCCTGTTGTTTTTGTTCACAGAAAGCCTACCTCAGTCTCCCTGTCAAGATGGAATGGGGTTGCCAGGACTCGTCCATGGTCCAGGAACTGAAGCCTACCTCGCAGCAGGTCTTGGACAGATGTGCCCTGCCTTAGCAGGGCCTGATTGGAGGAGGAGACGACGGCTTTGAGCTCCTCTGCCCGGGACACATACTGCCCCACCTGTAAGAAAATAAGGGGCTGAGGGCTGTCCTGCTAGCCAGTACCCACCTCCAAATTCGTCTCTGGTCCTCAGTGACTGCCTCACACTAACCAGGTCAGACATCAAACAAGCTAGCCTGACCTAATCCTTCCCCCAGCCCTATCCTATGACAGAGAAAGTCCCAAATCTGAGCACCATCTGTCAGAGACTTGTGATCTCTGGGTTTTCTTCTTCCACATCCATCCATTTCCTCCTGAGGAGATCACCCTACCTTGGCCTTAATGGCCTCCTTCCGCTGGGCATCCACTTCGTCTGTGGAAGGTGAAGGGTTCATATGAGGACTCTGTCTGGGAATCCCTGCCCACAGTCAGCCCTCTGCAATCCTCAGATACAAGCTCCAGGTTTATCTTCTGCATTGTCTCCCCTAAGGTCCTGAATGGGGAGCTTGACCCCACTCCTGCCCCTTCTGCACCCAGGTCATAGAAACGGTCTGGGCCTCACAGTGCAGGGCAGGTACAAAGAAGTCCAGAGCCTTGCAGTAGAGTGACAGCGCCGTGGCCGCGTTCCCCTCCTGGTCCTTCTTCACAGCCTCCACCACAAGGGCTGTCTGAGGGAGGGGAGAATCAGCAGTCAGACCTAACTTCCCAATGCCACACCTACCAGCATCAGTCAGAATCCCACCTGCCTTGTGGCCACCAGCTCAGCTTCTACGGGACAGTTCACCACCAGAGTAGGTAAATGAGACCCAGCCCACCTCCTCCCCATTGGTCTGCTTACTGCTCGTGCCAGGCTCTCCCCACTGGGCATGTGCTCCAGGTCCACCCAGGGGTGGGCAAAGAAGTCCTTGAAGGAGATTCGATGGCTGGGATCCCGTTCTAGAAGTCGCTGAAGCAGGTCACGGCAGTCTAGGGAGAGTTGGGGCCGAAGGGGGAGCTGCAGAGGAATATAGCAGGGACACATGACACTGGCTCCAACATCTGAGTCCAAAGCCCGAGGCTCCTTAGGAACTCCCTTAAAGGGTACATATTTGGAGGTGGGTTATCTGAGACTTGAGAAGAACACGGCAGGTGGTGATAAGCGGGGAGAGAGCTACACATCCTTTACCAGGCTCCTACCAAATAGGAATTTGCCTCCAGCCCAGTTCTATGGGAAGATTGGACCTGGCTCCATCATGGCCTTTGCCCCATTTTGTTGCCTGCTGCGGCTGACCTGGATCCTCAGGAATGGACCAGATCTGAGGTTTCCACTGTAGAGCATGTCCCACCACCATGAAAGTCCTGAGCCTAGACAGACTGCAGCCTACACCAGAGAAATAAAAACCTAGGGCCTTGAATCCCTCAATCCCCAGTGGATGCCAAGACCCTGCAAGACACACCTCAATAACCCGATTGCTGCGAATCTTTTCTTCTAGCTCTGAGAATGATCTGGAGGCAAAGGGAGGCTGTCCAAAGAGGGCTTCTGTGGAAGAATGCAGAGGGGAGGCTGGAAGGAAACAGGGTTAAGTCTTGCCTCGCTCCTCCCTGGGAAGGGAACCAAAATCCCTCGGAGTAGAGCCCTGAGTCCCTCAATTCTCATTAAACCCAGGAGGGGCCCAGAAAAGCCTTGCCCAAATACAGAGTAAGCAGGGTGGAGAGCAAGGGAACAAAGATCTCACCATACAGGATGACCCCCACAGACCAGAGGTCCACACGAGCATCATACTGCCGCTGACACACCATCTCAGGAGCCATGTAGAGTGGGGATCCACGCAGGACATGTTTCTCATCCCGTGGGGACATGTGCTGTGCAAAGCCAAAATCTGCAGGCAAGAGGCCAGGCACAGGGCTCAAATCCCAGCTGCTACTATGATTCTAGTCAGAGTTCCTCCCCACCCTAGACTCACCTGGACTGCTCCTGCCTCCTCCCTTGTGCTACTGTCCACAGCACTCAACCTATATCACCCTCTGGGGGTGGAAACCGTCCTTGTGGCACACAAGGCCTTTTAAGCACCTTCTTCCTAAGAAGCCCATCTCAAAACACTATGTGCACGGAAAGTCCTCCTGCCCCTCCTCCCAGGACTGAGCTACATCATGTTCTCTGGCCTCCAGACTCAAGTCCATTCTTTTTCAAATCTTATCAGAGGTCACGACCACCCTCCCATGGCCATATTCTCCTCAGGTGTCCAGACTGAGCCCTAATCTTAATGGCAGATTAAGTTGGGTCCCTACTCACAGACTGATCCTGAATGCTGGTCACACACATGGCATTATTTCCAGATTGAGCTCGTCTCTGACCCAGAGTGATCCCTAACTCCACCCACAACACTGCAGGACTTAAGTGTGTGCAGCCTGAGAACAGGCGCTACCTTTTGGTGACAGGCTCAAACTTGACCTGTCACCAATGACTGAAGAGAGGGAGCCCAAGGAGCTCACCGTTCACCACTCTACAACATCACCCTGCTGTTCCCCACTCAGACCTGCCAGTTTCAGATGGGGCTTCTCCAAAGAGCTCAGTAGAATGTTCTGGGGCTTCAGATCCAGATGAGAGATGTTTCGTTCATGCAGGAACTTCAGGGCACTAGCTGGGGAGCAGGCCCCATGAAAATAAGTCAGAGCCTAGTTCCCACTGCCTCTCCCTGCCCCAGGCTTCCATATACCCTCTTCTGGACACATGACTGTGGTTTTGTCCTGGCTGGTCTGCAGGATACAAGCAAGCATCAGACTTCTGCCACTTTTAAAGGCATACGCCACCACCACCTGGAACTCCTGCCACCACTAGAAGCTTCCCCAAAGGCCTGCTTTTGTACCCTTCATAAGAACCCCCCACCCCCACTTCTAAGAGCCTCCTGAAAAGCCCAAGTCCTTTAGGACTTTGCATTCTTCTTCACTAAAGCACTTGGGTTCCACCTACTGGGCCCTGGAAGATTCTACAAGGTTCTTACATCATGTTCCACATGTGGAAGACCTACCCACATACGGTAGGGATACAAAACATGGGAGGCTGCAAAGCACTGGGGTAGAGGGCAAGAGGACACAAGGCACGCCGTTGGCTTTTACCCAGCTGCTGCATGAAAACACGAGCCACCTTCTCAGGTAGGATCCTGCGGGTGTGGATGAAGCGAGAGAGGTCACCCCCTGCGCAGAACTCCATGATGAGGTAGATATTGTCATTGTCCCACTGTGGTTGGAAGTAAAGAGGCAGCTGTAGGCAGTGTCCCTCCTCCAGTCCTCCTTAGGAGGGAGCACCGCCCCAGGCTCACACCTGGAAGTCTTTCAGCTGCACAATATGGGGGTGCTGAATGCCCTTGAGGATCTCAATCTCAGTCAGGAGGTTTTCCACAGATGCCTTGTTGAGACTTTTCTTGGCCACGCATTTTATGGCTACCACCTCCCGAGTATCCTTCTGTAGGACAGGAAATTTGGGGTCTCTGTCTTGGGGGAATCTGCCCCATGGGCTAGAAGGGATCTGGGTCCCTTTGCAACCTTCCCCCTACCTGAGTCTATCCACCCTCCTCAGGCCTCCCAAGTTTCCCAGATTCTGGAATCCTGGCTTCCCAACCCAGCAAGTGTTCTCCAAATCCCTGTTTCGAATCTACGGCAGTACATTCTAGAGCGGCAAAAAAAAAAAAAAAAAAAGGAATGTTACTGTTGTTAGAGCTGGCCACTCGGCCTTCTAACTGGTCTGATCTCAGACTCCTCCCAGCCCCTAAGGCGACTTCCGTGCGGAGCCGGTTCCTCCGTCACTGACACCGAGGTTCCCTTAGGTCTTCGCCCGCCCTTGCAGAGCAAACTGGCGTGTGTTTGTTTTTAAACCTAAGAGGGGCGGCCAGCTCCAGCCTCTTCCACTCGCCTGGGGTCAGGCGGCCGCCTCTCTCCTGCTCCCGCCGGCCTGTCACCCAGCCGCGCTTGCTCGGGGCTGGCGGGCAAGGAGCCGGGTTGCCAGCGCCGGGACACCTCGGGCACGGCCCGCCCACACCCACCTTGGCGTAGGCCTTGTACACCGTGGCGTACGTGCCACTGCCCAGGCGCTCGGTAAGGATGAAACCGTCCAGCCGAGGAAGACCCCAGCCGAGCCCAGCCATCCCGCGCCCGCCGCCAGGTGCTTCCTGGTACGGGGCGCAGATTCCGGTCAGAAGCGAAGTCGTGGGCGCTCGAGGGGCGGCGGGGCGGGACTCCGCACTGCCCCAGCGCCGCCCGCCGGAAGCGCAGCTCGACAACTCCCCTCCGAAGCTCCGCCCAGCCTGCCGCGGGCTGGGTGACACCTTCTGCCAAGAACTGCCAGGCCGGTTTTCAGACACTGGGGCTTAGTGGGCGTAGCGCAAGTGGGTCGAGGATTGAGGACACTATCACATGGGAAATCCTCTCTCAGCACACAGCATCCTAGAGATCACCCGCGTTGGGGGCCGGAGGGAGACCCTGGCCTTCTGCCCTCCACTACCAGAAGCAGTGGGATGAGATCCCTGGTCCCCCATGGGTGAAGGAGAACTGACTACAGCAAGTTCTCTGATCACCACAAGCGCTCTGGCATGCACACAACACACACACACACAATAGAATATTAAAAAATTGACTTTTCAGACAGGGTTTCTCTGTGTAACCCTGGCTGTCCTGGAACTCACTGTGTAGACCAGGTTGGCCTTGAACGCAAGAGATCTGCCTGCCTCTGCCTTCCCAGTGGCTGGGACTAAAATGTGTGCCACCATGCCTGGCTAAAAATAATTTTTTAAAATGCCTTTGGAAGGAGCCGGGCGGTGGTGACGCTCGCCTTTAATCCCAGCACTCGGGAGGCAGAGGCAGGTGGATCTTCGTGAGTTCGAGACCAGTCTGGTCTACAAGAGCTAGTTCCAGTGCAGGCTCCAAAGCCACAGAGAAACCCTGTCTCGAAAAACCAAAAAAAAAAAAATGCCTTTGGAAGGGGCTGAAGAGATGGCTCAGAGGTTAAGAGCACTGGCTGCTCTTCCAGAGGACCAGGTTCAATTCCTAGTACCCACATGGCAGCTCACAACTGTCTGTAACTCCAGTTTCAGGGGAATCTGACACCTTCACAGACACACATGCAGGAAAAACATGGATGTACATGAAATAAAAATAATTTTAAAAAATGCCTTTGGAAGAAGACGTTAAGTTGCCATTGCCAGGGTCCTCCCTTATGTCTTTCAGTGTTGGAGGGCGTTCCTCCTCAGAGCTGAGTGGCTTGACAGTCTCACAATCCAGCTGGCAAGGATCTCAAATTGTCACCTCACCTATCTTAGTAGGTCCTAAGCCCAAACTTCAGTAAGCCACAGCCCTCCCAAGTCCACCAGAGATATCAGGAACAGTGCTGTCCGAAAATCTTATTTTTATTTAAGCACAAAAATTCAGACATGACATATACATTTGGGTTTTTTTGGTTTTTCGAGACAGGGTTTCTCTGTGGCTTTGGAGCCTGTCCTGGAACTAGCTCTTGTAGACCAGGCTGGTCTCGAACTCACAGAGATCTGCCTGCCTCTGCCTCCCGAGTGCTGGTATTAAAGGCGTGCGCCACCACCGCCCGGCGACATATACATTTGCACATGGAGGAAAATACCAGAAAGTTTACAAAACCCTGGTGGCTGTCATTACCATTCAATGGCTCTAGGGATAAATGGCTGACAGTATGAGGGTAGCCTTAGGAGGGCCCCAGTTCCCAGAGGCAGGAGGCTGGCCATCTTGGTAAACTCCTGCAGCACTGACACAAGGTCAGGTTTCAACAGTGATCTCCTAAGTGCCACTGTGGTGAAACAGCTGTGGAGTCCCCAGGACAAGTGGGGATCCCTCAGAAGGATGGCTCAGCAGTCCTGCCTGCAGGACATAGTTCTGGGCTGACTTCCTCCAGCCGCCCTAAGAGTTGTAAGAGGTGAGTATTGCTGAAGATGGGGCAGGAATAAGGCTAAGGCAGAGGGGCAGAAGGACAGAAGCCAAAACAAACAGGTCAAATGACACCTACCCTCTCAGAAGATTGCAAGAGGCTGGGTAGGACAGTCCCTCCCAACTCCCAACCAACCCCACTCAGAAGTCTGACAAGAGGGCAAAAGGTGCTATTGCACCATGGGACAGAGCAGGCATAGAGGGTCACAACTATTGTGAGGAACACCCGGAGACCACCTGGACAATCTGAGGAGCATCTGTGCCCCTGCCCAGAACACAGCTCACCTAAAGTGGAGCCCTGGGGAGGCTTATGAAGCCTAAGCTTTTGGAGGCCCCAATATAGGTCAAGCCTGCAGAGGGAGGAGAGGAGTCCAGGGTGTCTGGAAAATTCCTGGTGCAGTGAGCCCAGGCCTGCCAATGATCCTGGGGGGGGGGGCGTGAACACGCATGCACACCAGTGAATTTGTTTCCAGGGGAAGCAGTCCTACTGCTTCCAGACAAAATCCACCGTCAGAAAAGAGAAGACAGCTTTGTTATTTTTTTCCTTTTCCCTTGTCCCTGTCCCTTCCTCCCCTTCCCCATAAGGGGAAGAAAGCTGACTACTGAGGAAGGAGCAGGGACAAGACAAAATCCCTGCCAGGTCTGTGCTGGGCATAACCACTGTGTAAGGCACCCATGGAAAATGCAGCTCAGAAGGCAGGTGACAGAGAGGCTGGGGTGAGGGAAGGAGAATCGGGAAGACTAATTCCCCTGGAAGGTTCCTCGGGCAGCAGATGAGGCAGCATTGCGGAAGGTTCTGTTGCTGAAGATGCCCTGGGAAAACTCTTCCTGAGCCTGCTGGAAGCTGGCTCCTGTTCGGCGGTAGAAGGCATGCACCTAGGGAACAAGGCTGGGGTGAGAAGAGCCCAGAGCAATCCTAGCCGTCAGGGTATTCTCCCAAAGGGCCCCCCAAGTGTTTAACCCTGTCTGCCTGTTCACCCGAGTCTTGGACAAAGGTGTTGGGCTCCTAAGGACTTTAGGGACAAGGAATATTTAGATGTCCACCCAGAAGTGGTACCTTTTACTTGTGTTTGCTGTTGGCTCATACCCTACTTACCCGCTGCAGGAGGAAAAGTGAGAGCCCAGCACAGAGGGTAAAGAAGCCAGCCACTACCATCATGATGATGGACACAGGTAAGTGCCCACCTTGCAGTGTAGACAGGGCTGCGAGCCAACCACTACGAAAGGAGAAACCAGGGGTGAGGTAAAATTGAGACTTGGAAGTCCCCAAGAGGAGCACTTCTCCCAAATGGCTGTGTCTTGGTCACCACCTGGGCATCTCCCTGCAGCACAGGGAGCCTTGTGGTTCAGTGACCTTCCTCTGTGACTGGGATGTAAGCGCTGACAGTGTGAGCCCACACTGCTCCAACATGACCTCTCCTGAAGTCTCAGAGGTGGAGTCACATGGAAATCTTCTGCCCCAGTGAGGTCTAGGAAGGAGATGCGACAACTGCCTTGTCAGGATCAGCCAAAGGCTCAGTGTGTGCTGCTGACTGAGGGTGGGGACAAGGAAGGCACTGGTTCTGCACAGAGGAATCTGGGACAAGGACACTGACCAGCTGTTGCCTTTACCTGTCACCTCAGCTTCCCCCATCAGGACTCTACTTTTTTGGTTATGTCACTCCCACAGCCTCAGGGTCCTTAGCTATAAAGGGCTTATTCTTGTGCTGCCTGACTTGGAAACTTACAACAAAGCCACAGTAATAAAAACAGTGTGGGAACAGCATGAAGACAGAGCAATGCCATAGGCTTCAGAGTCCAGATATACCTTTTTTTAAAAAAAAAATTTTTATTGATTTTTATTGAACTCTACATTTTTCTCTGCTCTCCTCCCTGTCTCTCCACTCCCCTTTAACTCTCTCCCAAGGTCCCCATGCTCCCAATTTACTCAGGAGAGCTTGTCTTTTTCTACTTCCCATGTAGATTAGATCTATGTATCTCTCTCTTAGGGCCCTCATTGTTGTCTAGGTTCTCTGGGAATACAGAGATTTTTAAAATTACTAATTTTAATTTATTTATTTACATTGTTGTGTCTGTATGAGGATGTCAGATCCTCTAAAACTGGAGTTACATACAGTTGTTAGCTGCCACGTGGCTACTGGGAATTAACTAGGTCCTCAGGAAGAGCAGTTAGTGCTGCTAACCACTGAGCCATCTCTCCAGCCCCAGTCTACTTTTTTTTTTTTTTTTAAAATAAGGGTCCTAAAACCAAAAGGGACAATGAGATGGTTCAGTGGGCAAAGGTACGTAGTATATTAAAGCTGAGTGTTGTGGCTTATACCTGTAATCTTAGCAATTGGGAGGCAGAGGCAGCAAGATCAGCAGCCCTGTATAGGAGAACTCAGCTGGTAAAGTCCTTATAGCATAAGCATTAAGACTTGAATTCAGCCGGGTGGTGGTGGCGCACGCCTTTAATCCCAGCACTCGGGAGGCAGAGGCAGGCAGTCTCTGTGAGTTCGAGGCCAGCCTGGTCTGGGAAGGCAGAGACAAGCCTTTAACTAGCCTTTTCAGCAAACTCCAGGCTAATGAGAAATCCTGTATCAAAAACAAAGTGGAGAGGTGGCAAAATGTGTCAGCAAGTAAAGGTATTTGCTGCCAAGTGTGATGACCTGAGTTCAATTCCTGGAACTCAAGTGGTAGGTAGAGAACCGATTCCTGCAAGCTGTCCTCTGATCTCCATCTGGAAGCATGCACTTGAGACATGCACACAAAGTAAAAAAGTAAACAAGAAACAAGGTGAATGGTGCTTGAAGAATGACCTCTCTACATGAATATTCATGCATACATGCACGCACACATACACAAAGAAAGAGAAAAAATGCTCACAGAAAGTCTATGGGAAGGCAAGAACAGGCAGGATCCAGCAGAGCTCATAGAGTGCAAGCCAGTGAGCGCAGGGCCAGGACCAGATGTCAAATCTCAAGAGTCCCAGTCCAGAGTGCAAACGGCAGTTTTCAATCATAGTATGCCCAACCCCATCACCACTGATTTATTTATTTAGTTAGTTTGTTTGTTTGAGACACCCATTTCATTATAACCCTGGCTGGCCTAGATCTTGTTATGTAGATCATAGTGGCCTCAAACTAAGAGATCCGTCTGCCTCAGCCTTCCTGAGTGCTAATATTAAATGTATATGCCACCAGCTCATTTGTTGTTTGAGACAGGGTTTTTCTATGTATTCCAGGCTGTCCCAGAACTCACTACATAGCCTAGGTTAACTCATTATAGATGGGTGTGAGCCACCATGTGGTTGCTGGGACTTGAACTCAGGACCTCTGGAACAGCAGTCAGTTCTCTTAACCTCTGAGCCATCTCTCCAGCCCCCTAGGCTAACTTTAAACTTTCCATCTTCCTGCCTTATCTCCCAAGTGCTGAGATTACAGACATGGGCCACCCACACTTGGCCAATCCAGCTTTCCTAAAAACATCCAGCTTAAAGTAATAAGTAATGAAACTGGACCGTCCATCAAAAGGGTCTGGACGAGACCAGCAGACTGAGAGGGAAGCAGGGTGGCAGGAGGGCAGTGTGCTCAGGCTGAGAATGCTGGTGTGGCCAGCACTCGCCTCACACTCTGGACTTCCTAACTGCTGCAGGGAGGGGATCAAAATAGTGCCACCCTTCCAGGCTCACCATGCCAGCTTGGCATTTTTGCAATGTTTCCTGTACACTGGGGTAGAAAGAAAAACGTCAGCCATCAGCTTTTCTTTTGGAAATTAGTTCTGAGCTAAGACGCAGTTAGCCAGGAAACTCAAACCAGCTACATGTTCCAGAATGGCAAGATGCCTCTCCAAGGAGGCAGGCCCCATCTCCTGCAGTCACAAGGCCCTGAGAGAAAAAGTAAGATAGGAGCTGAAGATGTTGCTCCATTGGTAGAGTGCCTGCCTAGCATGAGTTCCTGGATTCCATTTCAAGTGCTACATTAAAAAAAAAAAAAAAAGCCAGAAAAAACCGAAACCAAAGTAAAGCAAAACAATAACAACAACAAAAAACCCCAAAACAAAAACAAAAAAAAAAACCCAAAAAAACAGGTACAGCCTGGAGGCAGAATGACAAGAAGTTCGTGGTTATTTTGGGATAACGTAGTAAATTTAAGAGAGGTAAGGTATAACTTTGGGGCTTCAAAGGCCAGGGCATCCATCAGTCCCTGGAAGGGTGCTGCAGGAGAAAAGCAAGAAGTTGTCATACAGTGCTGGACACAGCCCTAAAGACTTAAACCTAACTGGCATGGTAGCTCATACCTGAAATCTCAGCTCTCTGGAGGCAGACAAGAGAATCACCATGAACTTGAGGCCACTCTGGTGTGTGTGTAATAAATCCCAGGCTGGAGTGAGACTCATCTACACACCACAGAATGTAGAGAACAAGGAAAGACAGGTAGCTACTGTAGGATAATGGGAAGCTGGTGTGTGGCTCAGAGACAGAGGACTGAATAACATGCACAGGGTTCTGGGTCTGATCCCTAGAGCCACAAAAGAGATGACCAGGAAAGAAGGTATTGTGATTCACTAGGGCCCTCCCTGCTAGAGTAAGCAATAAAAGCTGAGAGCCCTCCTTTGCCGAAGGAAGCTGAGCTGCAAAGAAGACTCTGAGACCACACCAGATGCCTAGGAGTGATGTAGACAGTCACTTGAAAGGACACTCTCCAGCCTGTGGAGCAGCCTGCAGGCTGTGCAGGGTGCTCTAGATTCCCAGCTTCATGGCCCATGCAGGGGTGGGCTTTGGTAATGCAGCTGCATGAGTCATTTCTGCTCCAATAAGTACCGCTCACCCATATCCTTGTAAGTAACCCTAATAAAAGCTAGGCTTTGGTGATATTGGTACTTTGTTCTGTCATGGATTCCCTATCTGGGGCAAGTAGATGTGTGTTCCGTCTCCCCAGGAGATGTTTCGTCACACAGCGGAGAACCAAGGCAGATTGTAGGATACTCTCCACCCTTTTTCCACCATGGCCAAAACAGGCTCTCCAAGAGCTAGAAAATGGCAAGGAAGTTGAATCCTCTATGATACCTCAGATCTTACCTGGTCCCCAAGTTAGGCAAGCCAATCATTTGGATGAAGTAGATCCCTATTTGACAAAAAAATACAAAGAAGAACACGAAGAAGCTGAAAGAGTTGTCAGACCTGTGGAGAGAGAAGTAAATCACAAGAGTGAGAATGAGTTGGCTCTGTGGGGAAAGGGATTTGCCACCAAGCCTGTTGCTCTGTGTTCAATTCTGGAGCCCAAAGGAAGAACGGAGAGAACTGTCACAAGTTGTCCTTTGACATACTTATGTGCACTGTGGCATGTATGCATATGTGAGTGTACACACACATACCAAAACCACAAACAGATAAACCTAGGGCTGGAGAGATGGTTCAGCAGTTTAGAGCACTAGTTGCTCTTCCAAAAGACCTAGGATTCCCACGATCCCCATGGTGCCTCACAACTGTCTCTAATTCCAGTCTCAAGGGATCCAACACCCTCTTCTGGCCTCTGAGGACACTCCATGCACAGACATTCACACAGGCAAAACACTCATACAATCTTTAAGGTCTGTGAGTTCAATGCACTAAACTGCCCCCAACACACACAGACACTGTAGACTTCAGAAGCACATTGGCAAAGACTCCTCAAGAATTAAGTACCTCCACCACTGTGCTGTTCTGTTTTAGGTACAGACAAAGGTCTCCTGAAGCCCAGGCTGGTCTCTTAATTTCCTATGTAACCTTGAAATTCTGGCCCTCCTTTCTACACCTCCCAAATGCTGGGAGTACAGGCTTATGCCACTAAACCTAGTTTTATGTGGGGCTGTAATAGAACCCAGGCTTTGCACACCCTAGGCAAGCACTCATCAACTGAGCCATATCCTTGAGAATCAGAATACTATGAAAATTCAGGCTCTGCCTTGCTGATACTTTCGGCTCTTCTTCCCAAGACTTGGAGGACTCCCAGCCCTAAAAGCATCAAGCATGAAGTTTAATTCCAAATCCCCAGAGCATCTTAGAGATACATACATTTATGCTCACATATTGGCAACAGATGCCTGAGATCATAATGGTGAGCCACAGACAGCATTTGACACCAAAGGACAGCATCTCAAGTCTTAGGAAGGTGCTCCCTCTTCACAGCAACTGAATCCCTGCCTGCCAGTCAGTCTGCCCAGGAACAGTACAACAGCAGGGAGGCTCCCAGTCCCTCTTATTTGCCTGTGTTCATTCATGAACAGGCCTCTAGCTAACATCACTTACAGGGTAGGCTGAGGTAAACAGCTTTTAATTTGTCTGCTCTGACTCAGAAAAGGAAAGCAATTTCCCCACTACTCTGTTCTGAGCTAGGACTGTGATGGGACCTAGAGCTTGGATCTATCAGCCGCTCCTGGGATGCCAGCCATACCCTCATCCCTTGTACTAGCTCCACTCACCTGAAAGCCTTGTAGATTGGTCGGTACCAACAAAGGAAGGCACAGGGGGTGAAGATCACAAACCAAAGGATGGAGAGGCCAAAGGCTGTTCCGTTAGCGGCGTTACTTGTGAACCAGGCCAGGCATGCGAGGAGGTTTAGAAACAGAGTCACTGAATGCACTGGAAAGGGGCAAGGAGAGAAAAGAGGCTTTACTCAAGGTGGCTAGAGGCCTGGCTGCCCACTCCCTAGGAAAGGCCTGCTGTGAGGGAGGCTGCAAATACAGTAAGGGACTTCGGTCTATACTTAGGCAAGATTAGCTTTCAGATCCTGGTTCTCTGGGACCTCACACCAGGGACCAAGCTTTCTTAGAAGGTGACAGTGAGACCTAGGTTTCAGGGATAGATGTGGTAAGGTGCAGACCCAGGGCTCATCCTTGGGGAATGAAATAACCCTTTCTCAAAGGCCCACAATGGAGGTACAGAATTTTTCTTCACTGCTGGAACCTACAGGCCTGTGGGAGGGGAGGCCTTCACCCAAGTTGAACCTTTCAGTGCAGTGAGCTCTACAGGAACACAAAAGTCTCTGGATAGTCCCTTCTTCCTTTCAAAGAAGTCTAGCTGGCCCTCTTGAGCAGGTTCCCAGACAGGATATAAAGAACCTCCCCATGCCAGTCCAAACACTGGGAAGGACAGAGTCTGTGAGCGGTCTTGACCCCAGGGAGCAAGGTCCAAAGTAAACACAGGCATCTCAAGACAATGTCAGTGCACCCCGGAACTCACACATCCAGAGATAGTAAAGCATTTTGCATATCCGCTGGTAGTCAGCAGGGATCTCCGTGGAGAAGTCCTGATAGAAGCAAGGCTTGACGGGGCACCAAGAGGGTAGGGGCGGCCAGTTGTTGTCTCTCACTGTGTAAAAAGGATTCAGCCTCATCAGTGGCATGGAGGAGAGCACACACTGGCCCAATTCATAGGCAAAGCAGAGAGTGCAGAAGTGCCCCTACAAGCGGAGATCAGGAGTCTCAGGGGGCTTCATGGAACATGACGTGAGATCAAAGAGGGAGCCAGAGAGATACCCACAAGTTCACTCCAAGACAATGAAGCCCGACTACATTAGAGAGAGCTAAATATCCTAAGTCAGTGATTCTCAACCTTCCTAATGCTGGAAGCATCTGCCTGCTTTTACCTCTTGAATGCTGGGATTAAAAGGGCAAGCTAGCACATGCCTTTTAAACTACTTTTATTAGTGACCAGCGCATAAGCAGGACAACCAGGGTTGTCATCATAAGCATGTATAGGGTGACTGTCCTCCAAGTCAAGCCACCACCATCTTGGGAGTTCAGCTTCATCCTGTAGCAAAAGCATTATCCCAGCTGGGCTTGTGGACCATTTACCTCCCCTCATGGAGGGGGACCAGTCAGGAGACCCTCATCTAAGTATCCAGACATTCCCTACCACATATTGTTTGCAATTCTGCTTTAATCATACATGGCCTTGGGGGAGGGGCTAGAGTCTATAAAGAAGGGGGCTCCATCTACACCACTACAGGGAAGTCTTCATCCCTGCTGGGTAAGGCTTTCCAGGTGTGGCCTGTTGGGGGAGCACCCACACCCCTGGAAGTAACCCCTCACCTATGCTCTGGAAGGAAGCCCGATAAACTCATTGGTTCCACAGAGAGAACTTTGTCATTGGGACCTTGTTTATGTCTCCCTCTGGGAAGTAATTTTAACAACAACATGGAACTCTGGGCCTAGGGAATCAAAGAATTTCAGAGCTGGGAAGGGATGCAAAAATAACCCACATTGTCAGGCCTATTCTGCTGGTATCCTAACTTTTGCCTTATTGCTTTCTACCCCAGACCCAGCACCCTTTCTTCCTTCCTTCTTTCCTTTTTTTTGGATGCAGTCTTGCTATATTACAGCCTTGGCTTGCCTGGAACTTGCAGTGACCCCCTTGCCTCGGCCTCCCACATGCTAGGGCTATAGATATTGCCACTATGCTGAGCTCCCCAAACCAATATGCTTCCAAAATCAAAAGCTTTGCAAGATCTCCCATGAAGATAGCTCAGTGCACTGCCAGGTAGAGCAGGGTAGACACCAACAGTCTTCTTTACCATGCAAGTTCGCCGCGGTATTCTGCAACTCTCGCTCCTTGCGTTCCAGCTCAGCAGCTTTCCTGTCTAATTCTTCCTGCTGCCGAAGCAGGCCTGCCTGGGCTGCAGCTGCAACGGCCTAGAGAGGACAGGAGCAGGGAAGAGCCAGAAATGAGAAAGGAACAGTGTCAGCCCAGGCAGGCCAGCAAAGGCACTTCACCCAGGCAGGAAGAGCTAGCAGGAGGTCTCAGAGGCAGCCCTGTCCAATAAAGTGCCTCGGGTACTAAGGAATACCATGTAAGTGCCTAGGCGATCCACTGCCCACTACCCTTATGCCACCTTTGACTCCTTGGTCCTTGCCAAGACTCTCCACTTCCTCCCCTTTCCCCATGGCTTGTCTAGTCCACCATACTGGAGTCCAGGCTAAATTGAATTATATTGTCCTTTGGGTAACACCAAAGGGGAAAGAATTCAGCCCAGCCTGAAGCCAGAAACCCAGAGACCTGAAGCTACAGGGAAGAACCCAAAGCGTGTGCGCAAAGTCAAAACAATGCTAAAGCTGCCAGCAGAAAGCAGAGGGAGGATGTGAGCCAGGCCACAGACACCAGAGCCCCAGGAATTCACACCAAGGCAACCTTCCTCCCTACTCTGCCCAAGGAGCTGCCTCCTAGGCCCACCTGAACAGTGTCTGGCCATGCCTTGGAGGCAGGCCATGATGTATGGCCCTTCTCTGCTTGACTTTCATGGCAGGCAGGGGCCAAGTTTTATCACCTCTGCAGGCAGAGCAGAGCCTTCTAATGAGGCAGCTCAAGGACTCTCAGGTAAGGCTGAGTAGAACTGGGCCCAGGGTCCTGCTCCTGCTGCTGCCACCGTTTGGCCCCAGTGTCCTCCTGAAGAATGAGACTGTGGTGCTCCGGAGCAGGCAGTCCACTGGCCATCTCACAGGATGACAATTAGGCATATGTGTACACATTTCACCAAAGCAGTTCTCCAGAGAGTGAAGGCTGCCTCTGGGAGGTGAACTTCAGACACTGGGATTGGCACTGACTGTACAGTGTCACAGTGAGGGTTCTAGGCTCATCTCCCTGTGCCGTCACTGGAAGAGAGGCAGGGTCACTGCATCACCCCGCTGAACATAAGTGACCCTGCAAGTAGGGATTGTCTGGCTTCACAGGGTTCTAGGAGCCAGCCTCAAGGCTCCAGGTGCCCAGCCCACCCTCTTGCTCATCTACGCTAGGCCTACCTTCGGAAGCTTTCACATGTAGCTGTCCCTGGGAATACTAGCTCCTCCTAGTAGCATCTGCCTCTCTGAGGGCTCACCCGCTGCCAGGAATCGGGCAGGCAGAAACTTGCTGGCCTGCCTAAGCAGGAGCTGCAATACACAACTCCACTGTGGGCCATGCTCACCATGGCAGTGAGAAGCCCGGGGTGGGGTTGAGGGTGGGGAGGTGACTGAAGCCAGCGTCAGGCACAAGCAGACAAGGTTCAGCAGACCAAGTGACAAGACAAAGGCAAACAGGATGGAAGGCAGGAATAAATGAGGTTGAAAAAGAGAGGGGCCAGAGTTGTAGTTTGGTGACAGAGTGTTTGTAAGGACCCCAATTTGATTCCCAGTATTACAAACAAAAAAATAAAGAGATTCTGAGACCTAAGAAGGACCTGAAGTGGCACAGCAGGACAGATGCTCTCTGAAGACACCAAGGATGCTAGCCCAGTGAGTAGTGCTTACTTCAGGGGTGGGGAATGGAAGAGTGACGCCATAGGTTGGCTCCAAAGAAATTCACAAGTCACCTCAGGGACAAAGGTCGTGCTTTGCTACCCCCAACCCTACGGGCTCAACTATGGACCTGGGTGATTCCCACTTCCATAGAAGAAGCCAAAGAACTCTCAACCTGTACCTGGGGTGTTGGCTGTGAAGGCTCCACTGAGGGCTGGAGAACTGCTGGCTGGGAGGGCCCAGGAAGTTGTGTGACAGGAACCGTTGTTGCTGCATTTGTCTGTGTGGGGCAAAGGAGGGAAATGAGTGGATTCTACTAGTGGTAAACAACAGTGAGGGACCTGATCTGGGCTCTCTCTTGCAGGTTTTTGGCCAACAAGGCTTAGGCTTAGGGAACAATGACCTCTAACCCATACCCCTAACCCACACTCTTGGCCTTGCTAGATACAAGGCTTTCCAGCATTGCCCTGTCACAGAACTGAAAGGAGAACTTCAGTGACTTCCAGTGACATCTCCATTCTTACCTTACCCCAAGTCCACATTTGGACTGTCCCTCTGAGGATGTTAACTTCTCCAAGAGCTGTTCTTTTTCTGCCATGCTCCTTGCCCCAGACACCTTGGCACCTCCCACTAACACACATGCCACTACCTCCCAGAAGACAGCACAACTCAGAGAAAGAAAATAGTCACCAACCTCTGAGAAGGGATTAAATTCAGCCAGGCCACCCTGAGGGGCATTGGTCAGCTGGGTCACAGAGGGATCCTGGGAAGGAGAGAAAGAGGCATTAGTTATTGATAGGAAGAAACATCCCTGACCAGGGGCCAGCAGGCAATCCCAAGTCCCAAGTATCCAAGGTTCTGGCCTGCTCTGCAACCAAGTCTCTTCATCTGAATGCTTTACCTTTCTGGAAACAGTCGGCCCCACGTAGGTGTTCTCAGTGCCCAGATCCAGAGGGGCTCACAATATTTAACCCTGGTACTTTCTTCATTTTGGTGGGGAGGGGGAATTGTGGTTGGTGGCATAGAGACCTTCCTGTACTGTTTTATTTACTTATTCATTTAAATTTATTTAATTTTATTGTATGTGTACTGGTGTGAGGTTGTTGGATGCCCTGGAAATGGAGTTACAGAACAGTTGTGAGCTGTCCTGTGGGTGCTGGGAACTGAACCCAGGTTCTCGAAGAGCAGCCAGTGCTCTTAACTGTTGAGCCATCTATCCAGCCCTTTATTTTTTATTGTTCTTTTTTCTGGCGCTGGAGATGGAACCCAGGACCTTGTGCTTGTGAGGTAAGAGAACTCAATCACCGAATTAAATACTCTACCCTGTTATGTTTTAGTCTACAGAGAGCATTTTATTCCTCTTGCTTTTTAGAGATGAGCTGAAGGTTCTGGGACGGAAACATGCTGCTGGCTGCCAGCACTGACTGTTAATCAGGCACACTTGCGAGGAGGTAGAAGGTCTCAGATGAAAAGGCCTGGAAAGTGTTTCCTCTGCTTTCTCATTCTTAAAAAAAAAAAAAAAGAAAAGATAAAAGAAAAAAGAAAGAAAAAGAAAAGAAAAGAAAGAAGGAAGAAAACAAAATTCCTTATGGCTTAGTATGGTAGTATGTCTGTGATCTCAGCACTCTGGAGGCCGAGGCAGTAGAATTAGGATCCAAAGAGTTCTAGGCCAGCCTAGGCTTAGCTAGTGAGTTCCACACCAACAGGACTATAGAATGAAAGATCAGGAGATCAGCAGAATATTCAAAAAACCGGAAATGGAAGTCAGCAGCAGAATACAGTCTGCCCGTGTTTCTGATGTCTTGCTCCCAGCCTCCTCTTTGCTTATGTGGCCCTTTTGGTGGCAAGGACAGTTTGTGTTCATCCTGCCTCCTCATGGCAAGCACCCCCCAATCCTGGTCACGAGTATGGGGTTCAGGTCTTGCTCCACAGCCATGCAGGAACTCTGGGAGGAACACAGGAGAGAGGCCAGAATGCCACTGGATGGAGTCCCGACAGTTCCTTCTCAGACCTGCACTTGTTTTGTTTTGTTTTAGAAGACAAGAATTTCATATACCTCAGGTCAGCCTCAAATTGTAAATGTTGGGGAATATTATTTTAAGGTGTGTTACTTTTGTTTATGTTTCATTTGTTTAACTCTGTGAAGCTGTGTTACTGTGCCTATCTAAAACACCTGATGAACTAATAAAGAGCTGAACAGCCAATAGCGAGGCAGGAGAGAGGAATAAGCGGGACTGGCAGGCAGAGAGAATAAATATGAGGGGGAAATCTGGGAGAAAAAAAGAGATCTGGAAAGGAGGAGGACTTCAGGGGCCAGCCCCCGCCAGTGCTACAGCTAAACAGCCAGACACTGAGTAAGAAGGAAAGAAAAGGTAAACAGGAATAAAGAAAGATAAAAGCCCCAGGATAATTTACGTTAAGAAAAGCTGACAATAAACCAGTCAAGCTAAGGCCAGGCATTTATAATTAAGAATAAGCCTCTGTGTGTGATTTATTTGGGATCTGGGTGGTGGGCTCCCCAAAAAGTAAAAAAAAAAATCCAAAAAGTCAGAAGAGTAAAACTTTACCCAACATGTAAAGACCAGGATGCCCTTGCTCTCCTGATCCTCATAAACGCACCTCCCAAATGCTGGGATTACAGGTGTGTACCATCACACCTCGCTCTACAGCCCCAATTCTTAAGTACCGTGTCGGTGTCACAGACACTGAGAGCAAGCCCCCTCAGCTCACAGGTGTGGAAAAGACACTGGTCATGGTGAAGCAGCAGGAGCTTCCTATTCTGAAACTTAACGGAACTAAGTGTCAGTACCAAGAATGTCCTCTGGCTTTTCTATACAGGAGATCTATCTCCCCTCCGGAACCAGCAGCTCCTAGGATAAAGCTGTGCCTGAGCCACACCCTGAGTGGAGCACCAGCTGGAATCACTGGAATCACAGCTCATCTTAGGGACCCTGTACCTCCTTTCAACCTCCTCCACCAGACTGTACCCTGTGTGTTGGACACACACCTCTGCTTTGGTGACTCCTGTAACTCAGTGTGACAAAGTGAGGTTCTAGTGGTCACCAAAGGCCATGGGGACTGGTCCTGAGGTTATTCCTACTAGCCATCTTCTCTCAGGATCAGTCGGCCTGCAGGGAGGCTCTAGCCCAGGGTCTACCCCTCTTGCAAAGCCAGCAGATACGTACCAGTGCAAGCAAGCCCAAGTTGCTGAAATCAGATGTTCCAGGCAAGGAACTGGCTAGTACAGTCTGTCACCACAGGACATAGGAACCAAGGGGCAGCTCAGGTAGCAGTTTCAGGAGCTGGCGCATACACACCTGGCTAAAGTGTGATGTTTAATAGGCAGCTTGAAGCTCAAGGCAAGGTTCCATTTCTATCACAGGACAGTCAGGTAGCAGATTCTTTAGGATGGCGATGAGAGGGATGTGACTACCCTGTACACAGAGTCTCCCCTCCCCTTTCTCTAATGTCCTCAAGGTGTGACCCTGGGGCCCTAACCAGGCTCACCCTAACTAGTCAGCTGGGGGCATCTGGATGTGGTCCATCCTTCAGGCTCCCTGGGGTTTGGTGAGGGGCCTGTGACAGCAGCATCTCAGAAAAGGTTGGGGAACAGATGCCACACTATAGTGTATCTTTGTTCCCAAAGCGCTGCTTCATGCTAGGGAACCTGTAGCACAACAGTGGCCTAAGAACTAGGAGGCCTCTTGCCTAGGACCAGATGAGACTAACACTGTGACATATGGGGACTTCTCCCTAAGGAAACCTGGGCTCTCCCTGGAAGAGAGGCTGAGGTTAGGTGAGGACAGGGAGGGAGTGAGGACTAAGGGAAGGTGACATTTCCTAAATGCCTACTATGTGCTAGGCTCATCACGTAACGACATTACTGTGAATTCTATCCACCCAGAACCAATCAATATGTCATATCACTAGGAAGTTATTTACTATTTATTTTTGAGAAATTTACTCCACATTGCCTTACAGAATTCACTATCTACAGATCCCTTAACCCCACCCTGAGACAAGAGTCTCTTTTACAGCTCAGGCTGTCCTGAAACTCAGTATTATTTACCCAACTGGCAGTGAACTCAAACCTTCTGCTATGGCCTCTCCAGAGCTGGGATTACAGGTATGTGCAACCACACCTAGCTGGGCAGTGACTCAGCTTCTCTCCTTTGTTTCTATAATGTATTGACAGGCTGACGAGATGCCTCAGTGGGTAAAGGCAATTGCACTTTGAGTTTGATCCTCGAAACCTACATAGTGAAAGGAGAGAATGAACTCTCTGCAAGTTGTCCTCTGATCTCTACACATGCAGATGCGCAGGTAAAAGGAAGAAAGAGGAGTCAGGCAGTGGCGGTGGTGTATGCCTTTAACCCCAGCTCTCGGGAGGCAGAGGCAGGCAGATAGATCTCTGAGTTCAAGGCCAGCCTGGTCTACAGAGTGAGTTCCAGGACAGCCAAAGATACAAAAAGAAACCCTGTCTCGAAAAACAAAAACAAAAAAGGAATGAAATATTCATTATATTTCATTCTGTAAAGACTTGATAGAGATACTTTGGTCAGCTTTTTGTGTTTATGGCTCTACTGAAAAAGACAACCACAGATTTCCTCATATAACCTCCACCACAGCCAAATGAGAGCCAAGCACTCCCGAGTAGATGGGAAAGCTCAGTGCGGGGATGGTGTTCTTCAAGATCCCTGGCGCAGGAGGCTGGAGATGGCTGGGAGGTTAGGAGCACTTGATGCTCTTCCAGAGGACCCATATTCAATTCCCAGCACTGACATGGTGACTCACAGCCATCTGTAACTCCAGTTCCAGGGGATTTGATGCCCTCTTTGACCTCCTCGGGTCACATACACATGGTACACAGACCTACACAAACACCCATGTACATTAAAAAAAAAAAAATCTCAGAGCAGTGTCTGAGCTGGACTCTGGATCCAGGTCTGACTCTAGCGAGGACAGTAAGCCTGAGACAGCCATGCTGCAGGACACACAGAAGATTATCAACTACTATGCAGCTAAAGTAATGACCCGATTCCAAAATGCATGAGCAAGGGCTTCCTTCCTCAACTTCAAAGGGCTGGATGTTGGGGCACATCTTCAGTAAGTCACAGGTAGAGCTTTCTCATGTAAAGGCCACACTGACGAGCCCCATGAGGACCATGAGTTTTTATTCCAAGTCACAGAAATGATGTTACCAGTGTCAACTTTTCCCACTCATCGAGCACCAGCTGGCTCTTAAAGGGGTAAGCAGTTACTTAGAAGAATGGCGAGGAACAAGCACACCTACACAGAAGACGCAACCTCAAGCCCCAGCTGCTCAGACTGGAACAGCACTTTTACTGAACTGATAAGAGGGAGCAAAGCTAAAGTTAGTTCTTTACATTCAGGGGACAGCTACAGTGTGAGCAACACACTAAGACAAGCAGGACGCAGCTCCTCCCCTTAAGAGTTCACAGTCTGGTGGACTAGTAACTGAGACTAGCAGACACGTGCCAAGAGTATGCTGGCGTGAGGTACAGGGAAGGGAGATCCCTCAGAGGGTTGGAGGAAGGTAGGTGGGACGGTTAGTTTTAACTGTGAACTTGCTTCAACCTTATAATCATCTGGGGAGTCTCTCAACATTGTGTTGGTTTGTGGGTTTGTCTGCGGGAAGGTTATCTTAAGCTAATCAATATGGGAAGCCCCAAACCACTGTGGGTGGCTCCATTCCCTGGGCAGTCAGGGAAACCCTGAACTATGTAGAGAAATCAAGCTGAGCATAAACAGTGAGCATTTATGCCTTATATGCTCTTCGCTCTTAAGCGCAGCGTGAAGCCTAGCTGTTTGAAGTTCCCGTGTTAACTTCCCCATAACATTGGACTGTAATGTGGAATTCTAAGTCAAAATAGATCCCATTCTCCCCTAAGTTGCTCCTTGCCAGGGTCTTTTATCACAAAAGAAATGAAACTAAAGTAATGGGGTTCCCAAAAGAAAGGAGGGAGGCAAGCAAAGGCACAGAAGAGCAAGGCCAGTGGCGGTCAAGGAGCATTTCCACTGCAGGTAGGGGGTGAGGGCCCTGGGAGAAGTGTGGCTGTGCTGGGGCTTACAAGGCCCCTTTTCCTGGTTTGGAGGGAAATCTCTTCATGTGTTTCACATTTCCTGATTAGCTCTGAGCCTCACTGACTTCCCTGCTTTCCCATTCTATTCCGCCCTCAAGTTACTGGTGTGAGACTGTTCCAGACTCCAAAGTAGCACATTAAACCCCTCGGGTCTGGCAGGGCAGATCGCACCTGTAATCCCAGAATCATGAGGCTGGCAGAAGGAATACTACAAGCTGAGGCTACCGACATGGTGGGTGTGAAGCCAGTCTAGGCCACACAGCAAGACCCCGTCTCAAAACAAAACAACAAAATGAAATATCCTGAAATCATACAAAAAGGCTTCATTCTGGGGGCTGGGGAGCTGGCTCAGAGGTTAAGCGCACTGATTGTTCTTCCAGAGGTCCTGAGTTCAATTCCCAGCAACCACATGGTGGCTCACAACCACCTGTAATGAAATCTGGTGTCCTCTTCTGGCGTACAGGCATACATGCAGACAGAACACTGTATATAAAATAAATCTTAAAAAAAAATTCATTCTGTAAGTGCCAAATTAGTTTGGTCAAGTTAGTTTCGTTAGGCTGGCAGGAAAACACACCAAAACACAATGCAATAAGACTGTGGGAAGTATGGGTGGCTTCTTTTCTGTCTCCCAAAGTTCATGCAATGTGATAATGACACTTTGACCTCAAAATAAAAAAAAATTGGGATGTAGCTCAGTTTGGTAGAATGCTGGCTTAGCAAGTATGAAGCCCTTGGTCTGATCTTCAGCACAGCATACACGGTGCAGGATGGCATACACTGTAATCTCAGCACAGCATACACGGGGCAGGATGGCATACACTGTAATCTCAGCACAGCATACACGGGGCAGGATGGCGTACACTGTAATCTCAGCACAGCATACACTGTAATCTCAGCACAGCATACACAAGGGGCAGGATGGCATACATCTGTAATCTCAGCACAGCATAAACTCTAGTGAAAGCAGGACGATCAGAAGTTCAAGGTAAACACCATTAATCCCAGATGGAGCTCTACAAATTTGAAGACAGCCTAGTTTATATAGTGAGTTCTAGGTCAGCTAAGATCACACAGTGAGACCCAGTCTCAAAAAGTAAACACAGGCCCATCATGGTGTCACATGCCTGTAATCCCAGCACTTGGGAGATTGAAGCAGGGATATTTGCCTCGAATTTGAGGCCAGCTTCAGCTATATGATGGTAACAAAATCCTATATCAAAGAAGGTATGGGCGGAGCAAGCATTTGAGAACCTATCTGAAGGGCAAGGCACACTCTGGGTCGTCTTCTCTGCCACTGGTAGTGATGTCCAGAGTGGTCTCGAGATGGACACAGGAACTTCTTGGCCCTGAGACCCCTCTTATGGGCATGGTCTACTTAACTTGTGCTACTTGCTTTCTCCTCCCACTTCCTGTCCATTCCCTATACAAACCAATTCATGAAAGCTGTGGCGGGGCCGCCAAGAGAAAGCCTTGTTCTTGGCCCTGGAATAAACAGCGCAGAGCATCAAACCTGATCACACGGAGCCCAGGTGAGAGTAAAGGCAGCAGTGTCACGTGGGAGCTAGCGTCAAGACAGGAGGCACTCCTTAACCATATCAGATCGCCTATGCTTTAAAAAGAACATGCTTGTGTTCTGCAAATGAAAGGCTGTACTTAGGTATTTTGCTTGGCTGGTTTTCTTTTTTAGAGACAGGGTCTCACTGTGTTGCCCTGCTGGCCTCCAGAGCACAGGATTTGCCTGCCTCTGCCTTTTGATTACTGGGATGGGGTTAAAGGTATGGGCCACCACATCTGTCTCAGTTTTCAGTTTTGCATTGTTTACTCATTAATGTGTTTTTTTCTTTCTTTCCTTCTTTGTTTCTAATTTGCGGGTGACCTGGTCTCCTGATTTTCTTGCCTCTACCACCCAAGTGTTGAATTATAAGCTTGTGCTACCACACCCAGCCTGGAAGAAGGTCATGAGCCTTAGAGGTGAGAGTGTAAAGAGAACAGCCAGGAGTATCAGGAAACCAGCCTGACAAGGGGAAGGCCAGACTGGAGCAGTCAGGACTTGACCTCAGTGGAAGGGGACACAGTCAAAGGAGTCAGAGCATTCTGGTCATCATGAGGGACAAGCAACGTTCAGGAAGGGCAATGTCAGGTCATGACTACTGGCATGAATGGGTTAAATTAAGGGGCAGCAGTTTGGGATGGAGGAGTCTGGGACTCTACAGACCTGGAGTAGATGTCACAGGCTCAGCAACTCAAAGTTGGTTGAAATGGAAAGGTTGCCAGGAGACTGCTTTTTTCAGGCTGCGTGGGAAAGGAGAGGATTCTAGACCGCACTGGAAGTCTCTGTGGATAGATCTGGCTGACATGTCTAGAAAGGTGTGGATGGAAGCTGGAAACATGTGTCGGAGCTTGAGAGTCAGCTGAGGACTGAGCTACACAGCCAGGATCTTTGGGTGAGGATGCTATTCTGAGGCTACCGAAACAGAGGCAGAGAGTGGGAATCAGGCCCAAGATAGTACTCAGAAATACTAAATGGAGAAGACAGGAAATAAATATAACCTGAGATAAGCCAAAGTTATCAGAAAGATCCTGGAGAGAGTCAAGTCAGGCAAGTGTGTGTCACACAAGCAGCAGACAGCTCCACAGGCTGAGAGAGAGATCAGGTACGGGGTGTGGCGGACAGGTACTGGGTATGATCATATTGCCTGCAGTCTCAGTACTCAGGAGGTGGGGGCAGAAAGATCAAAGTTCAGGTTCGTCTCTGGCTCCAAGTTGAGGTAAAGGCCAGCCTGGTCAAATTGAGACATTGTCTTATGGAAAAACAAAAACAAGTCAGGCATGGTGGCACATGCATTAGCTCTTGGGAAGCAGGTGAATTTCTATACATTCTAAGACAGCCTGGTCTACGCTCAGATCCAGGCCAGCTAGGAATACAAAGAAAGAACAATTGCTCTGGAGCCAAGGCCATGAAGCTGTTTAGTCTGCCCACTTTTCGGAGTCCTCACGCAGAAAACCCTAACTTCCTTCTTCTTTTCTCTCTCTCTCTTTCAAATACTGGCCAGAATGTAAGCATGCTGTCTCACAGCATAATGCCAGCTCCAGACAGCTGCCCAGGTGAAGCTGTCCTGCCTCTATGCATTAAGCCCACTTTGGGCTTTCACCACATGGCTGCTTGCTGACCTGCCTTGATGAGCATATCAGTTTAACTAAAAAGGCATGTCTGTCTTCCTCTTTGCCATGTCCTCTTGCCGGTGGCTGCCATGGTTTACAGCTCACTTGCCCTCTTATTTTCTTTTAAACTCCAATACAATTGTCAGAGAGAGAAAAGGACCTGAGACTGAAGCAGTCCCTGGTGACAGAATACAGAAATAGAGAGGTGAAATCTTAAAGAACTGAATTTTGGCTCTTGTTGTCCCTTCATCCAAAGTCCCACATCTTCTCATTCACTAGACTTTCTGCCTTCCACCCCATCCTCTTTCTGGCACATGGCTCTGCTCTTCCTCCCAAGATCCCTCACAACTTACTTCCCTGTCCTCATCCTGCCCATAGAATACTGTCCTTGTCCATAAGCATTAGCTCTCAGCTTTGCCAACAACAGACCGCTCTCTGGCACCAGCAGGTGGAACAGCAGGGCTTCTGGTGCGTGTAAAGGTGTGAGCAACTCAAGGGAGCACTTGATGGCCCTGGGCACGCCTTGCAATGTGGACAGCACCCTTCTCTGAGTGAGTCTGTCCTGGTTAAATATTACCATTCTCTGAACGAACGATAATCCTATGCAGAGTGACTCCAAAGAAAATTTAACAAGTGTAGGGGCCAAGTTCTAACACCCCACTGGCTGCAGGTGCTAAGCACAGAGGTGGGAACGCCTCCATCTGGGAACCTGTCCGGAATTGGCATTAAGCTGTGAGACACTTGCCATTTTCAATTTTTCCATGATTTATTTTTATTTAATGTGTACAGGTATTTTGCCTGTATGTATGTCTGTGCACCACGTGCATGCCTGATCCCTTTGGAGGTCAGAAGAGGGTGCTGGATTCCCTGGGACTGAAGTTGCAACAGATGTGAATTGACATATGGGTGCCGGGAATCAAACCAAGAAAGAACAGCCAGTGCTCTTAACCACTGAGCCATTGCTCCAGACCCATTTTTAAATCTCTCGAGACAATGTTCCTGTTCTACAGTAAGTAGTGGTACACACCTGGAATCCCAGCATCTGAAAACGGAGGGAGGAAGATGAGGAGGTCAAGGACAGCCTCAGTTCCACAGCAAGTCTGAGGCCAGCCTAGGATATATGACATCCTAACTCAAAAAAGAAAAGAGAGAGAAAGCAAGAGAAGGAAGGAAGGAAAAGAAGAGAGAGAAAAAAGAAAGAAAGAAAAATTCTATCAGATCTAGTTGTGATTCTGAGAATTCCCAAAGGCTGGAGGACCCTCTCTGGGAAGTGGCACAGGCCTTAATGTCTATGGACTTAGTGTCCTTTAACTGTTCACACAAATCACATTTTTGCCATCATTTCCCACAGGAGAGAAATGTCCTGCATCCCTGGGAAGCAACCACGGGCACTGAGATTATCTTTAAACTGCAAGGAGGCAATGTGTGAAAGCGAGATTGTGTGAATTGGCAGCTCCAAGCCCTGAAAGACTGCCTCTGTTCAGCACAGCACCCCTTCCACACCCCCTGAGCCAGCCTTCCCTGCTGTAAACTGACAGAATGCACGGAGGAAAGCAGCCCTGGCATTTGCTTGGGTGGTCTGATTTCAAGTGGATTGCTGGGGTGGGGAGAAGGACAGTACAATGATGCCTCTTTTGGCATCATTTGACAAGACTCGTGAGAAACATCTGTGAATAGACAGCCTAGAATAGTGCAGGGACCCAACTATCCAGAATTAACAGAGGAACCAGGGTGTGCCGATGGAGGTTGTGAAATCACTAGGCTTGCCTTGCAGCTTCCTGCTTCCTCCTAGGAGTTTGGTAAGCCTCTGCCACACAGTGGGGATTTCGCTTTCCACTCAGAACTCCTTTTGGCAGGGCAGTTTTCTAATAATTTTAATTATACCTACATGCAAGGAAAGGATTCATGGAAGCCTGTGATTATATTTTGAGGTGGAGGAAGTAGGGGCTTCATAAAGAACCTGGATAAAAGGTTGGGGAGATAGTTATCAGTAAATGGATGTCTTTGCAAGTGGGAAGACCTGAGCTGCATACCCATCAAGTGGGAAGACCTGAGCTGCATACCCATCAAGTGGGAAGACCCACTTTTTTTTTTTCAAATATGCATCGGTGTTTTGCCTGCATGAGGATGTCGGGCATTCTGGAACTGGAGTTACACAGTTGTGAGCTGGGTATTGAACCCCGGGTCATATGGAAGAACAGTTGGTACTCCTAACCACTAAGCCATCTCTCCAGCCCTAGAACTCCCGTTTTAAAACTTTTTTTGAGAGAGGTCTCACTGAGTATCCCTGGCTGGTCTGACACTCACTCTGTAGACCAGGCTGGCCTTGAACTCAGAGGTCTGCTTGCCTCTGCCTCCACAATTCTAGGATTAAAGACATGGCAACACTCTCAGCCAGAACTCATATTTTTAAAAGACAAAAGTCATAAGTAGGGGCTGGAGTAGTTAGGAGTGCTCACTATTCTTCTAGTCCCTAGCACCCACATCAGATGGCTCACAACTACCTGTTAACTCTAGCTCCAGGGGATCTAATGCCTACTTCTGTGCCCTCCTCCCTTGGGTACCAGCATGTATATGGCTCACACTTACACAAGCACACATCACATATTTACATACTTGTAATCCCAGTACTGAGCAGTATCAAGACAGGCAGATTCCTGGGCTCACTGGCCTGGCCAGCCAAGTTCTAGACCAGGAAGAGACGTCTCAAAAAGAAAAAGAGGTTTTTCTCTATGTAACTTCCATGGCTATCCTGGGACTCACTCTGTAGACCAGGCTGGCCTTGAACTCACAGAGATCCACCTGCCTCTGCCTCCTCAGTGCTGGAATTAAAGATAATACACCACCATGGTCTGGCAAAAAAAAAAAAA
>JAQHUG010000003.1:18502497-18525309 GCA_028555095.1 Dicrostonyx torquatus | reverse complement strand
ATCATAAAAGGAGAATTCTTGGAAAGGGTTTAAACAGTATGTAGCTTAACAAGAATGAGAGCAGCGCATTCTGTCTCAGTTTGAACTCTCAGCAGGCACTGGCAGGAAGCCGAGTGTGGTGGCTCACATCTTTAATCCCAGCACCCAGGAGGCAGATGCAGGTGGATCTCTGAACTCTATGCCAGCCAGAGTTACATACGGAGACCCTGTTTCAAAATAAACAACAAAAACCCTACAAAGAGATGTGAAGCAGAGTTAGACATGGTAGCAGGGAGAGAGAGAGAGGGAGAGAGAAAGAGAGAGAGAGAGAGGATATCCCTGAATAGCACAGTATATGCTGTCCTTCAAGAGTCAGACCAGCAAGAGGAGTGGTGGATGACTCTAGGTTCTCCAGGCACTCTGGTTTCCCTTACAGATCATTTTCTTGTGTGGGGATGGATAGCATGGGATGGGGGCATTCTGTCTCAACAATCAATTTTTTCTTTCTTATGCAAATGATACTCAAGTAATTCTGATTCCGGTTTCTCTGGCAGTGACAATGGAAGTGCCTCTTGAACTCTTGTGTCTAATTCTTTTTTAATTCTATGTGCTACTGTTTTGCCTGCATGTGTGTCTGTGCACCATGTGCCTGGTCCTGTGGAGGCCAGAAGGTGTCAGAACCCCTGGAACTGGAGTTACAGTTTGTTATGAGCTGCCATGTGGGTGCTGAGAACAGAGCCTGGGTTCTCTGCAAGAGCAGTGTTATTATCGTGGAACTCTATCCCTATCTATCTTTACCCCTATGTCTAACTCCTCTCTCTCTCTCTCTCTCTCTCTCTCTCTCTCTCTCTCTCTCTCTCTCTCTCTCTCTCTCTCTCTGGCTCTTTTGAGATGGTCTCACCATGTAGGCCAAGCTAGCTTGAAACTCATAGAGATCTGCCTGCCTTTGCCTCCTAACTGCTGACCATGTCCCATTCCTGTTCTGATTCTAATCCCAGCAAGTTAGTATGTCTTGGGGAATAGGGGTGAGGGAAGGAGACAGCACTCCAAGTAGGAGGCATTTCAGCTGCCAAGCACATGGTTTTTATGCTTTCCATTTTACTAATTAGTAAAGGAGAAAGCTTCCTTTGAAATACGGTTTGATTTATATAAACAAGAGGACTCCAGGAGGGGTTGATAGCCACACCCAGGAAAGAAAGTTTGAGAAACAGCTCCCCTTTCCTTGGACATATGTGGTAGAAGCTGTGCAAATCAGCTCCCCCATCCCGTGTGTATATTATATGGTAGAGTCAGGTCTGAGGGGTCTCGGAGCTGGCACAGAATACACCCAGACACCAAACTCTCAGCACAAAGAGATTTATTTACCCTGGAGTGGACAACCAGGGGGCTCCCTCTGGATCAGGCCAAGAGCAGGTGTCTCTGCAGGAGTGGTTTTTAATGAGAAAAAGGAGAAGTCTATGCTAGGGTCAGTTGGTAAGTCCTGACTGGACATGATAGTCAGTGTAGCCAAAAAATGAATTTTGGTTGCTGGACCTCGATGTTTTGATAGTTGGGACTTGGTGGTCAGTCTCAGGAATGAGTTAGGGATAAGGAAGTGGACCTTGGTAGCTAGCTTTAGGAATGTAATCTAATGATTTAGCAAGGGAGTGGGCAAGACCTGCCAGTGCCGTGTTTGCAATGCTTGGGACTGTTAGAGAGCCCTCCCAGGTCTGTAACCCCTCTCGCATGTTCCCAGGAGCTTTGACAGCTGTGATTCTGGGTCCCCAGTTGGCTGCTCTCCTGCAAGGCTGCTAAGAAGGTTTGGATGCCAGAGACTTTCTACAGAGGATATGATAAGACGGCTCCACAGCAGAAGTCCATCCCCAGCCTCCCTTGTGCAGGGTTCCTGGTGCCTTCCTCTCCTGTCAAAGCTTATGAGTAACTCAGACTGAAGGAGGGCTGGGTTCTGGAGACACCCAGGATGGGAGGGTCAGAGGAACACAGAGCACTGACTACTTTACAATCTCCTCTGATAAAGCTGGCAAATCTCTCTCACTATCCTCATTCTACAGAGTAAGAAACAGAAGTCCAGAGGAGTGAAGTGGGTGTGAGAGACATCTTCATCCCTATCATCTTCACAGTTTCATCACACCAATAACCTTTTAACCACTGGGTGCTCAGAGGAAAACCTGAAGTGCTCATGACAACATATGAACCCCTACTCATCGCCTTTCCATGTTGCTGACTCCTTTCCCTTCAGTGTGTGTGTTTGTATGTGTATGTATGTGTGTGTGTGTGTGTGTGTGTGTGGCCCTTTGTCCTGCATGTTGACCTCTTTGCTAATTCTTTCTTCTGCCAGGAACACTCTTCACTTTTCCTAAAATCTCTCCTACTTATTGGGGCTTACCCAGATGACCTGTTTCTGATAGGGTCTCACCATGTGCCTCAGGCTGATCCCGAACTCAAGACAATCCTCCTGCCTCAGTTCCCCAAATACTGGAACTAAAGGGGTGTGCTACTACGCCTGGTTATTTATTGCCTTTAGACACACTGTCAAAATTTATTTAATTAATTCCCTTCTCTAGACTAGAAACCCTGAAAAAGCACAAAAGTAGTGTTATCTTGATCTCTGGTGTGTACTTGAAACAGTCTGTGATACTTAGCGCATTCTCAGTACTTTCGTACAGATAAAAGGAGTTGGAGCACAGGAACGTTCGGACCAAGGATTAGGAGCAATATTTTTTGGGCAACAGGGTATCCTGACTGCAGGAGGTGGTAGATTCTGTGAACTACATTTCCCGTGAAGCTCTGCGCGCAGAGCAGCGGAGGCTGCTGGGAAGGGCTTACGTGCCTGAAGCCGGGTCTCCGTGGCGGCTAGGATGGCGAGTCAGCGAGGTGAGCCGTTGCCCGGTGCTGATTACCTTGGTGGTGGTCGCGTCCTTTGGACTAATTCTGTCAGGACCTGACAGGTCGCGACCATTCCCGTGGACACCTGGCAGTGTCCATTCCTATCTGGAGTGGGGATTGCAACCGGGGGTCGAAGAGACAGACTAGTGCTCCTGGGTGCGTTTGGCTCACACTGGGACCGACCGAGTGCAGAAACGAGTAGTTAGTTCCTTTCCCTTCCCCATCCCTGAACTCAATTCTTCCCCATGGCAGACAAGGTCCGTATCTGCTGGTCTTACAGATGGGAACATCGAGAACTGCAGAAGAGAGGGGTGTCATCCCACAACTCAAAGGCTCTTGTGTGGCTTTGCCCTCAGTTAGAATCCTCCTATCGTTCCTGGTTTTCTAGCACTAGGGTCAGGTCTGAAGAGTAGAACGGAAGCTGACCTTCTGTCTGTGTCCCCAGTGTTCCCACTTTCCTGTGTGGTGCAGCAGTATGCCTGGGGGAAGATGGGCTCCAACAGCGAAGTGGCATGCCTGCTGGCTAGCAGTGACCCACTGGCCCAGATCTCAGAGGACAAGCCTTATGCAGAGGTAAGACCCTAGTAGCATGCACATCAGTCCACTCTACCCTAAGTGAGACCAAAGGGCCTGCGACAAGCCATATGGATTAGTTGGGAAGAATCTCTGCAGCCCGTAAAAGATGTTCTCTTGGTTCTCGGACCAGTCAGTGCACAAAGAGAGCTGAGAGCACTGTAATTACAGAACTGGGGAGCTGAAGCAGGAAGATCTGCCTGGTCTCTGTATCAAGTCTCAGTCTCATACAAAGGAAGATAAGACGACTGTGATTTTTTTGTTTTCTGAGACAGGGTTTCTCTGTGTAGTCCTGGCTGTCCTGGAAAGCACTCTATAGACTAAGCTGGCCTTGAACTCAGAGATAGCCTGCCTCTGCCTGCCCGCCTCTGCCTCTGCCTCCTCGCCTTTGCCTCCCTAGTGCTGGGACTAAATGAAGGCGTGCACCACCATGCCCAGCATCTGGAATTTTTTGCACCTTAGTGCTACCCTTCTTTCCAGAACAGCTCTCAGCACTTACTGGGTCTTTTCATTTGTTTTGATTTTTTTTTTTTTTTGAGACTGTCTCAGGGTGCCTAAGCTGGCCTCAAACTTGCTGTGGAGTTGAGAATGACTTTGAACTCCCAATCTCCCTGCCCCTACATCCTAAGTATCAGGATTACAGACATACAACACCACTCCTAGCCAAAAATAAATGTTTAACTTTGATTAACTTTTCTCTTTAAAATTTATTTTTATAAAAAGTTATTTTTATAATTTTTAATTATGTATAGGTGTGTATGTCTGCATGTGGGTATGTGTGTGTGAGTGCAGGTGCCTGTGGAGGCCAAAAGCATTGGATGCCCTGGAGTCTGAGTTATAGGAGGTTGTGAGCCCTACTTGATGTGGGTTCTGGAAACCGACGGGTGGGTGCTTTGGAAGAGCGGCAAGATCTCTTAACGATTGAGCCATTTCTCCACCTCCCTAATTTTTTCATTTTTATTAACTTTAAATTCATTTCTTCTATTGAGAAGGGAAGGGTCAAAGCATAAGGGAGTTTTGCCTTTTGAAACGGAAATAAATGAATGTTAACCCTCCACAGAGCTGCCATTGAGACTCATGCCTTCAGAGACATTCAAGTGTCATTCTCCCCGTTGGACAGACAGTGGCAGAGTTCACACTTTCCATATGTGAGGCCCTGCGTTTGATCCCCAGTACCTGTAAACCACTGTACTAATACATGCCTTGTACATGCAGGGGTGTCAGCTGCTTCCTTCTTTCTCAACTTTTCTGTCCTTCTAGCTGTGGATGGGGACGCACCCCCGGGGAGATGCCAGGATCCTTGACAACCGTATTTCCCAGAAGACATTAGGCCAGTGGATTGCTGACAACCAGGACTGCTTGGGCCCAAAGGTCAAAGACACCTTTAATGGCAAGCTGCCCTTCCTCTTCAAAGTGCTCTCGGTGGAAACAGCCCTGTCTATCCAGGCACACCCTAACAAGGTAGAGGAGCAGAGGGTGCAGAGGTTGGGGGAGGGGAGGGTTTTGGTGGGTCTACCCATAGGTTTTACTGCTGCGTTCACTGTGCCCATACTAGACTCTAGCTCAGAGCTAAATCCAAGCCTTACTAATCCAGTTTGGCTGCTCAGGAGCAGATGCTGGTGACACATACAGAAGCTATGTCTAAGTGGACAGACAGCTGACTGGCCTATGCCAAGAGAGCTTCTCCAAGTTCACCCTTGGCTTGCCCTTCCCCAGCCTAGGTCTAGTCATCTTTGCCATTTCCCCACCTGGCTGTCTTGGAGAGTTCAATGCCAGAATTCCAGGACAGGCAGGCACCCCAGCTGTGGCTTCAGCTACATGCTGCTGTGTAATTTTCTTAAAACGAAACCCAATCTAGTTTGAATAGTCTGTCTAAACTCTTAAAAAAATGTTTAATACTTATTTATTTTTATTTTATGTGATGAGTGTTTTGCCTGTGTACTACATGAATATAGATAGTGTACAGGGAGGCCGGAAGAGGGCATTGGGTCCTCTAAGATTGAAGTTTTAGATATTCATGAATTACCATGTGGGTACTGGGACTTGAACCCAGGTCTTCTGGAAGAGCAACCAGTACCCTTAACCACTGAGCTATAGCTCCAGCACAACCCCTTTTTAAAAAACAAAAAACTTTTTTTTTTGTTATTTGTGTTTTGAAACAGGGTTTTTCTGTGTAGCCCTGGCTGTCCTGGATCTCTCTCTGTAGACCAGGCTGGCCTCAAACTCAGAGGTCCTCCTGGCTCTGCCTCCCGCATGTTGGGATTAAAGGTGTGTGCCACCACTGCCTGACTTTTTTTTAATTTTTAAAGATTATTTAATGTGTATGAGTGTTTGCCTCCATGTATGCATGTACATCACATGCATGCTTGGTGCCTTTGTAAGTAAGAGGGCATCAGATTCCGTGGAACTGGTGATACAAATGGTTGTGAACCACCATGTGGGTGCTAGGAAAGGAACCTGAGTCTTCTGCCAGAGCACCAAGCACTCTTAACTACTGAGCCATCTCTCCAGCCCCTAATTTTGGAGTTTTTAAAGACGGGTCTTGTGACGTTCCAGCTAGCCTCAAGCTCAGCATGCAGCTCTGCCTCACCAAAAGTCATTTACCCAAGTCACACAGTTCACGCCTGTTGTTTGGAGTTCCTGAGCCATAGGCCAGGTCTCGTAAGTCTGTCCCAACTCTTCCCTGGATTTTTTTGGCCCATTTCTCTGCCCTGGGTTGGCTGAACCCCTAGTTTCTGCATGATGCCTTGACTGGGTTTATTGTCAGAGGTAAGAAGCCACTGCCATCTGGCGGCTGGGGCAGGTGGGCAGCAGGGCTTCAGAGACCAGTAATCCTGCTGGTGAAAGCTGTCCCTCGACTGTCTTCCTCTGCTACCCACCCACAGGAGCTGGCAGAGAAGCTGCATCTCCAGGCTCCACAGCACTACCCTGATACCAACCACAAGCCAGAAATGGCCATTGCCCTCACCTCCTTCCAGGGCTTGTGTGGTTTCCGGCCAGTGGAGGAGATTGTGACCTTCCTGAAGAGTAAGGCTGGGCAGGAATGCTGAGGACATACGTACTGGCTCTGGGATGCATGAGGAACCTGGGCCAAAGGAGAAACAGAGACAAGAACACAGTCTTATTATCATAGGAACTAAATGGATTTCGGCCTCATGGGGCAGTTTTGGGGGGCAGTGGGCTAAGTAGTGAGACTAGGCTCAGGTGTGGTCGCTGAGGGCTGGGGTGGACACACGTTTGCAAGGCAGGGTTTCTATAGCGTTGCTGGGGCTTTGGTTAGGGATGCGGTGGGAGGTCCTCACTTCTCACTGTTTTTTTTCTCTTACATCCCCTTGGCCTGGCCACCCTGCAGAGGTGCCTGAGTTCCAGACCTTGATTGGAGAGGAGGCCACAGCACAGCTGAAGCAGAGCGTGAAAGGAGATCCCGGTGCTGTGGCCTCTGCTCTGAGAAATTGCTTCTCCCACCTGATGAAGAGTGAGAAGAAGGTGGTGGTGGAGCAGCTTAACCTGTTGGTGAAGCGCATCTCCCAGCAAGGTGGGTGTGGCAGAGGCCTGGGTGGGTGCAGTGTCTTACCCCGGACTCCTGAGAGAGGCATAGATAGGCCATAGATACAGGATTCCCAGCCCCATTCCCCAAGTGGAACCTAAAAGGGGCCAAACTTAGATGGGCGCTAAGATCAGCTGCTACCATTCCTTTCCCAGCCTTTGTGGAGTGAGGCCCCCGGTTGAGTGCTACCTTCTAACTGGTTGTCTCCAGGTGGCTGAAAGTGGACTGGCCTAGCGGATTCTGCCAATGCCCTCTACCCAGGCACTTCCAGATTTTTCCCAGCCCTCCAGCTGCTTCCAATGGGACAGACTAGCATTTGGGGGACTGGGGAACAGGAAAAAAGGACCAAGGAGCTCACTCAGCTCTAGAGGACTTAAGCTTTGTGCTTTTAATGATTAATTCTTCCTTAAAGCCCTCCTTGTGCTAACAGAGTTCAGGAAATGACCATGGTGGGTGTGGTTGTGTCACTGTTGGCCTGAGGAGTCAATAGACAATGAGAAGGCAGCCAGGCGATAAGAGTCAGGAGCTTCTGTGACACTTGTTGAGGCCGTAGCTCCTCTTCTGATAGGCCAGCTCCTTTTCAAGGCCACCACAGAATCTGCTTCCGGTTCACTTTTTCCCTAAGTCCCTGCTGTGTTACCTTTGAGCAGCAGCCAAAGCTTTCCTGAGCATAGCCTCTTGTTTTGTGTTGTGGTTTTGAGTGCCTGATCTGCTCACATGCTCTTGGAGAACCCTGACCTGACGACCTCTCTTCTGACACCCAGGTATGCAGTGACCCCTTAGCGTCATGTGCTCACCTGTTAAAACTGGGTTCTCTAGGCCAGAGACCTTCATGTTTGCCCCAGTGTTTAGCAGAACAGCCATTGAGCAAGTCTCTGTGTGAAGACTAAGCCACCCTCCCCTCGGGAACCCTGCTTCCTTTATTGTGGGTCCTGCACACTCTGAATACACTCCCCTCTCCTTTGCATGCTGAGGAAACTCAGCTCACCCTGCCCCTGCCCTTCCAAAAACCTCCCTCATGTTTGTAGCCCAGGCTGAGCTCATCTTCCCTTGGTCGGTGTCCAGGGTACATTTTGGCCCACAGCACATTGTGCCTTGTGCTCTCTGCGGTAGACAACCATCCCAGTTTGCCTAAGATGGGCAGATTTCCTGAGACATGGGACTTTCAGTGCTAACAAAGGGGAAGTCCTTGGCCAATAGGGAATTTGGCACTCTTCATGGAGGTTCGGGGTTATCCATTGATCTAAAATAGATTTTGAGCTCAAGAGCAGTGAGTGGCCCCTAACCAGGAGACTTTTTGAGGGGGCAATTGTCTGGAGATGTTTTTATCAAAATCTGAACTGGAGATACTAGTGGTATCTGCGTTTTAAGTATTTCTCATACAATTTTGTCTCCCAGCTCTTTTTGAAACAAGGTTTTTTATAACCAAAGCCAGCCTCAGACTCATTAGATAACTACATTCTGACACTTGTGCCCCTACTTCTTGGGTGGGTGCTGGAATTACAGGCCTGTGTCATCATGCCTGTGTTCTTGTGGAGCCAGGAACCAAGCCTAGGGTTTCATGCATGCTAGGTAAGCAAGCACTCTACCAACTGAGTTGTGTCCCTAGCTTGTACCATGTGAGACAGGGTCAGACTCTGCAGTCCAGGCTGTTTTAGTGAAGGCCCAGACTACCCTTCACTCATTGTGATTCTTCTGCTTTGGTGCTAGGATGATGGCTGTGCACCACAATGCCCACCCAGCTGCTGTAGCCAGGCCAGACATGCAGATGGTTGAGGCGAGAGATGGCATTTTTGTGATCAGAAAGACCAAGGATGACTGAATATCAAAGATGAGGGATGTTTAGGAGAGCCCGGGGCAGGGACTGTTCCTAAGACTCCCTCATCAGGGTGAAGCCGTGACTACCACGTGTGTCTTAGTGGCCTTGGGATGCTCTGTGACCCTCAGTATCTGCCGGAAACAGCATGGACGACATTTGTGGGAAGCTCTTGCTGCAGCTGCACCAGCAGTACCCAGGTGATATCGGATGTTTCGCCATTTACTTCCTGAACCTGCTCAACTTGAAGCCGGGGGAAGCCATGTTTCTGGAGGCCAATGTGCCCCATGCCTACCTGAAGGGAGGTGAGCCTCATTTCAATCGTATGCTCCACTGCCATCACCTATGAACCTTGTTTCTTTGTGTGGATGAAAGAGAGGATGGTTGGTGAGGCCTTCTGTAAGCACAGGCCAGCTTCTGACCTCCGAGGGTGGTCGAGCCAGTATGGATGGTGGCTGCCAGCCGGGTGGTAGATATAGCTTGAAATGTGCTACCAGCCACAAGTTCTGATGTTAAGTCCCTTTGATGAGTGTGGAAATTAGCTTGAGCCAAGTCACACTAGACAAAACTGCTGTTCTCTCTCTTTTTTTTTTTTTTTTTTTTTAGACAGGGTTTCTCTGTGGCTTTGAAGCCTGTCCTGGAACTAGCTCTTGTAGACCAGGCTGGTCTCGAACTCACAGAGATCCGCCTGCCTCTGCCTCCCGAGTGCTGGGATTAAAGGCGTGCTCCACCACCACCCGGCAAAGCTGCTGTTCTCTGTCTTCTCATTCGTGTTTGCACACCAACTCTATCTGCCTGGAGATTTTCACACTCACGGTGGGTGATGGATGATACAACAGGCGCCCATGTACCATAGGACACGTGTGGAGGTCAGAGGGCAACCTGGGGGCTACAGCTACTCTTCATTCTATTTTGTTTGAGGATCTTTTTTTTTTTTTTTTTTTTTTTCTGCCACATACTCACTCCAATACAGCTAGCTTGTGAACTTCAGAGAATTCTCCTGTCTCCTTATAGGAATTCTGGGATTACAAGTATTTGTACTACACACCTTTTTTGTTTGTTTTGTTTTTCAAAACAGGGTTTCTCTGTAGCTTTGAAGACTGTCCTGGAACTAGCTCTTATAGACCTGGCTGGCCTTGAACTCATAGAGATTCTCCTGCCTCTGCCTCCTGAGTGCTGGGGTTAAGGGCCTGCGCTACCACCACCCAGCTCTACACACTTTTTTTTTGTTTGTTTTTTAAGATTTTATTTATTTGTTTTATGTATATAAGTGCTCTATCTGAATGTATGCCTCTATTCCAGAAGAGGGCATTAGATCACACCATAGATGGTGTGAGCCACCATACGGTTGCTGGGAATTGAACTCAGGACCTCTGGAAGAGCAGCCAGTGCTCTTAACCACTGATCCATCTCTCCAACCCCATACTACACACCAGTTTTAATATGTGGCTTTGGCATTTGCACTCAGGTCCTCATGTTTGCATGGGAAGTGGTTTTACCCACTTTGACCACCTTCTTTGTTGCTCTTCTTGTTTTGAGACAGGGTCTCACTCTGTAGTCCAGGCTGGTCTCAAACTTGTGGTAGCCCTTCTACTTCATTCAGCCTTGCGAGTGCTGTGATTATAGTCATAAGCCGCCAGGTCTAACTGGTGTCCCATCTGACTGTTGATAGCTTATCCACTCACAGGATTTTGTTGCAGAAGTGTAAGAGAAGTCGTGTTAACATAGGGGTTAACATAATTTTGGTGCCTATTACCTTCATCATATTCCCCTACAATTCTGTTCACACATTTTTACCTAATTTATAGGGCATGCATATGGCCTAAGTTAGGAAGTCCATCCCTGGAAAGCCCATCTTAGCACATGACATTTATCTTCCTCAGACTGTGTGGAATGCATGGCATGTTCAGACAATACTGTGCGTGCTGGCCTGACGCCCAAATTCATTGATGTGCCAACCCTGTGTGAAATGCTCAACTACACACCTAGCCCCAGCAAGGACAGGCTGTTTGCCCCAACACGGAGTCAAGATGACCCCTATCTCTCTATCTATGACCCCCCTGTGCCAGACTTCACTGTTATGAAGATGGAGGTGAGTACTTTGTGTAGCATGTCAAATCTACAGGGGTATACCTGGGGCTGGATTTCCTGTCAAGCCACCTAGTATGGGCAGCCACAGAGGCCATCTACTTCTCTGCCAGGGACCAGATGTGGGTCTCTATGGTGACGAGAGCTGCCCTTGAGGTGCTCTGGAATCCAGGGGCAGAGTGTAAACTCTTCTATCACTTCTTTCTACCAGGTCCCTGGCTCAGTCACTGAATACAAGGTCTTGGCACTAGACTCTGCCAGCATCCTTCTCATGGTCCAAGGGACAGTGACAGCTACCACACCCACAGTTCAAGCAGAAATCCTTTTGCAGCGTGGTGGAGTGCTCTTCATTGGGGCCAATGAGAGTGTCTTGCTGAAGCTTACTGTGCCCAAGGATCTGCTCATCTTCCGGGCCTGCTGTCTGTTGTAGAGGACAGTCTTCCTACCCTCTGTCTGTCGGCTCCAATCCCTGTCCCTGTTGTGTGCTCTTTGGTGCATGCTGGAATAACGAGTAGTAAGTGTGGCATTAGTGACTCCAGAGCATGCCCAGGTTGGACCATCTTCAGGATGAGGAGGTCTGTGTGAAGACTGAGACCTGCCACTCCACTGTACTCTCTACACTCCTTACTACCTCTGAGCCAGATGTGTCCATTCAGGAGGCAACAGCTGTGCCCCAGCTAAGGCATTAGGCTAACAAATGTATGTAGGTCAGCATACATCTGAGTGACAGGTGAGGCGATGTCTTAACAGGCTTCTTGCCCTGGAACTGCTTGCTCTCTCAGCTGCAGAGAGGGAAGGGGCAGGCCAGCAGACTAATGGTCTTACTCCCTCCAGCTCTGTCAACATAATTAAAGATCACTTGTGTTGAGGATACAGACTAAAGAGCAGTCAGACTTTGGTATTCCTGCCTCTGATGTGGGCGGGAAGAGTTCTCTGATGTTGTCCAATTTTGGTTTTAATTCTGCTTCCTGGGGGTGGGCAGGCTGGATTTCAGAACCCTTTTATAGGAAGGGGTAGGAGAGGAAGCCAGCCTCGCCTCAGCTGCACAGCTTGCAGGCAGGCCGTGGCTGCGCTTCTAGTGTACCTTTTTAGAGACTATCTTGCCATGTTCCAAAGGTTGGTTTTGAAGTTGTGCTTTTGTCTCAGCTGTATTATGGCTTCTGGTGTTTGCACGTGTTTATGTATGTGCACATGTTATTCCTCAAGAGCCAGCCACCTTTTTCCCTTTTTGTTTTGTTTTTTTGAGACGAAGAGTTTCTCACTGGAACTCACTAGTTCAGCTAGGCTGACTGACTAGAAAGCCTCAGTGAACCTCATGGCTCAACCTCCCCAGAACTGGGATTACAGGTATGTGCCACTACCACCTTTGGCTTCTTATTTGGGTGCTTGTGGTAGAGAGGTTAGGGATCCGAACTCAGGTTCTCATGTTTGCACAGTAATCTCTTTACCAACTTTACCAACCCCTAGTCCCTTTTAGGTATTTTTGAGGTTCTCATTTAGCTCAGGCTAGTATTATGTATTGGGGGCTAGAGAGATGACTCAGCCATTAAAAGTACTTACAGAGAATCCAGGTTGGTTCCCAGCTCCAATGTGAGTTCCAGGATAGCCAGGGCTACACAGACAAACCTATCTCAAAAAGTACCCCCCCAATCCCAATGCAACACAATACAGACCAACTACCATGATTGCATTTATTATAACAGGCTGTAGAAGTATAAGCCAAAAGGTCTGTAGAGCAGTGGTCTGTAAACATCAGATGGAACCACTCCTCAGATGCATTCCTTCCCAGGACTGCCTCCTGCAGAACACCCAGCACTCTCAATCGAGGCAGCTAGAATCTGGGCACCAGTGTGTCTTTATTGGTATTATTTTTGTCTAGCCCCTAACAACTGACCATTTCTACCCCTCCCAACTGGATATTATCACTTGCAACACATTCCTGAGCTTTCGCCACAAAGTAATGCTTTCCATATAAGACTACCCAGCTCTAGAACTTCCCTTCCAGGGGCTGGTCCAGCCAAGTATCTCAATGTTGATCACAGCAACATTGATCAGAGGGTGTGGTTTAGGGGTTGCCGAGACTACTCTGTTTTAATCAAATCCCACCAGAAGTAGGGCTCCACATCTAAGTTCCACAACCACTGCTAGCCCTCACAGCCATACCACCAAGTCTTCCTCTCCACTGTACTACATCTATCCCCTTTCCACAAGTGCTTCATTTCTGCAGTTACAGAAGGCCTCGAGACGGCCTGTGTTCCCTCTCTGCAGGCTTTACCTAAGGTGCTCAGAATGTGAGATGCCTGCGTTGGGTTGCAGAGTCCCATTGCAGAACACAAGCAGCAACTATAACCCAGTCCCAAGAGCCATGCAGATCACCTCTAGTTTCCATCCCATCTCGGGATGCTGCTAGACAGCTGAGTAAAAAGCGCCCAGACATGGTATACTCTTCAATCTTCTGGGGCCTGAGAAGAAAAGCCTGTCAGCGACTAGGAGGCTATCACAAGGACAAGCTTGTGGACAAGTAACAGGGAAGGCCTTCTCTTTTGATCTTACCTTTCTGCTACCACTTGTAGAATGACCACAAGGGCCCATCATTCCTTCTAGTAGCCACTGGACATGACAGTCACATGTGTGCCCAACCCCTAATTCTGACTATTGTGCCCTTTATGCTGGGAACCCTGTCCACTCTAGTCTCACCACACACCTGGGTTAAGGTAAAAGGTGGGGAAGAGGGTCCTGGAAAACTTAAGTTCCAGAAAGAGGCTTGGTATTGCAAGAGAAATTATCCCTGCGATGGCTATGCTCACCCACAGGTTTGCTTTGCTTCATATGCCCTCACCCCCAGTGTGGGACTTGAACCCAGACATTGCACATGCTAGGCAAGTGCTCTGCTAGAGCTATTGCTCCAGTCTGTGAGCCTGTGCTGGGGCAGAGGAATGTGTCATAGAAATAAACCTTGTTAGAAGAGGGACGTCCCCCTTGCACTGCAAATTGATCTATCTCAAGTGAGGTACAGGAGCTGGCTTAGGTCTCCTCCCCATCCTGTCTGAACATTTCCATGTAGGCCAGAGCCACATAGCTATGACACCAGGACATTATTCTCATTTGAAAGTTTCAAAAGCTAAACCCAGGAAGGCACTTACTGCCCAGCAGCTCCCTCTGCCGGTAATCACAAAACTGCAGGTTTCTGGTGCCAGCTCCAGGAGCCAATTCAACTAGTAACTCCAAAACAAAACAAAACAGGTAGAAAAACTAATCAAGGAACCACAGATAAATGAACATATATAGAGCAGTTTCCTTTTAACCAGGGAAGGGCTGACCAGTTACTAAACCCATCCAGGCAGCAGGACCAGTAGAATGTTCCAAGTTCAGAGGTTCAGAAAGCCACAATCCTACATCACCATTAAGCTATATTCCTTGCTGTAACTAGACAGATGTAACCTGAAGTAACAACCCACTTAGTGCTTTCTTGAAGGTCAAACCTGTTAACTGACCTTAGAGCTGGAGCAAGAAAAACAGAATTTCCTGACTTGGTCTCAATTATATTCTTTCAGATTCCTACTGCAAGCCATAAAGTGCTGTTTTCTACCTCCCACCACACCACCCACCAGAGCCTGGGCAGAGGAGCTCTTTCTTTCTCCTTCTCAGAACACCCCGACAAACACCAGTCAGAACGTCTGCAAATGGTTTCTCAGCAATCCTTGTCAGTAGCATAAGAACCTCAGAAAGTCTCTACTCCTGCCCTTACTGACGTGGCTTCCTGAAACTGCCCAACAGAGAACTGCAGACTTTCACCTGTAGCCTATGACCCAGATGGGGGCTTCTGACAGGAGAAGCACTAGGTGAGGGCTTGCTTGTAGGTCAGTGGCCTGCCCAGAAGGTTGGTGCCTCCAGTGATTCTAGGCTGGCAGCAGTGCCCAGTGCACTGAGCTGTGAGAGGCCATCAGGGCTCTGTAGGCCTCATGATAAGCAGGGCCCATCCTGGAGGGTTATGGCTACTGGAGGGTACAGGAAGAATCCCCAAGACAGCACCAGCAGCAAGAACATGAGGAAGAGGCAATAGGCTTAGGGGGAATGAGGTCCAGGTCCTCGTCATCTGGAATCTCATCCAGGTGATATCCATCCTGCAGCAGCTGCCGGCTCACATCCTGGTTCACCTGCTAAAGGAAGAGGAAAGAACTATAAACCAGGATGCAAAGCATGCAGAGTGGCTGCCCAAAGGCAGGTCCCTGTCATCACTCCTGAGCTTCCTGTCCCTGCTCCACTAGCCCCAGGCCAACTCCACATCCTGTATTACAAAGGAAGCATCATTTATGTCCAGCTGTGCCTTTCCAGCAGTGAGGAACCCATAGGGTTATTGAAAACTATCCAGGCTTCACATTAAAAAAAATCTGTGCTGAGCCGAACAGTGGTGGTGCATACCTTTAATCTCAGCCAGGAGGCAGAGGCAGGAGGCAGATGGATCTCAGTGAGTTTGATGATATATATATGATCTATAGAGCAAGATTCAGGACAGTCAAGGCTGTTATACAGAGAAACCTGGTCTCAAAACACAAAACACCCCAAAACCACTATGCTGACTTTTCCCATGGGAAACCCAGACATCCCTGTCAAGATTAAATACAGTGCTGTCCTGTGTGGCGGCTCATGCCTTTGATTCCAGCTCTTGGGAGACAGAGGCAGACAGATCTGTGAGTTCAAGGCCTGCCTGTCTACATAGTGAGTTCTAGGACAACCGGGGTCACATAGAGAGGAAACTATCTCCAAAAATAAATAAACAATAAATACAAGGGAAAGAAAAATAAATATGGGGCTGATAACAGAAAAATGGGCTTGAGTATTAAAGGTATATGCGGTACAGTGGAAAGGGATAGGGAGCAACTCTGTCTGCACTGCCAATTCCTATTACCTTCTCTGCTGGCAGACCTGGTAAGTCCAACAGTCAGCCTGATTTCACCAGGGTACTGGCAGGCAAAATATCAGTCAGGCTAGGAAAACTTAAGACTTGGGATTCTTGGTGGAGTTTTCTTAGACAAGGTTTCTCTGTGTACTGGAACTCACTCTGTAGACCAGGCTGGCCTCAAACTCAGAGGTCCTCCTGGCTCTGCCTCCCGAGTGCTGGGATTAAAGGCATGTGCCATCACCACTTGGCAAATTTTCTTAATTTTAATAATTTTAGTGTCTAGACATATAAGGAGGGTACCTGTAAGCTGTGCAAAAATTAAGAGATTAGCCAAAGATTCCTTGGAGAATAAGGAAGAAAGACCTAGTACAGTCATGTCCCCACTTCATCTTCTTTGTACTTGTGCTGGCACATGCTATCCTATGCGCCAGTTATGTATGGCTGAGACTTTTCTGATCCTGTGTTTATCCCTGGGACAATCATTCTGAAAAGATGTCTAAAAGACCAGCCCAGGAGGTGTGCTCAGAACTGCCCAGAGACGAACTAAAGAAAGTAGGCTCAGTGGAAGATGGGTAGGGGAGGGTTGACTGCTGACCTGTAGATGGGTGACTTGAGTTACTGTGTGACATTGGAAGGCAGACCTATGACCAGTGGGTCCAGGCTGCAAGAAACAGGAAGACCTATAAGCTAACTAAAGAAGGAATTGGATGTTTCCTGGGAGAGGGCAGCAAGCAGTGCTTTTTGGATGTAATGAGTACCCAATCACAGGAAGCATCCCAGCACACAGAAGCCAGTAAACACTTAGCTGGAATTTATCAAGAGGGTTTCTAGATTATGGACTCTTGAGATCACTTCTAGCCCTGAGTCTATAGTCTTCCTGAATTTTTAACAGCTCTCCTAAGACACCAGCTATCTCTGCTAAGGGAAGAGGGCATAGTGGAAGACTAGAGAACAGACTAGAATCTAGCACAGTGCTGTGCACACAGCAGGCACCAATCAAGCATTTTGGTAGTGATAGTGATGCTGCTTGCAGCCTAGCACTGCACAAATAGGCGCTCTGGACTTGCCTCTGCAGAGGAATACCCGGAGGAGTATCTGGATTCCAGCTCCCCATCACTAGGAGAAGAGGAAGACAATCAGTTCAGGGGACATCTATGGAGCACAGCTGCAAATGCAAGGAGGACATGCAAGGGTGCTGAAGCACTTGAAGCAAAGACCGCACACCATAGAGCTCAAGCCCAGTCTCCAGTGAGTACCAATGGTTCTGCTCCCTCAGTTGACTTCAGCAGAAACAGTCACTCTCACTAAAGTGCAGGCACAATAGGATAGGGTGACCCTTCCAGCCATGCCATCCCTGGAAGGGACAGCACTCAGAAGAGAACACCCTGGAATGTGCATGAAGGGCACTGGAGGAGATTCGCAACAGGCAAGGGCACCAAGCAATCTGCAATGCTATCCAAATCACTTCCCCAACTGTTTTCAAGGAAAGTACTCACCTGTCAGAATCAAGGGACACCAGGTTTTCATCTGGACTCTGGCTAAGAGCAGTATAGCCCTTGTTAAACTTCACTGACCTGAGGAGAGATGGGGAGGGGAAGAAAGCACAGGCATTTCACAGGGAAGACCATTCCAGACTTCTCTCTACCTGGCCACAGCCATCACCTAATGCTCTATGCAGGTGGCTCTGGCTCCTCAAATTATGTTCTAGCCCACTCTACTCCACTGATAGCTCCTAAGAAAAATACATCTCCCCCTTTTGAAGCAGGTAAAGCAGCTTTTCTCCACCTTATTTAATCAGAGGATCTCAGGCAAATCCCGTCACATTTGAGTTTCAACATTCAGCTGCAAACATCCATACTATGTGAGGTCTTATTAGCTCTGAGAGCTTCCCATTCTATAAAAAACAAAACAAAAAAAAAAAGCACAAAACCCAAAACACTGCACAGGTCATTCTAATCTCCGCTAATGGGACTTCAGCCACTATCTCTTCCCTTAATAGATTATCTTACTTATGCACTGATGGAACTCCCCTATTTCAAAGCCTATTCGTGATACTAGCACGGCCTTAAAGAAGAGTAGAGGTAGTTCCAGTCCCCATTCTTAAGATGAACCTGTCAAGAGACTAGCTAACTCAACCTTAAACTTAAGCGCCCTGTTTCCGAGGCAGGGGGCTAAAGGCCTTCTTTGGAAGCTTCTGATAAAGATGATGTGAAGCCCACTGAGACCTTTTTCCTGAAGAATCGGGGCGGTTCGGTAAGGCCCCCAGCATGCCCTTTCTCCGTAGAACTGCCTTGGCCAGGTCCCGGTGCTTCTCTGGAAGTCAAAAGGTCCTGGGTCAGCCGGGTCTTCCCTATTCTGCTGCTTTCCGGGCTCTCGGCGGCGGGAGAGGGCTGGACCTTAAACCCCTTTCCCTTTGGGGACAAGATCATGGGACTTTGGGGCCCAACCCTTGGCCACAGCAGCCCGCTTCGGCAGAGACCCTCATGCATCCCGCCGCACTCACGAAGCTTAGCCTGAATGGAAGGTGCGCGCGTCACCATGTATGGTCCCCGTTTCTCCATAGCGGCCGGCGGGCGTTCCTCGAGCCGGGGGGCCTCGCCGCCGCTCCGACCGGAGGACAGTCTTGCAGCTCCTGCCGCGCCGTCTGGGGCCGCGCCAGGCCGGGGTCCCTGGGTTGACATCTGCACCGCTTGTCCCTGGCACTCTGAGGCCGCCATGGCCGGCCCCGCCCCGCCAGCGGCCAGACCGGCGCGGGAAGAACGAACCGCGGGGCGTGCACTCCTTTAGTAAGATGGTGGCACACCGACTCGGGCTTCTCTTGGCGCCTTCCCCCGCGGCCTGCAGTGTGGCGAGCATCAAGGTTCCGCCCCGACTGTCAGGAGCGGGGCAGCCCAGGTTCTGCCTTCCAGGTACTCTGAAACCCGAAGTTTATTTAAGCTTGATGATGTGGAGAATTTCAATTCAGTCTATAGTCTGATTAAATGACATTTATATATGGCGGTAGGTGTGTGCCTCGAGTGCCTCTTTCGCCTCTCCTTTAGGGGTAATACAGGAGGAGTCGGACTGAAATGAAGGGGCAACAGCACCCTTCTCTAGAAAAGGGATCAGGGTCCGTTGAGGGATATTTGATTACATTGTGAATCCCGAGTTTGCGCTAACTAAATAAAAACTTTGGGTCAAGAGGCAGAGCCAGCAACTAGTTGATAGGAAGTAGTTATAGCTAGAGGGAGTCAGGAAAACGAATAGAGAAACACACAGGAAGTAATGGGGTACTTTGAGAGTAACAGTCAAAATTATTTTAGTGACCGAGAGAGTCTATTTTGCTTGGTCACCAGATAAGGAGGAAGGCCAGCTAACAGGTTTTTACCCCAGCATCTGACTTCTGAGTCTTTATTGGCAAAATAGAAGAATAAAGACTTAGTTAAAAACTACATTTGGCTGCAGTGGGCAGAGGTGGTTCTGGTGGACCTCGGCCTGAACAACGAGTCCTGTCAGTAGCTGAAACAGTAGTAGATTCAGGAGCAGCCACTGTACTAACGATAAAGCAAGGTTTGGTACAATCACACAACAGAGAAATCACAAACTGAGAATTCATCAGATTTGGTGAGACACCTGGGAAGTCCTTAAGGACTTAAACAATATTTAAAAATACAATCTTTTCGCCGGGCGGTGGTGGCGCACGCCTTTAATCCCAGCACTCGGAGGCAGAGGCAGGCGGATCTTTGTGAGTTCGAGACCAGCCTGGTCTACAAGAGCTAGTTCCAGGACAGGCTCCAAAGCCACAGAGAAACCCTGTCTCGAAAAAACCAAAAAAAAAAAAAAAAAAAATACAATCTTTTCCACATTTATGATGGACAATATAACAATATAGGAAATTAAGACCCTGTATAGTACTACTAAAAATGACTTGAAAATGGAAACAATAAATAAGGAGTTGAAGGATTTAGCTAGGATTGACATAATGCCGACTTTACTGTCAGTCTGGTAATTCGTATTTTATCCTTAATAAATACAGTGGGTTTTTTTTTTGTGTGTGTGTGTGCCAAACATAAAAACGGCTTGATAATTGTGCCAAATATAAAAAGTTGAATAATAAGATACAAGCCTTAGAAAAACCTACTAGTGAAAATGAGAAAAATTTGATTTGACTGGTAAGATATAAGCCTTAGAAAGACTTATTAATGAAAATAAGCAAAATCCTCAGACACAGACAGAGGAATTTAGACAAGAGCCTTCTGTGCTGCCACATGATGAAATTGAAGAGGGACAGCCCAAAGGTATTAGAAAACCAACCTTATTATGGAAAAGTTAAATGTAATCCCATAGAAATACTAGATTTGAGGAGACTTAAGAAAGATGTTTCATATGGTGTGCATTCACCCTATGTGAAGCTGATTTTAAATTCATGGGCAACTCAGAACAGAATTATCCCTCAAGACTGGAAAGATTTGGCATCAGTAACATTGGAATCTGATCCTCAGTTACAATGGCGTGTATGGTGGAAAGAGGAAGCTAGGGCCATAGAAGAACAAAATAGGGCAAGAGGTATTAATATTCCTAAAGTCTGGGCTGGAGAGATGGCTCAGTGGTTAAGAGCACTGCTTGCTCTTCCCAAGGTCCTGAGTTCAATTCCCAGCAACCACATGGTGGCTCACAACCATCTGTAATGAGATCGGTGCCCTCTTCTGGCCTGCAGGTATACATGCAGAATACTAGGAATCCTGTACACATAATAAAAAAATAAATCTTTAAAAAATATTTCCTAAACTGGGCGGTGGTGGCGCATGCCTTTAATCCCAGCACTCGGGAGGCAGAGGCAGGCGGATCTCTGTGAGTTTGAGACCAGCCTGGTCTACAAGAGCTAGTTCCAGGACAGGCTCCAAAGCCACAGAGAAACTGTCTCGAAAAAAACAAACAAAAAAAAAATTCCTAAAATCAATTGCTAAGTGAAGGCCAGTATGCTGAATTGCAAATGCAATTTGAATTTGATGACTACACCTTACTGCTATGTCAGTTTGCAGCCTTAAATGCTTGGGGACAAGGTTAAAGAACCAGAAACGAGTTCTGAATCATTAACTAAAATTATTCAAGGCCCAAAAGAAGCCTTCACTGATTTTTTGCAGAGACTGACTTCAGCTGTATATAGAATAGCACAGATTCAGAAGTCAGACAAATATTAATCAAATCTTTGGCTTTTGAAAATGCCAACTCTGAATGCAAAGGGGTAGTCAATCCTCTAAAGGCAAGACCACCACCCACAGACGAATGGATTACAAATACAGCTGATACTGGATTTTATACTTATGATACAACTTTAATCGAAGTAATCTCTAAAGATTTTAAGATCAAATGTCTTGGCTGTGGCAAGCAAGGTCATTTCAGAAGGAATTGTAGGAAAGGCATTCCTAGAAACAATTTTTTTTTTCTAGAGATAATTCAAAAAGAAGGTCCCTGCCCTCTGGGGTGTGCAGAAGGTGCGGCAAAGACTTACATTGCACTAACAAATGCAGATGAACAAGGGGAAATAAAACAGGTTTTTTGCATTTTACAACATAAAGCATATTACAGGTGTATCACACAATCCTACAGGACAAGCAGTTACAGAAAAATCTAATCACACTTTAAAAAATATGCTTATTAAACAGAAAGGGGTAACAGAGACCCCCTCAGAGATAGATTACACAGTGCTTTATTAACTTTTTAAATTTTTAAAATGCTGATGAGCAAAACAACAGCTTCTGAGAGACATTAGATTGTGGAGGAAAAAAAACTGCTGAATTAAACCAGCCTATATATTCTAAGGCTGTCTTAACTTCAGAATGGAAGTCAGGAAATGTGTTGGGGGAGATGCTATGCCCCTTTGTTTCCACAGGAAATGAAAAGCTATGAATTCTTTCAAAATTAATAAATATTGGATTTAACTGGGAGAGACCTCCTGAAAATCTTGGCTTCAGACATGAAGGAAGAAACCAAGAAAAACTACAAGACAGCTGATCCTTCTACATGGGAAGACAGAGGAAAAAAAGAGAAAGAACGAAATCTCTGAACCTAACCTTTGCTTAGTTTCCTCCCTTACCATGGCCAGTAACAAATTGCAACCCCCTCTCAAATGATGACAAATATCCATAATCCACTGAAGGACCAACCCCCCCCCCATTTCTTGGGAATGTGGTCTTTGTGTTCTTAAAATTGCTTCCTGCTATCTGGAGGTGACAACATCCTTAGGGGTCCCTGAGAAAATTGAGGTAATGTTCAAGTCCTGGGAAAGGTAGCTGTATTATTTATTGTCCAGTCTCTGTGTGATGGGAGTGGATGAGACAGGATAAATCTTGTTGGCTGTAGAGTTCTCACGACTTATGATTAGATGCCATCCTTTCACGTGGCAGGGATAGAGATTTACATTACAGTTTGATTATGCAGTTCAAACGGACTTATGGAGTTGACAGATGCCTTTTACCTGCTCAAAGATAGAGCAGAGAATATTTACCTAATTTATGTATACCACACAGTCTATACTTGTGTTAATGCAGATATGTATGTTACCTTTAAAAGTTTGTATGTTTTTAGAACAAACGAACCAGATACCAATGAAGACAAGTAGCCTAGGTGGTCCAGCCTCTCAGAAGGCTTCCATTGTTGTTTCCTTAAAAATCTGCATCCAGGACAACTTAAAAGCTGCTAGATGAGATATCTGGTCCAGCCTCACAGACTGCTCCAGCCAGGACTTCAGTGAAGCTTTACACCTTCCCATCACACAGAGCCTGGACAATAAATAATACAGCTACCTCTCCCAGGACTTGAACATTACCTCAATTTTCTCAGGGACCCCTAAGGATGCTGTCACCTCCAGATAGCAGGAAGCAATTTTAAGAACACAAAGACCACATTCCCAAGAAATGGGGGGGGGTTGGTCCTTCAGTGGATTATGGATATTTGTCATCATTTGGGGGGTGTTGCAATTTGTTACTGGCCATGGTAAGGGAGGAAACTAAGCAAAGGTCAGGTTCAGAGATTTCGTTC
>JAQHUG010000003.1:18486102-18500277 GCA_028555095.1 Dicrostonyx torquatus | reverse complement strand
AAAAGAGTATTTCATTCTGGGTCACTAGCTAAGTAGGAAGGTCAGCTGAGTATTGGTAAAATAGAAGGATAGAGACCTAGTTAAAATGGTCTACAGTGGCAGAGATCGTTCTGGCAGGACATAGAAGTCCTGCTAGGCAAGGCAGTGACCATGGAGCTACAGTAGGTAGCTTGAAACTGCAGTAGATTCAAGTGCAGTTGCTGTACTAATGACAAAACAAACAAGGATCTACCATGGCATCCTACCCAAGGCCCACCATTTTTTTGAACACTTTGCTTGCCAGAGACCTTGGCCACAGGCATGTTTCCACACTTAAATACAATCTTGGGGCTGGAAGTGTAGCCGGTGGTAAAGTCCTTGCCTGGAATGCACATGGCTTTTGTTTATTTATGTGTTTGTTTATTTGGGGAGGGGGCTGCTGATCTCTAACACAACAACAAAAGATGATATGAAGCTAGACATGAAGGTACACACGTACAAGCCCAGGACTTGGGAGGTGGAGGCCAGAGTTCCAGACAAGTCTGGTCTGTTAGTCCTCGTCTTTTTAAAAAGTACAAAGAAGCCGGTGGTGGTGGCACATGCCTTTAATCCCAGCACTCGGGAGGCAGAGGCAGGTGGATCTCTGTGAGTTCGAGACCAGCCTGGTCTACAAGAGCTAGTTCCAGGACAGGCTCCAAAAGCTACAGAGAAACCCTGCCTCGAAAAAAAAAAAAGTACAAAGATTCTGCAGTAACAAAAATAAATCAGATGCTAGAAAGCAGGGTGAAAGTGCACTCTTGAGTCTGTGTGTGGCAGGGTACAAGGCTGTGTCAAGACTTGACTTTTCTAGCCCCCAAGGGATGTGCTTTAGTCTGGCTGGAAATAAGCTCCAGATCCTTGTAGAAACTGCCAAATATGAGGCTGTTCCACAGCTAGCATGGCTCACAGGGTAGGCCAATACTGTGCAGCCTAAGCCACCAGGGGAAAACAAGCAAAAAATGATGGGTAGGAGAAAAGAAAGGATTTGGGGCTACAATTTTTTTGAGGGAAAAAAAAAAGTCAAACTCAATGGAGTCTGTTAGTTTGGTGAGTTGCACCCTTATACTATTTGTTGGACTTGTTTTCTTTTTAGGAGATTTTCTGCCTGTAGCCAAGACTGGCCTTGAACTCAGAATCCTCTATCCCCGGTTTCTCAGGTACTGGAATTACAGGTTTGCGTTCCTAGCTATTGGAATCGATACTTCCAGAAACACATGACTCGTTTAATGTTCAGTTTTCATGTTGAAAAGAAGCTATTAGTTGCTCCTTTTATACAATGGCACAGCTGGGTGTGGTGGTATATGCCTTTAAGTCCAGCACTCAGGGGGTAGAGGCCAGAGGACCACGAGTTCAAGACTAGCTTCAGCTCCATAGCAAAAGTCTCAAAAACAGTAACAACATAAATAAAAGGTGGAGGGTGCACAACCACCTGTGACTACAATTTCAGGAGATCTGGCCCCCACCCTTCTCACCTCCACAGGCAACAGGCACATACACTCAGGCCATTAATCTAAACAAATGAAGAAACTGGAGTTGGGTGTAGGTGCACACCTTCGATCCTAGTATTCAGGAGGCAGAGGCAGTCACATCTCTCAATTAAAGGCCAGCCTAGTCTACATAGTGAGTTCCAGGACAGCTACATAGTGAGACCCTGTCTCCAAAAAAAAAAAAAAAAAAAAAAAAAAGCATGAGAATAAGTTCCTAGAAGGCAGAGCTGCACCAGCTCTGACCATTTACAGACAGATTGTCTTAAACTTCAGTGATTGAGGGAGACTAACTAGACTTGTGCTTAATTACAAATTGTCTTGGGCTGTCTCAGCCTTTACATAGCCCACGTCTGTATGTGACTTAACATCCATTCCCTTGGAAAGAACAAAAGACTCCTATGCTTCAGCCAACCTAAAAACCAAGTCCAAGTGCGCTCATGAGCACCTGGGGCCTTTATGCAGGTTTCTCCTGCTTTGTCCTAACCAACTGACAGAAGAGTGTTGATTTACATCTTTGTTCTGTTTCTAGAAAAATGTTACCACATTTAAATACGGAATCTGGAGTAACCTAATCTGTGTTCCTGGGTCATGGTCACTATTTGACTTAAACTATCTTCCCCTTTATGTGAAAGCTCTCTTTTTTACATAATTAGCAATCTATGAAATTTACCTCTCTTCTGAAAGAAGCAGTAAAACTTAGGCTGTTAGAGAAGACTCGAGAGCAAGAGCTGCCACAGGACACAGGTCACAAAGCCTGCCCTTCTGCCTCCCCCCTGATCCTGAGACCCGAGTCACAGGACTGTGCTGACTCCCCTTCCCTCTTCCATTCAGCAAATAACTTCATTTCCTGGGATGTGGAAGATGTTATAACAAGCACTGCAGACCACAGGAAAGACACTTGGTCCCCAGTTCATTTTTTTTCTTTGCTGGTGTGAATGGGTCTTGAGAGATTCTTAGCTATTAGAATTAAAGACTTCCATCTTGACTTTTTGAGCCCTCCTGTCCTTTTTATGCCAGTCAGCTGTGTTTTTAATATTTCCCATGTGTTCAGGAAATGTACAGAATCTACTTCCAAAAGGCTCTAATTAGGATGTTTTTAGAGTCAGGTTTGGTGGCACAGGTGTGTTTATCCCAGCATTTGCGAGTTGTGGAGGCATGAGACTCAAGGTCATCTTCAGCTAACTAGATGTCAGCCTAATTATATGAGAGACCCTGTCATTCATAAGCATATCTAGATACATGTATATTTCAGATGCTGGGCAAAATTAATCAACTGCACAAGCAGGTCCAGTTTTGGAAAGCCAAGCACAGCACAGAATTATCTTATTTTTGCTATTGAACTAAACTTAGTCAATGTAGGAAAATGGCTAACTGAACAATGCTTCTGCAAAACAGAAGGCCTTGTACTAAGGACAGGTCTCCTGGTATACAACTGGATAGAAAAGATTGAAGCGTTATCTTATGAAACCTAGCGGAGAATGACTAGGTTTAAGGCATTTCCCCAATACAGCCGTCACATACATGACTGTAATGAGACATAAGTCACTAGTCTTTCATTCACATTGCAGTCCTGTGAGGCACTACACATCTTGAGAAAAAAAGCACAGCTCAAGAAAGATAACTACCCAGTCATATGGGTTCTGTTACAGATACTAGAGAGGGGCTGGGGGATACAGCTCAGTCGTTGACTGTTGCCTAACACAGGAGGTCCTGAGTCCATTCCCAGCCCTGAGAGTAAATGACACAATTTCCTTGGAGTAAGACCAATACTTGAAAGATCAGGCTAGCCCACAAAATCCCAAGTCACCAGACTGAAGCTGACCCAAGAAATCAAGATTAGAGAAATAGCCAAATTGCCAAACCAGTTTCATTGGTGTGATAGCAAAGTGGTCTATACCTCAATCCTGCAACCCCCAAAAAGGGTTTCTCTGTAACAGCCCTGGCTGTCCTGGAACTTGCTTTGTAGACAGGCTGACCTTGAATTGCCTCTGCCTCCTGAGTGCTAGGATTAAAGGCATGTACCACCACCGCCCAGCTTTATACCTCAATTCTTGAAGCTACTTGTATTGGCCAGTTTTGTTTCCTTTCTCTCTCTTCCCTAGACTTGTAAGGAAAGCAATTTAAGTGCCCTATCCATCCTTTCATTTGTTCCTAACTCCTCTGGTCACTGGGAACAATGAAGACAAAGCTGCCTAATTCAGAGGTGGAGGGGCAGAGGATGTACTTCAGTAGTAAAAACACTTGCCTTGGAGGCAATTTCCACCCTTACCATTAAGTTGTAATTTTGTCTGAGAAATTGCTATTTGGCAGATGAGTTTGAACACAGGTCTGAATCTAAACCCGATTTCTGACTTTATTCATTCTGCTGCTTGCCATAATCTGGTAGGAAGATGTAAAAAGCTAGAACAAGGTGACTTTGCCAGTGAAGGCATTTGCCACTATGTCTGACAAGTACCTGAACCACACAATGAAGTGAACTGAATCTTGCAAGTTGTCCCTGAACTCCACACACACAAACACAAATGGAAAAAAAAAGCTAGATTAGGTCTGGCGTGGTGGCAAACACTCCTCCTACTCCACCCGAGACAGGGTTTCTCTGTGTTGCCCTGGCTGTCCTGAAACTCACTCGTAGACCAGGTTGGCCTCAAACTCAGATCCACTTGCCTCTGCCTCCCAAGTGCTGGGATTAAAAGAGTGCAACATCAAGCCCATCTTGGCAAACAATTTCAGCAATCAGAAGGCAGAGGAAGCTGATACCTGAGTTTGAGGCCAGCATGATCTACAGAGCAAGTTCTGTACACAGCCAGGACCACACAGAGAAACTGTTTTGAAAATCAAGACAAAAAGCTAGGATCATCATGGCCCTCCTGAGGATTCAACTAATATATCACATAGCAAAAAGGTTTTTGTAGCTCTGTCCGGCCTGGAACTCACTAATGTGAACTCAGTGATCCGCATGTCTCTCTGCCCCTCAAGTGTGAGACTAAAGACATGTGCCGCCGGGCAGTGATGGCCACGCCTTTAATCCCTTTAATCCCAGCACTCGGGAGGCAGAGGCAGGTGGATCTCTGTGAGTTCGAGACCAGCCTGGTCTACAAGAGCTAGTTCCAGGACAGGCTCCAAAGCCACAGAGAAACTCTGTCTCGAAAAAGAAAAAAAACAAAAAAAAAAAAAAACATGTGCCATCATGTCTAAAATAGCATAGCATTTTTACCAAATTGCCTAGCTGAAATTTAATAAGTGAACAGTCAGAGAGGCAGATTATGGAATATACGTCAATGGACTGGACTGCAAAAATAGGGGGTGGATACTAACAATTGAACCTAGGGACTCAAGTATGCTAGAAAAGTACTCTATCATATGCTAAACAACTTTTTGTTGTTGTTTTTCGAGACAGGGTTTCTCTGTAGCTTTGGAGCCAGTCCTGGAATTAGCTCTTGTAGACCAAGCTGACCTTGAACTCAAGAGATCCGCCTGCCTCTGCCTCCTGAGTGCTGTGATTAAAGGCTTGCGCCACCACCACCCAGCTGCTAAACAACTTTTAACAGTATTGTGTGTGTGTGTGTGTATGCTCGTGTGCACAATGGTGTGAGCGTCAGAGTAACTTGGAATTTCTTTCTTTCCATTGTGTGGGCTGTGGGGATCCAACTCAGATCGTGCTTCACAGCAAGCACTCTTGCCCCGAGTCATCTTGCTGGCCTGAAAACACCTATTTCTTAAGAGCTGATTCACAACCTATGGGTGGCGTCCCCATTGTGGTTTGTTGAACAGCTCTTTCACAGGGGTCCCCTAAGACCATTGGAAAAGACAGATATTTAATTATGATTTCATAACAGTAGCAAAATTTGTTAAAAAGTAGCAACAAAACTAATTTTATGGTCCAGGGTCACCACAACATGAAGAACTGGATTAAAGGTGACAGCATTAGGAAGGTTGAAACCACTGGTCTATAGTATAAAGATACCCACCTCATTTCACCAAGCCAACCTTCAGCCAAGTTATACTCCAAGGACCCTCCATGGAAAGTTTGCAGCTTCAAACTTTAAATCCTTCCCATTAGTTTCACTCTTCAGATTCTAAGAATCTTGCCCACATAGCACTTTCTCTTCCTCACACCAAGCTCCTCTTTTGCTGATGGCATGACTTCCCTCCATGTTTTCCCAGAATTCACTCTTCATCTATAATCAACTGTAGCCAAAATGACTTAAAGTGCTTTTTGTCTGTACTGCTGTCACCCTGATCCAACATCCTCATTAAGTTACTGTACAATTGCTCGGCCTTCTTCCCTGCTTCTTTCCTTTCTTCTCCTGTTTGTTGCTATTGTTAGTGTTGGCACAATGGTAGACACTCAATGTTTGTATCATGAAGGCTGTTGCAGCATTACCTTAGAAACAATTATACACCTGGTTGATAGTTGTGAACCCTGTTCCCTCCTCGGCTCCCTCCTATGGCAATGAGGAAACAGACTATTTAAATAATTCTGAATTCTTCCAATTAAGAGCCTGGATGGGTGTGATGGTACACAACTGAAATTTTATTATTTGGGAAGTAGAGGCAGGAGAATCAGAACTTCAAGGGGGAAAAAAAAAATCCTTTCTTCCCACTCCAGTGGTGAAAAGGTCAAATATAAGACAGTTAAGTAAAATTACCTTTGGGGTCTAGGATTAACAACACCCTATCCCAATTCTCAAATGTCATATCCTTAAAGGTCTTTTATTACCTCATAGTACCTGTATGTATGTTCACATACCTTTTAAATTTGCTACATTAGGAAGTTATTCTAATCTATCTCTGGCCACATCCAGAGGATCCTCGAAGGACAGGCCATTAGCATGAGTCCCTGGGAGGAGTTATGAAATGGAAAGCAATGGGTGGGATCACACAGGAAGAGCACCTGGAGGAAACTAAGAAAGCAACGATAACTGTCTGGCTAGGAGACTGGAGCTGTGGGAAAAGCTGGTTCTCACAGCAATCAATTTTGAGAAAAAGGGCCACTAGCTGTCCACCAAATAAATGTACTCACTGCTTTGGTTTATTTTACAACTCTACTTCTTGAGAGAAAGAGGTTTTTAGGTAGGGGGTGAGGTTTTATCAAAGGTAGTATCAATACCTTCCAAAGTGGGCTTACTGACTGAACGCATGCATGGATTTAGTGTTTATCTTATAAAACAACAAAACCCAAACTTATTAAAATTAATTTTATCAACAACTCCTGGCATGGTTTTAGAACACAAGGCATCTAAATTTCAACTTACTACTTTCCTGTTACAGTAATCTGACTGACTATAAGCAAAAGGCAGAGAGGTATTTTCCAGTATTATGGGGCTTCTGGAGTAAAACACAGTTGTTTTCTTTCAAGGGCTAAACCATTTCTCTAATTTTTTATCACAAGGATTCCAAACCAACCACAGCAAACACAAATACTGATGTCTAAGCTAACAGAAGCTGCTAGAGCAGGCAGGGAAGGCGCGGGCACTTAGAAGGGCTGGCTGCTACACAGCACATCTTCCAGACTACCTTGATGACTTTGTTTTTGAGACAGGGTTTTCTCTGGCTCCCTGGCTGTCCACAAACTCAGAAATCCTCTGCCTCCTGAGTGCTGGGACTAAAGGTGTGAGACACCATGCCCAGTTCAGCCTCCACTTTTCTTTTTTTTTTTCTTTCCTTTTTCTTTTTGGTTTTTTGAGACAGGGTTTCTCTGTAGCTTTGGAGCCTGTGCTGGAACTAGCTCTTGTAGACCAGGCTGGTCTCGAACTCACAAAGATCCGCCTGTCTCTGCCTCCCGAGTGCTGGGATTAAAGGCGTGCGCCACCACCGCCCGGCCCAGCCTCCACTTTTCAATGCAAAAAATGGCACAATACCTAATTTCAGTTCAAACTCATTTCCCTTTATTAAAGTCCAAGTTACTATTACATGGTTTGATACTCAAAGGAAAATTTGTTCAAATAAAACATTTCCAGGCGACTGTTTTAATCAAGTAGCAACAGCAGTAAGTCCTTGGGAAGCCCATCTGTAGAGGAAAAAAAAAAAAAAAATCAAAAACAAAAATCCAAAGAATTAGCAAACAAAGACCTGAGAGGAAGGTATCTTATCTAAAATTACCTTTGGTATTACAATCCCAGGAGTTCATCACCACTACTCTGGGGCACTTTCTGCTTTTAATACAGTCCCAGTCAACTTACAAGGACTAGCTCTGAGGCCTCTTCATAAGTTTACCACTGGTACTTAGCTTTCCTTTTTGATTAGAAAAGTGTTTAAAACCAGGTAATCCTAGAACTCAGATCAACGTAAACTATGGGATAGTAATCTGGGGGTTGTTCGAGATGGCTCTGCAGATAAAGGCATTTGCTGCTGAGCCTGACAACTTGAGATGAATCCCCAGGACCCACATGGTGGGGGAAAACTGACTTCTGCCAACTGTCCTCTGGATTCCACAGTTGCTCTGGCACAAGAATGCTTCCCTCCCCCACACATATGAATAAACGTAGCAGGGCAGTGCAGTCATCAACCCACCACTCTCTGAACTGAATCTTCTGGACTTGGTCAGGGATACACTACTTACAGAGGGGAGTTTACACTTTGTCGAGGCCCAGTTCCTCTGGAGTGGAAATTCCCAGTTCATTTAAAGTTGGTCTAAGTTCCTGGATGACATAGGGATAGATTTCCTTATGAGGTCCTGCTTTGTCCTGTTGGCAGTAAGAACAATCTCTATTAACAAATGAGACTAGGGAAGCTTTTAATCACTTTGGAAGGGCTGGGGTTATAGTCAGTAGAATGCCCACTAAGCATTCTACTGAAGCCTTCCAGTTTGGTCCCCAAACCACAAAACCAGGTATTTACTCCTGTAATCTTAGCACTTAAGAATTAGAGGCAGGAGGATCAGAAGTTCAAGGTGGTGATGACAGAAGAAAAGGTAATTAAACATGCCCATGAGGCATCAGAAAAATTAAATTAACACAAGGGAAGTTTTAAAATTTGATTGTAATTTAAAGGCCTAACTGAATTAACTACCAATGCTGAATGACTGATAGCTTACAGAACCCTTAATTATCTTATTCATTATGCATATGGTATTGTCACTTTTCCTCTTACACACCTTAAACCCCTCTCCCCCAAGACAGGGTTTCTTTGTGTAGCCCTGGCTGTCCTGGAACTAGCTCTATATACCAGGCTGGTCTCAAACTCAGAGTGCTGGAATCACCACCACACTCAGCTCCTTAAACTTTCTTACAGAGTATGTCCTTTCATGGAGAATTATACTCAGAGGATATTATGTGCAAGACTAATTCTGATAAGTGATATGACCCAACTACTTCTGGAACAACCTTAGCGTCATTCTTTTACTGACCTTAACAACCTCCAAGATGCGAACAGCACTAGCAAAATCATTTAACCGTCTACATGCACGCAAAGCAGCATCAATGATTTTGGGCTCAGGAACCAAATCATAACCAACAAGTGTGTTCATCCCTGTTAAGTTAAAAAAAGAAGAGTCACATTAACCCGAAATACCCTCCCTTCTTAACACTAAAATTTAGTTATCTATCTACTTTCCATGGCATACTCTCTGTATTCTTACTGAATCATGAACATGAGACCTCATTACTTTGGACCACTGTTCTTTTATCTGTAAAATGGGATTCTACCTGTAACAAACTAGTAGTAACACCGTGAATCTTCCACAAAGAATTAGCAGAATTATGCAACAGTATTAAGATTAAAGGAAACACCCTACAGCTTTCGTCAACTTACATGCTTAACTGTGAATACAATATAGGGATTTTAAAATCATCTAAAAACCACTAGAATACCTAAGGAGAGATAATGAGGCCTAAATCGGGCATTAAGACATTATAGAGAAACATTAGTGTAAAGACTCAAAAAACATTCGACCAGAAAATGACAGGGCATGATTACTTTTGTGTCTGTACAAAACGACACACCATGAAAATTGAAGACTTGATGAGAATGCAGAACTGCTGTTTTTTCATAGGTTATCCAGTAAGAACTTCCCCAGCTGCAGCAAGATGGGGCCATTACATTCCAGCAGAGAGGTTAAAAGCACTTGGGTTTCTTGCTTTTATTATTATAAAATTTGAAGAAAAAAATACAAGCAAGTAACAACCATGCTCACATGGTTATATGAGTTATATGTAAGTCTAGTACACTGACAACTAATGACTGATAAATATATTATTACATACATAACACTATTTGTTTCTGCTTTTAAAAAAAAATCTGCAACTCATAACTTAAAACAAAAACCTCAGACAGGGTGGGGATCAAATGATGTAGCAGTCGCTCATGTACATTAGCTGGAGGCACACAACTAGTAACTGCTCAGCTAGCCTGTATCTGCAGCAGTGATTTTCAGTGAGGGTGGTTTGTCATGTAGGTAATTTCGTACTGGGCAGTATCTGGAGATGTTTTTGGCTTTCGTAATTGTGGTGTATTTATTAATAGGTAGAGGTCAAAGATGCTATTAAACACCCTCCAGTGCAGAGAACAGGCAGGCCCTCACAACAAAATTTTCTGGGTTAAATATCAGTAGTTCATGTGTTCCCTCTCTTTCCTCCAGTGCTGGGGACCAAACCCAGAACCTATGATGCTAGGCAAGGGTTCTATCATTGACTATTATATTCCAACCCTGCTGTCTGGTTTAAAACTTGTACTTTGTAGGAAACATTACAGAAGTTGTAGGCTTTCCTAACTACTAGCTGTGTGACAGCTGTGTTGACAGTCACCAGTTCACAGTTTGTTTCAAACTAGTTGCTGTCAATAAAGTAGTGAAAAGAGTTCATATTTACACACCCAAACAGACAGAAATGTCTATGTTCAAATTACCTTTACGCAATTCCCAGGCATCAATGTCTGGCTTGTTGAAGTATGTCACCCAGCGAGCATCAAACTCCTCATCTGTCTCATGTGATCCATGAGAATAGCAGCGAATGGATTGGACAGCTACAAAGGAAAAGAGCAATGATTTCAATAGCAATAAGACTATTTTGAAATGTAAATGCTGTATCATGTTCTTAATATAGAAGCTGGCAGAACAAAGAAGAGGAAAAAATGTATAAAGAATGCTTAACATAACGCCGGGCGGTGGTGGTGCACGCCTTTAATCCCAGCACTCGGGAGGCAGAGGCAGGTGGATCTTTGTGAGTTTGAGGCCAGCCTGGTCTACAAGAGCTAGTTCCAGGGCAGGCTCCAAAGCCACAGAGAAACCCTGTCTCGAAAAACCAAAAAAAAAAAAAAAAAAAAATATATATATATATATATCTGGTAGAAAAGGAGAGAAACAAACAAAATGTATAATAGCCATTTTAGGACTGTGAGATCAAATGAAAGGATTTGCACCTTTCGCAAAATATCTGCTATTAGTCCCAGAAGATCACATAGCCCAAGACCCAATTTCCAGGGACAAATTTTCTGCACAATCCTGGTCCCAAACAAATTGGAACACATGTATATAAGGGCTGAACGTAGATATGTTTTAACTTCTTTGACAAAGAAAAAGGTCTCTAAACCTAAATGTAGCTGACATCTAAACATTTAATCAAAACTACACATATATTCAGTATCTCGGAAGACTGACACATTTTATACACCCTCTAGCTCATGGTTACCTAGAAGTTCTAAGCTACCTTTTCAAAAACTAAAGTTATTCTTACTTAAAGTGCAAGTATAAAGTGGTATAACCACTCTCAAAGACTGCTTAGTGATTTATCAAATTAAAGCATAGCTACAGGGCTGGAGAGATGGCTCAGCAGTTAAGAGCACTGACTGTTCTTCCAAAGGACTCAGGTTCAATTCCCAGCACCCACATGGAAGCTAACAACTGTCTCAAACTCCAAGATCTGACACCCTCACACAAACATACACGCAGGCAAGGCACCAATGTACATTAAAAATAATAAATAAATAAATTATAGGGGCTGGAGAGATGGCTCAGCAGTTAAGAGCACTGACTGTTCTTCCAAAGGACTCAGGTTCAATTCCCAGCACCCACATGGAAGCTAACAACTGTCTCAAACTCCAAGATCTGACACCCTCACACAAACATACACGCAGGCAAGGCACCAATGTACATTAAAAATAATAAATAAATAAATTATAGGGGCTGGAGAGATGGCTCAGAGGTTAAGAGCACTGTTCTTCCAAGGGTCCTGAGTTCAATTCCCAGCAATCACATGGTGGCTCACATCCATCTGTGATGAGATCTGGTTCTCTCTTCTGGCATGTATATAGACCACTATATACATAATTAATAAAAATAAAAAATAAATTATAAAAAACAATAGAATCCAGTAATTTTCCTCTTAAATATTTACTCAAGAATAATCCAAGTGTATGTACAACCTCCTAGAGTTAAGTTTTTTGTTTGTTTAATTCCTCTATTCCCTACTGGTTAGATCCCAGGGGCTTGCCTGACTAGTCTCTTGACTAGACCCTTGACTCTGGGTCAACTGTTAGGTTTACCTTCAACCTAGAAAAGCACTTCATGGTAGCCAATTTCTTTTGTTTGCTTCTAGGTGTGGATAAGAGTGCTAGCTTTGTTTCCTAACTGTAAAAACAGACAACCAGCAACTGTAAATTCAAGCCAAGGTGGTCATGCCCTTCAAAGATTTGATTATGCCTTCCTAGTCTCCAAATTACAAACTGTTATGTGAAGGGGGGAACATGCTGGGTATAGTGACTCATGTCTGTAATACTAACACTTTGGAAGTTGAGGCCAGCCTAGATTACAGAATAAAATCCAATCTCAGAAAACAGAATAAACCCTTATAAAACAATCATTTGAGCCAAGCATGGACGAGGCAAGGTAGACTCCCGTGAGTTTCAGACCCACCAAGGTTATAAGAAAGACCCTGTCTCAAAAACAGTAAGACAAAACCAAACCAAACACTGCGTATACACACAACCAGACTATCCTATGTCCCACAAAGTTTAAATTGTTCTAAACCCAGTAATGGGTAGAACCTATTCTATTAGCTAAGGACCTGTCCTTAGACACTCCTCCCACAAGTAAGGCAATGTTTTATTTATATATATATTGATAGATAGGTTTTATTTTTCTCTTGAGACAGCATTTCCTACATATTGAAGGCTAGTCTGAATGCTCCATCCTCTTGCCTCAGCCTCTCAAAAGCTGGAATTAGATCAGGTCCAGCTCTTTCTCGCACACATAGCTAACACTATGTTTTTAGAGAAATTATACAGGGACCCCTCCCTCCTCCACCCCAGCATCCCAAACACATGCTCTTTGCCTAAGTGGGCTCTGTGTGATGTGAGCATATGCACATGTACATTTTGAGACGGTCTTATGTGGCCTAAGCTGGCTTCAAACTTGCTATGTAGACAAGAATGACCCTGAACTTTTGGTTTTCCTGCCTCTATCTCCAATTACAGGCATGCACTACCATGCTGGCTGGTAATACAAATTTCTGGTAATTATTCAGTGCTTTGATACAACCTAAAGGCCATCAGAGGAGGAAAAGAGAAGTGTGAAAATATGAATGTTTCAAGAAAAAAAAAATCTACTCTGGGCTGGTAGCTCAGTTGGTTAAATGCTTACCTAGAATGCAGAAAGCCCCGGGATTCAATCTCCAACATCGAGCAGGTGGGGCGTAGTAACTCAAACCTATAACCCGGCACCTGAGAGGCAGAAGCTGATCAGAAATTTACTGTCATCTTCTGCTACCCAGACTACAGGAGTCTCCTTCCACCCAGCTGCCCAAAAAGATATTTCTAACACTGCTTTTGGCATTCAGTTCTACGAGTTTAGAAAAACCTGACACTATATATTAGAAAAATAAAATACAATAAAGGGCTCATTAATCCTTTGTGTTCAAATTTAGTTAAATCAGATGGTTTTCTACTTAGAAATTAAGCAGACAATAAGGCCCCAAGAACAGTCCCTTTTGGTAGTGGTAATTCTAGGAATGAGGGACAGAGGGAAATGATATGCAGGGAGCATCAACAATTTGACAGCAGGGTTATTTAGTGCAAAGCTTAAGATCTCAAGGGCTTAAGTGTTAAGCACCTGCAAGCAATACAAAGTGCTACTACAGTCCAACACTTTATCAAAGGAAAAACAAAAAAACAAACTTCCACCCTTCCAGGTCTTTTAAGCTTGCAGGTTAAGAATGTAGGAGCCAGGATATCATATTTCCAGAGCTGACTAGAGTTTGACTTAAAGCACTGACCTAAGAGGTGGGGGAAGGAGTATCAGGAGTTTAACGTTATCCTTAGATTCAAGGCCAGCCTGAGCTACAAGAGACTCTGCCTCTAAATCTTTTAAAAAAATTAAGGGCTAGAAAAATGGCCCAGTATATTTGGATCCCAGAACCCACATAAAACACTGGGTAGACATGCTGTCCCAACTGTAATTCCACTCTCAGAAGGTAGAGGACCCTGGAGCAAACTGACTAAGGAGTGAGATTAATCCTATCAGAAAGTTTACGACTATAGAACACTCAACCTGGAGATTAAATATCAGATATTCTGCATATCAGACATTTACATTACAATTCATAACAAAAGCAAAATTATAGTTATGAAGTAGAAACTAAACAATTTATTTGTTGGGATCACCAGAACATGAACTGTATTAAAGGGTCACAGCAATAGGAAGGTTGAGAACCACTGCTATAAAGAATGCATCCTGGCC
>JAQHUG010000003.1:18455080-18476442 GCA_028555095.1 Dicrostonyx torquatus | reverse complement strand
CTTTTTTGGTTTTTCAAGACAGGGTTTATCTGTAGCTTTAGAGCCTGTCCTGGAGCTAGCTCTTGTAAACCAGGCTGGCCTTGAACTCTCAGAGATCTGCCTGCCTCTGCCTCCTGGGATTAAAGGTGTGCACCACCACCATCCGGCTATGACTTGCCTGCTTCTAGATAGATCTTTCCCACCCCTGCCAGTTCCCAAATAACCAACACAGAGACTTAATTTAATTGTAAAAACTCAACCGATAGCTCAGGTTTATTACTAACTAGCTCTTACAAATTAAATTAACCAGTTCATTTCTATTCATCTATTAATCCATTTTTTTTTTTGGTTTTTTGAAGCAGGATTTTTCTGTATAGCCTTGGCAGTCCTGGGACTCGCTCAGTAGACTGGACTGGTGGTGAGGGTCAATTTTGTATTCTGTCAATCATGTTTTAAATAAACGTTGATTGGCCAGGCAGGGAGTATAGGCAGGAAAACAGACAGGAAGTAGAGGTGAGAACAGGAGAATTCTGGGAAGCAGGAAGTTCCCTTGGCATTCCTGCACAGACCACCGAAGAGGCAACATGTGATGAGAAAGGTACCGAGCCATGTGGCTAACATAAATAAGAACAATGGGTTAATATAAGTTACAAGACCTAGTAAGAAGCTTAAGCTAAAGGGTCAATCAGTTTATAATCTTATGGAGACCTCTGTGATTTTTTTGGGGGGGGCTTGCCGGCTGTGGGGTACCGGGCAGGACAGAAACCCCAACAAGCTGGACCCTCATGTTACAGACTGGCCTTGAACTCACAGAGATCCATTTGCCTCTGCCTTCTGTGTCCTCTCCATGTCTGGTGGTGACTCCTTTGACTCCACTTTCCTTCTTCCCAGGGTCCTTAGTTTGGTTTTCCAGCCTAATCTTATCCTGTCCAGCTATTGGCTAGTCAGCTTCTTTATTAAACCAATCACAGTATAATTTACACAGTGTCCAGAAGGATTATTCCACAGTAACTTCTATGGATATTTCATATAAAGAAAATCACATAATGTGATATTTGGCTCTTTTGGTTCCCCCCTCCTTTATTCCAAGGTCTTACAGGCAGATCTCCAGCCTCAGTCCTCCTCAGTCTACTCTAAAGGATGAGTTGTGTGAACCATCACATCCAGCCTTAACTACCTTTTTAAAGTCCTATCTGTAGATGCTGCTACATGTTATGGTATTAAGGGTTAGAATTTTTCCTTTCTTTCTTTCTTTCTTTCTTTCTTTCTTTCTTTCTTTCTTTCTTTCTTTGGTTTTTCAAGACAGGGTTTCTTTGTGTATCTTTGGCTGTCCTGGAACTAACTTTGCAGACCAGACTGGCCTTGAACTCACAGATATCCACCTGCTTCTGCCTCCTAAGTACTGGGATTAAAGGTGTGCCTCACCATGTCTGGCATAGGGTTAGGATTTCCATACAAGAATTTTGGAGGACCACTATTTAGCCCATAATATAATGTTAATCTGTTCTTACTCCTCACCCTATTCCATCTCATTGTTGACTGAGGTTTCTGTTCTGTAGTCATTAAGGCCCAAAGAAATCACACAGAGGCCTACATTAATTATAAACTGATTGACCTAGTATCTCAGGCTTCTTATTAACTCTTATAACTTCTATTAGCCCATAATTCTTGCCTGTGTTAGCCATGTGGCGTGGTAACCTTTTCAGCGAGGTAGTCACATCTTGTCCAGCTTCCTCTGTGTCTGGCTTCCTCCATGTCTGGGTGACAACTGCAGACTAAATATTTTCACCTTCCAGAATTCTCCTGTTCTTATTGCCCCACTTCTACTTCCTGCCTGGTCTCTCTGACTATACTTCCTGCCTGGTTACTGGCCAATCAGTGTTTATTTAAAATACAAGTGACAGGGTACAGACCATTGTCCCACAGCATTGCATCAACATACCAGCTGGAAATTTTTGTGGCTTTGTTGTTGTTTTGTTTCACTTTGTTTTATTGATTGATTGATTGATTTCTCAAGACAGGGTCTTTCAGTGCCACCCTAGCTGTCCTGGAATTTGCCCTGTAGACCAGATCTAGAGCTCAGAGAAATGCCTGCCTCTGCCTCCTGAATGCTAGGACTGAAGGCATGTACCATCACTGCCCAGCTTGAAAAAAGTTAAAAAAATATGTTTATTTATTGGGACTGAAGTGCCACGGCTTGCATGTGGGTCAGAGGACAACTTTCATTGTTCAGCCCTCTTCTTCCACCTTGAGAGGTCAAACTCAGGTCATTAGACTTGAAAGCAATCACCTTTTTTATAGAATCTCTCTCTTACCCAATCCACTCATCATTTGATGGAGAGTTTGGTTATTCCCACTGTGGGGCTGTTATGAATAGGGTGATTTGAATAGTCATATGAGTTTTAGTTTATTGCAATTGTGTAAGTCAGCATAATTTCCATGGTTATAGATAGATGCTGAGAAGTTTTATCTTGAAAGCCAGAGGCAAGACAAGAACAAATTATTGCTATCACTTGACATTGTTCTGGATATTACAACCAGCACATTTGGAAACAGTCATTTGCACATTTGTGTGTGTGTGTGTGTGTGGACACGTTTCCAGTTCTTCTGAGCATACATCTAAAATGTCACTCGAGCCATTTAGTAAGTGTTTAATTTTCTATGGGACTGACTGGTACCAAAACAGCTGCTCTAGTCTGAAGATTGCACTATCCATATTAATATACAGAGACACACATTTGCATGAGAGCCAAGTCTTTGTGGTGGTGCGCTGTCTGAGCCAGGTCCTACTCCCTCAGCTTCTGCTCAGAAACAGGACCCAGAGCATCTAGTTTGTGCTTGGAGTTCTTTTGCTCCCCTGTTGAAAGGTTTCCATCCTCTGTCTTCCAGCTCCCAAAACTAGCCTGTCTCTCCCAGAGTGACCTGTAGAGGGCAGCTCAGTGCAGTTCTGCAGCAATGAGTTTCTCTACGGAAATGGGTATCAAATCATGACTGAGGACTGGCGGTGTTTTCAGCGACAAGCTGCTTGCCTAGGAGGTATGAAGCCCTAGATCCAATCCCGGAACAGTAATCAAAATAAAATCTCCAAACCGCCGAGACGTGCTGGCGCACGCCTTTAATCCCAGCACTCAGGAAGCAGAGACAAGTTGATCTTTGGACAGTTTAACATATCTTTTTTTTTTTTTTTTTTTTTTTTTTTCCGAGACAGGGTTTCTCTGTGGCTTTGGAGCCTGCTCTGGAACTAGCTCTTGTAGATCAGGCTGGTCTCGAACTCACAAAGATCCGCCTGCCTCTGCCTCCCGAGTGCTGGGATTAAAGGTGTGCGCCACCACCGCCCGGCTTTAATTTATATCTTTAAAAATGTATTACGTTTACTTATTTGAAGGAGGGCATTTTTCTCTTTCCACCATTTGGATATCAGTAATTAAACTCAGGTAGTGAGGGTTGCCAGCAAGTATCTTTACCTGAGGAGCCGTCTTGCAGATTCTTAACATGAAAAGACTAAGTTTCCAGTTTAGGTCATAGTCACCATCAGTTACCATTGATTAGACATTTAGCATGTCTTTTGGGAGCTGAAGAGATTGATTACTCAGTGGTTAAGAGCACCCGATGCTCCTGTTGGAAAACCTGGGTTCAATTTCGAGCATGCACATGGTGGTTCATAACTATTTAAAACTCTAGTTCCCGGGAATCCAACACCCTCCTGACCACCATGAGCATCAGACATGCATGTGGTGTGCATACATGAACATAAAATAAGTAAATTTAAAACAAAAACCCATGTCTTCTGGAGGGATACAAATCTAACCACACACCTGTAATAATCTATTTTCCATGGTGACCCTACTTGGGTAGGGTAGGATGACCCAAGGACCCAGATGAGCCAAGACAGCTGTGGTAGTTAGGGGCAGATCTGGCACTGTCTATGGGGCTGGGCAGTTGTGAACCTTAAACAATATTTTTATTATTATTGATACTATTATTAACGTGTGGCTGTGGGTATATGCTGCATGTACGCAGTGGCTCCAGAGGACAGAGAAGGTTATGGATGGACTGCAGCTGGAGTTACAGGCAGTTAGGAGCTGGCCTGCATGGGCGCTCTGGAGTAACAACATAAGCTCTTAGCTGTTAAGCCTCCTCCCCAGCCCCAGTGATGGACGTTAATGTGACAGCAGAACAGCTGAAGAACCTGGCTCAACAAGTCCCTGTTCATTCACTTCACAATGCTCTAATGGCTTCTTAAGTGCCAGGAAGTGGACAGGGCACAAGCAAATGGGATTCATTCAATCACAGGCATATGCTTTTAGCAGGTTGACTGGCAGGCTAGCCGAAAGATCGCACCGATACAGATCACACAGGGCATAGCCACAATTGTTCTCTACGAGACTCAGTCCTATGATGGATTTTATTTCCTCCCTCCCTAACTCTTTACTAATTTTTTATTTTATTTTGATAGAATTTGTTTGTTTTTTCAAGACAGGGTTTCTCTGTGTAACCCTAGCTGTCCTAGAAGTCACTCTGTAGACCAGGCTGACTTTGAACTCAGAGATCCACCTGCCTCTGCCTCTTGAGAGCTGGGGTTACAGGTGTGCACCACCACCACTGGGCAGACTTATTTATTTATTTATTTTTATTTTATGTATATGAGTGTTTCTCCTGCATGAAAATACACCATATGCATGCCTGCACCCATGGAGGCCAGAAGATGGTGCTGGATCCTCTGGAACTGGAGTTAAGGACAGTTGTGAATACCATGTGGGTGCTGGAGCTGAACCAGGTCCTCTGCAAGAGCAGTACACGCTCTTATACGCTGAGCTATTTCTTCAGCCCTTTTTTAAAAAACAACTTTTTTGAGGGGGGTCCTTGAACTCACAGAGATCTGCCTGCGTCTGCCTCCCAAATGCTGAATTTCAAGACATGTGACACTACCACCAGGCCAACATAGTAGGTTTTGTTGTTACCTGCTTGTACATATACATTACTATGTTTTTATTTACCTCCTCACCACCTCTACCTTTTTGCTTTTTTCTGAGACAGGGTCCTACCATATAGCCCAGGTTAGTCTCCTACTCACTGTGTAGCTTAAATTAGCCTTGAACGGGCTGGAGAGATGGCTCAGAGGTTAAGAGCATTGCCTGCTCTTCCAAAGGTCCTGAGTTCAATTCCCAGCAACCACATGGTGGCTCACAAACCATCTGCATTGGGGTCTGGTGCCCTCTTCTGGCCTACAGGCATACACACAGACAGAATATTGTATACATAATAAATAAATATTTAAAAAAATACTTAAAAAAAATTAGCCTTGAACTCCCCAACCTGCTTTCTCTGTCTCCTGAGAGTTGGCATTACAGGCATGCATAAACAAGATTGGTCATAAGTTATTTTTCTTTCTCTGCAGTAGACTGGTTTGCTGTTGTTGTGGGTTTTTGTTTTGGTGGGGTGGGGCTGAAGCAATGCTGGATTATTCTGTGATCTGACTGCCAGCCACACCTTGTGCCTATACTGGAAGACGACACAACAGAACAGTGAAAGTGAGCTGGCTGAAAAAAGCCTAAATGGAAGTTCACCACTCATCTGACCATGTATTACATGCTTTTATGTTCCCAAATGGGTTTTGATTTCATGACCCAAGTGTCACAGGGATGAAGGCAAGCACCCAGCTGGGGGAAACACTGTCCTCCAAACATAGCTACCACACCATCATCATCAGAAGCAGTGTATTAGTGACCTTTCAGATTGTGCTTATTGATACTCCCTCGGGGGGAGGGCTGGGGTTCGTTACCAGATCTTTCACTTGAGATGCTATACCCTCCCTCCAACACCTCTTTCCAGGGTATGCAGGTCTGTTCCCAGCTGCATGTGGTCTCGTGGTCTCAGCAGGTGTTGGGGTGTATAGAATGTATAAGGTTAATTGGAGGGGAAATACCACACGTGCAGCTATGGAGAAGTTGTCATCTTCAGGGGGAGACTTTTCAGTGGTGTGGCTGCTTGGGCTCACTCACATTTCTATAAGTAACCCCCCCCCATTCACCCATGTTCTGTAAGTAAACCCAATAAACTAATTGGTTCTCCAAATTAGACTTGGATGCACTCATTTCAATGGTCTTCTCTGGTACTCTATCCGGGATGAGTAGATGTGAGGTGGTTTGAAAGAAAATGACCCTCAAAGGGAGTGGCACGATTAGGAGGTGTGGCATTGTTGGAGGAAGTGTGTCACTGTAGGGGCGGGCTTTGAGGTCTCTTTTGCTCTATGTGACAGTTGATTGCCTCTTACCTGCAAGTAGCAGGCTGTTTGTTCCCAGCTGCTCAGCCCTAATCAATTAAATCACTGCTTGGCCCATTAGCTCTAGTTTCTTACTGGCTAACTCTTACATCTTAACTTAACCCATTTCTATTAATCTGTGTATTACACATGTGGCTGTGGCTTACTGGGTAAAGTTCTGTCTGGTCTGTCTCTGGTGGGGCTACATGGTTTCTCTTTGACTCTGCCTTCTTTCTCCCAGCATTCAGTTTAGTTTTCCCCACCTAGCTCTACTCTGCCCTATCAACAGGCCAAGGCAATTTCTTTATTAATCAATGGTATTCACAGCATATAGAGGGGAATACCACATCATAGCACTCTTAGCTCCAGCACATCTGACTGCACGCTGCCATGCTCCCCATCATGATGATAATGGACTGAACTTCTGAGCTGCCCCAATTAAATGTTTTCTTTATAAAAGTTGCCAGGGTCATGATGTCTTTTCACAGCAATAAAAACCCTAAGGCAAGATGCTTGTTCACATTTACCAGGGCAAGTTTACAAAACAAGCAATGCTGGAAAGATGGAGGTCTGACAAGAGAGACTTCCTCTTTCTCTCACTTTACCACTAGTCCTCCCTGACGTGGACACTATCTCTGAGAAGCCTTAAGCTAGGGCTTCTCAAATTCTCACTTCAGCCTCTGTGATGGGGAAGGAGGAGGTATAGAGACATGAGCCCTTCCTTTGGAAACTGCTCGAGGGACAGCAGGGACAGCGAATCAGTAAGGCAGAAATGGGTGTTCATGAATGTGTGCCAAGTGATGAGTTAACACATTCATGAAAATCCTGGGAATCAAACATGCTGGGTTTGGGTGGGGATGCAGGAAAGAAAGCCATTCATGACTTGGTTTTCCTCAAGGGAGCGGGTTAACTTTGAAGCTAGAGGAAGCATGTCCTTCTTGCCCATCCTAGGATGTGACTCTAGGCTGGAAGGAGACTCACATGCTATCCAAAGAGCCTCCATAGCCTTGCCTTTCCGACAAACCTAGCAGACTCATCTTGCATAGTCCTGGAATCAGGGTAGTCATCTAGACAAGTCTCCCATAGGCATCTAACATTTGAGATTTCTAAATCTTATCTTTAACTTTAGAAGCCTAGTAGTCTAGGGTACCTGTTTCTTGGGTATTTGACTGTTTTATGAGACACTTTGTCCAGGCTGGCCTCAAATACTATGTGTAGCCAAGGATGATCTGAACTTTCGACACTCCTGCCTCTACCTCCAGAGTTCTGGTGTTGCAGGCATGTGCCATCATGGCAAGTTTATGTGGTACTGGGAGTAAAAAAGGAGACTTTATACAGTCTAGGCAAATACTCTACCAACTGAGTCACATCCCCAGCCCAGTTTCATTCTTTCCATGTCTCTTGCTCCATCTCTGAGAGGGGCCAACAAACACATCTAAATCCCTTGGCTCTCCCTAGAGAGTCCTCAAGAACAAGAAATCAAGCTGGACAAGATACACACCTGTAATCCCAGCACCTTTGAGGCTGGGGCAGGAGGATCAGGTCCTGGGCAGTCTGCATTACATAGCAAGACCTTCTCTAAAAATAAATAAGTTGGGGGAGGGTGAAGGGCAATGAATTGGACAGTCTGTATGACAGGACTCGGAGACCCAAAGCACAAGCAGAGATAGATACTGGAAGGAGAGAAGAGGCCTCTCCAAGGAGCCCCTCCATCAGCTGCAGGAGCCAGCCTCCTCACCAGTAGGATTTATTTCAGGGTTCTGCAAGCACAGTGACTTACAAACGTATTCTCTCCCATCTCCTTTCCAGAGGTGCTGAGTTCCGCGGGGTGGCATCTGCTCTGAAGATTCTGAGCTATATGCTACACAGCTCCCCACTCCCAGCACACCCCCACCCCTACTGGCTTGGACTTGGGCAGAGAGGCATCGGAGGCCGTTATCTCTCAACACACAGCTGTGCAGGGCTGGAGGCAGCAGCTTATCAGGGAGCCTGCAGTGATTCACAGCCCAAGCTTCTCTGCTGAATAGTAATTTCTAGCAGTGGATTTGTGCTGTCTCTCTCCTCCCCCTCTCCCAAGGGTGTGCTGTCCTTTTGCAGAGAGAGGGCAGTGAAGGGGAGCTCCTACTCATGGGGCTTTGTGCCTGCCTTCTGGGTAAGGATGTCTGCCAGGAGGAGGGTGCAAGGTTAGAACCTTAGCATGGTCTGCCGGCCTTGGCAGGCTGCCTCCTTCAGCACATCAGTGCTCTCCCTCCTTCCCCTTCCAGAAAAGCAGCAACCCTGCTTCCTTTCCCTTTGTGGAGGTGCAACAGGGACAAAGACCCTCGCTCGCTCCACCATAAGTCCCTCGTGTGACATTTGGCACTGCCCAGTTCTGTGTCTGACCTTAAAAGACTCCAAAGGCTAATAAGGCTGAAGGCAAGCATGCCAAAGTGTTTTTTTTTGCACAAGCGGGTGGGTAAGGGAAAAAAAAACAATACTGGGACAGAGCCATTTTCATGTTTGTTTTATTGGAAGCAAGGCTTCAGCAGCAGGACTCAGGGAAGGAGGCAATGGAAAGTTTTGTCCTGGGTTCCCACTCTGCCACCATGCAAAAGGGGGGATGCTAAGAGGAAGAAAAGCTAAAAAGGGGAATTGCCGGGGGTGGGGTGGGTCGGTAGAATAGGGTCCCAACATTTTCAACTTGGCCACCCTCAAGGAATGTGCTTCACAGCTTCTGCCCTCAGTCAACAGCAAGGATGATTTCAAGGTCCTCAACTCCCAGTCTTCATGCAAACTGGGTGCTTTTAAAGCTTAGGTCCCCAAGAAGGCTCAAGAGTCTCACTATCCACCATACTTCCCTCGAAAAAGATCCTAGTATGGCCTACAAAAAGTGGGGGTGGAGTTCTGTGGCTTCTGGTAACACGTCCCACAAAGTTTCCTCGAACTTCAGGGATCCTCTTGCCATTCCTGAGCTCCATTTACGATTGCCTTGGAATCAGTGCTGTCAATCTTCTAGGAACACGAACCCCTTAAGCCCCAGGTATGAAAGGTGCATGTGGATGTAGGCGTGTTGAGGATATAAGATCCAGTCGTTCTAGGTGGCTCAGAGCCGGGAGTTCTCAGGCAGTAGGGTCCTCATTCTCAGCCCCTGGCTCAGGCTGAGACCGCTTAGCGGTGCTTTCTCCAGCAGCAGATTCCCCCAGACTCCTCTTGGTCGTCGACACCGTAGGAGGGGACGAAGGACCTGGATTGAGGTTCGGAGGCTGGTAGCCAAGTTGTAGTGGATCCAGTGCGTCCTTGGAAAGTAGGATGGCCAGGCTCGGCACATTCTTAAGTACACTGAGACAGGCGGCCGGATCGTCAGGCGTCTGACCCCGTGTGGGCCCAGGCGGGAGGCTCTGCCACACCTCGCGTACGCTCCGGTAGCGCAGCCGCGTGACCTGGTGTAAGCCCGCCAGGCGGCGCTTGAGGATCTCGGCGCACGTGACGGTTTTGGTGGTGGCCCGGCCGCAGCCGCTGAAGACGATGGTGCGCGTGGCTGGCTGCGCCATGCTGGCGGTGGCGAAGGCCAGTAGGTTGCGGATCTTGCTGCCCTCTTTGACCCGCATGTGTACAGCACCAGGCGCCAGATCTGCGAAAGGGCCCGAGCTCGGGCTGCCACCCTCATCACCGTCCCCCGCCGGCGCCTCCTCCGAGCGCACCTTACGGAAGTTCTCCATGCGCCGTCGTCGCTGGGATCGCAGGTTTTGCCATGGGGTCGCCTTAAGCCCGGGACTGCATGGCCGCGGGTCGCGCCGGGCGACGGCCGGCAGAGGTTGGGATGTCGGCACCGAATGGAAGCTGTTCAGCCCACACTTCTACTGGGTGGTGCAGCTCTACTCTGAGCCCACAGCGCCTTGTGCTCCGCGCCTTTAGCCGAAGCTCCGCCTGGAAGCCGGAGAGGCCCCGCCCCTTAGTCCAGGCCCCGCCCCAACTCTGCGTGACTTGTCCGAGTCGCAGCCACGCCAGCTTTAGGGATTAAGCGCTGGTGCTCAGCGGCCGGGGTCAAGGCGCCAGGGCTAATTTGGGAGGCGAAGTTCCCCGAAGTCACCACCAGTCCTCCCTGAACCAGCCCTCACCTAGGAGCAACCTAAATAAAAACTATGCTTGAGGTGCAAATGGCGATTCAAACCTGGCCCCCGAGTCTTGCAGGGTTCCAGCATCCCTAGACCCCTCCTAGGTAAGAGATTTTCGGACCACCTCCTGGGGCCTCGCCCCTCCAACCCTCTAGAGACCCTCCCCGCCCCCCTAGTATTCTTGCCTCAAGGACAGCCAGTGCTTGGTCAGCAGGATGTGAGAGGCGTTGACTGCCGCTACTCGCTGAGCCTTTCCTGGGCTAGGACCGCCACGTCGCGGCATGATCCTTAGAGACCTAGGTTTCAGCCTCGCCCCTCTTGACCAGGCCTCCAGGCTCCCTGTACCCATGAATTGCAGAAAGTGATGCGCTAGGCCAACTTAAAGTGAATGGGGAAGAGAACAGGCGACCATTTCTGACAAGGCGTTTGTTCTTACAGTCGTGCCTGAAAGTCCTGTACTAGAGCTGCACGCATTCTTATCTGCCTGACTCAGCCCCTGATAAAGCCGATTCCTCACTTCCAATCCCAGGTGGAATTTCTTGCCAGTCAGCCTTGGCTCCTAGAGAGAAGGTTTTGAGATATGGGAGGCAGGGTGGAGTGGAAGCTTTGGGGGAATTTTGGGAGTGCTGGGTCCTCTGGAAACTCCTTAGAACCTAAATAGAAGCTCTGGCTTTGCTGCGAAGTAAGATGAGCAATAGAAATCTAAGGCTATGGACGAAGGACTGCTGGGAGGAAGCAATTTTAAAAAGGAGTGACCCTCTAACCCAGGCCTGATACCATGCCCTTAGGTTTCCAGCCCAGCTTCCACAGAATGCAGGAAGCCAGACGGATCTGTTAACCTGTTAACGCGGCAAAGGAAGAAGCACCTAGGACTGTAGGGAGCAGGTGATCCGGAAAGTATCAGGATCGTGAGCATGGTGGTGCCCGCAATGGGCACAGTTTCAGTCTAGATATAGGACTGCCCAGTCCCCCCTCCGTTTCCTCTTAGCTATCTGTGGTGACAGTTCTCGGCCTCCTGCAACTCAGAACACCGGGTTCCCTATCCCTTTGTGGAAGGTGTCAGCAGCACCTGGACCTTTTTTTCCTTAAGTGTGAGTGACTGACTCCAATCTCTTGCTCCCACCCTACGAGTGTGCCCCGAACTGGAACTCTGACCTGGATCCAGCTCTTGCAGGCTTCACAGGGAGGAGCAGGTTCGGGAGGCATCGCCTTGGGAAGACACCAAGACTGCAGAGTACGCGGGTCACAGGCAGTTGTGGGGCACGAAATCAAGGCAGGAACCTGAAACTGGGAACAGATTCGGAAAACCATCAGAGAATTCTGTTTACAGGCTTGCTCTCCGTGGTTGTGTAGCCTACTTTCAAAGTCGGCGGTTTCGGATTGGCCTGAGAAAAAGTTCCAGAAAGACTATGTAGGAATGGGCTAGTTGGAAAAGAAGGGAGCTCTGCATCTCCGAAGTCTGCAAGTCTGGGTTAAAATAACTTGGAGGAGATGTGGACAGGACTCTGTAGTTTGGAAGACCAGGGGGCTGCGGGTTTATTCCGTGAGGAGGGGTCGGTTGTGTCTCTACCCAAGCTGGCATTCAAGGACACCGCCACCCACTCTCAGTACCACCACTACCCTCTGCCATAGACTCCCTCGTTCTCTCTATTCCGAAGTCTGCAGAGGGAAAACGCAGAAAAGGCCCTGTTCCCCACCCGCGCGTCGTTTCCTTTCCCGCTCCCGCTGCAGCACTTAAAATGTAAATGCACATCGTGATTAGCCGCGGGGTCGCTAATTACAGCTGAAGCCATTCATTACGCTGTCAGCTCGCTCTGTCGCCCGCCGGCTGTGCGCTCCCTCCCGACTGGGTTGGGGTGGTAGCGCGGGGCGGAGGGGGGGCGGTGGTGGTGGAAGGATGCCGGGACTGCGCGTTGCTGGGAAGCCGAAGGCCGGGTACCAGCAGAGGGGCGATGAGCTGAGGAAATCGGTTGGACCGTGAAGAAACGCGGGAGGCAGGAAGGAAGGTGAATAAGAAGTGAGGAGAAAGGGGAAGGGGTAGTGTGAGAGAAGAAACCGGGATGGAAAGAAGGCCAAAGGAGAAAACGTGAGAAATGGGCAGGAACCTTCGGGTAGGGGACAGACGAAGGCCTGTCGAGGGAGGGCACAGACGCTTCAACTTGGGGAAAATGCGTAAATAAAGGTACTATCTTTGTTGCACATGACACCCCAGTTGGAAAGACAGGACAGTATGTTGAAAAAGCTGGGTGCCTGCCAATCCCTGCGGATACGTTTGCATATGTAAATGTATTTTTAAATACGTACAAGAAAACTGCACACTGGCATCTGTTACCTCTGCATCCACATCCAGATTTTGTTGCTCTCTTTAAGGAAAGGATTACAAAATACGCATAGGAAATTAAGTAAGCAGAAAGTCTTGGGAAGAGTGTATAATTGAGGTCTGACCCCACAGCACAAGCTTTGTTAGCCTCTTTCTGCCTCTTGTGACCTTGGACAATTGACTTAACCTTTGTGCCTTGGTTTGTCACCTGTGAAAGGAGGCTAATTATAGTAACCTGCTTGCTGTGCTCCTGAGTTCTGGGGGCATATTGGCTCTTATTACTTTTCATAAGTTGTGATTAAAATAAAACTTAACAATTGCAAAAGGAAGGACAGGAATGTAATTTGGTTGGTAAGAGTGCTTGCCTAGCATGCACAAGGCCCTAAGTTTGATTCCACAGCACCACAGAAACTAGCTGTGTTGGTATGTGCTTGCAATCCAGGCACTAAGAAGGTTGAGGTAGGAAGATCAGAAGTCCAAGGTCTTCCTTCTCAATATAGCAAGTTCCAGCCATGCTAGGCTCCACAAGACTCCATATTTTGAAAATATATGTAAAAGGCAGATGAGAGGAAACAAAACTGCTTAGGAAAAAAATAGAGGTGGGGAAAGCCTTAGATGTAGCAGCTTACCCAATATGGACACCAAACCTAGGAGCTTGAACCAGCCTGTTCTCTATAAAGGTGCTTGCCAGGGCACACTGTCCTCTGGCTCCTGGAGCAGGAAAGAAAAGAGATCCTTAACTTAGTGAAGCAGAGGCAGGCAGATCTCTGTGAGTTCTAGGTCAGCCAGGGCTAGGGCTATCCAGTGAGACCCTGTCTCCAGATAAAAGAAAAAAAAAGCGTTTTGATAAAAGGTCTCAGTTTGTAGTCCTTGCTGGTCTGAAACTCAAAATTCTCTGAATACCCTCTGGATTGATTGCTTCGATGACTAGAATGTGCCATCCGTACTTCCTAAAACTCTTTTTGTATTTTTAAACACACACGTGCAGGACTTGGTTCTCTCCTTCTACCATGTGAGTTCCAGGGAAGCAAACTCAGATCATCAGGATTGGTGGCAAGCACTTTACCCACTGAGCCATTTCTTTGATTCCCAAAACTGACTTGAGCCACCCAGGCCGGGAAAGGTATTGGTTGAGAACCAGGTGTGGGTTTCATAGATAGATTCATGCCTGTAATTCTGGAGAGAAGGCAGAAGGACCAGGAGTGTCAAGGCCAGTCTTGGTTACATAGCTAGAAGTCTGGGATACACCAGTCCTATCTCAAAACAAGCAAAAATGGGGGCTGGAGAGAGGGATCAGTTAAGAGTACTTGCTGCTCTTCTAGGGGCTTTGAGTTTGATTCCCAGCATCCATGTCAAGGGGCTCACACTACTTATAGTGTATATGACTATAGCTCCAGAGGACCTGAAGTCGCTGGCCTCCGTGAACACTTGTAAACATGTGCACACATGCCCATACAAAGACATGTAATTAAAAATAAAATAACTTTTTGAGATAGAGTTATATGTAACTCTGACTGTCCTGGAACTTGCTGTATAGACCAGGCTGGCCTTAGCTCATAGAGGCCTCTGCCTATGCCTCCTGAGGGCTGGGATTGATGGCATGTGCTACTACTCCCAGCTAAGTTTTATATTTATTTATTTTAAAAAGAAGTAGGGCTGGAAAGATGACTCAGAGGTTAACAGCACTGGCTGTTCTTCCAGAGGACCTGGGTTCAATTCCCAGAACCCACATGGCAGTTCACTACTGTCTGTAATTCCAGTTCTAGGGGATCTGATGCCTTCACACAGACATACATGCAGGCAAAACACCAATGCGCATAAAAATAAATAAATCTTTTTTTTTTTTTTTGTTTTTCGAGATAGGGTTTCTCTGTGGCTTTGGAGCCTGCACTGGAACTAGCTCTTGTAGACCAGGCTGGTCTTGAACTCACAAAGATCCGCCTGCCTCTGCCTCCCGAGTGCTGGGATTAAAGGCGTGCGCCACCACCGCCCGGCTCAAAATAAATAAATCTTTAAAAAAAGAAATATATGGATTGGCTCTGTGGTTTCCAGGGTGAGGAAAGTGTATTAGATATTTGCTATTGAATAAAAAACATGCCCCCAAATTTAGCAGCTTAAAACCATCAACATTTATCATGTCACACAATTTCTGAAGGTCAGAAATCCAAGTTCATCTTGAAAGCGTGGACCTCCCGACTCAGCATCTCACCTGAGGCAGCAGCCAGGCTGTTGACGAAGCTGAGCATTAACTCCAAGCTTATCTCCTGTACATTGGTTATGGGCCCTGTCCCCTCCACTAGCCCCCTCATGGTGTATCAGAGATGAGAAGAAGAGTGGAGACAGATGAGAGAGAGAGAGAGAGAGAGAGAGAGAGAGAGAGAGAGAGAGAGAGAGAGAAGTGTCTAGTAGTTTAATTAGTTAGGAGGCATCTTAGCCCACATTGAAGGAAAATTAACTCCCTTCTTGAAGGGAAGGTATAAAAATTTATAAGTATCCCCAAATCCCCACAGATCTGGAATGTCTGAGAAGCAGATTTGGGAGGGAAACAGGAATTAATTTGTGGAAACAAAGGTATAGGTTTCCCTGAATCAGGAAACTGAATTTATTTCCTGAAATTCGGAGATCATTTTCATGGACACAAATGTGTATTTTGCTCTCCTGGGGTTTGGTAGGACTACAGATAGCAGAGTACTATCAATTTAATAGTGCCATAATGATGCCCAGAGGCAGAAGTGGCCTGGGAGGACCAGGGGCTCTGTCCTACTGGAGTCTAGGCTTCTCTTTGGCCTGGACTACAGAGTCTCAGGCCCAGAGGCAGTGCTCTGATTTCATCTCTCTGTCTGAGCTCATTCACTGGCTCACCTGATCTTGCCTTTGTTCATTGCCTCTTCCCCTGAGCCATCCAGGACAGGACCAGGACTAGGTCCCCCCTCCTCTGTTATCTCTGGTCCTGAAGTGTGGTGCCTGACTTGCACGGAGGTCTGTGGGAGGCAGAAGGGGAGGCAAATGCAGTCGTATAACCTCCTTAGTCTCTTCAGTAATTTGCTGCTGCTGGTTCTTCAGCCATCTTTCCAGACTCCAGAGGCAGATACATTAAAAAGCCATTCCTGTGAGTAAATTTCAGTCTCCAGAGGAGCGGTCTGGGCTTCCTCAAGTCACTGTGTGGCAGAGATTGATCTTGAACTTTCCATCCTCTAGCTTCTGGCTCCTGGGATTACAGGCATGCACCAGGTTTAGTGGGTGCTGGTGATCTAACCCGGGCTTTGTGTATGCTAAACAAGCGTTCTACCAACTGGGCTACATCTCCAGCCCTGCTTATTGTAGCTCTGGCTGGTTCGGAACTCACTATGTACAACAGGCTACTTTCAGGGCTCATTCTGGCCCTCCCTCCTGAGTACTGGTATTATACGTGTATGCCCCACTCTAGCCTTGCTTCCTATCTTTGGAACAGCTTGGCTCTCTGAACAAAATCATACTCCCAGCTCTAAGGCAGGAATGGAAAACAAAAGAATCAGGATGTTTGAGAAACCTTGGGGAAAAGGGATGGAGCTGGTAGCGAGAGTTTTCCTTTCTATTGCTATGATAAATTATTTTGACAATGGCTGGAGAGATGGCTCAGTGGTTATGAGTGCTTCCTGTTCTTTCAGAGGGTCTGAGTTTGGTTCCTAGCACCCATGCTGGGTGGCTAATGGTTGACTTTAGTTCTAGTTCCAGGAAATCCAACACCTTCCCCTGGCCTCCTCAGGCACCCATGCGCACCTGACATTCACATCTACATAAAGAATAGGTAGTGACACAGCGCTTTAATCCCAGCTTTTAGGAAGCAGAGGCAGGTGGATTTCTGTGAGTTTGAGGCCAGCCCAGTTAACATATTGAGTTCTAGACCAGCCAGAGCTGCACAGTCAGACCTTGTCTCAAAAAACTGAACCCAAGGGGCCTGGAGAGATGGCTTAGTGGTTAAGAGCATTGCCTGCTCTTCCAAAGGTTCTGAGTTCAATTCCCAGTAACCACATGGTGGCTCACAACCATCTGTAATGAGGTCTAGTGCCCTCTTCTGGCCTGCAGGCGCACACACAGACAGATTATTGTGTACATAATAAATAAATATTAAGAAAACTGAACCCAAAACACACAAACAAAAAATAGCTCTTTGAGTCCAAACTGGAGTTGCCTGTTTCTGCACTACTGTGACTATCCACTCCAGCATGGAAGCCTACCTGCAGCCACACAAGAGAAAAAGTAACTCCCTTTCCCAGCAGCTATCAACTGCCAGAAGCTACTCAGCTCCAGGGTGGGGTCTTGGGGGCTCTTGCCTTGCTCCTGCTAGAATGGTGACTGGTTTGATCTTGTGCAGGTAACACAGATGCAACAAGCAGTCCAAGTCCAGAAGACAGCATTTCCCAACAATCTTCCCATCTTCCAGCTCTTACTCTCTTTCTGTTTTCTTCCACCATGTTCCCTGAGCCTTGGTGGGATTTCAATAAAACTTTATTATTTTTTTAAATAAATCTTTTTAAAATTTATTTATCTTTATTTTATGTACATTGGTGTTTTGCTACAGGTATGTCTGTGAGGGATCAGATCCCCTGGAACGGGAGTTATAGACAGCTGTGAGCTGCCATGTGGGCATTGGGAATTGAACCCAGGACCTCTGAGAGAGCAGCCAGTGAGTGCTCTTAACCACTGAGCCATCTCTCCAGCCCCAAACTTTATTTATTATCATTGTTTGTCTGCACATGTTATGGTGATGCACTTGTGGACGTCATGGAACAACTTTGTGGAGTCCATTCTCTCTGTAGAGGAGTCCATTCTCTCTACCCTTTTATGTGTTCTGGGGACCAAACTCAGGTTATCAGGCTTTTGAGATAAGGCTGTTGAATCTTCTCATTGGCCTTGTTATTTTACCTGTCTGTCTGTCTATCTATCTATCTACACAGAATCTTATTTAGCCCAGACTTGTAGTGATATTTTTTTTTAATGAATATAATTCTTTTAAATGAATACAGTGTTGTGCCTGCATGTATGCCTGCAGGCCAGAAGAGGGCACCAGATCTCATTACAGATAGTTGTGGGCCATCATGTGGTTGCCAGGAATTGAACTCAGGACCTCTAGAAGAGCAGCCAGTGCTCTTAACCACTGAGCCATCTCTCCAGCCCCCTTGTAGTGATATTTCATTTGTATTTTAATAAATAAAGTTTGCCTGTAGTTCAGAGAGTAAAACAGTGACACTGGTCAGCATTACAGATCAGGCGATGGTGACACACACCTTTAATCCCAGTAGTCACACTAGTTTACCATAGAAACTAGGCTGTAGCAGTGCACACCCTTAATCCCAGCACTAGACAGGAATGTAAGACAGGAGGAGACAGCTCTCACACACAGTCTCATTCTGAGATTCCTGGAGGCAGGATCGCCATTTTGGACTGAGGTAGAGATAAGAGCTAGTGGCTGGCTGTTTTGCTTTTCTGACCTTCAGGTTAAATCCTAATTTCTGTCTCTGGATTTTTATTAATCATGCTACACACAGGCTGTGCCTGGAATACCTTACATAGCCCAGGATGAATTTGAACCTCGGAGCCTCCTGTTTCCACTTCCCAAATGCTAGGACTACAAGAATATGTTATCACACCTGTTTTTTTTTTAAAAAATATTTATTTATTGAGCCGGGCGGTGGTGGCACACGCCTTTAATCCCAGCACTCAGGAGGCAGAGGCAGGCGGATCTTTGTGAGTTCGAGACCAGCCTGGTCTACAAGAGCTAGTTCCAGCGCAGGCTTTCAAAGCCACAGAGAAACCCTATCTCGAAAAACCAAAAAAAAAAAAAAATTTATTTATTTATTATGTATACAATATTCTGTCTGTGTGTATGCCTGCAGGCCAGAAGAGGGCACCAGACCTCATTATAGATGGTTGTGAGCCACCATGTGGTTGCTGGGAATTGAACTCAGGACCTTTGGAAGAGCAGGCAATGCTCTTAACCTCTGAGCCATCTCTCCAGCCCATCACACCTGGTTTTATGTGGTGCTGGGGCTAGAACTCAGGGCTCCATAAGCGCTAGGCAGGCACTCTACCAATTGGGTCACATCTCCAGTTCATATGGAACCTCTTTGTTCCTCAATTTTCCTCCCCTGTAAAATGGGAATGATGCCAGGCAGAATGATTATGCCTGTAATCCTAACACTGGTGCTGAAGCAAATGGATTTCCAGTACAGGGTCAGGACAGGCAACATAGCAAGTTCAAGGCCAGGTTTTGCTCTACATAGTAGGACTGACTCTGAAAAATAACAGCAACAACAACAAAATCCCGGGGGCTGGAGAGATGGTTCGGCTGTTATACAGCTGCTCTTACAGAGAACCTGGGCTTGATTTCCAGCACTTACCTGGCAGTTCACTGCTGTCTGTCGCTCTAGCCCAAGGAGATCAACTTTCTTTTCTGGCTTCTGGAGGCACCGGGCACACATGTGGTACACAGACATAAGTACAACATCCTTACACAAAGTAAGCAGAATATATTTTAAAAATAAAAAGCAAAGCAACTCCCCCAAAGGAAATAATTATAGTGCCTCTGTCTCTTAGAACTGTCACTCTCCTAGCCAGAGGCTGTCCTGACCTCTTCTTTTCAGACAGACTGCATCCCTGGCCCACAGGCTTAGCTGGGGAGCAGTGAAGCTTGTAAGCAAGCCTGGAATACTCTTTTTATTTTTCTAAGGCAGGGGTGGGGAATACAGGATGGGGAGCGAGAGGGTGAGGCCTAGCAGGGGGCCTGGCTCCACTGGGTGCCCAGAGCCTGGGCCAGCTGCTGTTGGCAGGCTGGAATGCAGCCCCAGTGCTTTTATTTTGATTGTGTGATTGACCATTTTCTGCTTCATTTCAATGTAGAGTGACAGAATCAGCTTTTCTTAGTGCTCTATGTATAGCGCTCTCCTTCACATCCTGTTGAGTCGGGCTCATGATAAACAATGTCATTTCACTGCTGCGCAGACCGCAGACCCTTAGGCTCTGCAGTACTGCACCTGCAAAAAACCCCGTCTTCCTCATGGGGGTCACCTCTCTTCATTACAGTTGCCCCGTCTCTTGGATACTGAGAGAGGAAGCAGCTCTCTCATAAACCATCCCTGTCATCCCTGTCTCTAAGTCTGCCACCCTAGAACACAGTCCCAAGGCTAGCTAGATGAAGCTGGGTTCCTCCCAGTTCAGGAAGATACTTGGTCAGGCTCCCTTTATAGCAGTGAGTGTCCCCAGTCGCCAGCAGGTAATTAATTGTATTTCCTTCTCTTGGGTGAAAGACGAAGTTAATCAAACCTACTGCTCTGAAGAAAATCACCAAGCACCTTAACCTTTTCTGGTAGACAGCATGCTTTATATATTCCAACAATGGGGGGGGAGCATATTTTGTTTGTGGAATTCTTGGGAGAATTCTTTCTGCCCCCAGTGTTTGCTGATTAATGATCTGTCCAGTGGCTTCCCCCACCACAGGAGAGATATAGTTTTTGTTTTAATTTTTTTGCTAACTCCTATTGTGTGTATATGTACAATATGATGCTTGTGCGTGTCATGGTATGCATGTGGCGGTCAGAGGACAGCTCTCTGTGGTTGGTTCTTTCCTTCCACCTTCATGTGGATTCTAAGAAATCTAACAAGTCTAACTCAGGATGCCAGGCTTCCGTGGCAAGTACCCTTTACTGTGGAATCAATCTGCTGGCCCATTTTTTAAAATCTCTCTCTCTCTCTCTTTCTCTGTCTCTGTGTGTGACTACACTATCCTTTGACTGTGTGGATCTCAGGGATCCAACTGAGGCTCAGTAACAAGTGCCTTTACACACTGTACTGGTTAGCTTTTGTGAGCTTGCAGGACCTAGGAATTGCTTCCATCAGGTTGGTCTGTGGAGGGTTTCATAAATTAATGATTGATGTGGGAGGGCACAGCCCACCATGGATGGTGCCCTAGTTGGGAAGGTGGTTCTGGATGGTTAAAGAAGCAAGCTGAGCAAACCATGGGGAGCATGCCAGAAAGCAGCATTCCGCCATGGTTCTGCCTCTATGCCTGCTTTATTTCCTTCCCTGACTTTTTTTCCACGATGAACTATGATCCAGATGTATAAACCAAATACACTCTTTCCTCCCCAAGTTGCTTTAGGTCATGGTGTTCATCACAGCAACAGAGAAGGAACTAGAACATCTGCTGACCCATCTCCCCAATCCTCTCCTTTTCATGCAGGTTGTGTGCAGGCGGTCACAGCTGCAATGTGCTCATCACAGCAACAGTTATGACATACCCAGAAGACCCCAGTCTGTGATGCTCTCCTCACCCTCTGACTCTACTGTTTTCCCACACACTCTTCCTTGATTGTTGTTTTTGTTTTTCTTGTGGTGTCTGGAATCAAACCTGTGGCCTCACATACTAGACAAGTACTCTACCACTGAGCTAACTTCTCACTCTGGGGTATGATTGGATGTCTCCAGCTCTCTCATTCTATCCTCAGGAGAGACAGCAGAACGTCTAACCAGGAAACAGCAGTTCGGTGGCAGCCACAGATCTTCCCTAGGGTTGTGTGGACAAATCGAATTTGGCCGGTGCTGATGTGGAGCTGAGGTTCTGGTCCAGTGATATATTTTTTCCTAAAGTGCAGGTGAGCGAAACAGGTCCAGTATTTTTTTTGAAAAGGAAACTTTTCAAGATTTTTTTGCAACAATTTCAGGTTTGTTC
>JAQHUG010000003.1:18441346-18453700 GCA_028555095.1 Dicrostonyx torquatus | reverse complement strand
TTCTGTCCTGCTCAGTTCCCACAGCCAGTAAACCCCAAAGAAAATCACACAGAGGTCTACATAAGTTGTAAACTGACTGGCCCATTAGCTCAGGCTTTGTATTAGCTCTTAATTAATCCATTATTCTTATCTATGTTAGCCATATGGCTCGGTATCTTTTTCAGCAGGGCAGGTCACATTCTGCTTCTTTGATGATCTGAGCAGGACTGCAAAAAGAGCTTCCTTCTTCCCAGAATACTCCTGTTCTCATTGCTCTGCCTCTACTTCCTGTCTGATTGTCCTGCCTATACTCCCTGGCTGGCTATTGGCCAATCAGTATTTATTTAAAACATAATTGACAGAGTGCAGAATTGTTCCCCACCATAAGTATTTGGAATTTTTTGAGACAGAGTCTGTCTATGTAGCCCTGGCTGTCCTAGAACTCTCTATGTAGACCAGTCTGGCCTCACAGAGTTCCACCTGTCTCTGCCCTTGGAGTGCCACTACACCCAGTAATAAAAATATTTTTCACATTGATTTAGTGTGTGTGTGTGTGTGTGTGTGTGTGTGTGTGAACAGCATGCCATGTGGAACCTGGCTACCATGCTCAGGTCACCAGGCTGGCAGCAAGCACCTTTACTCACTGAGCCACCTCACCTGTTTAGACACCACTTAAAATTCTTTAAAGAATTTATTTTATGTGTGTTTTGCCTGGTGCCTGAGGAGTCAGAAGAGGGTCAGATCCTCTGGAACTATAGTACAGTTACTCTACATAGTGAGTTCTAAGCCAGCCAGGGCTATCTAGTGGGAGCCTATCAAAAAAAATGATGGCTCATCAGTTAAGATGATGTTCCAGAGGATCCAAGTTCAGTTCATAGTACCCACAATCAGGCAGCTCACAACCACCTGTAAACTCTAGCTGACGCGGATCTGACGCTTCTGGATCAGTGAGTACTCACACACACGGCACGCGCGTGCGCTCGCACACACACATATACACACAGATGAATAGTTTTTTTTTTTCAAGACAGGGTTTCTGTCCTGGAACTAGCTCTATAGACCAGGCTAGCCTCAAAGTCACAGAGATCCACCTGCCTCTGCCTCCTGAGTGCTGGGATTACACCACCATCCGGCTAAACAAAAATTTCTTAAAGGGTGTAAACTGGTTTTGCAATCAATAAGTTTGAGAATACAGGAAGTGGAGAAGCTAAATCATTGCAACAGGGTGAGGGATTTTGAAGCTGGTCACTAGCAGGCTTGAGACAGGTTGAGGGGCAAAGTCCTGCAGCTCAGTGTCCTGTGCATGTCTTGAGGGAGGAGGGAGAGGACTCAGATCTTCTAGAGACCGTCTAGTCAGCCTTGACTACTTATGTTTAATTAGTCAAGAAAGAGTCAGTCTTGTGGAGTCATAGTCATAGTAATGTTTTAATTTGCATATCAATTTGCATATAATAATAAATGAATACACAGCACCAGAGCTGAAAACAGAATCGAAGAACACAAAACTGGGAACTGGGGAGGTGTCTCAGTGGGTAAAGCACTCACTGTGTGAGTGAGAGGACCTGAGCCCTGCTGCCCAGCACCCACAGAGAAGCTAGCTGAATGCAGTGGCAAGTGTAGGATGGAGCACTGGCAGAGTAGAGACAGGTGGATCCCTAGGACTTTCTAGTTAGTCTACACAAAACGGGGAGCTCCTGACTGTAGGAGATTTCATCTAAAAAATATGGTCTAGCTGTGTGGTGGTGGCTCATGCCTTTAATTCCAGCACTCCAGAGGCAGAGGCAGGTGGATCTCTATGAATTCGAGGCCAAGCTGGTCTACAGAGTAAGTTCCAAAACAGCCAGGGATACACAGAGAATCCTATCTGGGGTGGTTGTGTGTGAGTGTGTGTGTGTGTGTGTGTGTGTGTGTGTGAAAGGAGAGAGGTCTCAGGTAGGCATGGTAGCTCACAATACCTTTAATTTTAGAACATAGGAGTCAGAGGCAGACAGATTTTTGTTAGGCTAGCCTGCTCTGGATAAGTGTCAGGCCAGCCAAGGTGAGACCCTATCTCAAAAAGAGAAACAAGACAAAAGATCTTGAGTGATAGAGAAAGGCACTTGATGTCAACCTCTGGCTCCCCTGTGCTTGTGAATGCACACGCAGGCACTCACACACACATACACACACACACGCACGCACACACAATACTGATGTAAGTTAGGTTTTGGATTTAAAGCCAGACAGGATAGCATGGCACACTGGTGCCAACCTGTAATACAAGCAGTTAGAGTTAGGGGAATTCCAGGTTATCTTTGGCTATTGATTGTTCTAGTAGCATTCTGCTGCTGTGATGAGACTCTCTGACCAAAAGCAACTTAGTGGAAAGGGACTTTCCTGGCTTTATTTCCAGGACCCAGTGCATCATGGGGGGGGGGGGAGTTGCAGCAGGACCCAAGCAGGAACTTAAAACAAAAACCATGGAGGAACCCTGCTTGCTGGCTGCTCACAGACTAATGCTTACCTAGCTTTCATATAGAACCCCAAACCATCTGCCCAGGAAATGGTGCTGCCCACAGTGGGCTGGGCCCTCTGACATCAATGAACAATTAAGATAATCCCTATAGATGTGCTCACAAACCCAGGAAATTACTGAACCTAAAAAGTCTACCATCAGCAGCAAATAAAAACTGTCAAACAGGTAAGTGTTTTTTCTTTTGGAGAATAGATGCTCACAAAGGCATAAGAAATAAAACATGATGGTTCCTTTCAAAATAAAAGTACCTTGAGTTGGTGCAGGGAGCCAATTTGCAGCCGTCATTACAAGATGGCGCTGGGTCCCTGAAGCGCCAAAGAAAAACAACTCCATACTAGGCAAGGCTCTAGGCGGAGCCTCTCAACGGGTGCTGTGACGCATGGTGATCATAGCCAATCCCGCAGCTGGGGCATTGCAAGATAAGCAAGCAGCCAATCCAGGCACGACCCGTGTCCATATTCCCTATATAAACAGCTGCCGGTTAGTCCTCGGTCTCTTTGCCTCCTGCTCTCCCTTCAATCAAGAGACTCCAATAAAAGTGTGATTTGTGGAAGAATCCTCGACTGGTGGTCGTTCTTCCCTGCTGGTCAGGGGGTTTGCCGCAAGTTGGTTTGGGCCTGATGCCGATAAACAGGAAACATCGACAGCCTCCTAAGAATCCTCACTCAGACTCTGCTGTTCTAGTTAGCCCCACCACCCACACTAGACATTCAGAACAGAAAATAACTAACAGGCTAGCTTGCCTAGGGACCTGCACACATGACAAAGCTATGCACCCAACTAGCTATAAAATAAATGGGAAGTAAAACAGAGATGAACCCACATGGCTTTTAACAAGAAACAGATAAACTAAGTGGCAGAAGGAAAGATAGTTTAGATGATATACAAGATTGTATCCAGATTCCTCAGCCAATGAAGAAAGAAAAGATGGGACCAAGGTTCAGGGCAAGAAAAACTTTTCTGCACTCAATTAGCACAGCTGCCATGCTGTGGTGACGTCTGCCTTGTAGATTCACAAACTGCCTGGTTTTCACTCCTCTGAGTCCCCAGTGCATCTTCCTTCCTCATACAGGGAGAATGACGCATAACAAGCTACTCATAATTGGCTGGTGACTAAATTGGATACAAATTGTCAAAGCACCCAGAAGTCACTTTCTGAGTATCCATAGCCATAGGAAGCCTTACAATGACAGTAACAACTGAACTGTGAGTGGTTGGCCTTGAGTCAGAGGAAGAGAACATTATGATCTACAGGAGACCTTTCTTACTCCTCTCCAACTCCTCCTTCCTTTTTTTTTTTTTTGGGAGACAGGATCTTGCTATGCAGCTGACCTGAGACTTTATATGTAGACCAGGATGGCCTTGAATTTATTGAGATCCACCTGCCTCTGCCTCCCAAGCAGTAAGATTAATGGTAGGTGTCACCATGCTCAGCTTGATTTGGTTTCTTTCCCCTTTCAAAAGTTAAATGATGACTTCAGCTGAGCTTTGGACTGAGGGATAACAGTTGTTTATTTTTTTTCTACTGGGAGAAGTTTGAAGTATAGGAACAAGAACAAAGGAGTTTAGAAGTCATTGGGGAAGGAAGACAGTAGACGGAGCAATAAGAAGGGGTGGGGATTAGCATAGTCAGGAGACTGGCCTCGACTAGGAGGTACTTTATTTTTTTGAGACAAGCAGGAAGGAGGAATATAAGAACATGCTAGTACATGTATCTCCCCGAGGGAGTTGAGGCTGTTTACTGCAAGAGAATGGGATGTGATAATATGGAGGATGTAGCACAAATAATAAAAACCCAGAGACAGACATTGGGGTTCAACCTGAAGATCAGAAAAGCAAAACAGCCAAGCCATTAGAAAAGTCTTACCTCTACCAAGGTTGGGTGATTGCAGACTGAGCCCCGAGCCTCTGTCTCTTCCCATCGTATCTTCTCCTTTAGTGTGGAGATTAAGGGTGTGTGACTCCCTAGGATTGGGATTAAAGGTGTGATGCCCCACCACCTGGATCTGCTTCTGCATTGATGTTGTGTAGCCCAGGGTAGCCTTGAACTCACAGAGATCCATCTGCCTCTGTCTTCCAAGTCCTGGGATTAAAGGTGTGTGCCACCATTGCCTGGCCTCTAATGGCTTAGTTTTACCCTCTAATCTTCAGGCCATCTTTATTTATTAAAACATAAATAAAATATCATTATAGAGGAGGAATTATCCCACTGGATATATCTGGAGAAGAAAGCAACACATTTGGCTTTAAGTTTTGTTCTTGTTATCTGATTGTTCAAAACAATGTACCACTTATTGCTCATGCGTGTTTGTGCATGTGAGTGTGTATGCTCATGTGGGAGTCAGAGGTCAACTTTGTGTAGGTTGTTACCTCCTTCCATCTTAAGGTCCATTCTGAAAATTAAAGTGAACTTAACAGGCTTTCAGGGCGAGCACTGTCTCACCATGCTGATATTTATTGATTGACTGATTGATTGATTGATTGATTGAGACCTCAGTCTCATGCACCCCAGGCTGCCCTGAATTCACTACAGAACAGAGTCTGGCCTTGAAGTCCTGATCCCTATGCTTCTGCCTCCCTTGTGCTGAGGTTACAGATATACACCATCACACCTGGCCACAGCATCCTATGCCAGCAACAACAGATCTGCCAGATCCAGAAGAAGCTAATGGATATCATGGTCTGAGGAGTGCAGACAAATGATTTGAGAGACATGGCTAGTAAAATGGTTCCAGACAGCACTGGAACTGTAAGTCATCAGGCACTGATGACTGTAAGTTTTCCTCTTCCTGGTATCTTCCTTAGAAAAGTAAAAATTCAGCTGGGCAGTGGTGGCGCACACCTTTAATCCTAGCACTCAGGAGGCAGAGATTTCTGTGGATTTCTGTGAGTTTGAGGCCAGACTAGTTTACAGTGTGAGTTCTAGAACAGCCAGGGCTGGTGTGCAAAGTTCTTCTGTATATGTGTTGCTTTTATTGGTTAATGAATAAAGAAGCTGCTTAGGCCTAATGCAGCGCAGAATAGAGCAAGGCGGGAATTCCAAGCAGAGATAGAGGAGAAAAGAAGGTGGAGTCAGGGAGATGCCTTGTAGCTGCTGAAGGAACAATATGCCAGTTGCTAACCAGAACCTTACCAGTAGGCCACAGCCTCATGGTGACTTCAGATTAATAAAAATGGGTTAATTTAAGATGTAAGAGTTAACTAGAAATATGCCTAAGCTATTGGCCAAACAGTGTTGTAATTAATACAGTTTCTGTGTTATTACTTGAGTCTGAGCAGCCAGGAAGTAAACAAGCAGTCACCATCTACACAGGGCCACACAGAGAAACCCTGTCTCACCCCCCTCCCCCGCCAAAAGAAAATTTGGAGTTGGACCAACTCACAGCTTCATGGTGCAGGCAGTCATTCTGGTGAGGCTTCTGGTGAGCTAAATGAGCCGATGGAGATAAACTACCAATCCGAGGATCCAGGTAAAACCCAGAATTTTTAAATATATGTATTTTGAGACAGAGTCTCTCTATGTACCGCTGGCGGTCCTGGAGATCTTGATGTAGACTGGGCTGTCCTGGAACTCACAAAGATCTGCATGCCTCTGCCTCCTGAGTGCTGGGATTAAAGGCTTGTGCCACTGTACCTGCTAAAACCCAGATTTTTGTTGTTGTTGTTTTGTTTTTTGAAACGAGGTTTCTTTGTGTAGCAGCCCTGACTGTCCCGGACACTCAGTCATGCTGTCCAGTTGTCCCTCTCTAGTTGTACTATTGTTGCACTGCAAATAGAGCTACTGTGGTGCTTTTGCAAATCAGTGTGGGCCCTTATTCTCTCAAACATCTGGCTAAGAGGCCAAGAGCCTGGAAACATTTGGGCCATTCACCAAGCACTGGGAATGCTGCTACTTCAGCTCCTAAGTCCTGGAATTCACCATGCATAGCTCCCAAATATGCGTAATTTTAAAATGATCCTTTTAAACTTACTTTTTGGGAGACTAGACAGATGGCTCAGTGGTTGTGTTCATTAGTTTCAATGTCAACTTGTCACAAGCTAAAGTCATCTGAGAGGAGGAACCTCAATAAAGAAAGTGTTTCCACAAGATCAAGCTGTAAGCAAACCGTAGGTCATTTTCTTAACTAATGATTGGCATGGGAAGGTCCACCTATTGTGAATGGTGTCTCCCTGAGCTGGTGATCCTGGGTTCTATAAGAAAGAAGCTGAGCAAGCCATGATGAGCAGACACTCAAGTAGGCAGCACCCTTCCATGACCTCTTCATCAGTTTCTGTTTCCAGGGTCCTATTCTATTTGAGTACTTGCCTGACTCTCCTCAGTGGGCTGTGCTATGTAAACCAAATAATCCTTTTCTTTCCATCTCCATTTGGCCATGGCGTTTCAGCACAGAAATAGTAACCCTAACTAGGACAGTGGTTCAGAGTGTGTACTGCTCTTGCAGAGGACCTGAATCTGGTTCCAAGCACCCACATTGGTTGGCTCACAACCACCCGTAACTCCAGCTCCAGGGGATTTGATGCCTTCTTCTAGACTCTGAGGACACCTGCAGTCCAGGCACATGTATACACACTCCCCAGCACACACACACACACACACACACACACACACACACACATAGTTAAAAAGTAAAAATAAATCTTAAAGAAATTAAGCTTTCTTTTTTGTTTAATTGACTAACTTCTGCTTTAGCTGCACCAGGTAAGAGGGCTTCTCCTGAAATGATACTAGTGAGGCTAGAGCGATGGCTCAGTGGTTAAAAACACCAGCTGCTCTTACAGAGAACCTGAGTTTGATCCCTTGCACCTAAATGGTTCCTCAAAAACTGTGTATGACTCCAGTCCCAGTGGCACTGTATACATGTGGTGCACATACATTGCTGGTAAAATACCCATACACATTAAAAAATCACAATAAAATAATACTACAGAACATAAATTGCTTCATCACGCAATTACTCTATGTCCAGAGCAAAAGTCTTGACTGTCAACCTTGCAGAAGGACAAGCAAGGAAGATGGATGTTTCGGGGACCAGGTAGCTGAGTGCTTGGGAAATGGTGTTCTTCATGGTGGAAAGACACACTTGACATTACTTAAAGACTGGGAAGAGAGGAGGCCAGAGTCTCACGTGAGTGTTCAGGATTTAGATTCTTAGGTGAAACAGGTTCTGGGGATAAGAAGACCTACAGTGAGGTCAGGGGAGAAGCTGAGGTTGGGCAGAGAGACAAAGACCACCGGAGTTAGAGGAACCATAAACCCAAGGTATTGTGTGGTTATCCAGTGACAAAAATCTCTTGAGGGCCGAGGATGCAGCTCAGCTGGGAGAGTGTTTGCCAAGCACGCATGAAGCCCTGGGCTTGGTGCCCAGTCATATGAACTGGCCATGTGATTGCAGGATTTACAAGCCTGTCATTCCAGCACTTAGGAGGTAAAGGCAGCATCTTAGTCAGGGTTTCTATTGCAGTGAAGAGACACCATGACCATGGGAATTCTTGTAAAGGAAAACCTTTAATTGGNCACACACACACACACACACACACATAGTTAAAAAGTAAAAATAAATCTTAAAGAAATTAAGCTTTCTTTTTTGTTTAATTGACTAACTTCTGCTTTAGCTGCACCAGGTAAGAGGGCTTCTCCTGAAATGATACTAGTGAGGCTAGAGCGATGGCTCAGTGGTTAAAAACACCAGCTGCTCTTACAGAGAACCTGAGTTTGATCCCTTGCACCTAAATGGTTCCTCAAAAACTGTGTATGACTCCAGTCCCAGTGGCACTGTATACATGTGGTGCACATACATTGCTGGTAAAATACCCATACACATTAAAAAATCACAATAAAATAATACTACAGAACATAAATTGCTTCATCACGCAATTACTCTATGTCCAGAGCAAAAGTCTTGACTGTCAACCTTGCAGAAGGACAAGCAAGGAAGATGGATGTTTCGGGGACCAGGTAGCTGAGTGCTTGGGAAATGGTGTTCTTCATGGTGGAAAGACACACTTGACATTACTTAAAGACTGGGAAGAGAGGAGGCCAGAGTCTCACGTGAGTGTTCAGGATTTAGATTCTTAGGTGAAACAGGTTCTGGGGATAAGAAGACCTACAGTGAGGTCAGGGGAGAAGCTGAGGTTGGGCAGAGAGACAAAGACCACCGGAGTTAGAGGAACCATAAACCCAAGGTATTGTGTGGTTATCCAGTGACAAAAATCTCTTGAGGGCCGAGGATGCAGCTCAGCTGGGAGAGTGTTTGCCAAGCACGCATGAAGCCCTGGGCTTGGTGCCCAGTCATATGAACTGGCCATGTGATTGCAGGATTTACAAGCCTGTCATTCCAGCACTTAGGAGGTAAAGGCAGCATCTTAGTCAGGGTTTCTATTGCAGTGAAGAGACACCATGACCATGGGAATTCTTGTAAAGGAAAACCTTTAATTGGAGCTGGTTTACAGGCTCAGAGGTTTAGTCCATTATCATCATGGCGGGAGGCATGGCGATGTGCAGGCAGACATTGCACTGGAGAAATGTCTACATCTGGATTGGCAGAAAGCAGGAAGAGAGAGAAACTAGGTCTGGTTTGAGCATTTGAAACATCAAAGCCCACCCACAGTGACACACTTCCTCCAACAAGACCACACCTCCTAATAGTGCCACTCCCTACCTGCTTATGGGGGGGCATTTTCATTCAAACCACCACAGGTAGGAAGAACAGAAGTTCAATGTCATCCTTGGATAAATAGTTAGTTTGAGACTAGCTTGAGATACATGAGATCTTATCTAAAAATAAAATAAATATTTGAAAAATAGAATCTCTTGAACTTTCAGTACAATTGGGTTTAGAAAAAAACCTGGGCTTGGGACCAAGCTGTGCTACGTTTTCAGCAGTTCCTGATGGCTCAGGAAAACCAACTGTTTAATGTTTAATTTTATGATCTGATTGTTAAACACAGCCATTATTAAATTTTTAATTATAAGGGCTTATAATTAAAGTGAAATAAAATCTACTAAACCAAACATTAAAAGTTTAATGAGTGAATATTTGAAACGTATCACAGTAATAAATTTCTTATTTTTTATTTTTTTATGCCACGGTTTTCTGGCCTTGGACTAGTTTTATAGCCAGGGATGACCTTGTACTTCTGATCCTCTTGATTCTGTCTTCAGAGTGCTGTTATTATAGGTACAAGCCATCACTCTTGATTTTATTTGTTGCTGAGGCTCAAATTCAGAGCACCATGTATGCTAGGCAAGTCCTCTATCAACTGAGTTGCATCTCAGGTCCACCTGTTACCTTATTCATTCTCTTGAAGTTACTTTGTTTCTTGCACCCAGTGGAGAACATCCTCTACAATGGCATGACATAATTCTGCCGGACTTTGCACTCAGTGACTTCACACTGTTAGCTAAAAATCATCTGTAGTAGAAGTCTATTACACTTTGGAGATTACTAAAAGTCCCCAGTATGGGTGTGCACATGCCTATAATCCCAGCTCTCAGAAGCTAGAAGCAAGAGTATCAGAAGTTCAAGGTTAACCTCAGTTATACAGTGAGGAAACCCATGCTACATAAGACTTTGTCTAGAAAACAAGGAACAAGCCAAAAACAAAGCAAAACAAAACAAAAAAAGCTGTCTTTAATCCTAGTGCTTGGGAAGCACAAGCAGGCAGATCTCTGAGTCTGAGGCCAGCCTGGTATACATAGTGAGTGCCAGGCTTGGAAGACCTTGTCACCCCTCCTCCTCCAAAAAAGAAAAAAGAAAAAAAGAAAAAAAGGAGACATAACACCTAATAAGTGAGCCACTGTTTATATTGATTATAAAACTTAGTAAATAAACCAGGCATGTTGGCACATGTCTGTAATTATAGTACTTGGGGTGTGTATACACATATGTCCACATACACACATTTCCCACATTCAGGGTGTTACATATATTACATTCCCAGCCTGAAATATTTTTGCATTAGGAAGATTAATAATAAATACACATATATTTATGTTCACTAACTTTTCCCTGGAAGAACCAATTTTAACATTTTCCAATGTGTCACATCAGTCTCCTTCGTCTGACACTGGCATTGTGACTGAGGACAATACTGATGTGCACAGAGTCTCATGCCTCATTCTAAGCTAAGGAGAAGTCTTAAGTCATGGTGCTGGTGACCAGCAGGGAGGGCATTAAGGGAAGGCATCCGGCTAATCCGGGGAAGCATGCAGAGAAAGAAGACCTCTGTGGACACTCAAGGCTGAGGAGCAATCAGCCAGCCTGAGGAAAGCATGCACAAAGGCCCAGTCGCTATAAGCAAAACTCAGTACTGCTTTCTGTTGCTGTGACAAACACAATGATGAAAAGCAATTTGGGGAGGAAAAGGTTTATTTTTGTCTCACAGCTTTTAGATCACTTCATCACTGTGGGAGTCAGGACAGGAGCCTGGAGGCAGGATCCAGAAGCAGAAGTCACGGAGGAACACTGCCTACTGGCTTGTCTCCTCTGCTTAGTTTTCTTTCTTTCTTTCTTTCTTTCTTTCTTTCTTTCTTTCTTTCTTTCTTTCTTTCTCTCTCTCTCTCTCTTTCTTTCTTTCTTTCTTTCTTTCTTTCTTTCTTTCTTTCATAGGGTTTCTCTTTCTCTGTGTAACAGTTCTGACTGTCCTGGAACTTGCTCTGTAGACCAGGCTGGCCTCAAACTCACAGAGATCAGTCTGCCTCTGACTCCTGAGTGCTGGGATTAAAGGTGTGTACAGCCACAGCCAAGCTGCCTATAGGCTAATCTGAAGGAGGCATTTTCTCAGTTGAAGTTTCCTCTTCCAAGATGACCCCAACTTGTGTCAAGTTGGCAAAAAAAGAAAGAAAGAAAGAAAGAAGGAAGGAAGGAAAGAAAGAAAGAAAAGAAAAAAAAGGGGGAAAAAAACCCCAAGCACAAGAGGGCATTAAAAACAACAAAAACAGGACCCTGAGGACCCGGTGAGGCAGCCGGGCAAGAGGATGTCAGGCTGAGAAGGGCGGATAGAATGGGGGTGAAAATGGGCAGTCAGTGAAAACCAGACTGTGTCTTGTCGTTTTGAGCTCTGGGGGCTAGGCTAATGGTTAGGGTCAGTGCTTACCAGGGTAGGATAGGCTGTGTGGAGGGCACTCGCCCTGTGTGGGAGGTTTGTAGACTTAGATAGACACTGCTAGCTGCAGGATTCCTGTTCTGACCGAGTGTGTGAGCGGCAAGCTCTGCTCTGGATTCCACGATCAGAGCTGCTGGCTAAACATGGTGATTATAGCTGGTTGTGTGTAAGCCTGGATGCTGCCTACTAGCATCATGCACTTCTGCGCAGCGGGGAATTAGCTCTGCAAGCATTGATCACTGTAGGCTTGCATGCCCCCAAGTGGTCCACTGTGGGTACTGCTAATAGAGAGGAAGCATCGTGGCGGTTGAGTAAGTACGAGATAGGATTGGGGTTGTTCTTGTTTCCTAGATTCCTGCTGTTCAGAGACTACTTTTTTTTTTTTTTTAAATAGCAGACTTATTGTGGTTAACATACCCTAAAATCACATATCTTTTTTGTTTGTTTTGAGTCAGCGTTTCATATACCTGGCTTGGTTTAGGACTCACACAGCCAAGGATGGCCTCTGATTCTCCTCCATCCACCTCTGAGTGCTGGGATTACAGGTAGGCGCTACCATGCCTGGTTTATACAGTGTTGGGGATAGAACTCGGGGCCTCATGCATATTAGGCAAGTGCTATGGTAAGTGAGCCACATTCCCAGCCTCTTTATCTCTTTTCTTTTTTGAGACAAGGCTGGGATTACAGTGTCTGCCACTGCATCCAGCTCTACTTATTCAGAGTTTTCCCTCCTTTTTTTTTTTTTTTCAGTGCTA
>JAQHUG010000003.1:18393407-18424330 GCA_028555095.1 Dicrostonyx torquatus | reverse complement strand
CCTTCTTTCCTTTACTGGCTTAGGAAGATTTTGTTTCTTTTCATTGAGAATCATAGTGTGGCCGGGGAGCTTATGTATGGGTTGAACCAGCTGTGAGGTCTGTATGGAGAGTCTTGGGTGTTTTGCTCACTTGTCTGTGTTCAATGACTGAAGAAACTGGGTTGAGATCCTTGGGTTCTGCATTACTCCTTTGTTGTTGTTTGTTTTTTGAAGCAGGGATTCTCTATGTATCCCCATCTGATCTGACTCATATGTAGACAGGCTGGCCTTGAACTCACAGAGAGCTGCTTGCCTCTGCCTCCCTAGAGCTGGAATTAAAGGCCTATGCACATTCCCAGCTTCTGCATTATTTGTGCATTCTTTTTCTCTATCTCTATTTTTTTCTTTTTGAGGCAGTGTCTTGCTTCTTAGTTCCTGTTGTCCAGGCTGGCCTTGAACTCAAGGCCACCTGCCTCAGCTTCCCTCCCAAGTGCTGGGGTACAGGTGTGAGCCTCTTACAGAAAGATTGATTTTATTCTTTTCAGTTATGTGTGTGCATCTGTGCATGGTCTATGAGTGTCGGTGTAGATGCCTTTGAAGGCCAGAGGTGCGCAGACTTCTGTACATCTGGAGTTACACAGGGTTCTAAGCCTTCCTGGTGTGGATGCTGGGAATCAAACTCAGGTCCTCTGCAAAAGCAGTGCCTGCTTCTAACTGCTGAGCCATTTCTCCAGCCCTTTCCCCTCTTCTGTAACCTAGGATGTTCTCAAACTCAAACTGTAGCCCAAAGATGACCTTGAACCCCCTTCCTCTACCTTACAGGTGCTGGGATTAAAGCCAACAAATCTGGCTTTAAAAAATTCAGTATTCTCGCCTTTGATTCCAGCACTCAGAAGGCAGAGGCAGGTGGTTCCTGGTTCGAGGCCCTTCTGGTCTACAGAATGAGTTCCAGGACAGACAGAGCTATACAAGGATACCCTGTCGCCGGGCGGTGGTGGCGCACGCCTTTAATCCCAGCACTCAGGAAGCAGAGGCAGATGTATCTTTGTGAGTTCGAGACCAGCCTGGTCTACAAGAGCTAGTTCCAGTGTAAGCTCCAAAGCCACAGAGAAACCCTGTCTCAAAACCACCCCCCAAAAAAACAAAAACAAAAAAACAAACCCCAAAAACCAAAAATACCCTGTCTTGAACAAACAAACAAATAAGCAAACAAACAAAAAAAACCCAAACACACACACATGCAAAAGAAAGCAAAGAATGATTTTCATGTAAACCTAAGCTTGATCATTAAGAGAGAGGGACACTTAGGGAAAGGAGAGTGCACACCCATATCTAGGTACAGGGTTCTCAGGAGAGTTTTGCTGAAGCATTTTTGTAAGATGTTGAGTGTGGCTAGAGAATGGTGGCTCAGTGGTTAAAAGCACTGACTGCTTTTCCAGAGGACCTGGGTTTGATTCTCAGCACCCAGATGACAGCTCACAACTGGCTATAACTCACGTCCCAAGGAATCTGATGCCCTCTCCTGGCTTTGACAGGTATTGCACGCACAAGACATGAAGATATACTTGCAAACAAACAAAATATTTTTTGAGTAGAAAAAAAAATCAGATTATGAGAATTCCAGGCCAACCAGAATTACACAGTGAGACCCTATCTCAAAAAGTCAGATTATGACCCAGCATGTATAGTCTCATTTTTGTGATGTATATATAAGTATATATTAAAATGAGGGAAAGGATGGGGCTAGGAGTGTGGCTCAAGAATAGAGTCACTGATTAGTATACTCGAGGTCTTGGGTTCAGTCCCTAGTACCACAAGACAAATAGAAACTGAAAGTCCTAAAGCTTGGCAAGCACCTTTGCCCACCATCTCCAACTTGGCTATTTTTTTTTTTTAAGGCAAGGTCTCATGGTAGTCTAGGATGGCCTCAACTCCTGATTTCTAACTTTTATGTCCCAAGCACTAGGTTTATAAGTATGTGCCTTACAAACTTTGATTTTGTTCTTAAAAAAAATATTCTTAGGAGAGAGAATCAGTCTTCCCCAGGAATGAGCTAATTGGTTATTTAATACTATGTGGTCAGCCTTAAATACAAGTATATACAAACAACAGTAAATGTACTCAGCAGGCCATTGTGCTTATATATTTATACATATATACATGTATGAGACTACTAGAGAAAAAGAAGCCATGAACATGAGGGGGCATGGGGAAAGGGGAGTAATGTAAAAACAGTACTCATATGTAAAATTATCAAAAAAATAAAAAAATTCCCCAGTGTGGTGGTGCATGCCTTTAATCTTAACCCTTAGGAAGCAGAGATAGGTAGATTTCTGCAAGTTCAAAGCTAGTTTAGTCTACATAGTGAGTCTAGGCTAGCCAGGGCTATATAGTAATACTCCGTCTAAAAAAAATTAAATTTATTTATTTGTGTGTGTGTGTGTGTGTGTGTGTTGGGCTGGTGCGTGTGCTTATGCTTTGGCTCATGTAGAGAGGTCCAAAGACAACTTGAAGGGGTCTGTCCTCGCCTTGTAGTTCTTGGGGACTGAACTAAAATCATCAGGCTTGGTGGCAAGCATCCTTACCCTCTGAGCCATCTTTCAGGCTCTGATATTGCCTTTTTCTTTTCCATTTTGTCTTTTTTAAGACAAGGTCTCCTGGAGCCCAGTGTGCCCTGAAACACAGTGGTGTAGCTAGAGGCCTTGCCTGTGCATCCTCCTGTTTCTACCTCTAAGAACTGGGGTTTGAGGGGAGCATCACTCCCCTATGGCATTTTCAATGTGAAGGGTTTCTTTTTTATTGATTTATTTATCTATTTTTTTGTTTATTTTTATTTTATTTTTTGTTTTTCGAGACAGGGTTTCTTGGTAACTATGGAGCCAGTCCTGGAACTCACTCTGTAAACCATATCAGCCTCAAACTCACAGTGATCCGCCTCTCTCTGCCTCTCAAGTGCTGGGATTAAAGGTGTGAACCACCACTGCCCGATGGGTTTCTTTTAATAATGTGCATGTGTATGGAGGTTGATGTCAGGTGTCCTCATTTCCTCTCTACTTAAGGCAGGGTTTTGCCAATATGACTGGGGTAGTTAGCCAGCTTGCCCTGGGTATAACCTGTCACTGCCTCCAGCTCTGGAATTAAATGCATGTCCCCTCATCCAAGCTGCTTCTGCATGCATGCTGGGGACCCAAACTACTTTCCTTATGCCTGTGTGGCAAATACTTCATCCACAAAGCCATCTCTATAGTTTAAAGATTTTTATTTTTGCTGTCTTGGAAGGGTAGGGAAGACAGAGTTTTAATATGTCTTCCAGGCTGGGCTAGAAATAATGGTAGTCCTCCTGCCTGGGCCCCCAAAATTCTGGGATTACAGGCCTGCACCACTGTGCCCAGCTCAAAGTATTACTGTTGTCATCATCATTAATTTTCGACTTGTATATGTGTGTGTTTGTGTATCTGTGTATCCCTGTGTGGGAGCACATTTGTGTGCATGCGGAGGCAGAGGTTGGCATCAGGTGTCCTCCTGGATTGCTCTCCTCTTCATGTGTCGAGGTCTTTTGCTTGAACTCAGAGTGTCCTTATGTGGTTAGTCTCATAGCCACCCTGCTCTGAAGATTCCCTTCTCTGCTATGGGGAAGCTGGGAAAACAGGTTGGCTACCACTTTGCCTGGCATTTACATGGGTGCTGGAGAGTTAAACTCTGATCCTCAGGCTTTTGAGCAGGTGCTTCATCCACTGAGCCATCTCCCCAGCCCTAGAAGTTTTTTCTAAAGCTCATTTTCTTTTACATTTATTTATTTATGTTGGTTTTTCAAGACAGGGTTTCTCTGTATAGTCTTGGCTATCCTGGAACTCACTCAGTAGACCAGGCTGGCCTCAAACTCACAGAGATCCACTTGTCTCTGTCTTCCAAGTGCTGGGGTTAAAAGCATGTGACACCATTGCCTGGCTTTTCTTTTCTATCCGTCTATTTATCTTTGTGTATGTGTTTGCATGTGTGAGTGTCAAAGGACAACAGTAAGTGCTCTTAACCACTGGGCAGTCTCTCTAGCCCCTTGCAACCCTCTTGCCCTTCCTCTTCAAGCGTTCTGCTCAGTCTGCCTCTGTATTCCTTGAATAGGGATGCATTGCTCCTTTGGCCTCCTCTGTTTTCTTTATGCATTTTTCCCATCTAACTCCTATTTCACCTTTGCCTGTTCAGATCTGATACTGCTTCCTCTGTGGAGCCCTTGTTGGCACCACCGGCAGGTACCAGGGAGGTGTTTTGTTTCCCACAGCTTTCTGTGTTTACTGTCACAGAGCACTTAGGTTGTGTTGTAATTGTCCATGCGCTGAATGCCCTGCTCTTGGCTCCTTCCTCTCATTCCAGCTTGTCCTTCTGTACAGTGTCCCAGGGAGCATGAGGCCGACTCCTGCTGCAGTCTAGTGCCCCACACCTGCCTGCGTCTACTTTTCCCACCTATTGGTTCATGGCTCAGCCTACCTACTTGCACCAGAGTCCCACCGCCCCAAACTTCCCCTTTTAGATTCTTCCTCCTCCATTGATTATTACCTTTATTTGTTTTCTGTTTTTTTTTAAAATTTAACTCAGTATCTTGTGTGTGTATGGTGTATGTATGTGTGTATATGTGTATGTGTGTGTATATATGTGTGTGTATGTGTGTATATATGTGTATATATGTGTGTGTGTGTATATATATATATATATATATGTAAACCCATAAGGAATCTGTCTTTTTGTGAACAGTTGTTTTTCTTTTTTAATAACCATCCTCCTCTTTGTGAGGCCTTTGGTGGTTCAGGTTGGTCATGAACTCCTGATCCTGCTGCTTCCGTCTCTATTGCTGGGACTATAGGCATGCTCAGCCATGCTTGACTCATACTTACTTTCAGATTAAATATTTTTTGGCAACGCCATTACACAGAAGAGTTCTGTGCACACATTTCCTTTTTATTCTGTTATCATGAATGCTAAGTTTGATCATTTGGTCTGCCAGATTCTTTCATTTAGGAATACTTTCTCTCTCTCAAGACTCATAACCAGCCGGAAATGTGACACTCATGCTATTGCTTTTTCATAGCAACCTTCACATGGGGGTTTTGGTAGCCAAGTAATTTCTACCTGTGCTCCTTGTTATGTAGGGGTTGCAGAGTGGAGATTTGTGTGTATGTGTGGTATATTGGTGTGTGTGTGTGTGTGTGTGCGCGCGCGCGCACGCGTGCTCGTGTAAGTTTATGCAGAGGTCAGAGATGAATGTCAGGTGTCCTGCTCCATTACAGGAGGACAAGATCTCTCACCTGGAGGTTGCTGTTTTAGGCAGGCGGTAAGCCCCGATGATCCTCTAGTCTCTGATGCCAACAGCAATGGGTTACAGGTGCATGTAGTCACATCCAGTTTTTGGTTTAGGTTCTGGGGATTCACATTCAGGTCTCTCATGTTTGCACAGAAAGCCACTGAGTGGTATCTCTAGCCTCAGAATGGCGACTTTTAAGAATCTGTCATCCCTTCCACTTTATCAAAAGAACTTTGCAATGACTCTGGTAACAGTGCTGGCTGTTCTTTCCAGAGGTCCTGGGTTTTATTTCCAGCATCCGCATGGCAGCTCACAACCATCCATAACTCCAGTCCCAGGGGATCCAGTGCCCTCTTCATGGTGCACAGGCATACATTCAGGCAAGACACTCAGACACAAAATATAATACACCTTAAAAGGGAAAGGGACTTTGCCTTGTCCTCTCCCCACACACTGTGTTTAGGTGCTGATGATTAGACTCAGGGCCTAGTGCATTCTATTTTATTTTATTTATTTATTTATTTTAAAGAAAGATTTAGTTTCAGTTTATGGGTCTAGATGATTTGCCTCCACGTATGTATTTGTACTGTGTACCATGTGCCTGCCTGGTGCTTATGGAGGTCAGAAGAGGACATTTGTCCCTGAAACTGGAATTACAGTTTTGAGTTGTGGTGTCTGTGCTGGGAACCAGACCTGGGTTTTCTGCAAGAAGAGAACCCAGTGCTTTTAACCACTGAGCCATCTTCCAACCTCCCCTTTTTTAAGTTTTACATTTATTTAGTGTGTGTAGGCACAATGGCATGCGAGCCTCAGGAGTACTTGTGGCAGTTGGAGGTCGAGCTGTGGGAGATGGTTCTCTCCTTCTACCGCGTGTGACCTAGGGACTGCACTCAGGTCATCAGGCTCAGGCTCAGCTCTTTACCCACTCAGCCATCTTGCCTGCCCAAGCCTTGTACAGCCTAATCATGTGATCTCCCACTGAGCTTTATCCAAGGTCCCTTTATCTCTTCCTCTCTAACTCTGGCTTTCACCTTGTGCTCTTCCTGTCTCAGCGTCTTGAATGACATGAAGCATGTCCACTGGTTCACTCAGTGTTTTGTAATCCATTGTTGACATTATTTATATTTCCCTCTAATTTTTTCTTTTTACTTTCTTGGGACACAGTTTCTCTGGTAGCCCTGGCTGTCATGGAACTTGCTCTGTAGACCAGGCTGGCCTCGAACTCACAGAGATCCACCTGCCTCTGCCTCCCGAGTGCTGGGATTACAGGCATGCACTGCCCACTGAGTCATCTTGCCCAGCCCTGTGTCCTCACTTTTAACATCATAGATTAGTTTTGCTTAAAAACAAAACAAAATGGAATTTTTTTTTAAAGATTTATTTATTTATTGTGTATACAGTGTTCTGTCTGTCTGTATGCTTGCAGGCCAGAAGAGGGCACCAGATCTCATTACAGATGGCTGTGAGCCACCATGTGGTTGCTGGGAATTGAACTCAGGACCTCTGGAAGAGCAGTCAGTGCTCTTAACCTCTGAGCCATCTCTACAGCCCAACAAAATGGAATTTTAGATAAATGTCAGCCAAGCTTTGAAAATGGCACATTGCAATTGCCCTTGTCCATTTTCTGATCTTGGTCACTTATGGGTCCACTAAGGGAATTGCTCTAGTGAATGCACAGTGGCTTCAGTGACCTTATGCCATCAGTGATGACTTAATGTATGTGCCAGCGAAACTTCTGCTGAATTTCTGACCTGTGTGCTCCAAATGACAGCACGAAGCCCTGCCTGGCAATCTTCCCACTGTGCCCGTGACACAGCTTGTCTTGCTGGCCCCTGTACCTCTTCTCACACATGCTTCTGGTTGAGAGCTGTTATCATTTGCCCAGTGGTCTAAGTGACCGGGAGTCTGCCTGATTGCTTCCTTCCTTTATTCCACACATCCTCCTCCAGGTCCCTAGTAAGTCAGCTCTTAAATAACCTTAGAAATTCCAGTAGCCCAGGTTGACCTTGAACCTGTGATTATCCTGCACCAACCTCCAAGTGCTAGGGCTGCCCATGCACACCAGCGCAGCAGGCTTGTTTCCCTTGTGTTACTGCCTGCAAGGGCTCTGGACTGCTTCATGTGCAGGGCACGGGCCATTGCTGCCTTGCTCTGTCTCTTTCCTTGGTACCTGGCAGGTAATGAAGTTCTAATAAGTGAGCATATGGTGGCGGAGGCCAGCTTCGCCTGTGAGGGTGAGAGAATGGGATGCTCTTTCCTACCTTCTCTGAGCTTTCTTTTTTTCTGTTTATTTATTTACTTCTTTGTTATTGTTTGTGCTACATGTGATCAGAGGGCAAATTTCAGGAGTCAGTTCTCTTCTTCCATTGTGGATTCCAGGGATTTAACTAGTCATCAGGTGTGTGCAGTTTTTACCCAGCTGTTATCTCACTAGCCCTGGGTGGGGTTTTCTGAGGATAGACTTTGTGCATTGAGGCAAAAGGTGGATCTAGTTTCATTTCTGTTGCTGTTATTAAAACACCCTGATCAGCTGGGGTTTGGTGGTACATGCCTTTAATCTCAGTATTCAGGAGGCAGAGGCAGGTGGATCTCTGAGTTCAAGACCAGCCTAGTGTACATAGGAGATACCAGGCCAGCTGGGGCTGCATACCGAGACCCTGTCTCAAAACAAAACAACGAAACAAAGTACACTGGCCGAAAGTGACTTAAGGGAGGGAAGAGTTTGTGATGCCTATAGTTCCAGGTCCATCCCTGGGCGGAAGTCGAGCAGGGTCTTCAACAGCTAGTTCCATCCCATCCATGGTCAGGAGCAGAGAGAAGGAAGCACAGCGACGCCGCTTGGTTATTAGCTTTGTTCAGCAAGTGTTCTTCACTTCCAAGTCCAGGATCACCTGCTCAGGGAATGGTCCCTCCAGCAATGTTCTGGCTCTTCCCACGTTAATTAACATTCAATACAGTTCCCCCCAGACATGCCGGTACCAACTTGATCGAGGCAGCTTCTCAATTGACCCTGTCTTCCCAGGTGATTCTAGATTGCGACAAGTTAGCCTTTAAAACAGACTGGCATGGTGGAAATAGCTAAGGATGTGGATGATGCTGTGGCGGCTCCTGCTCCATCTGGGCTCATGCCACAGTGGGGATGGGAGCCTGTCATGCCTCAGCATGAAGCACAGCTGCAGAGTAGAGGCGAGCCGCGTTAGATGGTATTCTGATCCTCTTCCCTGTCTCGTTTTTCTTTCCTTCCAGTTCAGGACAAAGGTGTGAGCAGACTACTGGGCTGGCTGGTCCATCATGGCGGGTAAGGACAAGTGGGCCATGTTGGGGTAGACATGAAAAAAAGCATAAAGTAATTGGCCCTTGTCAGAAGTCCTGTTCTTTTTGTATGCACTCTTGTCTCCTGGTTTCTTACCTTTCACGCCCAGTGTGGCTTGTCTGTCTGAGAACTTCATAGCACCACCCAGTCCTGTGTCAGATTTTGAGCCTGGGGACCTGAGTTGAGCATCTTGATGGCCCTCTTACTGTCCAGCAGACAAAGTAGCAGCATGGGTGGCCTGTCCCTGTCCCTGGTGTTACCATTGTACTCAGAATTTTTTGTCTGGTTTCTTAAGGCCCAGAGGTACACGGTATCAAAGCTGAAAGGAACTTTAACATGTAGCCCAGATCCCACTCCACTAAGCAGCTGAGGTCTGGAGAGGGCCAGTGAATTGAATGACTAGTGATGGAGTAGAGGCCAGGACCCACATCTCCAGACTCTCTCCATGCCATGGAATTTGCTCTCTATTGTGGCGAGCACTTCACACTGATGAGAGCATTTATTATTTTTGTATTCTTTTGAGAGATGCTGTTTTAGCATCTTTGATTTCTTAGGGATCATCTTGGCAGATTAAGGAAATAGAGACAGTTGGGAGGGGATAGCAAAGCAGCCAGGGCACAGGGTCAGGAGTATATAGGCTCTATAGGCAGCCCTGCTAGGGCATATAGAACCTATAGAATCAAGAAGGGAGGCCGGGAGAGACATCCAGGTGATGGCCTGCAGTATATCTCACCCACAGAGAAAGTGAACAACTTCCCACCGCTGCCCAAATTCATCCCGCTGAAGCCATGTTTCTACCAGGACTTCGAGGCAGACATCCCTCCTCAGCATCTCAGCTTGACCAAGCGCCTCTACTACCTCTGGATGTGTGAGTGCCGTGGGATGAGGGAGAGAGGCTGGCCTTTTGTGGGGGGCGGGGGAGGCTGCTTGTGCATCCAATTGTCGAATCTGCATGGCCTGAGGAATCTTCCCTCTGCTGGTCCCTGGCAAGCTCCCTCCTACTGGCCAACTCCCCAGCTGGGCCTCGGTTCTTTTCACCAGAGGCCTCTCTTTCCTTCCCCTCCTTGATCTCTCTCGTTTGCAGAGCCTCAGAGCAGGGTTTGTTTGTGCAGAACTGTTTCTCTTTTTGCCTCTCTACCCCGTCCCACTGGAGTACTTTTCCAGGGAAGCCGTGGTGACTGCCAAGATTCTGGATTTGCAGAAGAATCCTTCCTTTAAAGCCTCATGTTTCTTGATGTCTTGCTTAAAGAGGAGAGCATTCAACTGGGAATTAGGGGACATGGAATCCAGTTGGTCTGCTCTAGTTCCCAAACAGTAGGTTCTCTGTTGAGAAGGGAAGGAGGACTCCCTGATAGCTGCAGCTCCAGGTAGCAGTGTGGTCTAGAGTTCTAGTGCTCTGAGGATTTAGAGGTACCTGTTTCTGGTGCTCTGTGGCAGGTTAGCAGGGTGGTATTATCATGAGATATGTGGACTTGACTTGGCTCAGGGTAGTTAGAAGACGCTGCTTAGGCATGTGTGGGGAGGGCAGGCTGCGATGTAACTGTGGGCATCTGCAAAAGGTGACACTGCCTTGACTAGACCTGTGCTCAGCTGTGCCAAGAGGGTAGTATGGAATAGTGCAGTATCTCAGTTGTGAATGTGGAGTGAGCACACTTGCCCCAGCCTGACAGCCTGAGTTCAACACCCGGAACTTACATAAAAAGTTGGGTGTGGTGGCCCATACCTGTAGTCCCAGTACAGGCCGAGATGGGAGGCATAGGCAGGAGACAAGCACCCAGAAGCTAGGAAGGCTGGCTGAGTTTGGAGTATAAAGTGCAGAAACAGGAGAGACCCTGCCTTAACAAGGTAGATGGAAAGAATGGCTCCTGAAAGTTGTCCTTTGTGCACTATGGCAAACACAGACACACCACATACAACACAGACACACTCGGACAGTCACACACACAGAGATAAACATCACACACACACACACACACACACTCAAACAAACCATACACATACACATATACACATCATACACAGACACACACAGACACACACTGCCACACAGAGACTCAGACACAGACTCATCACATACACACACACATACACTTAGGCAAACCACACACATACACATATATACACCATACACACACGGCCTCACACAGACTCAGACACAGACATACATACACATCACATACTACATACACACGCACGCACACACAAGACTCAGAGACTAACCATACACATACCCAGATATACACCACACACACACACAGATTCAGACAGAGACAAACTGAATATACACACAAGACTCAGACAGAGATGAATCACACACACACACATCATACACACACACACACACACACACACACACACACACACACACTAAAAAGCAAAACAAACAAAAAGCACCATCTTCACAACAGGCCCTTCATGTGACAGTAGTAGCAGAGGATTAGGCTCACAGACTGTTCCAGGATCTGACTTGGCCTATGGGCAGAGAAGGTTCTCCTGTCCTGTAACATGACAAGAGGAGGAACTGGACAGATATGGATAGCCTATAGATGTTGGAAGGAAAACGAGATTGCTCTTAATGACTTCTGTTTTTCCCATTAAATAAGGAAATGGGTGGGACTGGAGAGATGGCTCAGTGTTGAGAGTACTATCTACTCTTCCAAAGGAACTGGGTTCACTTCCCAGCACCTACATGGAAGCTCACAACTGTCTGTAACTCCAGTTCCAGGCCTTCTTCTGGCCTTCACAGGCCCTGCACATACAGCACACAGATACATATGCAGGCAGAATACCCATACACATAAACAATAATAAAAATATTAAAATTAAAAAATAGATATATATAGAGAGAGGAGGACTGAGGGTAGGTTTTTTTTTTGGGGGGGAAGGTGGGTGCCTGTGTTCATAACAGAAGGTGAAGGTGAGAAAGCCAGCTACTAAGATCTCTGCGGCATGCCTAGGGTCATCTGATGTTGGTTTCCATGAATTTCTAGTCCTTCTAGACTTCCCCATGGCAACCTTTTCTCCTTAGGGACATTCAGCTCAGGCAGAGATGTGTGTTTTAGTCGATGTACACTTTTAATTCCAGCACTTAGAAGGCAGAAGCACATGAGTCTCTGTGAGTTCGAGGTCAGCCTAGTCCGCATAGTAAGGTCTAGGTCAACCAGGGTCATACAGTGAGAACCTGTCTCAAAAGGAAAAGTGTAAGAAAGAGTATAACAAAGAATTGCAGACTATAGTCAGGTAGATAGGGCACACACCTTTAATCCCAGCACTTGGGAGGCAGAGGCAGGAGGATCTCTGAGTTTGAGGCCAGCCTGGTCTACTGAGTGAGTTCCAGAATAGGCTCCAAAGCTATAGAGAAACCCTGACTTGAAAGACAACAATAACAAAACCAAACAAACAAACAAAAAGAGAATTGCAGACTCTAAGCTGGATAGGGAGAAGAATAAAGACAGAGAATGCCTCATGGCTAGAGAAGCAAGGCTGAATCAGGGAGTGTTCATCCAAGGACAGCGAGAACTGTGGTACAAACTCTAATGCAAGTGAGCTAAAGATGGGTGGGCCTGGGAAGAGTGATGCTAGCCATTAGGATAATGGGTAGTATCTTTTCTGTGTATAAAGCAAATACAGGCCAACAGAATAGTTCAGCAGGTAAAGGGCTTGCCATGAAGTCTTATGACCTGAATTTAATCATTAGAGCCACACAGTGGAAGGAGAGAATCGAATCAGGGTTAGGGTTGCAAATTGTCTTCTGACTTCCACACATGCATTATGGCAAAGACACAGACACACACAATGTTGTTTTTAAAGAACAAATAAAATCAATAAGAGCAATAAAGCTCTAGGAAACTTCGAAGCAGCGAACAGGAAGGGAGGAAACATCTGGAATATACAGGAAGTATCCATATTTGTTATGGGGGGAAACTGAGATGGGTGTAGCTGCACCTGGTGACGTAGTTAGCAGGCCAGGTTAGGCCTAGGGGAGCATTCTGCCTGGCCCTAGGTTCCTGGAACTCTGCCTTGTGAGACGATCTGGCCCAGAAGCTGGATTTGAGAGCTAAAAATACCTCCTTAAGTCTTTACTAGGTGCCTGTCAGGTGCTTTGTCCTGAAACAATGTCTCTAAGCCTTGAGATTCAGAAGATGAGCTTTGGAGCTTGACTGTTTGAGGCCTAGATTGACCCACCTTCCTTTATTAACTCAGCAGGTCTTTGGGGACCCAGCCCGATGTTCAAGAAAGAGAGTTGTCTGGGGTCTGAAGACCTAGGCGTATGTTAGTGCCAGTGTCTGTTTTTTATCTGTAAAATGAAGAGCCCCTTTAGACCTCTGCCAGCTGTGATTCAGTGGTGTCCTAGGATCTTCTAGGTGAGGTGAGAAAGAGGAAGAGGAGTCTGGATCTCACCACTGAGGAATTTCTAGTTTGGATGCTGGACTGGAATTATATTTGGGGAACTTCATAGCAGCCCAGACCTGGTCAAAGGAAAGTGGGATAGGTAAGGAAGACATCTTGGAAGAAGAACAGTGGTAGTCACAGAAATGGATTAGATAAGGACTGAACTCCCAGCCACTGTTGTCTGACTCCGTTGTCATGACAGGCATGTGGACCAGTGGTTTGAAAAGGTGCTTCCAGAATGTCTTTTTCTTCCCTGCTTTCATGTTCCCACTTTGTAAGAAAACGTATAAGATGGATCTCTTGCCATGGGTTGGTGATTGCAGTGGGTCTGGGGGGACCAAGGACTGAGTTGTAGTCTTGGGGATGGACCTCAGCATCTTGCATGCGAAGCTCAGTTCTAACACTGAGCCCCCTCCACTCTCATCCCAGAGGCCTTTCTTATAAGGACAGGATCCTGAGGCTTTGAAATCCTTCCAGGGTGCTTTCTGGGTAGAAGCTCTGGGTTCTTGTTCTAGAGACTCTTGGTTGTTGGGATTTCTCAGATTCCTGGGATGGATTTGGGGAAGGGTTGACCCAAGCTCCCAGCTTTCTTTCTTAAAGTCTGTACTCCCTCTGTGTGTATGTGTGTCTTTGTGTACTCATTGGTATGACTTGTGGGTCATCTGTGTGTGTATGTTTGCACTTGTATGTGTATGTCTGTATCTTGCTGCTTGTCTGTTGTTGCTATGCATTTGGTTGTGAGTCTATATGGAATCCTGGTGTATGCCTCCATGTTTGGATACTCACATCTCTGTATGGACTTTGGTGTCTGTGTGTGTATCTGGTGTCTATCTCTGTGTGTGCATGTGCTCCTGGGTCTGCAGTGAACAGCGTCACGCTGGCCGTGAACCTGGTGGGCTGTCTCGCGTGGCTGATCGGAGGCGGGGGAGCCACCAACTTTGGCCTCGCCTTTCTCTGGCTCATCCTCTTCACACCTTGCTCCTACGTCTGCTGGTTTCGGCCCATTTACAAGGCCTTCAAGTAAGTGATTGGTGTTGACCTCAGCTGCTACCCCAATTTCCTTCTGTCCCCTATCCCCCAAACTCTGTCTGCTATTTTCTTTGTTAACCTTTGACTGGGACTGTCAGGTGGGGTTTGGGTTTCCTGGGAATTCCAGGCTGGGTTGAGAGGGTTGGAAGTGGGACCCTTCTTATTTCTTTTCAGTCTTCCTGCTTGTCAAATTTTGCCTATGGGGTTTCTTGGTGGAGCTGTCCATCCTTGTACCCGTGGGAAATGACTGATTTGGTACCAAGAAAATCCTTTTTCACGTGTCACTGGAACCAGCCATCCAAGAACCACTGACACTGTTCATGTGCCAATGATGTCGTCCAATACTGTGCCAAAGGGAATACCTATCTATGTGTTGATGGGGCTAGCTGTCTTGCTGCCAGTGAGTGTCCACCTAGTGCCAACTGGGATTTTTAGTCTTTGTGTCATTAGGACTGCACATAGCAACAAGGCTATCTTGATGCCTGCAGAATATACATTTCGGTGCCAATGGAGCCTTAAATCTCTTTGTCAATAGGACTAACAATTATGTGTCAATTAGCTACTGTTGTGGTGCCAACAAGGTATCTATACTAGTACCACTGAGATTTTCTGTTCTATAGAGCCATCCATCCCTGTTCCAGTCCCTTGATAATGGATCTGTTTGTTTTTCCCACAGTGGAACCACCTGTCTCCATGCCAATAGGGTCATTGATCCATGTGCCATGGGTGGTCCTTTCATGAGGACATCCCTTTCTTGTACATAGGCATAACTCATGGAAACCTTTAAAGATCTATGGATGAAGGCCATTCAATTTAGACTCTCATTTAAAACCTTATCATTTATGCCCTGAGGAGCTTTGGGAAGCCCAGTGCTTCTGCCCAGGTGACAAACCATCTTTTCTGCCACAGGACAGACAGCTCCTTCAGCTTCATGGCCTTCTTCTTCACCTTCATGGCCCAGTTGGTCATCAGCATTATCCAGGCTGTGGGAATTCCAGGCTGGGGTGTCTGGTAAGAGACAATGGACTGGTCTGGGGCTAGTAAGAGTTACATTTGGGTTGTTTGTTTACCTGTGTACTAGGACGATTTGCTTTTTAGGACACCAAGAGGCTTGTTGTGGTAGCATAAGGGTTGTGGGGATAGTGGAAAAGTGAAGTGTTCACCGTAGGATTAGAGGGGAAGGAGAAACGGGAAGGGGTGCCTGGGTGACTAAGGAGAGTCAGACTTTGTGAGAAAGCTGGGGAGGAAAAGCCTGGCTCAGGAGCTCTGGAAGCATAGGCTATGCAGTATCAGAAATGGGGTCCCTCTATGGCTAGTGGTATAGCTCCTTCCTATGGCAATGAGATTATCCCTGGGATGGCTCCTGGGTCCCCTTTTCCTACCATCTGTAGTCCCACAGCTGACTTCTTCCTACAGTGGCTGGATCGCCACCATCTCCTTCTTCGGGACAAACATTGGCTCAGCAGTGGTGATGCTCATTCCCACGGTCATGTTTACAGTTGTGGCCGTCTTTTCCTTCATCGCCCTAAGCATGGTATGTATGAACCTCAAGGGTGACAGGGCAGCTTTGGGAGGGAACTGTGATCTGAAACCAGCCATCCTCCAAGCTACAAAAGGATTCAGGTGCTGAGTGGTGGTGGCGGCAGAGGCAGGCAGATCTCTGTGAGTTTGAGGCCAGTCTGGTCTACAAAGCAAGTTCCAGGACAGCCAGAGCTGTTATAGAGAGAAACTCTGTTTCTAGAATAAAATAAAAAAAAAAAAGAGGATTCAGGAGGTTGGGGAGCTGGTGGGTAAAGTGCTTGCTGCATAATAAAACCTGAGTGTAGATTCCCCAGAATCCACAGCCCGACATGGTGGCAGATGGTTGCAACCCTAGAGCTGGGAGCAGAGCAGAAACAGGCAGTGTCCAGGTCTCAAGACCGGTCAGTCTAGCTGAAGTGGCAAGCTTCAGAGTCAAGAGACAGAGGGGCATTCTCCAAACATGAGGTAGAGAACAAAGTTGACCTCTGGTCTCCACATGTACATACACAGGCAAGTGCACCCACCCCCTCCTGCGTCTGCATACAGCACATGCCAGTGGGGTCCTGGGAGATACCTCAGTGGGTATCTTGCCGTGCCACTGTGAGGAGCTGAGTGTGAATACTAGGAACCCACTGTGAGCATCGGTATCCTAGGGCTCCCACAGCAAGACAAGAAGTGGAGACGGGACATTGTGGGCCAGCTAGCCTGATGCATACAGTGACCAAACAACAAGAAACCTTATCTCTCAAACCACGTGGAAGGCAAGACTGTTCTTTGCTGGAGGTTGTCCTCTGACACCTGAAATCACATGAACACACACACAAACACAAAGTCTCCTGACTTACTGTGAGGGCTGATCTTTCACAAATGAATCCTATCTGTTTCCTGAATGACTACCTACCCCGTTCAAAAAAATATATTTATTTTTGGCTTTTTGAGACAGGATTTCTTTGTAGCCCTGGCTGTCCTGGAATTCACTTTGTAAACCAGGTTGGCCTTGAACTCAGAGATCCCCCCTGCCTCTGTGTCCTGAGTGCTGGGATTAGAGGTGCACACCACCATGCCCAGTTTTAATTAATTAATTAATTCTTTAGACAGGGACGTATGAAATTCAGGCTGACCTCAAATTTAAAATGTATTGAAGAATAACCATGGGCTCCTGACCATCCCACCTCTGTCCCCCAGGGGCTTGCTTGGGTTACAGGCATGTGCCACTATCCTGTTATTTATTTATTGGTGGGAGCATTCGAGACAGGGTTTCTCTGTGTTGCTTTGGAGCCTGTCCTGAAACTAGCTCTTGTAGAACAGCCAGGCCTCAAACTCACAGAGATCTGCCTGCCTCTGCCTCCCGAGTGCTGGGATTAAAGGCGAGTGCCACCTCTGCCTGCATTATTTTTTAGACAGCCTCTTGAATCATGATTCTCCTACCTCTTTGGGAACTGTAGGCATGCAGCAACACTTTGCTTTCCTCTTTGACTAACCCTTATGCTTTTGTTCCTACAGGTTCATAAGTTCTACCGGGGCAGCGGGGGCAGTTTCAGCAAAGCTCAGGAGGAATGGACCACTGGTGCATGGAAGAACCCACATGTGCAACAGGCAGCCCAGAATGCAGCCATGGGGGCTGCACAGGGTGCCATGAATCAACCGCAGACTCAATATTCTGCCACCCCCAACTACACATACTCTAATGAGATGTGAGCCAGCCAAGCCCACCAGGAGGCAGGGCTGGGGGCCAGTGGGACAGGGGGCTCAAGCCACATCATCTGTGTGGTGACCAAGCAGGGTTCCCCCTTCCCTTTTCTCCTCCCCAACTTTGTACAAAGAATCAGAGTTACATATATATATATATATGTATATATATATATGTAAATATATATGTATATGTCTATCCCCACCTTTTGGGTCCTGCTCTTGGCACCTCGAGAGCTGTGGGCTGCACAAGGAGTGGTCCTGTGCACTAGTGGCCAAGTCCATGTCCCTTCGTGAAATAATGTGCAGTGGCGATCTCTTGTTGTGGTGCTAGATGTATGTTTAGAACTAAACCAGCTCCCCCCTCCCTGGTCCACCCGGCTGCCCCTCTGACCCTGGCCCAGGGACTCCTCACGGGGCAGGGGGAGGCCTAGCAGAGAGTCTGGCACCCTGTGCATGGTTATGAGCTGAAGTTATTTCCCCCTTTGGTCCCACTGGGAAGCAACAGTATTTAGCATTCATGGTGATGAGTGGGTTCTGGAGGGTGGGACAGAGTGGATGTTTCTTGCCCCCTGTAGTCCTCCCCTCAACCTCTTTCTCCCCTTGTTTCGTCCTCACTGTTAGACTCTTTGTGCTCTCTTCCCTAGCTGGTTCTCCCAGGATCTTTCTCCTCTGCAGATAGCTTTTCTTTGTCTTCCTAAGACTGAGTGTCCCAGTTATGTCTGCTTCTAAGACTGCCCAGGTCCCCAGATCTGATCTGATCCCCCAGTTCAAGGAAGCTGACATGGGAGCTGAGCCAGCCCTGATGTGGAAGGGCACACAGCTTGGAGAGCCCGTTTAGTACTTGACGCCCAGGGAATGGAAATGTAGGCCTTTCTCCTTGGTTCTGAAAGCGTGGCCTGCAGAGGCAGGCTTCTTTTCCCTCTCCGCCTCCCCCCATTTCCTTCCCAGATCTTCCTTTAGCTACTCTGCGTTTCCTGTGGAGCTGGGTCATGTTAACTGTAAGGGCACTGCTGGAACAGAGGGCATAGAACTCATTATTGGCCCCTGGGAGAAGTGTGGCTGACCCCAGCCCATAAGGGCTTCTAGGTATCTCAGAGTGACCATTGGATTCTTGGGAGGAATAGCTGTTCTATTTGAGTATGGCAGAAAGGATAGAGCTTGGAGAGCCAAGTCTGAAGTGGGAATCAAAAGAGAAGTCAAATAGAAGCCCAATGAGAAGGAAGCTTATCTTTCCAGTCCCACTTGCCCTTGGCTACAGGACAGATTCTGTGGAAGTGCTCCCAGGCCCAGTTCAAGCCGTAAGCACAATGTCCTGAGTACGGTTCCTGGTGGCCAGGGAGGGAAGGAGGACTCTGCCTTTAGATTTTCGTTTAGTGAGTTTTGCCCTTCCCTCCTCTTCCATTCAATTATAGGACTTGGTTCCTGGCATTTTCTTAGTTTTGTTAGAAATTTCTACCCCTTTGTTGACTGATCTTAGTCCCTGGGACTGGGTAGACATTGCCTGGTCATGGATCCGGCTGTGTGAGGCCTGAGGTGGGTAGGCCTTACCAAGGAGCAGCTGCCTGTTTCTCATTCCTTCCAACAGAAACTCACCCGGGCTCAGTGGACTGGACAACCAGACTGCACTCGGCCATCCCAGGCTGGTTTGCCTTGGTTTCAGGCCACCTTGAGCTTTGATTTTCAGCTTCTTTTAAGAGAAGCCAAGTGTCTCTGGAAAGTTTCTTACCTAGTGACCCCTTAGGCTTAGCTGATTCTTTCCCCTACTGTTTCCTCTCTGGAGAGCAGTTGTCACGGTCCCTGGTATCCTAAGAGACCCCAGGGCTAGGCCCTTCCTCCTTTTCCCTCCTCCTGACCCCAGACTTCTGGCTCCCTTTCTCCTGGGCCTCATGTAGTTCGGGGGGGGGGGGCTGTGACCAGCTGCCAGCCTAGCATCCACTAGCCATTGGATGTGACCTCCAGTCAGTTTCCTGTCCTCCCTGCCATTCCTCTTTCCTGGCTCAGACCTATTGGCCATGCCTGGCACTGACTTGGGAAAGCCTGTTACCAGTGTCTGGCCCAACTGCTCAGGCCCTGGAATGCTGCATCTCCAGGCAACTATGCACTTTCATGAGGAGGGAACCAGGATGAGAAATGGGGCTGGGCACAGATGGTTTGTTTTGGGGGTGGGAGGAAGGCCCGGTTGGTTCTGGGGATCCTCCTGTCTGTTGCCAGCCAGTGACCTGCTTTTGCATTCTCCTGGTGCCCAATGCCCCTTGTTTCTGAGAGACACAAACTATTCCCTAGCTGGCAGTTGACCTGCCTGAGCCAATGTGTCTATCTGTGGTAACTGGATGAACTATAATAAAGGGATCATTTGACCCTGTCTATTCTGCTGTGTTACTTGTCTTCATGTGGATTTCAATGAAGCCTTGATGTGGGATGTGAGGCAGGGGCGTAGGGTTGGGTGGAGTGGATCTGTGATGCCCCAAACTATATGTGATCCTTTCCTTGAAGCAGCCTTGAGAGGGTCATGAAGTAAATGCCACAACTACCAGTTAAGAAGAAGAAGCAGATGTGGCCTGTAACAGTGAGTGAGGGTAATGGTCCAGATGGTCCATGGCTGGCAATGGTAGGACTGGAACACAGGCCCTCAGCTTCCATGGTGGGTCAGCTGAAGCTAATTCAGCACCTCAGTGAACACAGGTTCTTGAGATCTATAGTTGTTAAAGAGGGATAACGACAATTATTCCAGTATGCAGAGTCTTTGCTAAAGGTGTGCCCCATTAGGAGTGCTGTCCAGATCCTCTGTGCTGGTCACACCTCAAGATACCTCTCAAGTAGCTATGATGCGGTAGCACACTCCTTTAATCCCAGTATTTAAGAGGCAGGCAGATTTCTGAGTTCCAGACTATCCAGAGTTACCAAAATAAAATAAAATAAAAATAAATAAATAAAAAAAATTCTCAAAACGATCACTTCAATGACATGGCTTTCCTGCTTAGAGTTGTGGCTTAGGTCCTGCAGCTTCCTCATTTTTAGCCTCTAATTTTCTGTATTCCTTTTTGTCTCAAATGCATAGCTGCCTTTTAGAACAAGTGTGGTAAATAGTATTAAGTGCCTGAATTCTGAACAGGTACGCGGGATTGTTGGCCAATCACACAATTATGTTGGTCCTGGAGCGAGCTCTAGGGAATGTACAGAATACCGGGAGCTCCAGTGACTACAACTCCCAGAAGGCAGAGAATTAGACTACGACTCCCAGAAGGCCATGCGATCACGTAGCTTTCTCGCGTGCCATTTAGAGACGGAGGGTAAGGGCGCCTAGATACCGCGATACTTGGAGAAGCTGGAGCTGGTGAGCCATGGAAGGGGCTGGAAAGCTGTGTTCCTGGGTCCCGCATTGGTGTGGCGGTGGGAGACTCTCTGACTATGAGTCCGAGTGAGGGTCTTCGTATTATGTGTGTGATGTGGGGCCACGGGTGTGACCTCGAGCTCAAAGTTGGGGGTCAGCAGCTACACTTGTGCCCGCTGACATTAAGCTCTATCTTTGACCAGAGTTGATCAGTTTAAAGGCGGTACAATCAGAACACCCACACTTGACGTTTGCTTCCAAAGAGATCTAGGAGCGCCCCGAAGTGCAAGATTTTTTAAAAATTACATTTATTTTGAAGGAGGGTTGCTATCATGGCGTGCTTGTGGAGGCCATAGGACAAATTGTGAGACTCACTTCCACCATGTAAGTCCCGTCATTTCCAGGGCCTCAGGCTTGGCTGCAAGCTACCTTACTAAACCAACTTGCCTCAAACTGTATTTTAAGTCAGTAAACTGGAGAAAGGAAACCCCCGAGAGTGTTTAGCTGCTTAATTCCTAAACATGCCAAGCAGCATTTAAAAATTAGAGTGAGGGCAATTTTTGTCCGAAAAAAATTCCTGATCACTGGCCACTGGAATATTGGAAGCTAGAACTAGAAAATGGGCAGGAGAGATTCCCAGCTTCAGGAAGTGGTGAGTGCTTGGGAGCTGGTTTTTCTCCGACATGTGTCCTCAAGAGGTGCCCAAATGGAACAGCAGGAACTTTAGAGCCAAATGCCTGCTTCTGCTTTGAGGGAAGTCCATTAGAATGCCAATCCTTTTGACTGAATGAGCATTCCTTGCTCTTCAACTGTCATAAAATGTGTTTAGTTGCCAGGTGGTGTGGGTTTTGGTGTAGGGTGTAACATTTTCCTGGCTACATTGTTGCCCATTTTTTACTGGCAGATATCCATGAAACTTTAAACTTTGAGCTTGACTAAATGAGAGGAGACTTACATGACACACAGAGGTCCCCCCCTCTTTTGTGCACGTGCACACACACTCTCACGGTCTTAAGTTCTTTTTCTTTCTTTTTCCCTCTTCAAGACAGGGTTTCTCTTTGTATCCCTGTCTAGCCCAGAATGCACTACGTAGACCACACTGATCTTCAACTCATGGAAATCTGTCTGCTTCTTCCCAAGTGTCAGGATCAAAAGCATATGCCACCAAACCCCACTTTTTCTTGAGTATGCATAAGAGTAAGTTCGTGCCACGTTCTGTGGTTATAATTCAGGTCAAGTAAAAATATAAAGTGTTTTATACATATGCCACTTAAAATAAAAGCTGGTCTAGCAATAAGCTGTAGCCAGCACATTGGTAATAGAGGCATCTCCCTGAACCTCTACCTCAGCCTATGAAGGGTAGAAAGAAAAATTTACCCTATGTTCAAGGATAGCCAAGAGTAACTCAAGTAACTCAAGTTGGACTCTAGAGGTTTAAGCAGAACATTGAATCGTATGACAAAACAAGCTTGTATTTTGAGTTTTTTTCTCGGGAGGGTAAGTGGTGGTGGGAGAGAATTAGATATAATGTTCAGCTCCTGGACATGTCTGAACAAGCATGATACATAGATCAGGGAACACAGACATGCACTGACTTGTCTGTTCAAACCAGTGAATTCCGTGTTTGGGACGGAGGATTAGCTATCCTAACTGCCCTCCAGAGCCAAAGGACCTGTGCTGGAAAACTTGTGCTCTGAAGCCTCAGAAAGTACATCACCAGCCAGCTAGGAAGACATACAAAAGGATCCATTTTAAAGTGTAGAAAAGAGTTTCTATTGTTACTGTGTTTCGGGGGTTATGTTTATTATGTAAGCGAAGGCTTTCCCCCTCTTTCTAAAGGGTAGAGAAAGTGCAGGTTTCTGGCTGTGGGTCTCCTGCATGGCTGACTGCCCTGAACCCTGAGCTTAGCCTTTTAGTAGTGACCTGCTGCCTGCTTGTCCTCTCTTTGCTGCTCACAGTTCCTATGAGTGGCAGGAGATAGAGAAGTGAGGTGCTGCCTATAGTCACCCCAACTGTCAATTAATAAAAATTTAAAAAGTCTTTAATAGAATCTGGGTGGCGGAAGAGATTTAATTGGCTTAGAATTTGATCTTAGCAAACCCTCGGATTGAACATATTTGACCTTCTTCCAAATATCGGTTAAATAGTCTAGTTTCTATTCTTCAGTTATGAATCAGTCTCTCTCCTCCTCCGCCTCCCCCGTGCCTCCAGAAGAATCGCTTTGGTCCTGAGCAAAGCTTGGCTAGCAGATCAGGCAGTGTATCTTGGGCCACAGTGCCTGCTGTGGGGAATAGGTGCATGAGCAGGGCAGAGTCCCGCCTCTTGTTTAATTGACAGCTTTATGTAACATGACCCTTGGGAATTTTATCTTCTAGAGGATCACAAACTGCAGAGATGAAATTGTGCTTCTGTTTTGTAGAATTCTTCCTGCTCTTGTGCCATTTGGCTGAAGTAGGACGGGGTCAAGGTTTGAGGACTGACAGGTAAGTTTTGCAGGAGAATCAAGAACGTGCTTCTCATGGAACTGGGCTGCTCCTGTAGACGACCTGAGTTCCATTCCTATCACCTGTGTGCACACCTATGCCAGGCAGCTCAGAACTGCCCCAAATCCAAGGTGATTGGATGCCTCTGGCCTCTGCGAGCATCTGCACTCAAGTGTACATAGTCACATATATCCATAAAATTAAAAATAATTAGCAACAACAAAAACCCAAATGTGTCTCTCACCCACTGGTGATGTGTTCTGGGTAGCTGGCTAGTGGATCCCATGGACTTTGTCAGTTGTCAATAGTGTGCGCAGACTTTTTGGTTGACTTATTTCTCTAACAAGCCTGGTTCTGTCGAGGTTCCAAGTAACAGAAAAGATTCAAAGTGCTATCGGCAGGGGATGGGGGCTGAGGTCTCAGTGTTGTCCTCTTAGCCTGAGGAAGCTCTTTTCCCTCAGACTCTTTTCAAAGCTACAACAGGAACTTCTCTAAATCTCTGTCCCTCAAAAGAACTCAAGATTCAAGGGTTGAGGTGAAATCCTGCTCCCCAGAGGCTGAATAGGAAGAAGCTCACCTCCTCAGAGTCTCCCAAGTTCTCTCCTTCTCGCGCCTCCTAACACCTCCTTATAAACCCTTCTCCACCTGGCTCCTCCCTACAGCTTCCTGTCAGCTAGTTGCTGACGTAACCTCCTGACCATAGGTGAATTTTATTTAATCAAATCTTTGCATCATTAAACACATCTTCCAGAGCATAAACAAAAGTAACACACCTTAAAATAATATTCTCCAACAGCTTGGTGATTAAGAGAGCATATACTTCTCTTGCAGAGGACCTGGGTTCGATTCCCTAGACCCACATGGCAACTCAACCATCTGTAACTCCAGTTCCAGGGAATCTGACATGCTCTTCTGGCCTCTGTGGGCACTGTACACAACTGATGCACAGACATACATGCAGTCAGAATACCTGATGGTAACACATAAAACACACATAAACAGTAAATATGTAAATAAAGCAAATCTTTAAAAAGTGCTGGCAGGTTGAACTTTAGGGGTGGGAATTGTACCCAGGGAACCAATCTGTGCTTAATCCCTTTGAGAAGAGTACCTCAGCTCTTATGGGTTTATGCCTGAATGTTATAGGCAAATGCCAAACAGAGAGGCACCTGTGGGTATCCAGGCATGGAGGGAGCTGGAGCTACTAGGTTCTCCTTCCATGGCAATCTTGACCTTTTGGAGTACATCTTCTAGGGTTTTCTGTCTCATAAAAAGAGCCACTTATCTCTGTCTTTTGCATTGACTCAGGTTGTACTGGAGGACGCTTCAGAAATCAGCTGTTCCTAGTCCTATGTCTTTCATATAAACAGTTTTGAGGAGGGGATGATACTGATCCAAGGCCATACACTGGGTCAGGAGTACAACCTTGGGCAGGACCCAAGACTCCTACTTCACAGGGCAGGTATCTGCATGTAATTTATTCATTCAGCAGATACTGAAGACTGTGAGAATGAGGGGAGTGGTGGTTGGTGATTCATCTGCTTATATTTAGGGAAATAGTTGGTAGGGGAGAGGCAAAGGAAACTGATGTCTAAATCGAGTGAGAAATCATTGGATAGGTTCATTCTAGAAAAGCGCCAGCTCGAGCTCGTCCCCAGAGTCTCTCAAAGCAGCTGTCCTCCACTGTTCTGTGCCCAGAGTCAGTCCTCAGTGGCTGTGGCTGACAGAGTGAGGTGTGCTGGCCCAGCCTTCAGAGCAGAGGCTTCAGTGTGTGCATCAGCCCAGCATCACAAGCACCTGCCAGAGGAGGAACCCAGCCAGCTGCTCCCACGGAGTGGTCTGCTGCTTTGTGTTTGGCTCGTAGAAATCAATCTGCAGGTTGTTGCTCAGCCTGGTCCACAAATATGGTACAGGATTCCACAACAAGTCTCTTGGCTGCAGAAGCACCCTTCTTGCCTGTGGTTCCACTCACCAGCATCTTTGGACCTCATCCTTTCTTTCCATCCCCTTCAGCAGCCTGCCAGGCCCACTGTAGTAACTCCCACTTTCCACCACTAGCCAGCTCCAGTTCATCTTTCTCATATCAAAGCGCCAGGTTCTCACCACCCTTGACATTCTGGCCCAGATCTGGTCATGCAGCCTGACTGGCCCTTCCTAACCTTCTCTCTTAACCTATACCCTCTTCCCCAGACCCTCCGTTCTCCTTCAGACCTCTTCACTTGGCAGGGCTGGCTATTCCTTCTGAAGTAATTTCTTTCTGTCTGAGAAAATGCTTGCCCTTCAGGAATCAGCCTGAATGACATCTTTATGTGACATAATCTCTGGCACAGTCCCTGGGCAGCCATGGCAGAGGTTTGGCGCTTACAGCATTGTATGGAGAGGAGGTCTGGCTTGATCATCACACTTTTCTCCCAGAAGCTGGGAGATCGTCTAGGGCATAGCACAAGCTGCTTGTTGTATGACTGTGTGAGTGGAAAGGATGCCTTTATTCTGTTTTAGATTCTAAACCTGGGCTTTCTAGGCTCTCAGAAAGCCACCAGATGCCACATGGAACCAAGGGCCCCATGCCCAGCTGCCATACCCTCAGTGGAGAGAAAGTTCCATGTTCTTGTGGGGGTCACTGGAAGCGTTGCTGCCCTGAAGCTGCCTCTCCTGGTGTCAAAGCTTTTGGACATTCCTGGGGTGAGTATCTTCTCAAGGCGGGTGTAGTGGCTTCTGGCACTAGGGAGTCAGTGCTCCTGAGCCAACGCACTCCTGCAGTAAACGGGATGTTCTTTTCCTAACTCTGGGGTGTAAGAAAGAAACAGTGGTCTGTGTGTGCTGGGGGCGGGACACACAGGAGATGGGCATGTACAAGGTGAGCAGAAGGTAGATTAAATGAGCTAGCGTGGGCAGAGCATGAGAAGACAGTGAAAGGGCGCCATGAATGGAGAGTTTGGATCCCATACACTGCGCTATGGTGGAGAGTGCTCCCATTGTCTTTTTCTTTTTTTTTAATTGTTTTTTTATTGAGCTATATATTTTTCTCCACTCCCCTCCCTTCTTCTCCCCTCTCCTTTTACCCTCCCCCATGATCCCTTTGCTCCCAATTTACTCAGGAGATCTTGTCTTTGTTTACTTCCCATGTAGATTAGATCCATTAGATCTCTTAGGGTCCTCATTATTGTCTAGGTTCTCTGGGGTTATGGACTGTAGGCTGGTTTTTCTTTGCTTTATATCTAAAAGCCACTTATGAGTGAGTACATGTGATATTTGTCTTTCTAGGTCTGGGTCACCTCACTCAATATGATGTTTTCTAGATCCATCCATTTGCCCTCAAATTTCAAAATATCATTATTTTTTTTCCACTGTGTAGTACTCCATTGTGTAAATGGACCACATTTTTCTTATCCATTCTTTGGTTGAGGGGCATTTAGGTTTTTTCCAGGTTCTGGCTATGACAAACAAAGCTGCTATGAACATAGTTGAGCGCATGTCCTTGTGGCACGATTGAGCATCCTTTGGGTACATACCCAAAAGTGGTATTGCTGGGTCTTGAGGTAGGATCTTTCCTAATTTTCTGAGAAATTGCCACACTGATTTCCGAAGTGGCTGCACTCCCACCAGCAATGCAGGAGTGTTCCCTTTACCCTACAACCTCTCCAGCATAAGTTGTCATCAGGTTTTTTTTTGATCTTGGCCATTCTTACAGGTGTAAGATGGAATCTCAGAGTTGTTTTGATTTGCATTTCTCTGATGGCTAAGGTTGTTGAGCATTTTCTTAAGTGTCTTTCAGCCATTTTAAATTCCTCTGTTGAGAGTTCTCTGTTTAGGTCTGTACCCCATTTTTAAAATTGGATTACTTGTTCTTTTGATGATCAGTTTCTTTAGTTCTTTGTGTATTTTAGAGATCAGCCCTCTGTCTGATGTGGGGTTGGTGAAGATCTTTTTCCATTCTGTAGGCTGCCATTTTGTCTTATTGACTATGTCCTTTGCTTTACAGAAGCTTTTCAGTTTCAGGAGGTCCCATTTATTGTTTTCTCAGTGTCTGTGCTGCTGGGGTCATGTTTAGGAAATGGTCTCCTGTGCTAGTGTGTTCAAGTGTACCTCCCACTTTCTCTTCTATGTGCTTCTGGTTTTATTCCTCCCTAAACTCCTGGGGTTTGCTCTCCAGTATGTCAGATGCGCTCCTTGTCCCGTGAAATGCAGAAAGCCTCAGGGGCCGTTCATTGCCCAAACTTCTTGTTTTGAACCTAGTTCCCTCTGGTGCTCAGAGATAGTGTGATAGAGTGGGAGATTTTTCTCCCTCTGTTCTTGGCCAGGCCACCTCCACTTTGACTAGTTTTATATATTAGGATTCAGGAGCAGAAATTCAAAGACTGAAATACTGTCAGCTGCAGCAGGTAGACAGCTCACTTCTCCAGAATCCCCTGGGGGTCCATGTAGCCTCCTGCTGTTCCTGTGTTCCACCTAATGCCCATTGCTTTGGGTTGGCCCCTGCCTATAACTGCCCTTCACGTCACCTGCATCTACAAACCCTCCCCTTACACACCTTCTGTCGGTCCCAACCTGGTGGCTTTAATCTCCTTTAAACTCATTTGACATAGGGCCATAGGCTGCTCTGGGCACTGCTTGTGTTCATCCAACACTAGTTATGTGGGGCAGACATTGTTAAGATTCATTTTCCTTGTGTCTGCATAGGCCCTGAGGTGGGGCCACCTAGTGGCTGTGTCTTGCATGTCCAGCAGAGGGTGCTCCTCTCACACAGATGACAGTAGTCTAGGGCCTTGGGTGTGTGTGTGGGGGGGGGGGGAACGGGACTGGAAAGACTAGTTTCTTTACTTTCTACTAACTTCTACCCACAATGTCACCTCCTCTCTCTAAGTCCCTCCCTCCCCCAGGCCAGGCTGAAATAAGTGAAGAAGATGCCAACCATGCCACAGTCAGGAAAAGGGAGAATCTCATGGCTACCCTTTGCCTCATGAGCCCAGAGCTTTTGGTAGGAGCTCATTAGCAAGAGCCTGGAGGGCAGGAGGCCTGGGAAGGGGTTCTGACGCTGTCACCACTCCCTGGGGAGAGAGGGACTCAGAATAGTTCCTTTTCCCATAGCCCTAGAGCAAGTGAGTTTCCGGGTAGGAGGATGGGGGTAGGGAGTCCTATCCCAGGAAACAGATGGGCAGCCTCAGAGCACAAGGGAATGGCAACTCCACCACTTCCTCCCAGCCCAGGCAGTGTGGGGGTGTGAGGAAAGGGCTGTCTGCTGGGTGGTGGCTCCACCCACCCCAGGCTTTTTTAGCCTGGGCCCTTGGGAGGTAGGACAGGCTATGTCTGGAGCAGGCCTTGGCCCGCTCTTTCTCTGGCTGGGGTTGTAGCCCAACTGAGGCAGCCAGAGGGCACTGAACTGTGGAGGCCTCCCCATACCCGCAAGAGCCTGCCTTTCTTGTTCCTATAGGGATGAGTTCTCCTGCCCATCCCCCAGGTATGGAGAGGGAAGGCAGATGACACAGTGACAGCAACTTGGCTCAGGGCTTGGCACGTGGAAGCACTTAACAGTGTGTGTTTCCTGTCTGGCACCCCTCCTCTGCGCTCTGTCACAGCCTTTGGGGCATCAAATGGCTTGAGGTATTGAGGTTGTTGAGACACCAACATGGGAAAAGCCCTTGAAACTACAGCCCCTTTTTGTATGTGAGGGTCCCTGTGTCCTCATCCTGAAGACTGGCAGCTAGTTAAAGTTAGCTTTGCCTGTGGGGCTTTGTGAGGTATTTGTAACCAGGGGTAGACCCTAGTTTGTGTGGTGGCCACTTCCCTCCCTTCCCAGCACTCTTTCATCCAGTTTCTTCCCTGGGGTACTGAGCTTCCCAGTGCCTCTTTACAGTGGAGTCCAGGTCACTTGGAACAGCCCTCTCAGCTCTTTGCTGGGTTGATCACTCATGTGAAGAATGCTGTTCCCAGTTCTCTTGAGGACAACCAGCTTGTGAATAGACAGTAAGCATCTGAGTATATGGGTTGCAGGTGGCTGGGACATTCTGCATACATCCCTGGCATGCAGGCATATGCAGATGTCCTGGAAAAGCTGCTGGCCTGGAGCCTGTGCCGTCACCCCACAGCAGGTCAGAGAGATGTGAGGGCCTTTGGTAAGTGGAATAAGCAGGCATAAGTGGTAGACTTGCATAAACAATTGAGAGGAGTCACCAGCAAAGCCCAGGCGCCTTTTTGTGAGGCCAGGATAAGACAGCAGGGAGTGGGAGGAGAGGCTGAGCCAGACCTGGTAGCACACACGTGTAGTCCGAGTACTTGGGAGGTGGAGGCAGGAGGAACAGGAATTGTCCTCAGCTGCAGGAGACCCTTCCTCAAAAAAAAAAAAAAAATGTCTAGAAATGGTTGCTCAGGTGGATGCCTAGCATGCAGAGAGTTCTGGGATTGCGATCTCTAGCACCATGTAAACTAAGAGTGGTGGTAAGCCTGTAACCCTAGCACAGAGGCAGGAAGATCAGATATTCATGATCCTCCTCAGCTACATACTAGTTTGAAGCCAGTCTGGCCTATGTAAGGCCCTGTCTTAAAAGGAAAAAAAATACGAGGGAAGAGGCATAGAGGTTTTCCCACCCCAGGACTCTGAGCTGGTTTACTGCTGTCTTTGTCTTCTTTCTTAGCCTTCATCGTTTTATCCATGAAGTGGACAGAAGGCAGGCTTGCAGGCGGTCTGTCCCGGGGTCTTTTTAACTCTGGTATTAGAAGATTCTAGATGCGAAAGCAGAAGGGACTAGGACCTAAAGGCCCTCCAGGAGAATGTTTTGTGACTCTGCAATTGTTATATATGTGGACAGCATTTTCATCCAGGTTGTCAACTCAGTATTTACACCTTGTGGGCAAGTGTGGCCTGAACCGGAAAGAGAAGACAGCACCAGAGTTACTTTTCATGGCAGGAGGCAGCAGGACTGAGGACAGAGGGAGGGAATTGGTAGTCCTTGGTAAGTTTCTACCATTTCCATCAGGACACCCGGGGCTGAAGATGAGGAAGGAGGGCCGTATGAAGTAGATTATGCTTTTCCAATTAGTTTGTCAATATACAGAAAAATTTTAAATGTTCATAGCCTTTATTTTACTCCTAGAATTAAATTGTATGGTTGCAAAAGTTCACTTATGTACAAGGATGCTCATTACAGCATTGTTGATGATTGGAAAACAAACCCTGAGCCCAGCAGTACAGTCTGGTGTACTCATGGAGCAGCCTCTCAGTGGGTCACTCAAGTGGATGGGGCAATGAAGTGATCCCTTCCTACTAGTGTGGGGCATCCCAAAGATGGGAGGAGCAGAACAGGATTGGGCTATGGCCCACCTGTAACCTTAAATGGTTCTATATACAGCCTGTTCCAGGAACAGAAGTCATGCCTTTGTTTCAAAAAGTTAATAAGCAGTTTTCTTGCAACCCTACCTTTGTTCCAAAAGGGTTGTTATGACTACCTTATTATGACTACCTGTTATTAGAGCCACCTGCAACCATACCTTTGTTTCAGGTTGTTAGGACTAACATGTTATGATGTTCTGCTCCCGTAACCCCGCCTATTTTGCCCACCAAATCCCCCATTGGAAACCCCCTACCCCTGAGCTACAAAAACCTTGTCTTCCTCACATGTAATTCTGACATCTCAAACCCTGCCTTAGAGGGAGGCAGCCCATGTACATGAATAAACAAGCTTGCTTTAATAGTTGTTGCTTTAATTTTGCCATGATGATTTGGTTTGGTGGTCTTTCTCCTCACATCTTTGGGACCAGCAATGGCTCAGTGGTTAAGAATATATATTGTTCTTCCTTGTTGGGAAACTAATTCCAGCTCCTGGGGATCAGATCAGACCTCTGTGAATCCCCATATTTTCTCTCTCTCTCTCTCTCTCTCTCTCTCTCTCTCTC
>JAQHUG010000003.1:18370392-18382171 GCA_028555095.1 Dicrostonyx torquatus | reverse complement strand
TCACAACCATCTGTAATGAGGTCTGGTGCCCTCTTCTGGCCTGCAGGCATACACACAGACAGAATATTGTATACATAATAAATATATATATATATTTTTTTTTTTAAAAAAAAAAGAGCAGGTAATGCTCTTAACCGCTGAGCCATCTCTCCAGCCCCCGCCTTGTCTGCTTATTAGGGGCTCTCAGCTCCTTTTCCGGGAAACTGCTGGTGATTTAGGCATCGTTAGACTGAGAACGTAGGATGGGAGGAGCGCCATGCTGATGCTGTGGCCAGGAGCAGTCTGGGTAGACAGAGAGGCAGAGCCGGGTTCAGTATGGTTCTTGCTGACTGGAAGGACTGGGACTGGGCAGCAGGGCACTGAAACAGGTGAGGGAGTTGCTCGGCCATGTACTCCAAATCCCTGGGCTTTCATTGGTTCTTCCTGCCCTCTGAAAACTCAGGTCTCCCCTCCTTTTTGTTGTTGTTGTTGTTGTTAGCATTATTGTTATTTTATGCCAAGCTTTTTTTTTTTTTTTTTTTTTTTAAATATAGCCGGTAGCTGAGCTGGAGAGATGATTCAGTGGTTAAGAGAACAGAGGATCCAGGTTTGATTCCCAGCACCCACATGGTGATTCACAACTGTCTGTAACAATCTGAGACTTTCTTTTGGCCTTCATGGTCAGCAGGCACACGTGTGATGTACAAACGTACATGCAGTCAAAATACCCACACACATATAAAACAAATATAATCTCACATAGCCTACTGGTCTTGAAATCCTGATCATCTTGCTTTCCCTCCCCAAGTGCTGGGATCACAGGCATGGCCTGAGGGCCTGGCTCCTATACTCCCTATCTTTAAGTGTATACTCTTATTAGAGTATACAGTGTGTTTCTAGATTCTGGGGTGAAGGCAGAACAGATGGAAATCAGTGGAGTGCATGCGGAGGGAAGATGGAGCATGTCCCCAGACTAACCATTCTCTTCAAACAGCTTCACCTGAACACAGATGTTTCAGACAATATCCGGTGTTACAGTGTGAACTGTAAGCATCCTTGGTTGTAGGGCTACCTTCTCTCAGTGGGTATCTTCTTAGAATCCTGAAAGGAAGCTCAGCCTGCTTCCTCTTTCCAAACCTCCTGTCTCCATTGGAAAGGTGCTGGAGAGCAGCATCCTGTTACATCGTTCTGCAGTTCTGCTCTCCAGGCCCTCAGCCTAGGCATGGCTGTCTCTCTGTGCTAAACTGTCAGGTCCAGAAAGAGGAGGTGACTCCCCAGGCTTGACAGTCTGGCTCAGTGCAAGTCTCTTGACTAGGATCCAGCCTTCTGCCCTGCCTGAGCAGGTTCCCAGGGGCAAGGCTGAGGCACTGAGCATGGTGCCAGCCACTTGGCTGTGGGAACCAGTGTCCTCCTCTCCCTTCTTACGCTAGTTGCTTTAGAGGAGCTGTGGTTTGTCCAGGAAGTGCTGAGCTCCCTGTCAGACGCTGGGGGAAGCATCCCTGTCAGAGGAGGGCAGGGTTCTTGCTGTGGGCAGTGTACTTTACTTTGAGAGTGCTTAGAACCCAGCCCAGTCCCATCCCCACCCTCGCACCATCAAGGACCTCCTCTAGGTTTGCAGAAGCAGCAGGTGGCACAGAGCCAAGAGGAAGTGTGACTGAAGTTGTCCACTCATAGCCAGGTTGTCGTATTGAGAGCAGTTGGTGGGAAACCAACTCTGGTGTCTGGGATGACGCAAGCAGCCAGATTCTGAGGCTATTTGTTTTTTGTCCCAGGAGAGGGTAATGGCACTGAGGGACAGGCACTGGCTCTGGTCTGTGTGTTGCATTGTTCTCTGCTCCCTCCTTCTTTGCCCAAAGGACTTTATTTCTGGGGAGAGGGTGTCACAATTGCTGTCTCCCCAGGAGCTTTTAGGAGGAGGTGCCTGATGTAGTCGGAGCATAGGAGCTATTTCTTTGGGAGGTGGTCCCTGACCTCCTGAGCCTGAGCCTTTGTTGTAGAGCCCAAACTTAGCGTTAGGCCCTTAGCTAAGAACTTTGAAAGCTTTCACACTTTTGCTAGGATTTGGGGTACCCACCTCTAATTACACCACTTAGGAAAACGGAGCCAAGAGTTCAAGGTCATCTGTTACATAGCCAGTTCAGAGGCCAACCTGAACTACGCGAGACTCTGCTTCAAAACATTACTGCCAATACTACATCGCCATCCAAAGCATTCACATTCTGTTTTAGCTTTATTTTAATTTTTATTTATTTATTTATTTATTTATTTATTTATTTATTGGGACAGGGTTTCTCTAGCCCTTTCTGGCCTGAAATTTGCTATATAGACCAGGCTGGCTTCAAACTCAGAGGGATCAGCATGCCTCTGTCTCCCTAGGGCTAGGATTAGAGGAGTGTGTCACCATGCTCAGCTAGCTAGCTTGCTTGCTTGCTTGCTTCCTTCCCAAAAAGAGTTTCTCTGTGTAACTCTGGCTGTCTTGGAACTCACTGTGCAGACCAGACTGGCCTGGAACTCAGATATCCACCTGCCTCTGTCTCCAAGTGCTGGGATTAAAGGTGTGCACCACCACTGCCTGGCAACTCTTTCTTAAAAAAAAAACAAAAACAAAAACAAAAACAAAAAACCCAAAAAGATAGATAGATAGAGTCCTGGTATATATTCCAGGCTTCAGGCTGTCCTTGAACTTGAGATTCTCTTGCCTCAGCCTGCAGAGTGCTGGGAGTATAAACATAGGCCCCCATACCTAGCATTCAACCATGGTTTGATTTCAAGCTTGTATGACTTCAAAGTTCACAACTGAAAGACTCTGAGTTAAATAGGAAGGGAGGGAGCGGGGGAGATAGGGAGGGAGGATCTTAATTAAGCCCTTTCACAGCTTCTCTCCTGTGTGGCCTTGGTATGGTCTAGCTTTGGGAGGTGGGGAGATGTCCAGTCCAATGAGTGCTTGCACAGGACCGTGTTTGTATTTAAATGTAACCTTGGGCAACTGTTTATCAATCAGGGAGTTGCAGCTTGCTCGCTTGTGAACAAGGGACAGTACTTTCCTTATAGGGTTACAGTAAGGGTTCTTGAGATAATGGATGAGGAAAGGTACCACGGGTTGGATGTTTTCATTCTCAGGGTTTATTTGACCTAGAAGTAAAGCTGTTGTTGAGTAGAGCATACACAATCTGGTTCCTAGCCTTCCAGTGAATAGTGAAGCTAGCCTCCTGCCCCTAGGATTGCTTCCCAGCCCTGTAGTTGTGAGCTTGGGTAAAGGCTTAGACTGGTGGGCAGGGAGATTGCATATAGAGTGGAGATCTGTTGGCGGTATCTGGGGCATTGTGGGTGCTGATTGAGTATCTCCTGTGTCCAGGACTATGCCAGAGCCTGAAGGGAGATGATGTGGACTAAAAAGACAGCCCCTCCCTGCTTAAGGATGCAAGAACAGATCTCTGTAGGTGTGTGACACCCAGCCATCCCTAGTCAACAGCTGTTTTGCTGACTGTGGCTGGAGGACTGTAGGGGACTCAGGGTACTGACGAAGGGTGGTAGGCAGAGCAGCATCATTTTCCCCTCTTCTTCACAGACCTGTGTCATCCGGGCCTGGGACCGCAGCAAGCCTCTACTCTTCTGCCCTGCCATGAACACCGCCATGTGGGAGCACCCTCTCACTGCACAGCAGGTGGACCAGCTCAAGGCCTTTGGCTATGTGGAGATTCCCTGTGTGAGCAAGAAGCTGGTGTGTGGAGACCAAGGTGGGTTTCTTGCCATACTCAGCCCAGAGCTGCAGAAGGGGCCCTGCTTTGGGGGTCACCTTTAGGTTCTATGGTTCAGTGGTTCTCTGGCCCTTGTGACCTTGGATAGAATCATTTTTTGAGCTCAGCTCTCATCTGGCAGTGGACAGAGCGCTAATTCTTGTTTCTCAGGTTCATTAGACTGGAGTGAGACAGATGTGTGGAGTGTCTGGTGGAGCTCCTCATAGTAGAACAAACACTGTCATTGGAGTGACCCCAAGGCCTGTCCTGGGATAACTCGGAAGGGATATGGTGGATCTAGCTCACATATAGCTGGGCTTGGGCTCCCCAGACCTAGGATGTGGGTGAAGTGCACAGGGGAGATCTGAGTGGTAGCCACAGGCAAGGTTAGTTCATATGATGACTCTCAGGCACAGATGAACTTTGCTTCCAGGTCTAGGAGCCATGGCCGAGGTGGAGACCATTGTGGGAAAAGTAAAAGAAGTACTCTTCCAGCACGGGGGCATCCAGCAGAGTTGAGCTGGGGTTTTTGTCCTGGTGTCCGTGCACCCGGTGAGTTCAACCTGAGATGCTGAAGAGGGACCTCATCACAGCATGAAGAGCCTGTGTTCGCAGGGAGGGGCTGGCGTGTACCTTCTCAGAGCTTCCTGGGGACTGACCCTTTTCAAGTTAAACAGAACTACAGACCCAGGTCCTACCTTCTTTCAACCAGGAGATGCCTGCTTTCCTGAGGCCCTCCCGTTTCTTCCTGGGGTAGGCCCAGAAAGCTGAAGCTGGGCAATCATGTTACTACTGGATGACTGAGGATGACTGAGGACCTCCTGCCTGGAAATGCTTTTAAGAACAGATGGCTGAAGCTGGGCATGGTGGCTCATGCCTATAATTTTTTTTTTTTTTTGAGCCAGGGTTTCTCTGAGGCTTTGGAGCCTGTCCTGGAACTAGCTCTTGTAGACCAGGCTGGTCTCGAACTCACAAAGATCCGCCTGTCTCTGCCTCCCGAGTGCTGGGATTAAAGGCGTGCGCCACCACTGCCCGGCTATCATGCCTATAATCTTAACACTCAGAAGGCTGAGGCAGGATTGCCACAGCTTTGAAGTTGGCTTGGGCTACAGAGTGAGCCAGGCCCATGAGTGTGACAGCCTATTTCAAAACAAAAGCAACGAGAAGAAACACCATAGCTCATGATCCCTGGCACAGCAGGCTCCTGATCAGGCCTTGGAAGCTTCCATTCTTTGGTGCCCCGGTGTCACACAGACTCAGGAAGTCTGTCAGGTGGCAAGACTCTTCATATTTCCCACAGACTGTACTGAGAGTGGGGGCAGGGACAGTTCTGGGAAATAAAGAAAAGTGACCTTAGGAGACTCTGTCCTTCTTTACATCTTGTCTGTGGTTGAGAGCATGGCCAAGTGAGGCCAGAGAAGGTTCTGGGCTCACAATGACTAACAATCCCACGTTCCTGTGCGAGGACAGAGCTCCTGAAGCACAGCTTGGATTCAGATGACCAGCTGTGGACCTTGACTGGTCCTCACTTTCCCATCTGTATGGTCATTCTTCCACAATAGAACAGTCGACAGGATCAAGTGAGGTATATGTGAAAAGTACGTTGTCTCATAGACCCTCAGGGGATACATTGCTTGGTTCCTATCAGACTCCTGCAGCCATAGTACAGAACACATATGATGTCTCCCTATACATATATAACCTGTGACAAATTCTAATCCATAAATTAGGCCCAGTAAGAGATTAGCAACATTAACAAAATAGAACAGTTATTTTTACTTTGTTCTGTAATAAACTGTTTCCATACTGGAAAAAGAAAATAGATTAAAAATGTAATAGGGGCTGGCAAGATGGCTCAGTTCATAAAGGTGCTTGCCACCAAGCTCACTACTTGAATTTGATCCCTGGGACTCACATGACAGAAAGTGAGACCAGCTTCTGAAAGTTGTCCTCTGGCCTCCACTCTCACACTGTGGCACATGTACTATTTGTACATGCACACACAAAATGAGTATAAAAAAATTTAAAATACTATTATAAAACCTGTGTGCACATGACCTCTTAGCAACTTCAACATACAATTTTAAGATTATATTAAGTCAAAAACTTAGGCTTTGTTGTTGTTGTTCTTAGACGGGTCTTCATTTTTCTTTGTAGCCCTGGTTGTCCTGGAACTCGCTCTGTAGTAACACTGCAGTAGTTGATCTGATAGCAGAGCTATGGTAGCTGGCTGGCAGTCATATACCACATGGACACGCTGAACTAAATGATGATTCATGTCTGGTTGGGATGGCACAGGAGGTGTAATTGTCAGATAACTGAGCATTGAAACTGTGCACATCTCAGAAGTGCACACACTTGACAGGAACTTCCCTATTAGTTGCTGATATAGTCCGTCTCATGTTTGGGGAAGTAAGATTAAAGGTGTGTGCACCACTGCCTGCTGTCTATTTTCTTTGTTTCCCTCTGGCATTGGGCTCTCTTGTAGAGTAGCAGTTGCCTTGTGCCTTTCAGAATCCAGCAAGTCATTCCAAGCTTATTATTGCACTGTCAGGTGTGTGTGGGGTCATACCCTGTTCCTTTCTGAAGAAGACCGAAAACCTGGGAATCAAAAGAAGCAAAGACTGATAAGTTTAACTATAGAAAAGCAAACAGGTTGGCAGAACAGAAACCCAAAGACAAAGCTAAAAGACAAACTTGGAAAATTACCTGCAACTCTTATAACGGGGAGGAGTCCCTCAATATACAGGATCTTTCACTGACATATGTTTATTTGAGACAAGGTCTAGCCATGTAGCCCAGGCTGACTTTGAACTTGAGACCCTCCTACTTTAAGCATCCCAAGTGTTGGAATTGCAGGCATGCACCATAATACCCGGCTTTCTGTTTTTGTGCTGCTGAGGATCAAATCCAGTGCCATGAAACAAAGTATGGAAGACCAGTAATGGTGCATTAAAAAGAATCTACTAGTACAGGAACAGAGGATTTATTGATAATCCTGCAAGGGAGCAGCTGGCAAGTTCCTAGGGAGGAGAGGGTACAGGGAAGACAAGCAGAGGTTTCTTTTAGAGCAGCTGAGGGGGCAGTTACTTGGTTTTTTAATTTTTTTCCTTTATGTTTTCTGTATAGGTCTTTTGCCTATGTGTGTCTGTGCACCATATGTGTGCTGTCTCTGAGGAGGGCAGAAGAGATCATCTTATCTCCTGGACTAGAGTTGCATATGCTTATGAGCTGCCATATGAACCACTGAGCCATCTCCCCAGCCCCAAGTTACTTGGTCTTATCACGATGGGACTCGTGTGGGGGTCATTGCTGAGAGGACAGGCAGTTCCCTGGTTATCTTGTTAACTAGTAAACCTTACAACAAAAGTTTTTCTTGAGATTAGCCATTTCTGTAAGATCTCATGAGTCAATAGCAGTCAGCCTACAGATGTCTGTATAAGATGTAAGTTATGGAGATTGGATTCCAGATGGCCATGGCCTGATTATTGGAATTCAGCTCTCATTTTGGTTTTTGTCTCTACGATAGGGTCTTACGTATGCCAGATAAGTGCTACAGGATGGAGTCACATTCCTATTTAAAGTATTCTGTATTTAAAGTATGAAGAACTGTTCATTGACTAGAAACAGATCAAGAGCACAAAGAAAAGTGATAAGACAAAGAGTTTTTGCTAAATCATAATGATGGTGCATACCTGTGATCCCTGTACTTGGAAGGTGGAGGCAGGGGATTCAGTCCAGAGACATTCCAGGCTACACAGTGAAATTAAGTTCAGCCTGGACTACACGAGACCCTGTCTTAAAAACAGAACTAGGAGCTGGATGTGGTGGGGCACTCCTTTAATCCCACCACTTGGGAGGTAGAGGCAGGGGGATTTCTGTGAGTTTGAGACCACCCTGGTCTACATAGTGAGTTCCAGAACAGCCAAGGCTGTTATTTTTGAGACCCTGCCTCAACAAAAATAAGTCTGGGGAGCTGTTGTGATGGGTGGGTGGTAAGGGCACTTGTGGCCAAGCCTGATCAATGCACACACGGGGGGGGGGGAAGAACTGGATCCTACAAGTTATCCTCTGACCTTCATACATACACTTCGACTTTTTAAAGTTTACATAAAAAACAACCACACACTGGGAGGTTGTAGTGCATGCCTTTAATCCCAGCACTTGAGAGTCAGAGGCAGGTGAATCCCTGTGAATTTGAGGCCAGTCTGGGCTACAGGGTGAGTTCCAGAACAGCCAAAGCTATATATAGAGAAAAACCTTGTCTCAAACCACCCCCAATAAAAACAAAACATCCATACAAATTGTGCTTAAAATACTTATCCACTTTTGTGATGAGAGAGATATCAGTCAAATTATATTCAAATGAAAGGTTGCTCTTAGATTAGCAATGTGTGGAGAACCAGAAACCTCATACATTGCTGGTAGGAACCATAGATTGATGCAGTCTTTCTGGGAAACATCTAGAAACATCTACCACGATTATGCATGGTCCCTGCTTCTGTTCCTGCCTCCAGGTTCCAGCCTTGAGTCCCTGCTCTGACTTCCCTTCATGACAGATTGCAATTGTAAGCTGAAATAAACCCTCTCCAAGTTCCTTCTGGTCATGGTGTTTAACCAGCAGTAGAAGGCAAACCAGGACAGCAATACAAGACTGGAAACCCCTCGCGTGGAACAACTAGAGACTGATAAGATGAGTTGGAGTCCAAGGCAAACCAGGACAGCAATACAAGACTGGAAACCCCTCGCATGGAACAACTAGAGACTGATAAGATGAGTTGGAGTCCATCTGCTGGAACAGCACACAGACACAATCACAGTGTTAGGGATGCTCCTGATCTGGGAAGATTTCTGAGGCAAAGTACAGGAAAAAATGTATATAGCATGATAGCTTGTGTATAAAAATGGGGGAGATCGATTCATATTGGCTTTTATATGGAGCAGATATCTACTAGAAATAAATAAGAAGCCTTTTGGCAAGGGCCCAAGATGGAGAAGCAGCAGTGGGAAGCAGACTTCATTTTAACATCTCTAGCCAAATGAACATATTATCTGCCTCAAAAATTAGTAAATTATTTAAAAAGAGTCCTGCCACATTTGTTACCTCTAGTATTCCCAGGGTTGAGTCAATTGGTCTGTCTATGGGTAGTCAGGGTTCAGTAAAGAGCCAGAACTGATAGAACATGTGTATATAGGTATAGATATGATTTATTCAGGTGGCTTCATTACCTGACAAGAATCTGGCAGTTGCTCAGTTCATGAGACTGGATGTCTCAGCAGTCCCAATCTGATGCTAGAATAGCTGCTAGTCTTCAGGCCACATAAGCATCCTGAAGAAGGAGGTCCCAGTACCAGGAAGGGATGCCTCAGCAGCAGGACAGATGCACTTGCCAGCAAGAATGACAAAAAAAAAAAAAGCAAAATTCTTTCATTTGCTTTTATGTGAGCTGCCACCAGAGGGTGGCCCAGATTTAGGGTGGTCTTCCCATATCAAATGATCTAGGCAAGAAAAGCCCTCACAGGTGTACTCAGCTGCTTGGGTTTTAGCCCATTGCAGATAGCAGTCAAGTTGACCACCAAATTTAAGCATTACAGGATAACTAGGCAAGTGTCCCCTTCCTCCTTCACTGTTCAGGTGAGTTCCTTCCGGAGTTGCATGTTTCCCAAAAGAGGAGGACCATTCTTGGGTCAGGGGGATCTGAGTGGCTGTGCATCTTTGCTTGAACCTCCAAGTAAGCCCCGAGGGTCCATTAGTAGGGGAGTGTAAGAGAGTTAAGTTCCCAAGACTTCCCCCACATCCAAATGAGGCACTGTATGTAACAACATGTCTTTGCCTCCTCCTCCTTCTCCTCCTCTTCTCATCCTTTCTCCTCATTTTATGTTTATTGAGACAGGATCCGTCTTAGGGCTTTTACTGCCATGAATAGACACTGTGACTACCACAACTCTTATAAAGGAAAACATTTAATTATGGTGGCGGCATACAGTTTCAGAGGTCTAGTCCATTCTTGTTACGGCTGGGGAGCGTGGTGGCTGAGAGTATGGTGGCGTGCAGTCAGGCATGGTGCTGAAGAGGTAGCTGAGAATTCTACATCATACAGGCAAATAGGAAATGAACTGAAATACTGGGTGAAGTCTGAGCAAAAGAGGTCTCAAGCCCACCTCCACAGTGACACAGTTCCTCCAACAGGACCATGTTGGGTCCCTTGAGGACAGGCCTTCGCACCCCCACTTGATTTGTTTTGCACTCTTGAGGTTGGTTGTAAACAAGAATAAAAACAGGAACAATCTGGTGTTTTCAGCAATGTTTTCTAAGGCTGTTTACTCCTAAGCCATGTAAGTTGCAGTGAGAGCTTCCTGCTTTTCCTGGCCCGGCCTCCCCTGCTGAGGGCTATAAATATTGTGGAGAAAAAGGAATAAAAAGGCTTGTCTGCAGAAAACCTGAGGTGTGTTGTGTGTCAAGTGTGTCAATCCCGACGTCCCTCGCTGAGAAGAATACAGTTGCTGTGCTGGCACGGCAGACAATACTTATTCCAACAAGGCCAAACCTCCTAATAGTATCACTCCCTTTGGGAGTCATTTTCTTTCAAACACTACAGGGTCTAACTATGTAGCCTGGATGGCTTGGAACTTGCTTTGCTGACCAGATTGGTCTTAAACCTCCTGCCTCTGCTTCCAAAAGTTCTGGGATTCTGGTAATGTGCTCTCATACCCAGCAGGCCTACTTTTCTTTTAAAAATAGTTAATAAAAAAATTAAAAAGAATTCTTGATTTAATAGCTCCTTCATTACCTTTCCTTCCATAGTTTCCCTCACAAAAATATTGTAGTTTTGAGGGCAACTTCAAGCCTCCAAATGCAGTCGGTTTGAAACAAAGCACCTTGGAATCAGACCCTAGAAACTGGAAGGTTGTGAACACTGATGGACTGAACAGTCTCCGATGATCTAGCCGGCCTTGCTACCACCTGGGGCAAGGTAAAGGCACTAAAGGACTGGGCCAGAAGAACTGCCAGTGTCTTATAGCAAAGGAATGTTGGTAACAGGTAGGTGTAAGGGCAGCGAGCCAATGGGAAATCTGAGCCTTTGGGAGACTCACAGCTGATGCAGGTGTGATCTGGGAGCGTGCCACCCCTGCTGCCATGGGCTGTTCGTAGGGTGGTGTTCCTTGCTGAGATTAGGTGGTAACCTTTTGCTTGCTAGCCCAGATAGCAGGTCCCTGGGTACTGGAGACCCAGCAAGTTCCCTTTAGTCCCTCCACATTCCTAGAAGAAGAGGGAGAGTTCAAAGGTGCCTTCCATCTAGGTGGGCTAAACAAGCGAGGGCTAAGAGGTTCCCAGCTGCCATGTTGGATGTTAAATCAGCCAGGGTGGGCAGAAACTCAGGGACACATGCAAGGAGAGGCAAGGACACCCCAGGGCCTCCACTGCAAGTTAAGAATGGGGCCAAGATCACTTCTTGCCCTTGGGAGAGAGCATGGTCAAGTCCGGGCTTGGTACTTCATATGTCACTTGAATATATTGAGAAACCATTCTCCTTGTAGGCCAGAAGCAGAGCTGTGTCGAGGGACCTGGCATGATGGGGGCAAGGGAGAGGAAGTGCTGGAAGGGAACTAGGCTTATCTGGCACCTTCCTGTAGCAAACTGTTTGCTCATGCCTCCCAACAATGCTTATCCTTCAAGAGAAACATTGTTAATGTCATTTTTAATAATTTCAAATAAGAATATTTTTATGATTTTTTTTTATTTTTAAATTTTTTTAATTTACTTTTTTTCTTTATTGATATTTATTGAGCTCTACATTTTTTTCTGCTCCCCTCCCTGCCTCTCCCTTCCCCCCTTCAACCCTCACCCATTGTCCCTATGCTCCCAATTTACTCAGGAGATTTTGTCTTTTTCTACTTTCCCATGTATATTAGGCCTATGTATGTCTCTCTTAGTGTCCTCATTGTTGTCTAAGTTCTCTGTGATTATGGTTTGTAGGCTGGCTTTCTTTGCTTTATGTTTAAAAACCACCTATGAGTGAGTACATGTGACAATTGTCTTTCTGTGTCTGGGTTACCTCACT
>JAQHUG010000003.1:18332360-18350175 GCA_028555095.1 Dicrostonyx torquatus | reverse complement strand
ACCATGATCCAGCCAGATGTGATGCTTCATAACTAATTTCAACACTCAAGTGGCTGAAGCAGAAGGATTGTCACAAGTTTATGGCCACCCTGGGCTACACAACAAGACAATGTCTCAAGAAAAAACTTTAAAAGAAAACCTTCTGCTCTTTAGAAGGGACCAGGAAGAAATGAAATATAAATACCAAACTGAATGAAAACATTGGCATATCTTGTATCTGTTAATGGACTGTTATGCAGAATATAGCTTGAGTTCTTAAAGTTGGGTGTGGTAGTTCATGCCTGCAATCCCAGCACTGGAAAAGCAAATCAGAAGGATTCCTGCAGGTCCATGGGCAGCCTGGTTTACATAGTAAAACCGTATCTTAAAATAAAGCAAGCAAGCAAGAACTGTTAGAACTCAGCAGTAAAGCAAGAGGATGAGGTGCCGCTCGGGACAGAGGCAGGCTCAGCGAGCTCAAGGCCATGAACTCAACACCCACACAAGCTGGCTATCCCTCTGTCCCAGATGGCCCAACTTAAGAGTAGGCAAAAGGGTAAATAGCTACCTAACCAAGGAAAAATAAATATGTACTTACCTAGTAACCCAACAATCTCATGCCTAGTTATCGGCCACAAAGAAATGAAGACATGTGTTTCTACAAATACTTAATTCCCACAATCAAGAAACATTATTCATAATGACCTAAAATTAGTAACAACTCAAAGTTTATTGACAAGAAAAAGGCAGGTGTGATGGTGCATGGGTATGAGGTGGTTTTTTGTTTATTTTTTCTCTTTATCCTTTCAAACCATTTTGTTTTTCTAACTTTCCTTTTATTCTTTGTGTCTTTCACATCACACATCTTGATCCCATTCATTTCCTGTCTCTGCATATGTGTCCTCTGCCCTTTCAGCCACCCCCCAATAAAATTTAAGAGAAAAAAAAATAGAAGGGAAAACAAAATCTCATTCTGGAAGCTGTAGTGTGACACAGTGAGTTACAAAGTAAATAAACCCCTTTTTCTATATATCTTTATTGGAAGTGTTCATTGCACAGAGTCATTGGTCTGTTCCAAGGCCTCTGGTTTCTGTTACACTATCGATGCTGGGCCCTCACTGGGACTCCTCTTGGTTATTCTGCTGCTGTCCTGTGTTGTAGAAATCCTGCAGCTTTGGGTCTGCAGGACCAGTCCCTTCACATGCTCCAGCAGATCACAGGTGGGTTGGATATCGGAGTGGGCCAACCTATAACCCTGCTTCTGGGCCTGGGTAGTTGCAGGTTGGTCAGCCCACTAGCTCTCCCTTGTCCTCACCACCAGGGTGAGCTCTCCTGCATTGCCTTGGCAAGTTCACCCACAAGCAAGGGGCAAGACCACTTCTTCTGCTTTCATATCCTCAGGGTCAGCCACCAAGAGAAAGCAGCATGGTACAGGCCCACTGACACAGATGAGCCTTCCTTAGCTTCTGTCTATTGCTGTGAAGAGACACCATGACCACGGCAGCTCTTATAAAGGAAAACATTTAATGGGTCTTGGCTCACAGTCTCACAAGTTTAGTCCATTATCATCATGATGAGAAGCATGACAGGTGCAGGCAGGCATAGTGCTGGAGAAGGAGCTGAGATCTTGATCCCCAGGCAACAGGAAGTGAACTGTGTACCACACTAAGTGTAGCTTGAGCAAAGGAGTCCCAAAAGTCCACCCCCACAGTGACACACTGTCTCCAACAAGGCTACACCTACTCCAACAAAACCACATTTCCTAATAGTGTTATTCCCTATAGGGCATTTTCTTTCAAACCACTACATTCCACTTCCTGGCCTCCAATATCAATATCATAAGGCAAAAATTCATTCAGTCCAGCTTCAAATGTCCCCATATCTATAAAAGTCTCAAAGTTATTTAAAACTCTAAAGTTCAAAGTTTCTTCTGAGATTGATTCAATCTCTTAACTGTAATCCCCTGTAAAATCAGAAAAGCAAATTGCATACTTCCAACATATACTGGCACAGGATATGCATTATCATTCCAAAATGTAGGGAAGGGAACACAGTGAGGAAAATACTGGACCAAAGCAAATTCAAAAACCAGCTGGGAAAACTCCAAACTAGTGCTACTTTTATTAGTTAATGGATAAAGAAGCTGCTTCGGCTTATGACAGGGCAGAATAGAGCAAGGCGAGAATTCTAAGCAGAGATAAAGGAGAAAATAAGGTGGAGTCAGGGAGACGCCATGTAGCTGCTGAAGGAGACTGTCACCCCAGAACCTAACCAATAAACCATGAGCCTCATGGTAAAATATAAAATAATAGGAATGGGTTAATTTAAGATGTAAGAGTTAGTTAATAAGAAACTTAAGCTATTGGCCAAGTGGTGTTGTAATTTTATAGTTTCTGTATTATTATTTGGGTCTGGGCAGCCAGGAAACAAACAAGCAGTCTCTGCCTACACCAAACTCAACATCTCCATATCTGATGTCAAAATGTTCTTCAGTTCTCCAACTCTTTTCAACTTTGTTGACTACAACATACTTCTTTCTGATTCCACTCCCTGTTAGCAGCCCTCCTGGGCAGGTATCCCGTGGCTCTGGCATCTCCAACATCTTGGGATCTCCAAAGCAATCCAGGCTTCACCTGCACAATGTCATGCAGTGGTCTCTGTAGGGCTCCATTCAAGGACATCTCTGACACATCCCTAGCCTCAGCAGCTTTCCTTAGCCATGGAGGGCAAATTCCATAACCTCCTTCTTCTGTCCTTGACTCTAAAATCAGAACCATCTGACTGAAACTGCCAAATTCTGATGCTTGCTGGGGCTGGAGCATGGCCCTCACAGCCAATTACATCTTTACCAGCTTTCTGTTTCCAATGGTTTCCTTCACTGTCTCAGTCTGGCTGTCCTGAAACTGGATCTGTAGACCAGGCTGGCCTCAAACTCAAATGTCTGTCTGCCTCTGCCTTTGGAGTGCTGGAATTAAAGATATGCACCACCATACCTGGCTCTAAGTTTCTCTTTAATTGCTTTTCACAAGTTTAGCTGGAAATTTAGCTGGATGGAATCTTGCCCTGAGATCACCACTGCCTTTATTTAATTTCTTATCTGTTTACCACCATAAACACAGGATTTAGCTCCATTCCACTTCCTTTTCTCCTCAAATTGTTCTACATTTTGTATTTTTCCTTGCTCAGATTGCTCCTTTTAATTATAAATACTAGAATTAACACTAGTAACCATACAACAGTCTGTACTAAGCTGTTGTGAGATTACTTCTACTAAAAGAATTAATCCTAAACTCTTCAATGTAGCCTCAGGCAGGTTTTTCAGACAAGGGCAAAAAGAAGTCACATTCTTCATGAAATATCACAAGAACCATCTCTAGGCCACAAATCAATATTCTTCTCCATTGAAATCTCTTGATCCAGGCCCCCACAGTTCAAATCTTCCATGCTCCTACTGATATGGCCCATTAAGCAGTGGTTAAAGCATCCCACTGCCTTCCTAATCCAAAGTATTAAAGTCCAAATTCCTCCAAACAAAAACATGGTCAGGCCTATCACAGCAATACCCCAGTCCCTTGTATCAACTCTGAGAGTTCTACATATCACAAGAATGATTTCTAGACAACATACTAAAATCCTTCTCCTCTGAAACCTCTTGAGCCAGGCCCTTACAGTTCATCAAATCACACTCAGCACCACTGACTTCCATGCTTCTACTAGGATGGCCCATTAAGCAGCACTTAAAGCATTTAACTGCTTTTCTAATCCATAGTCCCAAGGTCCATATATTCCTTCAAACAAAAGCACGGTCAAGTGAATGGGGCCAACCCTGGTGGCTGATGGTTTGCAGAGAGGAGGCAAGGAGTAGGTGAGGGAGGATTGAGTCAGGCGATTGGTCTGGAGATTCTTGCAGCTTGACTCACTGGAGGCCAGAGTACTTCTTTATTTTTACAGAATTCAGTAAGCAGGAATAGATTAATATATTTCAAAACATAGATCATATCATTTTTGTTCCCAGATACATGTTTTAACTTCCTCTTGTATATCTTTTAATCATCATTGATAAACCATGACAGAACAGAGTTATTTTTTTACAGTCATTTTTATTCACCAACTCATAACCCAGCTTTTAAGAATCTAGAGGCATATGACAGTCTGTTCTCAAATCTCCAAGCCAGCCTGAGCTGATGTATTGCTATGTCCTGAGCAATGTATTATCAACTCTTAATGGTCAGAGTGCCAACTGGCCCAAGAAAAGTCATCAGGTCAAAGCTGCTGCATTTATTACTCAATTTCTGGCATAATAGAATGTTTATACTTTATATCTTTATAGTATTTATTTACATATCTGATCCTGACATTGTTTCGTCCCTTGGTCATATGACACCATAGTGGCTCTGCAGGAGCTAACTTTTCTATGAAAGGGAGGTCCTGATACATCTTTATTTTATCATCTTTCCATACCATTCTTTGCCTGTCAATATAAGACCCTGTGTAGGGCAGAGGTAACTTCAGTTCCTCTAACGTTGTTGCTGTACATACCACATAATCGCCTGAGTGAATAGTAGGAAGGGACTTGTACTTTGTTCTGATTATCTTGTTCCTGATTAAATACATGGGCAGATGTTCCAAGATTATCTCAGAGCCTCATAGAGACCTCAGACTTCTTTGTTTGTCACAACCTTCAAGGCATAAGGAAGACCTTCAGGTAGATAAAGCTATCTCCCTAAAAGCAGGAGGGTTAGTATGCTCAGGACTTTCCTGGAAAGCTTAGAAGCAGTACTCCTGAGAGAAGGCAAAAATGACTCATAAGAAATTTTCTGTCAAGCCAGTATTCCAAATTTGTACAAATATTAAAAGTCCCCTAAGCATGCAGAGATCAAAACCAAAAGCCAACAGCAGTGATCACGCAGTTCAGCCATGCTGGATCTTTGTCGAGAAGCTGTGCTGGCTCTATGACTTTTGCTGCTCCCATCAGATATGGCTGTGCCAGTCAAGCCTATCACAGCAATACCTCAGTCCCTGGTACCAACTTCTGTCTTAGGGTTTCTATTGCTGTGAAGAGACACCATGACTACAGCAACTCTTATAAAGGAAAACATTTAATTCGGGTGGCTTGTAATCTCATAGGTTTGTCCATTATGATCATGGTAGGAAGCATGGCAGCATACAGGCAGACATGGTGCTGGAGAAGGAGCTGATTTCTACATCTTGATCCTCAGGCAATAGGAAGTGAACTGTGTCACTGGGTGTAGTTTGAGCAAAGGAGACCTCAAGGCCCACCCCCACAGTGACACATTTCCTACAACAAGGCTACACCTACTCCAATGAAGTCACACCTTCTAATAGTGCCACTCCCTGTGGGGGCCATCTTCTTTCAAACCTCTACACCCCTCACACACACCCCTGTAAGTAACCTCAGTATAACTCATTGGTTCTGCAATGTACTCTATCTGGGATGAGAGAGCATGTGTTGTGTCTCCCCAGGAAACGTCTGGTCACATAATACCTGATACAAGTGAAAAGTCTTTCTCTACCTTTGTGTCTTAGCCGAACTTATCTTGGCTTCACAGTCCCTAAGATGCAAACTAATTGAATTGGATTATGACTTCCCTGTCATACAAGATATCCTTCTGAACAGCGAGACAAAGGAACGTTGCTCTGGTAGGTGTTTAGTCACAAGGACATGAAAATAAGTGATGTGGGTCCTTAACTACTGAATACAAGACCGAGACACAAAGTAAAATGAGTTTAAGGATAAAAGAAAGAGCTGGACAGGCTCTGGAGAGGAGGTAGCAGTCAAGTCATTCAGTGCTCTTGCAGAGGACTTAGGAGCAGTTCTAAGCACCCACATGGCAGCTCGCAACCATTAGTAACTCCAGTTCCTGGAAATCTGATCCCTTCTTCTGACTTTCAAGGGCACCAGAATTTATGTGGTCTGCAAACACTTATGTAGCCAAACACAACAAAAAATAAAAATTAAAAAATCTTAACCAAAACTCAAACCTCCAGAGAAATACATAGTTATAGAGTCTGGAATCTGGCTTAAGGTTATGACCTATGCAAAAGAAGCGAGAAAATATGACACGATAATGATGAAATAGATCAACAAAGACAGACTGGGAAAAGACAGAAATGACAGAACAGTAGATAAGGCCACCAAAAAAGCAGTTATAGCTGAACAGTGGTGGTGCATGCTTTTAATCCCAGCACTTGGGAGACAAAGGCAGGCGAATCTCTGGGTGTGAGGCCAGCCTGGTCTACAGAGTGAGTTCTGGAACAGCCAGGGCTACACAGAGAAACCCTGTCTCAAAAAATTGAAACAGAAAAAAAAAGAATTCAAATTATCCAATAAAAATTAGTTAAATGGACATTTTGTGCCACAAATTTAGAAGCTGTCTTTGCTAAGAAGCAGGAGGGAGCCTCTCACTTGGCCCTGTAGGGTGTCCACAGTGGGATAACAGCAGGCATCTCTGCCTTTGTTGCCATGCCAGCAACAAAGTAGTTGCTGTAGTTCTTCTGAGTGAGGGACGTTGGGATTAACACACAGCGCAACTTCAGGTTCTGCAGACAAGCCTTTATTCCACTTTCTCACACAGTATATATTGCCCTCAGCGGGGGAGGCTGAGCCAGCAAAAGCAGGAAGCTCATCACTGTAACCATGTGACTTGGGGGTAAACATCCTTAGAAACATTGGTGAAAACAACAGATTGTTCCTGTCTTTGTTCCTGTTTTCAACCAACCACAGGAGTGCAAAACAGATTAAGTGGAGGTGTGAAGGCCTATCCTCAAGGGACCCAACATTTGTCACCATCACTCTGGGTCAGATTCCTGCTTCACTCCGTCTAGGTGTGTTAATCACTTAGTGAATGTCTGCCTAAATACTGGTGGTTCCAGCTTGATGAGCCCTACATTCCCCTGATGGCTTGAGGTGTAAAGATAAGAGTACTGAGTGTATTTTACTGTCACCTTCACAACCTTCCCTAGAGCCTTAAAAATTCCCCTGGAAGTCTCGAGTCACAGCTGTAGACCTAAAAGTTGCCTCAGATTGCCCAAATGTCAGAGCCTCACAAACAGATCGTTCATGATCAATCACTTTACAAATGGGACCAAGACAGGAACTTTGGTTGTCTCATAAACACAAATAATCTCCTGGAAACTGAATGGTTCCCTTAGGCTACAAGAACTACTTGGAGTCACCTTCTAAAGCTGGGAACTGAGATTACACTTAGCCAGACTATAGTTTGATCAAGACTGCTCCATCATACAAACCTTTGGCTTCCTGCCCCAACTTTCTGTTTAAATCTTAAAGCTCAGGTCAGTGTTCCAAAGATGACCGAAACACTCAAACATGCCGATTAAAGTCTCTTCTGCCAGCATTACTTTTGTTGGCTTTCCTGGGGGCAATTGGCCAAACCTGACTTGTTGGAATCAGACCACTGGCCATGAACTTTGGTTAAATTTTTGTTAAAATGATATAAAGGTGGGACATGATGATACATGTCTGGAATCCCAGCACACAGGAGGTGGAGGTAGGGGCAGCATGAGTGGGAGGCCAGATGGCACTCCACACTGAGACCTTGCTGAAACAAAGAAGGCCAGAAGCCAGGCAAAACACCATGTAATAGATGACTCAGATCATATAAAATTCTAGTAAATGCAGACTAAACTGTGCCGGTGGAAAGTAGACCAGTGTTTTGTGGGGCGTGCAAAGAGTCAGTAAGTCCATAAGGGAGGATAAAGGGAGCTGGGTGTGATCCTCTTCTTGGTCTGATATGGACACATATGCCAAAATTACCAAACTGTATACTTGGAAGTCTTCAGTTGATGGTTTGTAAAGTTTTAAAATCTTAGTTATGTGTGTGTGTGTGTGTGTGTGTGTGTGTGTGTGTGCGCGCGTGCATTCTTGTAGAAATTGTAGAGCAACTTGCCAGAGTTTGCTATCTTTTTCCACTGTGTGGTCCAGGGGGATTACCCACTGAGCCTCTTGTTCAGTTTTCAGTGTGTCCACTATATTTCACTAGAGCTATTTTTTAAAAAAAAATGTGTACCTTTAACTGGATTAGTCCTTTGTTTATTTATTTATGTGAAACAGGGTTTTATTCTGTAGACCATCATGAATTGAATTCACAGCAATCTTTCTGCCTCAGCCTCCTGAGAGCTGAGATTTCAAGTGTGAGCTACTTCACCTGGCTGGATTTTTTTTTTTTTTGGAGATAGAATTTTTGGGGCAGGCTGGTGGTGGTGCACACCTTTAATCCCAGCAGCATTCAGGAGGCAGAGTCAGGTGGATGCTCTGTGAGTTTGAGGCCAGCCTGGTCTACAAGAAATAGGGTTTTTCTGTGTAGCCATGGTTGTCCAGGAACTTTCTTGGTGGACCACGGTGGCCTCAAACTCAGAGTCTAGATCATATTTTTAATAAAGAAATTATAAATGCAAATTTCTAGATGTATAAAAATTGTTTCTAAGTTGATTTGCTTTAAAAATGTAAGAAAATGTTTACAAACAGAAGGCTGGTCATAGAGCTCAGCGGTAGAGTATTTGCTTGACGCATGCAAGGCCAGGGGTTCAACCCTCAGCACCAGGGGAAAACCCCAATAACAAGAACTTCAAAAACATGGGAATTGGGGTGTCCCAGAGAAACCCCAAACAGTAGTCCATTGCCATTGTTCATGGTTGTCTGCCAGAAGAACTCAATAGTAAGATCTTCTTGAGGATTCAGTCAAAGGACACGAAGAAATCAAGTTATCATCCTCTTTGCTACCTACCTTACACTGTACTGGAAGGCACCATGCAGACTGATGTGGGAGAAAAGTTGTCGATGTTTGCGCATCTGTAAACCACGTGGGCTACAGTAGTGACTCAGGTGTGGCAAGACATGCCTGTGTGCACAATATGGTGTAAATGTCATGGGGATAACCAACTGCTTTCCAAAAGGATTTAAAGTCCATTTCACAGAAGGAAACACAGACCTGGTACTGTAATATGGCTGAGAAGCCGTGGTTGGGGAACTCATAGACCTCAGGGTGGACCTACTACTATTACTGAAGGGATATGGTTTTAAGCTGCTGCCTAGATGTGTGCCTCTATACACTAAATTATATGCTATATTAGTGCAGTTCTCAGTTTCATTAGAGAAGTCTCTTTGTGCAGGGCATGGTGGTCAGTGAAGAAACTCATAACTGGTCAGAGTGCAGAGAAGAAGTGTCTGTGGAGTGCTCAGTGAGAAATGGGACATCTATATCCCCCCAACTCCTCCAAGGCTCAGGCACCATCACAGAAAAGGGGTCAGGATGAAGGTAAGAGCCAAAGGGTGGAAAGGATCTGCGTTAGACACTGTCTTCTAGACACGATAGGGCCTTCTGCACTCCTGAGCTCACAGAAACCCTGTGGTTGCCTGCACAAGGCCAGGACAAAGTCAAGCCAGTGAGCACTACCACATGGAGTGAGGAGGGACTCATGAGCTGTGCTGCAGAGCTATTGACTTGACATCTCATAGAGAAGGGAAAGTCAGTTTTCTTCAAGGGTGTGGCCACTTATATGTCAACCATGCACCATTTGATGACCCCACACCCATGAGAAGCAAAGACTGCATTTTGTGTTTCTTTCTTTTTTTTTTGAAAAAAAGGTCATGAATTTGGGATGGGGTGAGGAGATGGAGAGTGGATTTGAGGAGAGTGGTGGAAAGGAGTATGAGAGTGACTGCTGACGGTGATCAAAATACACTGTATGCATGAATGCAAATTTCAAATGATTAATAAAAACTATGTTTGAACAAAGGGAAGGGTTCCTGAGCTCACTGTAGGCTGTGGAAGTTGTTCTGTACCCAGTAGCTTTCACTATAGAAGCCTAAGGATCATGCTTTAAACCTGTAGGCCTTCAATATGTCCAGCCTAGTCTTCTTGGAAACATGAAGATCAAAGCTCTCAGTCCTTTGCCTTCCCTAGAAATGTCCTTGGAGACAACAATATCATGGATCCTGACTCTCACACACTATTTCTCTTCCTGAACAGGGGCAGCATGCCAGCCGTTTGTGATGCTCCAGTGATCTTGTCTTGGAGGTAGTCACTATCTGTTGTTGCTGGATTAAATACCAGTCTATGCCTTTCTTATTCCTTGCTGGCAAAGCCTTTTTCTTGATTGCCTCACTCATGCTAAAGGTTCAGGAAAGTTTCTTCATTCTACACAGCTCTGCACAGCTCAAAGGATAAATCCTGGGTGATTTGGCTATATTTTGCAGAGGTTACCTTTAGAGTTGGTATGTGGCCTACCCTGGTGATGCACACCTTCCTCCACACACACCCGCCCCACCCCAAGACAAGGTTTCTCTATATTACAGCCCTGGCTGTCCCAGAACTCGCTCTGTAGACCAGACTGGCCTTGAACTCACAGAGATCCACCTGTCTCTGCCTCCCAAGTGCTGGGATTAAAGGTATGTGTCACCACTGCCTGGTTTAGTAATGCACATCTTTAATCTCAGCACTCAGGAGATAGAGGCAGGAGGATCTCTATGATTTTGAGGTCAGCCTGGTCTACAGAGCGAGTTCCACATAGTGAGACCCTGTCTGAAAAGATAAATAAAGAAGAGTTGGTATGTGCTGGGCATGACTGTGATGGCTCACAGCTGTAATCCTAGTACTCGGGAGGCTGAGGCAGGAAGGAAGTGGCAAATTCAAGGCCAGGTTAGGCTACATTGTGAAATAAATAAATAAGACTTGCCATGTATGAGTTAAGGAAATTTGATCAAAGGTTGGGAAGGGAGACTGTCTAGCTGTTCTCAATGCTATAACCAAATACCTTAGAGTTGGTCATTTATGAAAGGATATATCTATGGTTCAAAATTATGGAGTCCAAGATCATGGCATTAACATCTTTGTATCTGATCAAGACTTAACAGGTGGCCTCTGAAGATTGGATGAGTCATGAAATGATCTCCAAGTAAGGAGACCACCAAGGCTTTTGAGACTTTGGGATGTCATAACAGACAGTGTAAAGTGGCAGACTCAGTCTGCACATAGGTTCTGTTGGGAAAATTCCAAGCAAACTTCAGGTGACTGTGTGGTTTTGTGTGACCTGTATAAGTAGTGGGGATCACTGGGTGATATTAGGAGGCCCTAAGAGTGCCTGAGAGTGTGCTATCCATAATGGAGGCAGCTAATAAATTGGTCATGGGAAAGTGAGAGAAAACAAAACAAAAAATGTTGGCTGAAGTGTAGCAAAGCCTCTATTGTGTATGTTCAGAGAAGCTGCCCACAAGATAGCTACTCACTCATGAGCCTGGAGACTATGGGAAGAACTGAAGATAGAAAGAGATGCCAGGTGACAGCAAGGACACACTGGCAAAAACTGAAATCTAACCTAAGAACAAAGGTTGTGGCTTGTCTGTATGGGAGGTGGAATCCACAGACTGAGACTGAGGTAGAGGGTGAGGAAGAGGTTAAATGGGCTTTTGCATTATGGTGTAAAAGCTAGAGGCTCAGAAAGAATGCCCAGAGAGATTAGGCCTGAGAGACAACCAGACTGATAGTCTACACACCTCACTGAGCTCCCTGTAGCCCCTGTGAAATTAATGGATCTGGAAGCCAAATTCAGGAAGATACATAAAGAGAATGTACCTATCTTGATACTCATACTGTGAGACATAGGGACAGATGGCATCCTGCTTAATGGGTGTCTTATTCAGTGTTCTATTGCTGTGAAGAGACACCATGGCCATGCCAACTCTTATAAAGGAAAAAATTTAATTGGGGCTGGCTTACAGTTCAGAGGTTCCGTCCATTGTCAGCATAGCAGGAAGCATGATGACAAGCAGGCACAGTGCTGGAAAAGAAGCCAAGAATGTTGGGCGGTGGTGGCGCATGCCTTTAATCCCAGCACTTGGGAGGCAGAGGCAGGCAGATCTCTGAGTTTGAGACCAGCCTGGTCTACAAGAGCTAGTTCCAGGACAGGCTCCAAAGCCACAGAGAAACCCTGTCTCGAAAACCAAAAAAAAAAAAAAAAAAAAAAAAGAAGCCAAGAANTAGAGTTGGTCATTTATGAAAGGATATATCTATGGTTCAAAATTATGGAGTCCAAGATCATGGCATTAACATCTTTGTATCTGATCAAGACTTAATTTGTGCTTCCAAGATGCCACCTTGTCACTGCTTCTTGCAATGGGGAATAACTTTGTTCTCACAGGGTAGGAGGCATGGAAAAGCAGGAGGGCAGTCAGTCTCTTCTAACCCTTTATAAAGCTTTGGTCCCATTCATGTGGGTAGAGCCCTATGCCCTTACCACTCCTCCAGGCCCACCTCTCTGTACTGTTGCATGGGGAATTAAGTTTCAGCATGTATTTTAGAAAAGACACAGGCCTTCAAACTGTGAAAGAGACTTTGGAGTAAGTTTCCTTGCTCTCAAAAAGAGACCAAATTCTCTGACTTCTCTTCCTACTGTATAACCTATGGCATTTTCAAAGGGAGACTTAAACTGAATGTAGACACTCACAATCTCAGCACAAGCAAAGTGCAGTCTGGAGGATCACAAATTCCATGCCCGACAGGATTACACAATGAGTTCAAGGAGACCCCTAGCCATATAGCAACACACTGTCCTAGAAAAACAAACAAACAAACAAACAAGAGCTGGGAGAAGGCTGAGTGGGTCAAATGCTTGCAGTACAACCATGAGCATCTGACTTTGGAAGCCCAACACCCTCATAAAAATCCAGGCAAGTTGGCGTGCCAACTGGTAATGTCATTGTTCAGGTCTTGGTTTACGCAGTCATTTTATTGAGATTTTATAGGTCTAGCTTCCCTGTTAGAATAGGAGATACAGTCTTGAAGCAGATTTTTTGAGCTTAGAATCTTTCTGCTCCCTCTTCTGCAGAATTCCCTGAACCTTAGGTGTAGGGGTTGTGTTGTGTTGTAGATAGGAGCCTGCCCCTAGATCAAGAGCTAGACAATTAATGACGGTAGAGGACCAGATCCCAGTGCCCAGCACTCACAACCTGTGGCTACAATCACCTGTAATGTAGCTCCAGGGGATCTAGCTCCCTCTTCTGGCCTCCATGAACACCAGGTTTGTATGTGGTGCACAGACATGCATGCTGGCAAAACACCAATATGCACTAAAAAAAAAAAAAAAAACTTAGAGATGTGCCAGACTATTGTAGGGAGCGGGGTCCCTTGTTCCAGTTGCCCAGCTAGCTTACACCCAAAATAATCACACAGAAACTGTATTAATTAAAACACTGTTTGGCTATTAACTCTAGCCTCCTATTGGCTAACTCTCACATCTTGATTTAATCCATTTCTATTAATCTGTGTTTACCACGAGGTGGTGGCTTACCAGGAAAGATTCAGCATGTCTGACCTGGCGTCTCCATGGCTGCTCTCTCTCTGCTTTCTTTCTCCCAGAATTCAGTTCTGTCTTCTCTGCCTACCTAAGTTCTGCCCTATCAGGCAAAGCAGTTTCTTTATTAATTAACCAATGAAAGCAACACACAAGCAGAAGGACCTCCTTCACCATTTCTCCATTTCTGTTTAAAAAGGAAAGGAAGGCTTTAAGATAGTAAAATTACATAAAACAAAACAGTTATCAAGCAAAAATTACAGTTACAATATTTATATCTATTTTATCTTTTATCATAACAAAGGAAAACTATAACTATCTATCTATTCTTCATCTCCATCAAAGATTTCAGAAGGATATATTACCTATGTAAAATAGAAGTACATTATAAACAACTTCCAAACTCTAGAGTTGACAGAGACATCTTGCTGCCTGGACATTTACACAAAGTTCTTCTCTGCCATTGGGGCATCCATCTTCAGTCTACAGGCCCATGGTATCCAGCAGACTTTTCCATGAAGCATACAGAATGTCTCACAGACTCTTTCATGAAATAGGAATCCTGAAGGATCATCTCACCTTTAGGCAAGTTCAGCAGTCATCTCTCTGCAGGTTCTTTGTGTTCAATGAAACAGTCCAGGCAAGAGCAGTTTCTTGCCCAAATGGCTAGCAAACTCCATAAGGAGCCCCTTTGATGCCCATTTCCCTCAGGAAATAGCTTGGTGCTGCCAGGAGCAGACATGTCTCATTGTCATGAAAAGCCCTAAGTTATTAAACCATTTTAAATGCCATATTCTGTAGTCTTTGAAAGATATGAAGAATGCCTATCTAACTGAAATATCTCTCTATATATCTAGAAAATCTAACTAACATGACTACAAACTTGACTATTATTGATGATTATCCATTAACAACCTATATTTTCTAATTATACGTTACATTTTGAAATGAATTACATAATCACAATACCTTAATGAAGATCAGAAATACATATACATATAATAAATTGACTTTAAATTTGTATTAATAAATCAAGATTTATACCAATACAAATTATTCATATCTATATCATATCCTCCTTTAAATGTAAAAGAACATTTATAAACAATATTTGGGAATATGGGCTGGGCTCAGTTTTTTCTCTCCAAACTGCTTTGTGCTGTATGGGGGCACTGTTAGTCAGGTCTTTCATGGTGTATCCTGTGTGCTAGGTTCATCTCAGTTGGCAGTTGAGTGAAGTAAGTTTTTGAGGGTGTTCACAACAACCTTTCAGGAGGGCATAGTCTATCATACCATGTTGGTCTAGAAGCAATCCACAGGCTCTCATCTTCTGTGAAAACAAAAGAAGAACCTCTTTTCCAAAGCAGCATATCCTTAGACCCAAATTCTGAGTCATAATACCTTTATAATATACATGCTGGTTTAGCTTAGCAGCCCACACAATGAAATGTCTCTCTGCAGTTAGCTCCTTCGCAGTCAAAAACTTCAAAGAAAACACAATAATATACAGAATCCAGACTCTCTGTGAATTTTCCATTTTTACGTGGCTTATTTTTCTTTACTCTTTTTAATCTACCAATATTTGTACTGCCTGTCTCTTTAAAGACTTTACCCTTTTTAAAGCATTAACTTTATTTTATGATCCTATATACTCTTTATCTTTTTTCTCTCCCAAGCCTATGTACAATTATTTGACAGTGTAACCCATTTAGAGGTCTTTTATGTCTGAATCTGTCCTATTGTGAATCTGTAATTCTTTACTGTCCGAGAACAGTTTTGCTTTGCAGTTTTAAATTGCTAAGCGCTTAAGAATCTAAGCTGCGATATTCCCAGGTCAAAAACAGGTACTGTGGGCTTGTCCTGCCCAGTCCAGCATGGCGGAGCCGCTCGTGCCCCTGAGCCATGTGCACTGCACTGCTAGCATGGTGGAGCTGCTTTTGCCTGTGAGTCAGTTGTGCCTCTGAGCCGCGTGCAATGCTCCCCTTTTAGGCACACAGGGAGTCCAGTTCCCATCAAATGAACTGTAGCACTTTACTCACAAACCCCATCCAAATGCTTTGTCTCCCGCAGAAGCCAGAGATTGTGCTGGCAGAAAACCGGCATTTTAAAACTGCCGCGGCTTTTTTACTGTTGCAGCTGTGAGTGAGGAAATTGTCTCTGTGGCACCTCGCCAGAAAACAGCAAAAAGTTGTGTTAAACTCTGTTTTTTCTGTGTCTAGAATTCTTTTTCAAGCCCTCTCAGGTTTTATGTGGAGTTAGTCGACCATGTTGAGGTGCCAATCTGTTGTAGTGAGTGGGGCCCCTTGTTCCGGCCGCCCGGCTAGCTTACACCCAAAATAATCACACAGAAACTGTATTAATTAAAACACTGTTTGGCCATTAGCTCTAGCCTCCTATTGGTTAACTCTCACATCTTGATTCAACCCATTTCTATTAATCTGTGTTCATCATGAGGTGGTGGCTTACCAGGAAAGATTCAGCATGTCTGACCTGGTGTCTCCATGGTGGCTCTCTCTCTGCTTTCTTTCTCCCAGAATTCAGTTCTGTCTTCTCAGCCTACCTAAGTTCTGCCCTATCAGGCCAAGCAGTTTCTTTATTAACTAACCAATGAAAACAACACATAAACAGAAGAAGCTCCTACACCACCAGACCTGTTGGTGTGGGACTGAAAACCCAGCTACTTGGGAAGTTGAAATAGGAACATCACAAAGTTAAGGCCTGCCTAGACTAAAGAGAGAAGGGAGTTCAAGACCAGCCTGGGTAACTTACTGACACTCTTTCTCAAAGATGGGCCATTTAGATGGCTCAGCCAATAAAGGTTCTTGTCTCCAAGCCTGATGACTTAAGATAGATCCCCATAGTTCACATGATGGAAGACAAAAACCAACCCCTGCAAGTAGTCCTCTGACCTTCACATACATGCTGTAGCATGTGAGCATGTGCAGCACAGTCTTAGGGTTTCTATTGCCGTGAAGAGACACCATGACCACAGCAATCCTTAAAAAGGAAAATATTTAATTGAGCTGGTGACTTACAGTTCAGAGATTCAGTCTGTTATCACCATGGTGGGGAGTATGAGGGTGTATAGGCAGACATGGTGCTGGCTACTTCTTGATCAGAAGGCAATAGGAAGTGACTAACTCACTGGCATGGCTTGAGCATATATAAGACCTCAAACGTGGTTTCCACAGTGACACCCTTCTTCCACCAAGGTCACACCCACTCCAAACAAAACCACACCTCCTAATAGTGCCAATCTCTTTGGGGGCCATTTGCTTTCAAACCATCACATACACATATCCTCACACAAATAAAATGTAAAAAAAATGAACAAAATAGGTTTGTAAAGGTAGGAAGATCAGGAGTTCAAGGCCAGTATCAGTTACATAACAAATAGGAGAAGAGCCTGGAAACTGGGGAGATAGTTCAGTGGGTAAGAGTGCTTGGGTGTGTTTTATATGTGTGGTATGTGTACGGTGCACACACATACCCTACGAGCCATCTTGCTACCTATTTCCCATGCCAGCACTCTTTTTATTTTTTATTTCAAGACAGGATCTCACCAAGTTGTCTTGACTGGCCCAGACTTGCCTTGAACTTTCAATCCTCCTGCCTCAGCCTCTCGAGGAGCTAGAATTACATACTGTACCACCTGGCTCAAGGCTCTGTTGTAGTAGTCATCTGAACTACAGTGAATTGCTTCTAGAGTCTTGGCTTCAGGATTTGTGTGGGAAACACTCCAGGGTCAATGCTTGTGGTCATCATGGTGACCTTGTCCTTGGCAGGTGTTCTGTAGACTATAAGAGGAAGTAGTGACGTGGAAGCATGCTTACTGCATTTCCCTCTGTTGAAGATGGTGGGGCAAAAAGAGAGGACAGGTCTGATAGATATGTGGAATGTACATTTGTTAAATGTACATTGCATAACACATGTACTAACAATGTTAAATTAGAAGCTATTCAACATCACTCAAGCATTAGAGCCCTGTTTTGCTTTGTTCTATAGAGGTGTAAGTACTGCTACTTGTAGGCATCCCCCAGCTGGTGGGTGGTGTGGGAAGTCCTCTTGTATATGTGCTGCTTTTATTGGTTAATAAATAAAGACAATGCTTTTGGCCAATGGCTTAACAGAATATAGCCAGGCTGGAAAAGATAAATAGAGAGAGTAGGCAGAGACAACGAGAAGCCATGTAGCTACCAGGGACAGAGGCCTGTGCTGGAGCTTGCTGAAACTTTGCCAGTAGGCCATGACCTCGTGGTGATGCACAGATTAACGGAGAAGGGTTAATTTAGGATATAAGAGTAAGCCAGAAATATGCTTAAGCTATTGGCCAAACAATATTACAAATAATAAAGCTTCAGAGTGATTATTTCATGGTTGGGGCAGCCGGGAAAGAATAAGTGCCCTCCCCCAACAGGTGGCCTCTGAAGATTGGATGAGTCATGAAATGATCTCCAAGTAAGGAGAACACCAAGGCTTTTGAGACTTTGGGATGTCATAACAGACA
>JAQHUG010000003.1:18303173-18314886 GCA_028555095.1 Dicrostonyx torquatus | reverse complement strand
ACATCAGATAAGGAAATGAATGCACCAACCAGACCAAAGACTAAAGCTGTAAACCTTCACCCACAGACCCAGCACCACAAAGGAGCCAATCGTTGCTGTGCAAATGGCAATATGTTCTGCACTTTCTGCTAGTAGATCTTGTACTGAGACTATAGTACTGCTGAGGCACATGGGCAAAATGTGTGCTTGGGTCCTTGTCTTGAAGGCGATATGGAAGGCTCAGATCAATGTAAAATGGAAGGGACAACAAAGGCATTATCTTTGTCTGTGTTCTGCAGATTGAAAAGTACTCATGTGGGAAGAGTGTTTATGGCCTTTTCCTTTCTTTGAAGATGGCAGAACGAAGAAGGAAGATAAAGTCTGATAGATACGTAGACTGTATCCATTAGAAGTTGGTTAATTCAGCTTTGAATTTAAACTCTCTTTCTCTTTGTTCTGCATATGTGTAAACACTGTTGCTGCTTTTAGGTCCAGCGAAAGCTAATGAAAACTCCTCTGAGTCCCCTGACTTCTTACTATCTTGAAATAGTATTTTGAGGCTTTTGAGGCCTTAGATTTGTAGAAATTTAAATTTTTAAAATTTATTTTATGTACATCAGATCAGTGTTTTGCCTGCATGTATGTTGTGTGTCATGTTTACATTGTGTATCCATGGATGCCAGAAGAGGGCACCATTGTCATCTACCCTTTCTGCCAAGAGAGGGCCTTTTTAATTGCCCCTCAGCTTCACCAGGGGATAGCTTTGAAATCCTTACAGAAAACAAGCTTTACAGATACTCAAGTCACTTTTCTATACAGGAAGTATATAACCTGCCTCCTGTATACTTGTAACTCCTCTCTAGATTACCATAATACCTAATACAATCTAAGCACTATATGTTAGGTCAAACCTACCCCTCCAAATAGCAGCATGGTGACATTGTTCTAAACAAAAGGACTTGGCAAACAGGATTGTTATTAGATAAATAAGTCTAAAGGCTAGTTTCTGTTTACCAGAAAAGTGATAATCACGACTTCTATACACTTACAGTGCATATGCACATTAGAGGCCCCAATATATCTTTGTTTAGTTTTGTTTTGTTCTGTTCTGAGACAGTCTCACTATGTTGTTAGCCTGGCATAGTGGCACAAGTCTTTAATACCAGCACTTGGGAGACAGAGGTAAGCAGATCCCCAAGTTCTAGGCCAGTGGAGGCTACACAGTGATACCTTGTTTAACAAAAAAGTGTGTGTGTGTGTGTGCATGTATCACACCTGTATACAAATGTGAAGATTTATGTATACAAAATTTATGTATACAAATTTATGTATACAAATAACATAAGAAGGTGCTAAAAGTTTTAACGTATTACTCTCCTTATTCCTTTGAGGCAAGGTTTCTCCCTGAACCTGGAGCTCAGGTTCTTTGGTAGCTAGTAAACCCTAGAGATTCTCTTGTCTCTGCTCTACACAGTGCTAGAGTTAACGATGTACATGAGATTCTATCTGGCTAGGATTTGAACTCAGGTCCTTATGTTGTACAGCAAGAACTCTTAACCAGTGAGCCATCCTTCCAGCTGTTATTCTCACCGGGCAAGAATAAAACTACTACTACAATTTTCAAGACAAATTTGAAGCAAGCTTCATTAAATACTGGTCAGGATGATGGACACTGGCCAGGTCCATACTTGGGATTCCAGAGAATGGCCATGGATTATTTTAGTCAGGTGTTTATAAAGACAAAACCCACAAGCACTTCCTGCCTTCATCCAACACGGGGCAAGCATACATACTGACATACTTCCTGCCTACAAGTGTCAAGCACATCCTATGCAATTGGTGCAACCAACCTTGCTTACAAAAGTGAAAATGCGTGGTTTGTTATCTTATAAGAACAGCCCTCATGAGCCCCTCAAATTTTTATTCATAGGTGGTTGAATCCTTGGATGCACAATTTGTAGAAATGGAAGGCCAACTGTATGTCTAGGGCGGTGTCCTTTTGGCCTCAGAACTAAAGTCCAGGCCTATCTATTAAAATCTATCTCACTCAGGGCCTGACCTCCAGGTCCTCCCCACATTCCCCCAGCTCTTACACCTCTATACTGCTTGCTTTCTGAAGGCTGTACCCAGCTCCCCAGATTATCAATACCAGTTCATGGGTTAGCAATCTGCTAAGGAAATAAGGAGAGGGGTGTGTGTGTGTGTGTGTGTGTGTGTGTTTTGAGACAGGGTCTCACTATATAACCCCTGTCAGTCTGTGACTGGATGTGTAGACCAGACTGGCCTAGAACTTAAAGATATGCCTGCCTCTGCCTGGGGAGAGCCGGGATTAAAGTCATGTGCCACCATACTCAACCTTTGCACAGATATATATAACCTGCATTTCAGCCAATTGCAGCTATCTTTTTGTGTTTGTTTTCTTCCCACAAGCCTTCAGTCACTTCCTGCTTGGTAACCCTCCCGATGCCTCAGCTGAGAAAATGTCTTGAGAGAGAAAGCTGAGTGAGTGTGGACTCAGCCCTGGGGCAGCCCTCCTCTCAAGGATCATGGTGTGGCCTTCGCTGCTGATCAACACCTACAAATAACATATTTTTTGTATATATTGCATATATTTGCCCAGGATTTATAGTTGTTCACATGGAAAGGGAAGCCTAAAATTGGTGACTCCATCAGGATTGGAGTCAAGTTCCTCACTTAGAGATTTAAGAAGTAGGAGCCAAGTTGAAAGGGTGTGGATCAGGGAAGCCTGGCCATTTCTGGACTCTGAGGTCATGACCAGCAAGCAAAAGCTGAGGAAATGGAAACAATGAGTTTGCGGAAACTGTGAGGAAAAGAAAAACTGAGATGTGAGGAGGGAGTGTGAGAAAAGGGAATAGATCCTGAGGAAACACGAGGCGCCTGCTGCAGAGCTAACTGCCGTGTCCTATTATCCTGACCCCTACAATGCCCAATGCCCAGTGCCACGCATCAGTACAGGTTTCATGCCTGGGAAAGTACAGCTGTCACTCAAAATTCGGTGCTTGTCTCCCACACTGACCATAAACCCCACCCCCCAGGAGCGGAAGGGAGCCAGTGGGAGCCTTCAAATTAAAACAGATCCAACGTTACCATCAAATGCCCCAACAGGGAAAGCCACCAAAGCACAGAGAGATAAGGGAACATTCTAGGGCTACACAGTAACAAGCTTTAAAGCCAAGATGAGCATGTAGGTAAGTCTAGCACCAGAGCCTGGGCTCTTAGCCACAGCAGCTCCTATTACTCCTGGTGTCACCTACCTCACAGAACAAGTACCATGCCCATCTCTTCTGGTAAGAGGCCTCCTGGACTCAGCCCCGCAGGTTGTCTCTGAAAGACATGGTTTTCTAGGGGTTAAACATGGAAGGGAGGGACCTGACTGGGTCTTGACGATTTACTAGCCAAGTTGCTGTGTTTGAGTCTTACTTTCTCTACATTCCTGCAAGCCTATTGTGATTTGCTGAGAAACTCATGTGCACAACAGGCCTGGGGATCCCAGGTCTCCAGCAGCACAGGGTCTGCCCATTAGCATGGCCCTGGGATGATTCCACGGGGGCATGGTGGTCACCAGGAGGTCCCTGGCCTACATAAGGAACAGCCAAGAGGTTGCACAGAGGCAGGGTCATGGCTGCCGAGCCCATAAGATCCAGTGGCCAGTAAGGGCCTCTATAGGTGACTAGAAAGAAGCAAAGAAGCCTTTGGGCCTGGGTCCCCCAGCTGGAGGAAGATGGAGGAGATGCTGGGAAGAGGGCAGGGTACCTTCAGTAGAGCAGCTGGTTTCCCTTGTATACCCAGGGGAGCCAGGTTCTTCAATGCCTTTCTCACTTATTCATATTTCAATCGTTTGTATTTGACTGGGGTCTCATCAAATGACAAAAGCACTAAGACAATGACAGTGACATAGTTCTTGGATGTATGATGCAACAATACCATAAATTCAGATTCTCCATCCTTGGGTCTGCTGTCATTTTCTGCTTTGTCCAAAGCTGGAGACCATCTTTCAAAAAAAAAAAAGTGTAAAATAACCTTAGGCTATTTTTTAATTGATTGTATTTAGTTGGCAATTCAGAATTTTTCATTTTCCTACAGAGGTGAAAAAAGAAAAGTGACTGAAGAAGACATTTCCCCATTGTTAGATGGATGAATAGAGGATTGCGTAGTGAGAGTGACACTGGCTCCAAATCCAAGTGAAAGTCCAGGTGTGAGATAAGCAATCTCACAACTTAGTCTTCCCACCATGGTATCTCTGGTAGTTTGAATGTAATTGGCCCCCATAATCTCATAGGGAGTGGTACTATTAGGAACTATGGCTTTGCTGGAATGGGTGTGGTCTTGTTAGAGGAAGTATGTCACTGTAGGGGCAGGCTTTGAGGTTTCCTATCCTCAGGATACTGCCTAGTGAGTCAGTTGACTTCCCTTTGCTTGCAAGTGGTAGAGCTCTCGGCTATTCCTCCAGCACCATGTCTGCCTGCACACCACCATGCTCCTATCATGCTGATAATGGACTGAACAACTGAAACCATAAGCAACCCTCCTCAATTAAATGTTCTCCTTATAAGAATTGCCATGGTCATGGTGTCTCTTCCCAGCAATAGAAACCCTAACTAAGACAGCATCATAACTAAATATACCTAACTAAGACAGCATCATTTCTAAATCAAATTCCAATCATGGTATCATATGTGTATTTTCTAAATCAAATTCCAACCATAGTTTCATACATGCATTTTTTTAAATAGAAGAAGCATCCTTGAGCCAAGCCTGGTTGTCCAAGACTGTAATTCCTGCTACTCAGGAGGCTGAGGCAGGAGGATCCCAACTTCCAATCCTACCTGGACTCTAGAGTGAGTTCAAGGCCAACTTGAGCAAATCGGTATCCCAGAGAACAGAGTGAAGAAAGAGGTCTGAGGAGTACAGCTCCATGGTAGAGAATTTGTCATGTGTGTGGGTTTGATCTTTGCCACTGTGAAATTAAAAATAACAATAAGTTGTCCTCCAACAGAGAGGGATGGCTGGATCTTGAGACGGGAAGGCTGACCAATTTTCACTCTTGAGACTAGCTCTAGGCCCAACACACCTGCCTCCTAAAGCTGTGGTTTTCCTCTGGGTGGTGACTCAGTGCCCACAGCCTACCTTGCATGCCATTTCCTCCTATCCTGGCTAACTGCTCTGAGTAAGAGGTGGCTGTGGTTTCTCTGAAGCAACAGCCACAAACTGTCAAGCCCACCCTACCCGTCCTCCACTCCCCACCCTGTCTCTTAGTGTCCTAGTCCTAGCCTCAGACTGTCAACTGAAAAAGAAATAGGGAGGTTTTTTTTTTTTTAATGTATGTAGACTTGGTGTTATGCATGAGAGTGGAGGAGATCCTCCTATAATGGCTAGGGAGAGTGGGCTGAGGATGCAGCTCCCTGGTAGAGTCCTTGCCTACTGCTGCCTATGTTTGATCCCCATCATCCCACTCATCACCCACACACAGGCAGGGTATAGAAGAGGAGAGAGAGATGGAGTAAGATAGCATACTTTGGGGTAACCTATTTCCTCATTTACACGTATTCCTCAAAAGCTAATCGAAACAATGACAATGGACAACAAGACATGATACTCAGGCACCCCTCCAACAAGACGACAAGAGTTCTACTGGCTCTCAGCTCTCCACGACTGCCTGAGCAAGGGGACCTGTCTGACTCAGGCTCACACTCTTCTCTGTGGAGTACATATCCAAGGCTTAATCTAGTTGGCATGTGGAAGCTCCATGTGTGGCTAGGACAGCGTAGGTCCATTCTATAGCTCTCAGTGAGGTAAAGAACTGGGCTGACCATGAAGCTTACCCTCTCCCTCTGCCCACTTTCTCCTCTGTCTCGCTCCTGGCTTTAATGGCAAGAGCCTCCCTGCCTGATAACCATCCTGCATGCTACCACAGACTGAGTTGGCTTTTGAGAGAGCCAAACCCTCCCAAGGCTTGGTTTCCAAAGACTAAGCCAGTTCCAGATGTGGCAGAGAGATACATAAATATCCCAAAAGAGGAGACAATGGGTCTGGGGCGACAGAGCCCACTGGAGTTTCCCAAAGAAGGCTCATCTCATGGTGTGGGTAAGTCAGAGATTAGCACTGGGGAATTGTTTCAAGGCAAGAGCTGTATGCAGCCCATCACTCTTGGCTTGGAGGAAGAGTGGTCTTCTGCCTGTCCATCATGACTGACTTAGACCCATAGGGTCTCATAAGTGTCCTAGCAAGGCTGCACTCACTCTGGCTTTCTTCCTAGACTCAAATGCTGACTGGAGATGGATGTCCCTCATCCTGGGTGAGTGTGGTCTGCGGAGGCTGCTGCAGAGTTCATCCGGTGACTCGAGGGTACAAAGACTCAGGAAGGCGTGGACCTGTCTTGGCTATTGTTCTACTGCTATGCTAAGACCCCCATCACCAAGGCATCTTACAAAAGAACTAATTTGGGGCTCATGGTTGCAGGGTGGGTAGAGGACTTAACCATCATGGCGGGGAGTATGGCAGCATACGGGCATGGCACCAGAGCAGTAGCCACAGCTCACATCCTTATCCAAAAGTAGAAAGCAGAGACAGTGACACTGGGAATGGTGTGGGCTTTGAGATCTCAAAGGCTACCCGCAGTGATGCACTTCCTCCAACAAGGCCACACCTCCCAATCCCTACTGTTCCACCAACCAGGGAACCAATCACTCAAATTTATAAGCTGGTGGGGGCCATTCTCATTCAAATCACCACAGGATTATGTTAATCAAAGGAACCCCTGTATCGTGAGTGACCCCACCCCCACCTTCATACCCACCTCTATGGGGCTAGCCTCTATGGGGCTAGATGTCATTCCCCCTCCCAGCTCTAATCCACTTGATGGGCGGCTGGGGATAAGGACATAGTGGCTCTCCACCCCTTCCAACCAGGGTACTTGGGAATTAGGGAAAAGGCACCCTTTCGCTTCCTGGCCTTGTCTGGAGGGTCTTCCTGTGGCTCTGCACAGCCTGCTCTCATTGCCCCAAAGCCATCCTTCAGCACCGGGCCCCCTCTCACTAGGCCTCCCTTTTGCTCCAAAGTCATTACAGGACCTTGGGAAGGTTCCTCTGTCAGGGTCTCAGTTCTGCATCTATCTAATGAGCAGGAGGGGAGGAAGAGTCTTTAAGCTTCCTCCTAACCCTGACATTTTAGGCCCATAATGTGTTGGCACCATGATTCCATGATTCTATACCCACTCCTTACTCCCCCTTTCCATCCTTGTCCCTTCTTTATTGCTCAGCCCTAGCACCCTCCTCTCCTGGGCTGATGGAAGATGAGATGGTAGATGTGGGCCCTTCCTCTCACCTTGATTGAGAGGCCTACCCAAAGCAGACGCTGCTCACCAAGAGCTGGTCCAGCGGTGTCTGGGAATCACACTGGAGAAATGCTGCTCTGGCAAGCTGTGGGGATAAAGGGTCCAGTCTGGGGAACAGCCAGTCCAATGTTATGCTTAGGTGTTTGGGCTGGAGGAGTTAGTCACTGCAGCCAAGAAGCCAGAACAAGGGCCATCCACACTGACTGCTGCATTGTGAGCAGGGGTGACTCATCACAGACGGCCCCTGGTCAGAGTGTCTATTACCATGGGCTATAAAAACCCCTACCAGCATGAAGAAGGGCAGAGGGAGGGAGAGACACAGACTGGGCACAGGATCCAGCTGGATCCAGGATGGAGAGAAACCACGTCAGAGGATTTGGAGAGGCTCTGGCTGGGCTGCCTGTGCTCCTGAGACAGACTGCTGCAGCCCTCAGCAGGGACAACACCCAGCCAGCCACCCACAACCACAGGACCAGAACCAACCTGTGTTCAACTTCCAACCTGTGTTCAATTTTGTATATATATATTTTCGAGACAGGGTTTCTCTGTGGCTTTGGAGCCTGCGCTGGAACCAGCTCTTGTAGACCAGGCTGGTCTCGAACTCACAAAGATCCGCCTGCCTCTGCCTCCCGAGTGCTGGGATTAAAGGCGTGCGCCACCACCGCCCGGCAATTTTGTATATTATTAAGAGAGTTGGTGGCAAAGGGTTGAGGCTCAGCCGATGATTAAGTTCATCTATGAACAAAACCAGTCTAGCTGACTGTGCTTTGTGTGAGGACCATACATGTCATTATTACTGTGAAAAAAACCTATTGAAAGACAGCAAGGTTTATTCTCACTAATGACTTCAGAGGTTTTTAGTCCATGGTTAGCAAATTCCATTGCTCTAGGTCTGTGGCAAGGCAAAAAAACATCATGGAAGGAGAGCATGGAAAGGGGGCATGCTCCAGGCACTTCATGGGAGCCAGAAGCAGAGAGGATAATAGGAAGGGGTCAGGGTCAAAGGTACAGCCCCAGTGGCCAACTTCCTGCAGCCAAACCTGCCACAGTTTCACACTAATCTCTTAGGTATCTCTCAGTCCAATCAAGCAACAGTCAGGATTAATCATTACAGGTGTGGTCAAGGAGACCGAGAACAGTGTGAAGACAGGGTGGGGCCAGCAAGGGAGAGGCACAGGACACTCGGAAGCTGAGCAGATTACAGGTTTGAGGCTAGCCAAGTGGAAAAGGGGCAGGAAGTGGGAGTTCAGTGCTATCACTAACTGCCTGTGTGATTCTGGAGGGTGACGCCTTTCCTGAGGTCTGTGTGATTTTGTGTATAAAATGAGAATATTTACTTGCTCCTTCTGATGACAACTGTACCACAGCATGCAACTTCATATTTCATAACCCACCATCTCTTTACCCTCACACAAACCTTTCTCACTAACCATCTCCCAGGACTACCTACCTACACTTCTGAGAATGTACTTTAAAATATACCAGGGCTGGAGCAATGGCTCAGCAGTTAAGAGTACTGTCGGCTCTCTTCCAAAGGATCCAGGTTCCTGACAACTCCAGTTTCAGGGATCCAATCCCTCTTCTGGCCTCTGCAGGCACCAGGCACATGTGTGGTACATACACATACATGAGGGCAAAAACACTCATACATATAAAATAACCTAAAATATACCAGAATCTGCCTTCTTAGTGGAGTACTGAGCCATCAGCCTCATGCAATACACTTTAAAAAATAAATGAGGTTGTTAGCTCAGCTTTTAAATCAGGCTTCAGCAGAAAAGGAGACCCTCGTAGTCATAGTCAATGCTTTTTCCTTTTCTGCTGTTTTGTTTTATAATTTATTTATCTCTCTCTGTGTGTATGAGAGAGAAAGAGAGAGAGAGAGAAAGAGAGAGAGAGAGAGAGAGAGAGAGAGAGAGAGAGAGAGAGAGAGAATATACTGTGTGTGCACAGTTATCCTTGGAGGCCAGAATAGGGTTTTGGATCCCCTGGAGCTGGAGTTACAAACAGTTGTGGGCTTCCAGACATAGGTGCTGGGAACTGAACTCAGGTCTTCGGCAAGAGCAATACGTACTCTTAACTACTGAGCCATCTCTCTAGCCAAGGTTAAATTTGTTGTTTTAATTTCTTTTTTGTTGTTGTTTTCTTAAGACAGGGTTTCTCTGGGTAGCCCTGGCTGTCCTGGAACTCACTTTGTAGATTAGGCTGGTCTCAGGCTGTAGAGATCTGCCTGCCTCTGCCTCCCGAGTGCTGGGATTAAAGGCGTGCACCACCACCACTTGACTGTGTGTGTTCTGTTGTTGTTGTTTTTAATTTCTTTTTTTAAAATGTGTGTGAGTGTTCTGCCCGTGTGTATGTATGTGCACCACACGCATGTCTGATGCACAAGGAGGTCACAAGGGGATCACATCTCCTGGAATGGGAGTTAAGGAGGGTTGTGAGTCACCCTATGGGGACTGAGAGCTGAACCAGGGTCCTCTGCAGAAGCAGCAGTTGCCCTCAACTTCTGAGCCATCATCTTTTCAGCCCGGGTTTTGCTTTTTTAAGTTCTATGTTTATAATTTTGTGTACCTTATGAGGAATGTGGACCTGACTAATCCAGGAGCATTGGATCCTGTGAGGCTGGACACACGGATGTTCTGAGCTACCTGGTGAGGCTCTGGGAATTGAGCTCTTGTCTTCTGAAAGAGCAGTAAGTGCTTTTAATCACTGAGTCACTCTGAAATCCAGGTGGGCTTTAAAAAATGGACTGATCCCCATGTCTCCGCTCTGGAGATCTGGGACTATAGGTATGAACCTCTCTGCCTTCCTCAGTGTTCTATTTGCTGTGAAGAGACGTCATGACCGTGGGACTTGCTTACAGTTTCAGAGGCTCAGTCTGTTATCATCATGGTAGGGAGCATAGTGGCACACAGGCAGACATGGTGCTGGAGAAGTTCAGAGTTCCACATCCAGATCGGCAGGCAGCAGGAGAGAGAGAGAGAGACTGGGTTTTGTGTGAGCGTTTGAAACCCCAAAGCCCACCCCAGTGGCATACTGCCTCCAACAAGGCCACACCTCCTAATCCTCAAATACTGCCACTCCCTGCTGATTGAACATTCAAATATATGAGCCTATGGGGACCGTTCACATTCAAACCATCACAACCTCCCTTCCTGACTTTTTGTTCTGTCTTAGTTTTCTATTCTTATTCTTTCTTAAGGTTTCTATTGCTGTGAAGTGATTAATAAAAACCCAGAGAGAGAAATTGGGGTTCAACCTGAAGATCTGAAAAGTAAAACAGCCAGCCACTGGTTCTTACTTTGACCTCAGTCTGAAATGGCGATCCTGCCTCCAGGAATCTCAGAATGAGACTGTGTGTGAGAGCTCTTTCCTCCCATCTTGTAATCCTCTCTAGGGGTGGGATTAAAGGCGTGCACTGCCCCATTTCTATGGCAAACCAGTGTGGCTACTGGGATTAAAGGTGTGTGTGTTGTTGTGGCCTGGCCTGTAAGGCTGGCCAGTGGGACTGTTTCACTCTCTGAACTTCAGGCAAGCTTTATTTATTAACATATAAATGAAATATCACTACAGTGAAGAGACACCATGACCACAGCAACTCATAAAGGAAAACACTTAATGGAGTGGCTTACAGTTTCAGGGATTTATTCCATTATCATCATGGCGGGACATGGTGCTGGAACTGAGAGTCCTACATCTTGATTGGCAGGCAACAGGAAGTAAACCAAAAACTGGGAGTGGTTTGAGCATATATTAGACCTAAAGCCCAGCCCCACAGTGACACACTTCTTCCAACAAGGCCACACCTACTCTAACAAGGACATGCCTCCTAATAGTACCACTCCCTTTGGGGGCCATTATCTTTCAAATCACCCCAATAGGGTTTCATGTAACCCATAGCTGTTCTTGAACTCCTGATCTTCCATTTGCCAAGTGCTGAGTTTACAGGTGTAAACCATCATGCTTGGCATTTGAATTATATCTCAACAAGTTGGCTAAAATGCCACATGCCCATAATCCCAGCACTTGAGAGTAGAGACTGGAGGACCAGGGGTTCAAAGTCAGCCTCTGCTGCACATAGAATTTGAGGCAAGCTGAGGTTATATAAGACCCTGACTCAAAGCAATCAGACAAAAGCTCTAGGTATAGGGCTAGAGAGAAGACCCATGAGGTGTGATGGCTAATCTTGGTTTGTTGTGGGGTATCTACCAGAGAAGACTGCTTAGACATGGGTTTAAGTCAATCGAAAGTCTTCATTAGCCAGTTGTTGACTTACTAGATGTTCGGGATCCAGTGTAGCCCAAGCATTCCTCAGGGTGAGACTTTAAGCACAAAAACCATGTTTGGGGTTGTCATGCTTCCGTTAACAAGAGCAGTTAG
>JAQHUG010000003.1:18261194-18290045 GCA_028555095.1 Dicrostonyx torquatus | reverse complement strand
TTGTTGCCCTGTGTCCTGGAGATGCTGCAGCTTTGGATCCGCAGAATCAATCCCTTCCCATGCTCCAGCAGATCACAGATGGGGCAGGCCAACTCATAACCCTGGTTTGGGTCCTAGGTAGTTGCAGGGTCGGTCAATCCACCAGCTCTCCTGCTTCCTTATCACCAGGGTGAGCTCTCCAGCCTAGCTGGGTTAGATTAGATCACTCCTTGCAGCAATGAACCAGGATCCAGACTGTGCTGCTTTCATGCCCTAAGGGTCATCTTAGCCATACCTATACCACCAGGGCCAGCTCTACTGTGTTGCCCCAGGCAAGAGACAGGGCCACTTTCTCAAGTGCTACAGCTGGCGAAGGGTCTCAGGGCCAGCTTTCCCACCTACTACAGGTGGGGGGGGGGGCATCTCTTCCCCGCCCACACTACCGTACAGCAGATGAGGGGCAGGGCCAGGTCTTCCAAACTCATGTTCTCAAGGTCGGGTCACTGGCACCTGATCAATACTGTGCTGCCCAGGTGAGATACAGGACCTGCTTTCCCGAGTTTTGCCAGATGAGGTGGGCGTGGCCAGCTATCCTGCTACCACTCTCCATCCATGGTCAGGTCTCCTGTGCTGCCCAGTGAGGAGCAGGGCTGCTTTCCTGAGAGCTGCACTGGTAATGGGGAGGGTTAGGTCACTCATCTGCTGCAGGTGGTGAGGGATAAGGCGGGGCACCCACACACACACAGACACACATACACACTGCTGCAGGACAGAGGAGTAGAGGGCCGGTTCTCCTACTTTCACAACTTCAGGGCTGACTCACCTGCTCACCTGTGTCCCCTGTCAACAGGGTCGGCACCACTGTGCTGCCCAGATGAGAGACAGGGCCTGCACTCCAGAGTGTTGCTGGTGGTGAGGGGTTGGGTCAGCGCTCTGCCCCTACTGCAGGTGGCGAGGGGCATCCCTCACCCACACCACCACATGGCTGACTTGCTTTCCCATTCTCATGCCCTCAGGGCCAGCTCACCCACCCATACCCCCCTGAACAGGATCAACTCTATTGTGCTGCCCAGGTGAGGTATAGGACCCTCTTTCCTGAGTGCTTCAGCCAGTGAGCAGCAGGACCAGTTCTCCCTAATGCTGCAGCCAGCGAGGAGCCCTATTTTCTGGGCCTTCGGTGTATCAGGAGCCAGGGACATCAACACAGACCAGAACTGTACTAGGGCCCTGATCCCAGATGTGGTCCTAGCAGCGGCCCAGGCCTAGTGATCATCATGGTCCTGGGTGGCAGTCAAGGCAGCACCTCAGCCCATTCCTCACCATTTTCACTCTGTCCACAGGAAATTAACCATTTCTGTCTCTCTCTCCCATACCACTCCATATATCTGTTCACTGTAATAGTTCATGTCTGCCTGGTGCTGCAAGGCGCCAGATGGGCCTGTGTTTTCTCCTCCCAGGGCATGCATGTGGGTCTCCTTGTATGGTTCAGTTTTTCATGGCACTGGGCAGGTCTGTGCTTTCTGCTCAGAGCCCAGGATGGACTGCCCCAGACATGTGTGTGGGTCTCTCTCTCTCTCTCTCTTTGGTTTTTCTTTCTTTCTTTTTTTTTTTCTCTTTGGTTTTTCAAGACAGGGTTTTTCCGTGTAATATTCCTGGCTGTCCTGGAACTCGCTTAACGACTTGTGCCACCACCACCCCACTGTGTGGGGGTCTCTTTGACCCTCTCAGTGTATCATGGCAGTAGGCAGGACCATGCTTTCTTCTTGGCATCAACATCTTGTGTCTTAATGAGCTTCCTCCCAAAATGGAAGATTTTAATCTCAGAGGAAATTGGACACACACACACACACACACACACACACCCCATACACACAGTAATAATAAAACTATAAATAAAAAACAAACAAAAAGCATGGGGCTGCCAGGCGGTGGTGGCGCACGCCTTTATTCCCAGCACTCAGGAGGCAGAGGCGGGCGGATCTCTGAGTTTGAGGCCAGCCTGGTCTACAAGAGTGAGTTCCAAGACAGCTAGGACTGTTACACAGAGAAACCCTGTTTTAAAGGTTGGTGAAAGAACTCTGTGCTAGAGCATTTTCCTATTTTCATGCTCTGTGTAGTCTCTGGCTTCAAATACACAGCACTGCCCAAAAGAAGAGAAGGAGGTATAGAATAAGAGGCAGTGAATCTCTGATGGTTTAAATCATTCCGTGTGAGATATTTCGTTATGACAGACCTAGGTGATAAAATGTCCTAGCTGCTGAAAACCAGAAGTCCCACTGAGGCTGTATCATTGCCCAATTGCTATCAGTCAATCACGCCCCCCTCCAGTCTCTAAAGATAACACTGGCCTGTCAGGACATATAACCCGAGGAAGCGGCCATTGCAGTCTGTGCTCCCCTTTCCCCCACTGTATCAGCTTCCCCACTGCCGAGTCCCTGCCCACCCCTGTCAGAGTCCTGAGCAGCTCACTCCTCTCTGCACACCTCCCATCCCCTGCAGGCAGGCTGCTGTCCTTCACTGTGTGTACTAATAAATGCAGTCTCATCTGTTGCGGTCAGACCCTGGTCTCTCTCTTCCCTTTTGGTCTCTTTACTCTGCTCTGACTCTAGGAACACAGTGCCTTTGTGTTGTTCATCTTGTCTTGAGACCTGGTCTCGCATAGCCCAGGTCAGCCTTGAACTTTCTGTGTGGTGGAGGACAATCTTGAATTTTTAATCCTTCTGCCTCCACCTCCAGAGTGCTATGATTATAGGACTGTATATGTACCATAGTGCCCAGGTTCAATATAGTGCCTTCTGAAGCAAAAAAAAAAAAAAAGTTTTAACTTTGTTGAAATTAAGTATAGCTATTTTTCTTCTATTGTGGTTTTAGTGTTATATCTACTAATCCTTTGTAAAATTCAATATTATGCAAGATTACATTTTTTTCTAATAATTTGTACCATTGTGGGCTGGGAAATGGCTTAGTGGCAAGAGAGGTGGCTGCTATTCCCGGCAACCTGAGTTTGGTGCGTCACAACCATAGTAACCCTAGTTCTGGTAATCTCACACACTCTTCTCTGGCCTCCATGAGTTCCTGCACTCACATGTGAATACACACATGCCAATACCCCCACATAGACACACATACATACAATTAAAAATAAAACCAACCTGAAGAGACGGCCCCGTGGTTGGGAACATGCACTGCTCTTACAGAGGACCGTTCACACGGGACTGTTCAAAGCTGCAGTTTGGCCTCTTGAACACATATGGTACACATGAACTCACAAAGATACACACATGTACACATAAGTAGGAAATAAGAATATTAAAAGAAAAAATTTATCATTAATTGTTACAATTAGATCATTGACCCATTTTAGGTTAATCTTGGAATACAGTGCAAGGAAATGATTCGACTCCATCTTTTAACATGGAAATAAGCAGCTGTCCCAGAATCATTTATTGAACGAATATGATTTCCCAACTGGATGCTCTTGGCATCCTTGTTGAAAGCATGTGTGCGGTTTCTTCGGACTGTTAATTCTACTTATTATTTCTATATATGTCTATTTTTGTGCCAAGATGGAAATATCTTGATTGCTATCTCTTAGTAGAAAATTTTAAAATCAGGAAAAATAACTGGGCAGAGTGGTTCTCACCTATAATCCCAGCACCAGGGAAATGGAAGGGGGAACTGAAACTGTGCCTTTGCGACCACATGTAATGGCATTGTGTTTCCTTACCCAGTCATCTGACTGGAGTTCTGATACTATTCATATTTAATGTTGGATCCATACACTTTGATTTGTGTCAATTTATTTTTGTGCTTCTTTCTGTCTCGTGTCTTTTGTTCCTCTATCCCTCCTTACTTTGTTCTCTTGTGTTAAACATATTTTTGTGTACCATCTTAATTTCTCTATTGATATTTGTTTGTGAGCTGAGGTTACTGTGTAGCTGGGTCTGGCCTTCAACTCCTGCCCTTTCTGTCTCTACTCTCTGAGTGCTGGGATTACAAGAGTGCATCATCATGCTTGTCTCTCTTGATTTTTAAAGACTTTTTTGGATGTGGGGGATTGAGACAGGAGCTTATGCAGCCCAGGCTAGGCTTGAACTCACTGTGAGGCAGAGGCTGGCCTTCAACTCCCAAATGCTGGGGTTATAGGCATGAGCCACCACAAACAGCTTTTATTCTGTTTTTTTTTTTTTTCGAGACAGGGTTTCCGCCTGCCTCTGCTTCCCGAGTGCTGGGATTAAAGGTGTGCGCCACCACCACCTAGCCACAAACAGCCTTTTAAAACATATTTTAAAGAGTGTTTACTCAACAGGGCCTAGTGTATGCTCCTTTAATTTCATCACTTGGGAGGCAGAAGGAGGTGCATCTCTGTGAGTTCAATGCCAGCCTGGTCAGCATACAAAGTTCCAGACCAGCCAGGGCTATTTATAGTAATACCTTGTGTTCCCCCATTCCCCCCAAAAGTTTTTCTAATCAGTTAAGAATTAAACACCCATGTATATCATTATCTACTTTTATTCATTCATTCATCCGTTTATTCATTCAGAGATGGGATCTCATGAAGCCCGGGCTGGCCTTAAACTTGTTCTGGAGCCAAGGCTAGTCTTAAACTGCTGTTCCCTCTATATTCACCTCCCAAGCACTGCCATTGCTGGTTTACCCCACCACACCAACCACACTCTGCTTTACACTAACTTAATCCGTGTAAAATTCTAGCGACTTTACCTTCTTCCCTCTCTCCCATTTTGTGTTATTATTTTTCATATATTTGTATAAACCTAACAGTACCTTGGTATGATTATTGCTTTGTACATGCCTATGTGTTTTAACACACATGAAATAAGGACAAATACACAATGGATTCCAATTATCTGAACCTCTGTGGGCTCTGATACCCGCCAGCCTGAGGACGCCATGCAGCTTCGTAGCTGAAGGCTAACAATTTAGAAAGACAATAGATGAGGGTTTTGCTCCAGCCTTCCTTTTCATTTGTAGATTGCTCCATGAGAAGTAGCTATCTCCAAAGCTGGTGAAGGAATGCAGGTGTGTGTGTGCTGGGGGAGGTGCCCCGAAATAAGGAATATGAATAGAAAAATTCCTCTAGAGGGAGAGGGCATTCAGAGCAGGATGTTTTTTTGGGGAGATAATAAATACAAGGTCACGCTGAAAAAGAGGGGGAGAAGTCTGAAGCGGCCTTTAAACTGTAATGGTGTGAAAGCCTGTTTCCTTCCACGCATCTCCGGGGACACATTTGGGGAAAAACATCAGTTTCTATGTTGGGGCGACGGTCCCCGACAAACCTCCTATAGTAATCATATTCATAGACATAAAGAATGGTTGCTAGTGGGTCTGGAGAGATGGCTTGGCAGCTAAAAGCGCTGGCTGTTCTTCCAGAGGACAAGGGTTCAAGTCCCAGCACCCACAAGGTAGCTCTAGCTATCTGTAACTCCAGTTCTAGGAATTACAACACCCCCTCATAACCTCCTCAGGCAGTGTATGCCTGTGGTGCACAGACATACATGCAGTCAAAAAATTCACACACAAAACAAAAGAATAAGAAAGAATGGTTGCTAGAGTCTGGGGGAGGACAGTGATGTAGCATTTGATGGGCATATAGTTTTATCTGGAAAAGGTGAAAAAATTCTGGAGATGGATGATGAGGGTGGTTACACAATAAGGGGAATGTATTTACTGACACAGATTATACACCTAAATGGTTAAAATGGCTGGACATTATGGTTCAATATAAAGGAGACTGAGGCCAGTCTAGACAACATAAGGAGACACTCTTTCCAAAATCAAACAAGTAAACATATTTAAATGTTGTGGTACAATTTTTTAAAGTGTGTATTTGTTTATTTTAAATATTTTTATTTCATGTCTATGAGGTTTTACCTGCATATATGTCTGTTGTAGAATATTATTTTAACCAGGCAAGGATGTGTTACATTTGTTTTTGCTGTGGAATATTACTTTAACTGTATAAAGATGTGTTAAACTTTTGTTTAATATGTAAAGATGTGCTGCATTTGTTTCATATTGCCTGCCTAAGGTACCTGATTAGTCTAATAAAGAGCGGAATGACCAATAGCTAGGCAAGAGAAAGGATAGTCAGGGCTGGCAGGGAGAGAGAATAAATAAGAGGAGCAATCTAGGCGCAAGAAAAGGAAGAGGGAAGAATAAGAAAAAAAAAAAAAGAGGAGTGAATGAGGAACATGCCTGGAGCAGAAGTCAGAAAGATGCCAGCCAGCAGTGAAAGTAAGATATGCAGAAGTTAAGAAAGGTAATAAGCCCCGCAGCAAAAGGTAGATAAAGAGAAGCAGGTTAATTTAAGTTAAAAGAGCTAGCCAGAAACATGCCTCGGATAGGCTGAGCATTCAAAACTAATAATAAGCCTCCATGTCATGATTTGGCAGCTTACTGGTGGCCCCAAAGAAAAAGCCCGGTACATATGCCTGCTCATCATGTTTGTGCGTGGTACCCACAGAGGCTAGAAGAAAGCACTGATCCCTAGGACTGGAGTTTAGGGCTCACATAACCATATGGTGTAGAGAATTGAACCTGGGTCCTCAAGAACAGTCAGTGCTCTGTTTTATTGGTGTTGTTTGTTTGTTTACTTTTTGTTTGAGACAGAATCTCTGTCTTTAGCCCTTGTTGTCCTGGAACTCACTATATAGACCAGGTTGACTTAGGGATTCACCTGCCTCTGTCTCCCAAGGGCTGAGGTTAAAGGCACATGCCACCACACGAGGCCAATCAGTGCTCTTAACTGCTGAGCCATCTCGTCAACTTTCTTATTTATTTAATTTCTACTTAATTTTACGTATATGGGTGTTTCACCTGTGGATACTTTTGTGTATCACTTGCACACCTGGTGTCTATGGAAGCCAGAAGAGGGCATCAGATCCCCTGGAACTGGAGGTGCAGATGATTGTGAGCTGCCTACCATGTGGGTTTTGGGAATTGAACCTGGCTCCTCTGGAAGAGCAGCCAGTGCTCTTGACCACTGAGCTACCTCTTTGGGCCCCTTATTTTTAACTATATGTATATGCATGTGGGTTTGTGCTTATTAGTACAGTGCCTTTGGAGGCCAAAGAAGGCATCAGATCTCTTGGAGATGGAGTTACAAGCAGTTATGCTGAATCCAGGTCCTCTGCAAGAGCAGTACACACGTGCTGGTGCTGTCTGTCCCTCTTTGGAGCGCTCTATTAGGTGTATATGACTTTTTAGGGGGAGAACCTATGGATCTCTGACACTCTTCGTAGATCTCCAATCTTTTGTTTTTCCCTCTGAGTTCTTAAGACTAGATCATTTTTTATTAATCTTTTTCAAGTTTATTGTTTTGTTCTGCTATTGTAAATATTTAGTTTATCTTTTATAATGAATCTTACATTTTTAAATGTTGTACTCTTAAACTTTAGATTTTCCATTTAAGTTTCTATGTTTCTACTGAGTTTCTATATGTTAAACTATTGTCTTCACACTTCCCGCTAATTCTTTGATACAATAGCAGCTTTAGGGTTTGTTGTCGTTGTCAGCTAAATCCAACATCTGCACCCAATCAGTAAGTTTCTAGTAATTCCTTTTATCTCTGTGTGAGCCATGCTTTCTTATTTCTTTGTATACCTCATTTTTTATAATATTATGTGGAAACCTGAGTTACGATTTTTTTTCCTATTGTACTTAGTTGGGACTTTTATTGCTGTGAAGACACCACAACCATGACAACTCTTATAAAAGAAAACATTTAACTGGGGCTGGCTTACAGTTCAGAGGTTTAGTCCATTGTTATCATGGCAGGAAGCATGGTGGCATGCAGACCAACACGGGGCTGGAGAAGGAACTGAGAGTTCTATATCTAGATCTGTAGGCAGCAGGAAGAAAGAATGACACTGGGTCTGGCTTTTTTGTTTGTTTATTTGGTTTTGGTTTTAATTTTTTGAGACAGGGTTTCTCTGTAGCTTTGGAGCCTGTCCTAGAACTAGCTCTTATAGACCAAGCTGGCCTCGAACTCACAGAGTTCCACCTGCCTCTGCCTCCCGAGTGCTGGGATTAAAGGTGTGTGCCACCACCAGCAGCCTGGTTTGAGCATCTGAAACCTCAAAGCCAGCCTAGGCAACATGAGATTCTGTTTCAAAAATAACAAGCACCCCCTAACCCAAACAAACAAACAAACAAAAACTATGTATGGTAGTTTGACTGAAAATGGCCCCCATAGACTCATAGGGAGTGGCACTATTAGGAGGTGTAGCCCTGTTGCCTGGTTTCCTTTCTTGGTTTCATTTTTAACCCTCACTTCCTGGGGACTCCCCCTCATCTCCATAGCTCAGTGGTCAGCCAATCCTTTGGGCAGAGGATGCTTTCAAATACCTTGAACTTGTAAGATATTCACTCTTAGCAAACTGATCTGTATGTGAGCTGTGGAATTTAGTCACAGTTGCCTGGGTTGTCCTGTTCTCTGGGGTGGAGATTTTATGGATCTCCCCTTTCTGAGCGTGCTTTTCCAGACAGCTGAGCGTGCAGAGGGAAGAGAGCCTTTCCATGGTTCTCACTGAACTTCTATCTGGTCTGCTGCTCACCTCCACTGGACTAGCAAAGCTCCAGGTCATTTTCATGGTTTATTGATTTTGTTGCTGACTTAATTGTCAACTTTCACCCCAGTTCAAGCCAACTCCCCTTTTGTGTATGCGCTTCTGTGTTTCCCCGGTAACCTCCCTTGGCAGGACTATCATTGTCGGTGGCAATGTGGAAGGTGATGGAATAAGAAGTCTGCAACTTGCCAGGCTTTGATCTCTGATGCCAAGTTCTAGTTTTCCAGAAATAGATGTTTCTCGGTGTGCTGTTTGTCTTTGGTTATCTCGAGACCCCTGCAAACGTGATTTCTAATCTGGTCTTCATGCCATGAGGCAGGATGTAGAAGAGGCCTGGCCAGAAGGATCTGGTGAGATGACTGGAGGACACAAGAGAAGGCAGCTTGTAACAGAAACATTTTATTGCCCACAGTTTCAGGACAGCCATCAGAAAGCCTGAGGTAGCAAGGTGCTCGATTAGCAGTTGGGACAAAGGAGGGTTTCCCTCTAGGAATTACAAGTGGTGCTAGCAGGCAGAGATTTCATGGGATCATAGCTGTGGCAGAGATGGTTACTGTATCACATGTGAATGGTCTGTACATGATTGTCATTCAGTGGAGCAAGTCACATAGATTGAATCTGTCTATCCTGTGATCACTACATTCAGTTGGATATGGCAGATAAATGAATGAACCACATTGTCAAGCTGGGAAAAAGCAGAGAACAAGATGTCATGTCAGCCAGGCAGTGGTGCACATTCCTTTAATCCCTGACGATCTGTGAGTTCAAGGCCTGGTCTACCGATTGCATTCCAGGCCAGGCAAGGCTGTTTCACAGAGAGACCCTGTCTCAGAAAATAAAAACAAAAGAGATTTTGTGCCAAGAGTGACAAAAGCTTCAGGTGAGAGAAAGTCCAACTCTGTAATGTTCTGTTTCTTTACACTCTTCACAGTACGGCATGGATCGCGAGCCAGGCAAGGGGCTGGAGATTGACATAGACACACATAACAAACAGACACGGAGACACGGGTCATCCTTGAATTCCCCAAGAATTTACTGTGTTCATAGTGCCTTCCCTGACCAATGGCCATGCCTTGGCTTTCAGGATCCTTCGGCTGCAAGCCACCAGAAACCATTCCCCTGTCTCGTGCTCATAGCAGCTGCAAGCATAACAAGTTGTTTACAGGAAATCCAGGGTCTGGGAGTCCACAGTCCCCAACACAACTCTATTCAAAGTACATTTGGAAACAACATAAAATGTAAGAATGTGCTAGGCATGGTGGCACATGCCTTTAGTCTGAGCATTAGGAGGAAGGTAGGTCACTCAGAGCTTGAGGCCAGCCTGGTCTACACAGAGAAAAAGCAGACCAGCCACGGTTGCATAGTGAGACCTTTTTTTCAAAAAGAAAAACAAAGTATGAATTCACTCTCATTGTTTTTGAAAATGTATCCAATTTTTAAATCATATATCCTTTTATTGTTGAGTCAAAATTAAATTAATAATAATTAATAACTAAAGGCAAAATTTGAAGAGTAAGATTTAATGTTAAGAATCATCAAAGAAAGTGAAAATGGAGCAAGATGAAGGCAGTTTTGAATTAATGCAGGCAGGGCAGGAGGAGTGAGAAGGCCCTGAAGATACTTGGGAGAGGACCTGACTGTCATTTTGATCTCTGACAGTACCTAGGTAAAGAAATTATGGGGTAAGATTTATTTTTAATTAAAACTTTATTATTTTATGTGTGGATATTTTCCCTGTATGTATGTAAAACATGTACATGCCTAGTGCCCAGAAGAGGGCATCCTCAGTCCCTCTTTTGTCGTCCTTGATCAATACAGTTGGTCACTCCCCTTTCATGGTCGTCATGCAGCTAGTCTCTGCTGAGGACAGTCATCTGTATCTGCTTCAGACTCTGCCCACATCAGCTTCCTCTTTCTCCACACAGTGCTGCTCTGCTTATGTGTGACACTATTCCCGGGGAGACTCACCACAAGTCGGGAATCAACAATGGACTAAAGCAAGGACGCCACCCTAGTCCGGTTTGGTGAACCAATGTGCTTATGTGTTTTACTGAGGTTACTTACAGGAATACGGGTAAAGGGTTACAGGAGCAGAGATGATCTTAAGACTGCTATGTCACCAAAGCCTGTCCCAGCACGGGGACAGCTCACAAAAGCTGGGAAATCTGGAGCATGCTGCACAGCCTGCAGGCAGCTCAACAGGTGGCACATCAGTCTTAGCTTCTTCCAGGCAGTTCCATTGGCCTGGGAGTCTCTTTAGTGGTCCTTACAGTTTCCTATATGTTTGAGGAGGGAGGGTTCTAGTGAACTCAGTCCATTTCAGCGACTTCCTGAAGCTATTTTGAGCTGTTCAGTGAGCTTAATGGGCTTTCCTGCTGGGTGGAAGGTCTCATCACCATTAGAACATCTGCATCTTACCGGGCTTTGCTCCACAGCTGTACCTTAGAGGACAGAGCTACACAACAGCTCTTCTTCTGACTCGTCTTTCTCTGTCTCTGCTGTGTGCTTTGTTCTCTGTCAGTTTTTCCAGACTGTCCAGTAGAGAATCCACTTTGTCTGAGTCAGTCTTAGTGGCCTGAAGGTCACGACCTATTGTCCACTCCTAGAATTGAAGCCACTTTTGTCCCTTCCTGAGGTGTTTCCTGATCCGTGCTGGCATTCTGAGGGAGTCTCAGGAGCAACAGGAGGAGGAAGAATGTGTGTTGGAGAACTGTGTGTCCCAGAGAACTGTATGTCTTGTCATAACTGTCACGTTGAAAGTTGGTCCAAGCCAAATGAGGAACTGCACATTCCCGCCGCAGATCATTTTGTACGACTTCCCCTCCCATTAGCACAGAGCTTTCTGGCCACTGACAGGCTCTGGCCCTGAAAGCAGCCTTCATCACTGCTAGTGCAATTGCTGACACAGACACAAGGAGTGAAGCAGGAAAGTGGCAGCAGGCAGCTCGCAGGGAACTGCTAAAACATTTTCATAAATTAAGTATTGGAAGAAACAGACCTGAGACCTGACTATAAGCTTTTAGCTACTTCATTGTTTGTTTCTTTTGTTTGTTTCCAGACAGGGCTTCTCTGTGTATCCTTGACTGTCCTAGAACTTATTCTGTAGACCAGGCTGGCCTCAAACTCATAGAGATCGCCTGCCTCTGCTTTTGGAGTATTGGGATTAAAGGTGTGCACCACCACACTCAACTATTCTTTAGTTATTTTTGGTGGGCTTAAAATTCTTCTCAGCCCCTGCCGGGTTTGATTGTTCCCTTCTCAATTATGGTCTTGGTTTTCACCCCATTTGCATGCCCACATTAAGTTAATCTGGATCCAGTTGGGTCCAGCTTGCATCAGATGGCATCCTTTAAAGTCTGAGCTTTAGTGAGGGTGAGTACACAGGTATCCTGAGAATTCAACACAGGAAGTCATCTGCCTCAGGATTTGCACAGGGATCTCATTCCTACCCCATCCTTCAAGATGCCATGCCTTGGTTGATGACAGGAATTCCTTCCTGAGGCAGTTTCCAGCCTCCAGATGTGAAGACCACTCCTCACCTCACTTCAGAGCCCTGCTCCAGAAACTACGAAAACTAACACACCTCAGACCTGCGGACTTGCTCAGCAAGCGATGGCTCTTGTTGGCACCCAGTGCTTTCTGCAGCTTTGAACTCCAGCTCAGAGCCGTACAGGTTCTTGGGTTAATTTTGAGCTGACCTCTGTGCTCTTCACATCTACCTGTTCCATTCTTGGAGGAGAGTGGGACAAGAACCTAGCTGGGAACAGGAGATGGTCTCTGCCAACCTCCTTGGTTTTGTACCTGTGTGTCCTAGGTTAACTTTTGTATCTGCAGCCAGGTTAATATCTAAAGCCTGTCCAGTCATTATGTGAAGATGTGTCTTTGCCAAGGCACCTTCTGATTGGTTTAATAAAGAGTGAAATGGCCAACAGCTAGACAGGGAGTATAGGTGGCACGTCCAGGCACAGAGAGGACTCTGGGAAGAAGAGAGACAGAGTGCCAGGCAGATGCTGATGAAACAGCATAGACAGTATGGAGAGACGAGGTAATAAACCATGTGACAAAGCACAGATTGAAATAAATGGGTCAATTTAAGTTATAGGAGATAGTGGGACAAGCCTAAGCTAAAGCCAAGCTTTCATAATTAATAGTAAGTCTCTGTGTCATTATTGTGAGCTGGCAGCCCAAAGAAAAGTCTGACTACACACAGAAATTATTCTGTTGCCCTTTCCTTCTATAGAAGCCCAGGCATTTCTTTCATTAATATACTGAATACCATATCAACATACTGTACTGGCTCTTAACAGGTAAGAGTTATACTCATAAAAAGACAGAAAGAAGAAAAAACTGCTTGCAATAGAAGGTTAGTGGCAGAATTGACAATAATAGAGAACAGCTTAATATATTTTAAATCAGGGTTGGATTAAATATACTGTATTGTAAGAGACTTAAAAGTACATACCAATTTAAAACATGAAACTTATTGCTTTGTAGTCTGGAATGAGATACAATGGACAGACAATTATAACATTTAACAGTAAGCATAGGTGCATTTAAGTTACATGCATGAATACACACACAGAGTGAACAGAAATTGGGCAAAGTGGATGCTCTTGGTGGGCCCTACCAAAGGTATGCCACTGCACAAAACACACATGCAACAGAGTCAGCACTGGGGAACCAGACAGGGAATACCTCAGTAAAGATGGCAGAACTTGGTCACCTCTCCTGGCTCTTAGCCAAGATGGTGGCAAAGTCACCTGACCTCAGTTAAGATGGTGATAAGGTCACCTGACCTCAGTCAAAATGGCAGTAGCCACATGTTGTATGGAAAAGCTACAATTTTTGAGATGTAGGGATTTTAAGTTTAATAATAAGAGAGACCTAAAGGCATGATCCACCCTGTCGCTGAACCGCCATACCACAAGCCGTGGCAAGGAACAAAAGGCTGGAATTGAAAACAGCTGCCTCATGGATCCAACCAATCTTGTTGGCACAGTAGCAGTGGCAGGGACAGTTTGAGGAAAAGTAGAGCCAGTGGGACACCGGCAGCGTGAGGGTAGAAGCTGAAGAAGTAGGACATTAAGGCCTGTGGTCTTAATGGTCTAAAAGGCATCCATCCCAGGGCGAGGCTGGATTGATAGACATGGATGGCTTGTTACCCATAGCTGAAACACCCGTGAAAACGGTGATACCACAAGGCCTATAGGAAGACGTCTCCTCTCTATAGGCAGGGTGTGAATCAGCAGCAAACACCACAGGGCTTGTAGGAGAGCGTCGTCTACATACAGGCCAGGTGCTAAACCTGACTGCCTTCAGTCAGGGCAACTTGGAAGCCAGAGAGGCCAGAGACCACTCCAAGCAGCCTTTAACCCCAAAACCAAACCAAACAAAAACAAACAACATGGTGGGAAAAAAAAGGAAAAAAAAAAGTCTGAGGAACCCTGGGATCCCAGTCATGGGAGGACTGACCCCAGGTCGATCAAACACAATTTTAGCTAAGGGAAGCAATCCAGAGATGAATGTCAGTGAAGGGCTCATCTGTAGCTGGAAAGACCATGGTTGGGGTCTGTCCCTCCGTTTCTAGGAACACCAGATGATTTCCGGGAGCTTAACTCAATGGTCAATTCTTTAGGTTTGGAGAAATGGTTAAGCTGACCAGAATGGGGGAAATTCACCAATTGAAGTTGGTGGTGTACGTAGAAATCGCGCTCAGGTGGAATGGAGAGCAGCTGTAAAGAAACCTGGTTCCCGAGCCCAGGGTTGCACGCATCCTTAGCCAGCCTGCCCATGGGCAGGAGGAAACATGGAGAGCCTGGCCGAGTCACAGCACTATTGTTATGGTTAAAATAAAATGCTGCAGACCCCTGAGTCTGCCTCAAGTCCCAGGCAGGGAACCATGTGGTGGGTGAGAGACCTCAACGGGGCAGCCAGTTCCACGAGGAGAGACAGACTGATGGGCATGCCACGAGACCATGCTGCAGGTCTCCAAAGGCGGGTAGTCCCAGGCAGGGAGCCATGTGGCGGGCAAGAGACAGACGGATAGGCACACCATGCAGAGTGGGGCTGGATATTTATTTAGTGGGTTAAGGAGGGGAAAGGGGAGAAGGGGAGAAGAACACACAGAGAAAGACATACACAGAGAAACCGAAGGGAGGGAAGAGGAGAAGTGGGGAGAAGGGAGAGACAGAAGCTGCCTCTTCAAGAGGGATACAGAAGAGGGAAAGGACTCCGGCTGAAAGCTGAAGATCAGCTTGCCTCTGAGGACAGAGGAGGGAGTGGGCGTGGCTTGTCTCTTAAAGGGACAGAGCAGACCATTACACATTGCTTTGCATATAACAACCTACAGTTTTGCCATGTTTGAGAAGATTGTGTCCACATCAGATTCTTTACCACGTGAGTGTTAAGATTCTCAATAAGACACTTGAGTTCACAGAACAAGTTTTGTTATGTTGGTAGCAAGAGCAGCAAACGCTCTAAACTGCTAATCTCCTCCCTCCTTTCCCCATTCTGAGTCAGGGTCTCTCTGTACAGCTCTGACTATTCTGGAACTCACTATATAAACCACAATGGCCTTGAACTCAGAGATCTGCCTGTCTCCTCTTCCTGAATAGTGGGATTAAAGGTGTGTGCCACCACACCCTGCCTATTACCCATCATCTTGTTGAGCTTCATCTCCTCATCCACAAAGTGGGTCTCCAGGAATTCACAGAGATTGGGGAGAAGGGTCAAAAATCAACAGCAGGAAGAATCCTAGCTTCACATAAGCGGAGGCCTCTGAGGCAAGTTCTTCAGACTGCCGCGGTGGTCATGTAGGCTGTCTCCTAACTGTATGTATAAAAGTTTCAGAGTGTCAAGAGTTTCCCACTCTGCTGTGGAGTCAGAGAAACTTGGGAAAAGCAGGTCACTGTAGAGGGCTTGAGTTCACAGATAAGCACAAGGGTAACTAGGAATGTTAAGGGTGAAGGCTTGTCTCTCCAAGGGAAGAGCTGTGTGCACCAGAGACTGGGAATGGATGTTGTTAATAGCCAGCTGTGCTAGCTGTAGGCCCAGGCCACACCCAATCCTCCAGACACTTCCTCCCTAGACCTTTGTCTTTAGCTTTGTTTCTCAGTCCATCCTTAGGGAGATACCTCTATACACTAGGTTTTTTTTTGTTTGTTTTTTGTTTTTAACAGGGTTTCTCAGTAGCTATGGAGCCTGTTGTCCTGGAACTCACAGAGATCCATTTGTCTCTGCTTCCAAAGTGCCAGCATTAAAAGATCCTAGGCCCTTAAACTATAGAATCCATTTTTATGGTAGAGGTCACACAGATGTTACAAAAGAGTTTTAATATAGTCACATCTTAAGTTTTATTATACATATGGGATTGAGGTAGATTTTTTTTCCTCTTAGTGTCTCAGGACAGAGTTTCTCTGTATAGCTCTGACTGTCCTGGAACTCACTTTGTAGACCAGGCTGGCCTTGAACTCAGAGATCCACCTGCCTCTGCCTCCTAAATGCTGGGATTAAAGGTGTGAACCACCCCCACCTAGTGGAATTGAGATAATTATTACCAGGAAACTTTTCCCCAAGGTCATACTTGTGAGGGCCCACAGAAGTGGATCTGTTCCACCTTGACTAAAGGTCAGAGAGTTCAAGCCTGATCTTGTTCCTTCAAGGTTATTGACAGATTTAATTTAAGGTGTAGCTACTAACAGGATATCTTGACCTTGGGTGTGGCTACTTGATGTTTTGGGTATTATGAAGGTAATCACTTTGTTCCTTGTATCATGATAAAAGTCTTTTGTGTTTTTTCCCTATTTTGTATTAGGGTATTTAAACAAGGGCGCTGTTCACTGGATTGCCCTCCCCATACTACCCTGTGTCTCTGTATCTATTTTGTATCTCTGTCTATTCTGCCTAGCATTTCTAATCCACATGCCTCTACCCTGGAACATAGAAACCCTTTGAGGGTGGACCCCAACAGATGTTGGCCCATGTGTGGCTACAACAGATGGCACCCCAACGTGGGGCTTCGACACATACTATACATAAATATGTATAAAATAAACTGCCTGGTGTTGGACACTAGAAGTTTGAACCGGCACTAGCTTCTGAGTAATGCTGAACCAGATTTCCATTTTGCCCCATGAAAGTCATTTCTCTGCTGGCCATGGCATTTGCAGGAATCCTTGTAGCTCACTTACCAAGGTGAAGTGACATCTGCATAAGGCTGGTCCAGACTCACATGACTCTACTACCTTCAGCAGTGACCACGAAACCAGAGTTGGAACCAAAAGGATTGATGTGGTGTCGAGGAAGGGCCCAGCACTCTTCCCATTTGCAGTCCTGGCCCTCAGAGGTATGTGGGCTCTTTCGCAGGTGTAACCTGATAGGATTGCACTCTTTTTTTTTTTTATTCTTCCTTTTTACTAGTTCCAACTTCAGTTTCTCGGGACTGGTACTGGTTTAACATTCCTGTAACCAGATGTGTTGGTATATTCATGTAATCCCTCTTTGGGAAGGTGAAAGTCAGAGGATTCAGGAATTCAAGGCTAGCTGCAGTGACATAGTAAGTTTGAAGCCAGCCTGAGCTACATGAGACCTTGTCTTGAAAACAACAAAAACAGATTATTGCTGTAATATGCATAATGGTCTGTCCTGTCCCTTTAAGAGACAAGCCATGCCCACTCCCTTCCCAGACCGTGGAGGCAAGCTGATCTTCAGCTTCCAGCCCGAGTCATTTCCTTTTCCCTTTCTCTCTTGAAGCGGTAGCTTCTGTCTTTCCCTTCTCCCTACTTCTCCCCTCTCTGTTTCTCTGTCTCTCTGTTCTTCCCCCTTCTCTTCCATAACCCACTAAATAACTAATTATCCAACTTCACTCTGCATGATGTGCTTATTCATCTTGGTCTCTCACCAACCATGCAGCTTCCTGCCTGGGATCCGGCTGTCTTCATGGCCTGCTGCCACCACTGTGGCGTAGTCTTATGGCCCGCTGACTTAAACCATTACAATATGGATGTTTTGTATCTCTCACTGGCCTATATGTTAAATGCTTTGCCCCAGGTTGACAGCAGAGGTGGTGAGTGTTATTCTTTTTTAAAGATGTAAGGGGGGAAGGCCAGTCCCATGAGAGGCGGTGGTCCCACGAGGTGACATGAGGCCTCAGTGGGTCCCCCAGTCCTTGGCAAGTCCCCTGAGGCCTTGGTGGGTCATCTTGACGGGTGGGAGACTGGGGTGAGTGAGAGACAGACAGATATATCACAAAGAGAGGCGAGTTTATTTAGTGGGTTATAGACGGGAAAGGGAAGACGAGAGACACACAGAGAGAGGTAAAGAGAGAGGGAGGGAGAGAGAGGGAGAGACAGTAGTTACCTCTTCAGAAGAGAGATGGAAAGAGAGAGAGAGCACAGGCTGGAGGGGGCAGGATAATCCCACTTCCCTCATTGGAAGGAGAGGGGTTGTGAGAGGGCGGGGCTTATCTCTTAAAGGGAGGCAGAGGTGGGTGAATCTCTGTGAGTTCATGGTCAGCCTGGTCTACAGAGAAAATTCCAGGACAGCCCAGGCTACATAGAGAAACTCCATCTCAAAAACAAAACAAAACAAATAATTAAATTTATTTTTATTTTATGTGAATGAATGTTTTGCCTGCTTCTATGTCTGTGGACCACATGCATTTAGTGCCTGTGGAGGCCAGAAGGGCATTATTAGATCTCCTGGAACTGGAGTGATAGAGGGTTGTTACCCACCACATGGGTAATGGGAATTGAACCCAGGTCCTCTAGAGGAGCAGCCAGTACTATCAACCACTGAGCATCTCTTGAGCCCCTTTCAAAATTTTCTGAGTCCCTTTTAAAAGTTCCTAGAGTTCCCCTTTGTGTCCTATTTTAAAAATTAAAACTAAAACACAAAAAAACAAAAACATAGTCATTCCTAGCCGAGTCCGTAGTGATAGATGCCAGTTTCTGAGCACCTACTACTATACATCAGATACTTGTCTTTGCTTGGTTTTGTAGGTCCTAAATACCATCTCAGGGCAGCCACTCTTGGTTCCCATTTATGGATGAGGCTACTATAACTTACACTTAAATTAACCCATAATTCTTGTCTATTTTTAACTCTGGGACTTGGTACCTTTTCTCAGTGAAGCATTCCCATCTTGCTTCCTCTGTGTCTAGCTTGTAACTGACTGTCTGCCTTTCCTTTTCCCAGAATTCTTGTAGTCTGCCTGCCTGCCTATACTTCCTGCCTGACTACTGGCCAATCGGTGTATTATTAAGCTAATACGAGTGACAATTCTTTACAGTGTATAAAAGCATTACCCCACAGCAGTCCCCCATTAGTCACTAATTGAGAAAATGCCCCATATGCTTGCCTACAGCCAGATCTTATGAAGTCATTTTATTCGCTAAGGTTCCTTCCTTTCAGATAATGCTAGTTTGTGTCAAGCTGACATACAACTAGACAGCACAGTGGCTCACTCTTGAAGTCCCGGCACTTGGGAGGCTGAGGTGAGAACAGGACTGACATTGAAGCCAGCCTGGGCTAGAGTGATACTTTGCCACAAAAGAAAGTTTAAAACAACAATCATATTGTTATGATTTGAATATAAAATCGAGAGCCTGACAGAATTGCTCAGCAGTTAAGTTGTTCTTGCAGAGGACCTGAGCTTGGTTCCCAGCACCCACATGATGGTCCGCAGCCCCCTGTAACTGTAGTTCCAGGAGATCTGGCCTCTGTGGTCACCAAGCACACACATGGTGCACACATATACATGCAGGCAAACATAAAATAATTTTTTAGAAAAGGTTAGATAAGAAAGTTGCCTCCCTGCCTGACATAGTGAAGGCATGGTTACTTCTGTTACAGAGGAGCAAAGATCTGGGTGATGAACTTAGTCTGTTACACCCTTTTTAGACTCGTGCCACTGAATTCTTTTAAACCCAGCATTTCTTGTCTGGGCAGGAGGAGTATCCTGCTGGAAGTCCTCCCTATGTCTAATTTGGTCCCTCTAAATCTCCATGAAGTCATAGTGCTCTATGTTGCTCAAGCCAGTCTTGAGCTCTCCATCCTCCTGTGTGCTAAGATTATAGACACGCACCACCACTCCTGGTTTGTGTAAACCATTTCTTTTAAAATTAATTAACAGAAGAATTAATTGTGTGCTTATCTCTCTGTGTGTGGAGGTAGAAGACAACTTGCAGGAGACTATTCTCTCCTTTCACCCTGTGGGTCTTAGGTTATCAAGCTTAAGGGGCAAATGCCTTACTCCGTGTGTGTGTGTGTGTGTGTGTGTGTGTGTGCCCCAACACTGGGTTGCAGGTATACATGACCATGTTAGCTTTTAATATGGGTTCTGAGGATTCAAACTCAGGTCCTCAGGCTTCCACAGCTGCACCCCCTGTGCCGAGTCATCTCCCCAGCCCTCACCAGAACCACATCTAAGTGCACAGTTCATTACTGTTAAGAATATTCACATCGCCGGGCGGTGGTGGCACACGCCTTTAATCCTAGCACTCGGGAGGCAGAGGCAGGAGGATCTTTGTGAGTTCGAGACCAGCCTGGTCTACAAGAGCTAGTTCCAGGGCAGGCTCCAAAGCTACAGAGAAACCCTGTCTCGAAAAACCAGAAGAAAAAAAAAAAAGAATATTCACATTGTTGTACAACAGATCTCCAAAACTTGTTCACCTCAGCCAAACAGAAACCGTATCCATACCGACTGCCTATCCTTCCTCCCCACCCCCTGGCCATCCCTGTCCTATTTTCTGTTTCCAGGAGTTTACTTTGCTGTTAATGGAGGCATATAGTATTTGCCTTTTGGTGACTGGCTTGTTTCCCTTAGGAAAATGTCTTCAAAGGTCATATGTCATAGCGTGTGTCAATTTCTTTCCTTTCTGACACTGAGTATCCCATTGTGCGACTGTGGCACATTTGTTTACTCGCTTATCCCTTGATGGACACTCGGATTATGGTCTGCCTCCTGGCTATTGTGGGTAGTACTGCTGGGAACATGGTGTGAACAGGATCTGCTGGGGATCCTGTGCTCAGTGCTGTCAGATTAGATCCAGAAGTGAGACAGCTGGCGCACATGCTCATTCTGCATTTAGCTTTTACATTTTTATTCGATACTGGTTTTCAGTCAAGTCTCACTATGTAAACAGGGTAGTCTAGACCTGAGATCCGTCTGCTTCAAACTCCTGAGTGCCGGGATGACAGGCATGTGACACAGCACCTGGCTATGCATTTAGATTTGGAAAAGCTCACACACTGTTTTCCATAGCAGCTGAGAAGTTAGCACCCCATCAGAGGCGCAGGAGGACTCCTGTCTTCCCTCCTTAACAGCTCTTGCTATTTCCCATTATTTTTTTAAAATAACATCTCAACTTGCTATGTAGACTAGGTTAGTCTAGAACGTACTATATAAGCCAGGATGGCCTAGAACTTGCAACAATCGAAGTTTCTGTTTGTGCCCCCTTGAGTGCTGGGATTATAGGTGCACACTGCCATCCATGGCCTGACTGTTCGTGTTCATATTTTATTAAATTATTATTATTATTATTATTATTATTATTATTAGCGTGTATGTATTTGCATGAAATGCCACAGTGCCTGAGTGGAAGTCAGAGGCCAACGCTAGGGAGTCGGTTCTCTCTTACAGTGCATTTGGCCAATAAGCCTGCTTGTTAGGCTCGCACGGTGACCACTTTTACTTGCTGAGACATCTCACCAACCCTTGGGTGTTACTTTGAAAACAAGCAACCTTTTTGTTTTGTGAAACTATTGATCAGTGCCGTGCAGTGACCAGGAAGAGCACAGAAAGGCCCTGGCACCCTTTGCCTGCTTTCCCTCCTTTTCTCTGAGATGGCAGCATCCTGTAATTGTCCATAATTAGGAGATTGACCCTGCCCCAGGCCTTGTTCAAATTTCAGCACTGCAGGTGCTCAGAGTGACCCTTTGAACAAATAGACTTGGTCACATCATGAAGCTGCTTAAACTTTTCCAAGGATGTCAGTTGCATCATTGTTTGAATTAGATACAACCCTAACGTTCATCAACGGAGGAAAGGCTTAATAGATGACATTGTATGCATATAATAGGCACGGGTGCCGTCCCTGAAGAGAATGCAGATGGCATCCGATAGTAGTCCTGGAGGGCAAGGAATGAGAAGGAGGCTGAGGCAGGAGGATTGTGAGTTCAGAGCCATTCTGGGCTACATAGAGATACTGTCTCAGAGACAGAACACTCTACAGTAGCTGTATATACTGATATGATCTGGTTTCCACTCTCTTCGCCACTGCGTATAGTGACGAGAGGATGGGTAACACACTGGACTCAGGGTTTATCTTTCTCATTCCTGTGACAGAATGTTCAGCAAGGGAGGATTTTTTTGTTTTTTGTTTTTCTTTTTTGAGTTGGGATTTCATGAAGGTCAAGTTGTTGTCCTCAAATTCTCTATGTAGTGGAGACAAACTTGACTGTTACTCTTCGTCCTGAGTTCTGGGATTACAAGCACATACCACCACACTCATCTTAGGAAGGGTTTATTTAGGCTCACCATGTAAGAATGAGTACAGTCAGCCCGTCATGGAGAGGAAGGTATCATGCAAGAACCTGAAACTGCTGATCCCATGATGTCCCCAGACCAGAAGCAGAGAGCTGAATGCCAATGCTCATCTGACTTTCTCCTTTCCCCCCTTTTCTTCATTCCCAGCTCCCAGGTCGTGGGATAGTGCTGCAGACATGGAGGAGGTACAGTAGGGAGGGGTCTTCCCTCGGCTAAATGTGTCTGGAAACATCCTCACAGACATACTCACAGGTCTGTTTCCTGGGTGATTTTAAATCTAGCCAAGTTGGTGATGAAGGTCAAGCATCACAGAGAGCCTTTAGAGAGAAACAAAGTAGGACGTTCTGGTGTGGGGCATCTTCATCATTTACTGTTTTGCAGTGGGGGCTTTCAGATCCCATTACATTCCTAAATGTCACTAAGGACCCTGAAGCACTTTGGTTAATTAAATGTTTTAGAACTTTAGCCAATCGGTGGTACTGCACGCCTTTAATCCCAGCACTTGGAAGGCAGGGGCAGATAGATCTCTGTGAGTTCCAGGACAGGTTCCAAAGCTACAGAGAAACCCTGTCTCAAAAAGCCAAAAACAACAATAACAAACAAACAAAAAAACCCAAGAAAGAAATTATAGTTAGGGATGGTAAGATGGTTCAGCAGGTAAAGGCCCTTGCCACCAAGCCTGATGGTGTATGTAGGAACACAATCTATATGGTAGAAGGAGAAAACCAACTCCCTCAAGTTTTCCTCCATTTTTCATATACACACCCTAGCATGTATGGCCCATATACACATGCAAACAAATAAAATGTAAAAAAAGTTAAAAATTTTAATATATATTAATTTATTTAAAAATCATATTAGCTTGACATGGTGGTACATACCTTTAATTCTAATATTTGAGAGGCATAGGTAAGTGGATTTCTATGAGTTTATGGCCAGCCTGGTCTACATAGTGAGTTTAGTCTAGCCATGGCTACATAGTGAAACCCTGTTTCAAAAAAAATATACGAACCAAACATATGTTAATAAATGATACAGCTAGGCCTGATGTGGTGACATACACCTTTAATTCCAGCACTTGGGGAGGCAGGTGGATCTCTGAGTTCAAGGACAACCCGATTCACATTGAAAGTTTTAGATCAGTCAGAATAACATAGATTTTCTCAAAATGAAACAACACAAATAAATCAAACAAAATAATGTAGTCTTAACCACTGAGCCATTGTTCCAGCCCCTAAATGATAGTCTTCTAAAACTTATATATCCCAAAATAAAACAATAGGGAGAAGAGCTATGTTTTACTTTTTTGCTTGTTTGATAATAGAAAACATCTTGATTTTCATATCATCTTCTATATCAATATGCCATACTGGTTTTTGGTTGCTGTTGCTGTTGATTTTTTTTTTTAAAGATAGGATCCCACTTTGTAGCCCAAGTTGGCCTGAACTAAAGTCAATATCCCTGTTGCAGGCTCTCAAGTGCTGGTATTACAGACTGGCACCGTGGGTCCAACAGAATATATTGTTTGGGTTGAAGTGTGTGAAGAAAATTCAGTGTCACTAATAGATGTTGCAGGAGAAGACAGCTGTGCTTTATTAGTGTTTGTGGAACTCTTCTTTGATAGGACAGCAGCAATGAACAAGAGGCCGTTTCTTTACGGTTAGCTACATTGTAGTCTGAGTAATAGAAATTCATTCCCTTAGATTAAAAGTATATCTTCTGGAGGCCTCAGGAGGGAGATCACAAATTCAAGGCCATTGTGGGTTGCACAACAAGGTTGTCTTAAAAGGCAAACAAACAGGCACCGATTGTCCAGCAGCTGGGGACGTAATTCAGTGGTGGAGTGCTTGCCTAGTGTATGCAGGGCCCTGGGCCATGTGCAGATTGCAAACAAACCCAACCCAAGTCCACAAACCTAGTGTCTGTCTAGTCTTTGAAAGAGGGTTTTATGTATGTTATTGGACTAGGGGAGTTATATGCCATTTAGCAAAGGAAAGAGAGTTTTGGCTTCAGGGTGATAAATTTCAGGGAAGTGTATAGGAAGTATATAGGCCAGGGAGAATGAATGAAAGGTAAGGGCTGTTATAGTAAGCATATTTATAATGTCCTCTCCATCCCTCTCCATCACTCTTCCATTACAACATACTAGACAAAACGTCACAAAGAGAAAATCCTGCCCAGTGCAATGGCACATAGGAGTAGTCCACAGGCAGGCATGGCGACTCATGTTTGTAATCCCAACTCTTGAAAGGAAGGGGCGGGGGGACTTCTGCAAGTTGAGGCCAGTCTAGACCATACAGTAAATTCTAGGTAAGCCTGGGCTACAGTATAAAATCTTGTTTAAAAAAATATATTTGGAAGAAAATGGGGATGGATGGATTGATGGATGAATAGATGGATAGATGGATGGGTGGGTGGGTGGGTGGATAGATGGGTGGGTGGGTGGATAGATGGGTGGGTGGGTGGATGGATGGATGGATGGACGGATGGATAGATGGATGGGTGGGTGGATGGGTGGATGGGTGGGTGGATGGGTGGGTGGATGGGTGGATGGATGGGTGGGTAGGTGGGTGGATGGATGGACGGGCAGACGGACAGATGGGCAGGCAGGTGGATGGTTAGATGGATGGATGGATGGATGGATGGATGGATGGGTGGATGGATGGGAAGAGAAACATGCTGATTGCAACCACAGGCAATACTACAAAAGAGGATCATGACCAGAGACTACTCAAAGGCCTCAGGACCATGAGACAAGGGATGTCACTCCACAGCACTAAGTTTGGGAGTGCTTTGTTACATAGCAGGATCTGAAACATTTACAGGCTACATCCTTACCTTGAGAGGCCCTCCTGTGTAGTTACCCCAGAACATCTACCTGAACTTCCTATATTTTCCAAGGTTCTTTTGCACAAAACACCACCATTGGCCAAGAGCTTGGTTGGTAGGATGTTTCTTAGCATTCAGGAAACCTTGGGGTTGCTCGCCACTGATGGTTGTGGTGGTGTACACCTGTATGTAATCTTAGTACTCAAGAGGATCAGAAGTTCAAGGTCAGCTTTGGCTATCCATGAGTTCAAGACTAACCTGAGCTACAGAAGACCCTTTCTCAAAATATATAAAAAAAATAATGATTATCAAAGCTGCTAGACTTGATGACACATTTGGGAGACCAAGACAGGAAGAATGTAGATTCTCAAAAGAACTAGTACTTTTGGGTATGTGTGTGCTGTATGTGCATCCAGACATGCACACAGCATGACAGGCCTGGCCGTGGCACTGGAGGATAAGCGGCATCCATCTTCTCTCTAGGCAGGCGCCCATCAGAGGTCACCAAACCAAACTGGGGCCTCATTTATCTCTTCAGCTCCCCACTAAGGGAGCTCTTTATCAGCTCCCCAGTCTGTAATCTAAATGTCCACACCAAAGAGTCTCTCTTCAGATCTCTTGGCCTTGAGAGTGGCCACTAGCTCCTTATCCCTCTGTTTTGTTCTGTGTTGACTTCCTGCAGGGTTATCAAAGAAGCCTTTGGTTTCTCTGTCTCCTATTATCTACCCAATGGGTTTCAAAAGGCTGGCCCTCCCAGCACCTCTCAGCCTGGCTGTATCTTACCCTGCAGGCACAGATTTGAAGCCAGATACGTACCTCAGCTAGAGAAGGCAGAGACCAACCAAAGGAAGAATTTCACCCAAGTCTGAGGCAGTGAACCAATGAGCTTATTGTTTTTTGTTTGTTTGTTTTACAGGGGAGTGACTTTAGCAGCCACATTTTCAGGAGTCCCACCCTAGCTGATCTGGGAGGTCCTTCTGTCTGTGTGTTGCTTTTCTTGGTTAATAAATAAAGAAATTGCCTTGGGTTATTGATAAGGCAGAACTTAGGTAGGAGGGGAAAACTAAATGGCATGCTGGGAGGGGTGGAGTTGGAGGACTCCATGGATCCACTGGTAGGAGGTAGGTGTGCTAAAACTTAGAAATGGGTTAAATTAAGATTTAAGAGTTAGCCAATAAGAAGCTAGAGCTAATGGGCCAAGCAGTGATTAAATTAATAGAGTTTTCTGTGTCATATTTTTGGGTCAAAGCTAGCCAAGTGGCAGGAAACGAACAAGTGGCCTCCCTCAATACCTAGCTAGCGTGGATCAGGAAAGTTGCTGCATGGGAGCTGCCTGTGCATCTCGCAGCTGAACAAAGGAAGATTCTCCTGCCAGCAGTTGTTTACCTTTTAGGTAACCTCAAAGAAGGGCCTCACTAGTGGGTCTCTTTTCCAAGTGGCTTGTGAGTTTGAGAGACTCAGAGAAGAATGTCTCAATTTAGGGGAAACTGATGCATAGCTGTTCCCACCTCCTGTTCCCAAGCCTGTCTGAGAGTTACTGGCTTCTCCAGGGATAGATATCATGGGGAAGGCCTTACAGCCATGCTGGCCGACCTGAATATATTCTAAAACGACACTCTGCCCCTCTCTTCTCCTGTCAGAGTATTGAGACAATGGACCCCCAAATAAGAATTTTACCCAGGAGTCTTTTATATGGGAAGCAAAAGGCTGGCCGCCCTGGAACCAGCCAGAGAGGGAATGTCTTCTTTCAGAAATTCTACACAGTCCCAACACTGTCAGGTTACCTTACAATAGAGGCTGTTGTCAAGAAGATGATGAGCCAGGATCTTTCCTAGATATGTATTCCTCTTGCCCTCTACACTTCAACTTCTTGTCAGGCCCCTGAAGATGAACTGGATACTGGGGGTGGGGAGGGCATATGCCACTCAACTACTTTGTTCCTCTTCCCAATGTGGTCATATTGAATAAATCCCTTTCTTGGTCTATTCACTATGATTTGTCTACTTAAGTTGAGTATGTTGAGTATGGATGGCTGAGTCTAGTTCATTATAGCTTCTAGGGCCCAGCCTCTGACCTTGGAATCTTCGATGACAGGATATAAATCTCAGGTGTGTAGATACTTTTAAATTAGGGAAAGTGGCTGGTCCAGGTGACACACACCTTTAATCCCAGAACTGGAAAAGCAGAGGTAGATGGAGTGCCATGAGTCTGAGGTTAGCCTGGGCTACAAAGTGAGAGTTTATCTCAAAAGCAAAACAGACGAACAAACCCAGCATGTGTAGGGAAGTGGACCAAGCCCTGAAAGACTGACACAGGAAGGACCCCAGTGCATCAGAACCATGGGAATGGCAGCACCTTCCTCTGGCTGAGTATGGATGTTGACTGTGCAGAAAGTATCAAGGTCCATCCTCTGGGGACTGCAGCCTGGAACTGCTCCCCTACAGGGACCCCACCCCCATCCCCAAGGTCAGCTTCTTAGTCAGACTGAGTTTCTGCGTTGCTGATGCATCATCTCAGAGGGCCGTGGACTTCTTTGAAGACAGGACGGCATGGAGGGCCACTTTGGTTGGAACAGTAGACAGAATTCCCCTGTTCTGCCTGCTTCATCCTGCTTCTCTCTTTCCCTTTAATACCCATCTCCCTCCCATCAGAGCTGGTCTTTCCTCTTGAAGACTGGCTGCAGCTCCATCCTATGCCCCTCTCCCACCCCATGCAAACCCCAAAGAGGCCAATTTGCATAGCATTTTGCCTATGTTTGCCTAATATCTCCTCATCTCTTTTGAATTGGTTGGGGGCTCCCTGGATTCTGGCTCCAAGGAACTTGGCACCTCCTTGAAGGCAGAAGGACAATTTTAAGAAGCAGTGGGGTTCCCTTGCAGGCCCTTAGGTCAGGGTGGGAGAATATTCTGAGGCAAGCAAGGATGTTTGGACACACACACACACACACATTCACACATACACACACCCTTTAGAAGGTCTAGCCTTTTAAATGTGAGGAAGATTGTCTGTGGAGTGACTGACCAGTGTGAGCATGACGAGCATGTCTCTGCAGGTCTTGCCCTTCGCCCCATCCCTTCTGCCTTGCTAAAATAAATAAATAAATAAATAAAATCAAACTAACCATTAGACTACATTCCTAAAGCTAGCCATCTAGGTCTTTTCCCTTATTTGGCTACTTCCGCCTTCTAAGGCTAAACACCATGGTCCAGTTATCAAAGTATTGAAGTCTAGCAATCAAAAGCCCCCTTTGGCTCACCTAATTAACATGCCCAATAAAAATTAAATACCTCGTCCTAACTTTTTTTTTATAATTTTCCCTTTATAAAAACCACCATTTGCCTATGGGCCTTGTCTGTCTTCTCTCTATCCAAAGGTAGTCCTTTGTCTCGCCCTGCCCAGGACAAATATCCCTTTCCCTTCTTCCTTATTCCCTTCCCATTCTTCCTTTTCCTCTATCTACTATCTTTGTCTCCTATTCCCTGTTCTTTGTCTGGGGCAAATCTCCTTTGTGCTAAGAACTAGGTCTTGGGAGTTCTGAGTCAATACCATACCTTTCAATTAGGTCCAGGTAGATGAGCCTAACATCAGTAGGAATGCCAGGGGGATCTATAGAGATGAATACTTTGCATTGGTATGGATCTTGGTCGATTTTGTCACACTGGGCACATGCATTTCTGCTCTTGTTTAAGATATTATGTTTGTGCAACCCATTTTAAAAAGTAATATATAGATTCAGGGCGCCTCTTTGGAGGCAAAAGAAGGCAGAGAAGCCCTCCCTTTTCATGGCGGCGGGTTCCTGGTGAGTGCCACCGCTTAGGATCCACCGGCTCAACTCAGGGTAAGTTCGACACTAGCCCCCAGCCTCCCTGCTAGAGTAGGAGACATCCCCTCCCCTTTCCCCAGCATTGC
>JAQHUG010000003.1:18237149-18255196 GCA_028555095.1 Dicrostonyx torquatus | reverse complement strand
TTCGAGACCAGCCTGGTCTACAAGAGCTAGTTCCAGGACAGGCTCCAAAGCCACAGAGAAACCCTGTCTCGAAAAACCAAAAAAAAAAAAAGTAATATATAGTTAAGAAATACAGATTAATAGATAGTCACTGTAATAATAAAACTTTTAATTACATTAGTTAGGTTTTCTAGGTATACAGAGATATAGTCCTGTTAGATAATCGTCAACACTTCAAAGACCTACAGAATATGACATTTAAAATGTTTTAAGAACTCAGACTTTTCTCAAGAGTGAGACATGTCTGCTTCTGGCAGTACCAATTACTTCAGAAAGATTGGTGGTCATTGAAGAAATTTGTTGTGGAATTTTTCTTCAGGGTGACAAGGCCAGCAATTTGGGCAAGAAACTGCTCTTTCCTGGACTGCTTTATGGCATGCTTATAAATTGGACATGCAAGGGCCACAGAAAAATGACTGCTGAACTTGTCTAAAGAAGGTGAGACAATCCTTCAGGGTTCCTGCTTCATGAAAGAGTCTGCCAGACATTCTGCAGGACACATAAAAAGTGACTGATAAACTGCCAAAATAGGCAAAACAATCTTTCAAATTTCCTGCTTCATGGAAAAGTCTGCCAGATATTATGGGCCTGTAGGCTAGAGATGGATGCCAACATTACAGAAGAACTTCAGACGACTGTCTGGGCAGAGAGATGTCTCTGTCAATTCTAGAGGTTTTGGAAGTTGCTTATAATGCACTTCCTATTTACTTAGGTAATAGTATATCCTCCTTGGGTCTTTGATGGAATTGATCACAGTTATAATTTCCTTTAGTTATGATAAAAGATAAATTAGATATGAAACTTTAGACTCAAAAAGAAATATTGTAATTGTAATTCTTGCTTGTTACCTGTTTTGTTATATGTATTTTTACTATGTTAAAGTTAAAAACCTTCCTTTTTATTTAGACAGAAAAGGGAAGATGATGTGGGATGCCCCTGTACATGTTATAAGTATATTTTATTGCCATTTGTTAATAAAGAAGCTGCTTTGGCCAATGGCAGGGCAGAATGTAGATAGGTGGGAAAACTAAACTGAATGCAGGGAGAAAAAAGGTGGAATCAGAGTGATGCCATGTAGCTGCTAAAGGAGAAGGACGCTGGAACCTTACCGGTAGGCCACAGCCTCATGGTGATACACAGATTAATAGAAACAGGTTAATTTAAGATGTAAGAGCTAGCTAGGAATACACCCAAGCTATTAGCCAAACAGTGTTGTAATTAATATAGTTCTGATGTGATTGTTCAGATCTAGGAGGCTGGGAAACAAACAAGCAGCCTCCGTTTACAAGAATCATCACTGCCTCATCCTAGAACCTGAAACCCATGTTGGCGTGAACTTAAAACCATGTTATTATGAAGTTTAGTTTGCTGATCTTTCTTACGGGAGTGTGAGTGAGGGGTTACCTAAAGGAACATGGATGATTCAGAGGCAGTTACAGTGCCAAAAAGTTCAAAAAGTCCACCCCAGCGTGGGTGACTCACAAGTGACATTGCAGGAACTAGCTTCCTGAGTTAGGACAGCTTCATCCTTTGGCTATTTTTGTTTATATAAGTTTAGGGAAAGACCTTGTGGGTCTTGTTTCAGGAGCTTCCTGCAACTTTTAAATTTCTTTCCTTTCCTGAACCTTGTATTGAAGGAATCCCAAATGGTTTGCCCCCTGGCAGCACCCAGTACTCAAGGCCATGTTTGGGATTAAAAACTGACAAGGGACTCAGAATCCTATGTATAACTTGACCCTGAGCAGCTTAACCTGGAGAGTCCCTGGCCCCTTTAAGAGAGGCTTGAATACCAAATAACACCCCCCCAAAACAACAACAATACCAAATAACACCTCCCCAAAAACCAACAACATACCAAATAACACTCCCCACACACACACAAAATAAACCTGAAACAACAACAAAAACCAAAACACTTCCAAACCAAACCAAAACAGCAAGAAAAACAAAAGCTAGGCATGGTGGTGCACACCTTTGATCCTAGGCAGGCAGACAGTGGGTACTGCTATGATCTGTCCTGTCAACTGGGTACCCTGTCCCCTTAAAAAACAAACCCCGCCATTCCCCCTTCTGCTAAAGCAAGTGGATCTTCTTCTCCTCAAGCCTGTATGCTCTCTCTCCTTCTGTCTCTCTCTCCCTTCCTCCTCCCCCCTCTCTTCTCCCTTCTATCTGACTCTTTCTCTTTCTTTCTCTCTCTCTCTCTCTCTCTCTCTCTCTCTCTCTCTCTCTCTCTCTCTCTCTCTCCCCTTCCCCTTCCCTTCCATAACCCACTAAATAAACTTTGTACCTAAACTCTCTCTGTATGGCGTATCTGCCTGTCTCTCACCTGCCTCGGACTCCCACCTGCCAAGGGAACCCACCAAGGCCTCTAGGGACTCGCCGGATCACCTGCCATGGCCCCTCATGGGACCAGCTGCCCCTTGTGGGACTGCTGCCACCGGCCTTTTGCACTCCCCCTCCCCCCGCCACGCCATGTCCAAGAGGAATAACAGGTAGATTTCTGTGAGCTTGAGAAAAACAGAAAACAAATAAGGTCTGAGTGGGAAATGACAAACCTGAGTCTCGGGTTTAAATTCAGGACTGATAAGACAGGACTTGGTGGTGAGAGCAGCCAATGTTTCCCACAATACCAGGTCCCAGAGAGACAAAGGGACAGAGCGGTATGGGTATCTGTAGTGTTACAGCTTTGAGGGGAATGGTATCTTGTCAGCTAAGGAATACCACAAAGTCACAGCACACAACAAACCTCACACAAGAGATACAAGAAGCGGCTGCCTCTGTTTGGAGGAGGAGCAGCAGGGAACTGAGTGAAAGACAGGTTTATATAGGGTTTCTTGGGCATGGAGTTTTCCAGGGTGGGGATTGGTAGGATTTCAAGTGCTGAGTTTAGAGTAAGCCCAGGGGTTGGTGGTATTTCAGGCTCAGAATTTAGTGGGTTTTTAACCCAAAAGTGGCCTTTTACCTTACAGTATGCTGTTCTATTTACCAATAAAGACTCATGAGTCAGATATTGGGATGAAAACCTGCTTGATCAGAGATGAAGAGGGGCAACCAGCTGACCTTCCTTTTTGATTGGAGACTCAGCAAGAAAGTGTCTCTCCTTTTGTCTCAAGCCAAAAGGGCAACGAATCTCTAAGTCCCTCCCTACTCCTTCCTGTGCACCTCTCTATCCCTGGCTCCTCTTATTCCTGTCAACTAGTTGCTGGCTCCACCCCTTGATTCAAGTTCAGTTTTATTAACAGTCTCAGAGTTCCAGTGTGATCAAATATGATCAAATATCCCACAACAACGGTGTCTTCCACAGCTCGTTGCCCAAGCCTCAGTTCTTGGCGACACACTCTGGTAACCTTGTCCCTATCTGGTCATCCTGGGTCCTGAGTCATCTCTGCTTGTCCCATTTCAAGAGCAGTGGTTTTACCATGCACAACTTCTTGAACATCCTTCCTGAAAGGACCTATATTGGCCCAAGATACCTAAAACCAAATTTTCAGCACAGAGAAGATTTATTTGCCCCAGAGGGACGAAGGGCAGGGAATAAGAGACAAAGAAAGGAGACACAGGACTAGGGAGAATGGTAACAGAACAAGGAAAAGGAGGCAGAGGTATCTGTCCCATAGTGACAAAGGATTGCCTCTGGATAGAGAGAAAGAAGATAGACGAGGCCCATAGGCAAATGGTGGTTTAGAAAGGTAAAAGGGGAAACCCCATGTTAGGATGATATGTTTAATTTTTATTGGGCATGTTAATAGGACAGCCAAAGGGGGATTTTGATTGCTAGACTTCAATACTTAGATAGTTGAACCTTGGTAGTCAACCTCAAGAGGAGGAAGTGGCCAAATAAGGTAAGAGTCCCTGCTGGCTAGTTTTAGGAATGTAATCTAATGTTTTTAGCAAGGCAGAGGGGCTGGGAGAGAAGAGTAAGGCCTACCAGAGCCATGTTTGCCATGCTCACGCCTGTTAGAGCCCCTTCACTTCTTGATTTCAAAGTTCATACTGAGCCTCCTTGCAATTTCTTTTCTTCTAGTTTGGTCTTGGAGTCTGAGCTCAGCTTTTATCCTCTTTCCAGGAGATCCCCAATGCAACAGGGTGAGGTTCCTGGTGGTGGATCAGGTGTGACATGGTGGAGACTGCTGGGCAAAGCATTGTATTCTTACAGCTCCGGGAAGAAAGAGGGGTACCTTAAGGGTGCAAAGGTTTGCTCTCGTTGCTGTGGTAAAGACTTTCAAAGAATAGGGTTTGTTTGGTTTACACATCCCAGTGACAGTCCATATATAAGGAATGCCAAGGTAGGAACTCAAGCAAGACAGGAGCTCAGCTGAAGCAGACCATGGAGAAATGCTGCTTACTGGTTTGCTCTCCATTGCTCACGTAGCTTGATTTATTGTCTATTATTTTATATGTATGGATGTGTTTTGTCTCTGTACCACATTGAATTTCCTGAAAGTGGAGTTCCCAGATAATGATCAGCTACCATGTGGGTACTGGGAACCTTGGGCCTCTAGAAGAGTAGCCATTATTTTAACCATTGAGCCATTTCTCCAGCCTCTCAGCTTACTTTTTTCATACAACCCAAAACCATTGCCCAGGGGTGGCACCACCTACAGTGGGCTGGGTCCTCCCACATCAATCATTAATCAAGGAAATGCCCCCGTGGACTTGCATAGAGAGCCTCTCTTGTGGAGGCATTTTCTCTGTTGAGATTCCCTCTTTCCAGAGGACTGTAGCTCAGCTAAGTTGACTAAACACTAAACAGCACATTCAAAGATAGCAGGGTGCTAAAGAGACAGTGGGGAGACCAACCAGTGAGCAAAGCCTTTCCAGGGCCCAAGGTGTTACCCAATCAGGTTTTCCTGAGCTCTAATTGGTGAGTTTACAATAAGCAGATGAATCACATAGGGTCACGGACAGTGTCACTGAGAGGAATCACCAGCTTATCTGCCTTTGCAGTCTCTGTAGGGTGTGAGGTCAGCAGGGCGGGTCCCTTAGCTTGCGTCTGTTCGCCTCTCCGGGAAGTGACTAGTGGGAAGAAGTATAGAAGGGAGAGATCTGAATGGGCCACTCTGAGAATGTATCTGCGAGGAGACAGAGAAGCAGAAGCAGTACTGCCCATGAGCGAGTCCAATCGCTGTTCAAACGGTCAACATGACAAGATCATCACCTTCCCCCTGCTCCTGGGCGAATGTGTGCCTCAAGGAAGTGTTCTCTATACACACAGGGCAAAAAGAAGAGAAGGAAAAGGAGAAAGAGGAAGAAGCAAAGAAAGAAAAGAAAAAAATAATAAGCAAAATTCCCCACTCTCTAGCAGACAGACCTGAGGTGGCGCCTGACTCGGTGATTTGTGAGGCCTGCCGCTTAATTGCCCTGGCGCCTCACCCCAAATGGCCAGGCCTCGATAGGAGAGGTAGTGTTAGAAGATTTACTACCTCAGGGTATATTATTGGAGAAATGGAGAAAGGCCCTGCTCTGGCCAGTTTTCCTAACTGGGGAGGCTGGGGAAGTCCCCAGGTACACGTGAAGGGGACTGGAGTGAGCCCAGGGCTGGCGAGCCAGGATCTTCCCCTTTCCTGACAGCCTGTGCCAGTGCTGGTGGGAGCAGTGGGGGCTCCTGAACTCCTGTTTGGGGCTTTGGTCTAGTATTAGTGTCCAGGAGGCCTAGGCAGACAAGGGGGTTGTTTTTACAGACTCTTACTTTATTTCTCTTTGGGAAAACAAAACTAAAAACAATCAAACTAAAAACAACATAGTTGGCTGACATTATCTCACTGCCCAGGATGAGCAGTGATCCCATTTTCCCTGCCTCCCTGTCCCTCCTATTTCCCCTAGGACTGGGGTGTGTCCTTGCCTCAGAGGAACAAGACCCAACTTCCATCTAAGGCGTAGGAGAACTCTGATAGGCAGGCCTTCTAGCCTTGCCTTGCATCCCTCCCATGGCAGTCCCCCTTAGAGACTACAAAACGAAATAGAGCAGACTTTGGATACAGGTCTACGTTAGGAATTTTTCCTAACGCATGCTCTCTGCCAACACAAAAATCCTGATCAAGCCAGATCACAAGCCGAATTAAGGAATTGCCAGGTTTAATGGGATTTCTGTGTTCTCAGATGGCCCCGAGGAGGGGGACGGACACACACACCACCAGGGGACTTTCCGGGGAAGCAGTTTAAGAGTGGTCAAGATTTTGACACGCTCGTCTTGACACTCCTCCGTGGAGGGGTCAAGGCTTGGCGGGCACAGGGATGGGGCCTCCAAAGATGGAGGCCAGAGCCAGGCGGTGGTGGCGCACGCCTTTAATCCCAGCACTCGGGAGGCAGAGGCAGGCAGATCTCTGTGAGTTTGAGACCAGCCTGGTCTACAAGAGCTAGTTCCAGGGCAGGCTCCAAAGCTACAGAGAAACCCTGTCTCGAAAGAAAAAAAAAAAAAAGGAGGCCAGAGACTGGGACTTGGGACTTACAGTCTAAGAGACAGTGGCCAAGAGAGGATGGAGGGACTTGATAGTAGGCTGGAACTGGTCGGGAAGACATCATGCCATTGGTCACACAGGGTGCTGCCAACTAACAAGATGTGTTCCAGGAGGCAGGTTCTGGCTCAAGGACTTCCTTCTAGAACAAGCTTCACGAGGCACTGAAGAGTTCCTTGCCAGTGGACTAATACAAGACAGAGCAGTCTGTTAGGGCTATGGACGCTTCCGGAAAACCTTAGACTTTCGGAGAGTAAACGGGAAGGGTATCTCTTCCTAAACCTTGCCTGACTAAAAGGACTGGGGCAGGTGGGATGGGAAGTGGGGCCTGGGCATTCACTACCACCCTTCCCTTCAGGAAGCCCTGTTTCTGTGCTATGTCACTTGGCTTGTTTTCCCTGTCAGCTGAAGGCAGAAATGACGGGCTCAGAAGGTCTCATACCATCCATCTGGAGCATCCTGAATTTTCCCAGCCTCTTCAGGGTAGAGCTTCATCTTCCTTTGACCTCTTGGACACAGGTGGATGAGGACCGGCCTTTCTCAGGCTCTAGACTTGTGTCGGGTAAAAAAACAGTTCAAAACGGAGAACTTCACCTCCCAGGGAGCTCTGTTTTACAGCAGGGCTAAGGAAGGCCAGGTTGTCCCACAGACAAGGCACTGAGAGCCCACTAGAGTTGGTGACTCTGCATGGGGTGGGAGTAGGGTGCTTGAAGGGATCCTCCTGAGTTCTGGGATCCCATGGGTCTGTCTACACTTAGTGTGAGGCATCTGAGGGCTATTCAAATGAACTGCAAATAAACCTTGCTCAGGCTCAGCCTGTCCCTGCCCCCACAAGTCCAGTGGGCCCAGAGGAGACCCGACTGCACAGCCATCCTCAAAAGACCGTCCCTCCCTTTCACACCTTGGTTTTCCCATCCAAATCAAATACGATTTCTCATGTGGACTGAGGTCTAGGGAGGCCAGAGAAAGGAGGAAGCAATCTTCAGCTGTGTGGTACTCGGCCTCAGGCCCAAGGGTGATAGATTTTATTCTAATAAAGTACGATAGCACCTTCCTGCGTTTGGTCCTTACCCACAGTTCCGTACAATGTTAGTGGTAAAATGCTCTTCTCTGAAAAAGTCGAAAAAAACTGCTATAATTACTGTTAAATGCTAATAATGTAGAAATGAGCTTCATATTGGCATCTCTATTGCTTATTATATGACAGATATAGCATTTTACTTTATAGGAAAGAAGGTAATTTGGAATTTCCTGCTGTATACCTGTAGCCTGAGCTGCAAGCACATACTTGTAATTGGTAATTCCTAGTGGTTTCTCCTTCATGATAGTTGCTATCCACCCCCCTCTTTTTTTTAGCTATTGTAGCCCAGGAACTATATACTGTTCACTATGCCTGGCTTGGATTCCTGTACTTAAACAAAGAATTCTAATAACTACAGCACAGTGAGGGCAGATGCAAAGGAATATAATCTTTAAAAAAATCACAAAAATAAACAAATCAAAAGAAAGTCAGGCAGTGGTGGTGCACACCTTTAATCCCACCGCTCAGGAGGCAGAGGCAGGTGAATCTCTGTGTATTCTAAGTCAGCCTGGTCTACAAGAACTGGTTCCAGGTTGGCTAGGACTTGTTAGAAAAAAATCCTAAGATGGGAGGCTCTGCCAGTGCAAAGAAATCCAATTAGGTCAGATAAAACCAAATTAAAATGCCCATCATTTTATTAAATACAGTGCTCTTGGGTGACTGAGCACATGGCGGGGAGAGAGGAAAGCGGGGAGCACATACAAACCCGGAACCACATATTTCTCCCAGGGAGGGGTCAGGACTTGGCATGCTGGGATTTGGAGTCTAGACCAATGCAACTCCCAGGCCAGGGGGCTGGGATGAATGCCAGGGACTGGGGTTACACTCCTGACTTAACAGGACTGTTTCATAGAGAAACCCTGTCTCAGAAAACCAAAGTGGGGGGGAGACACATAGAGAACAAAAAAGAAACATATTTTTAATTGCTTCAATCTCTTTACTTTCTGTGTTAACAGGGTTTTATTTGGTTAAATCTTGGGGGAAAATTGAGGTTGCAGGCCTAGCAGGGTGGAAGAGCACAGACTAGCATGTGTTGAGGTTCATCTTGATCATCATCTTAATTACACTGAGACACAGTCCAGATGTTAGGGAAACGTCTTGGCATGTGTCAGAGACAGGTTCTGCAGACATGGTGCTTAACTCGGGAAGACACTACAGGGGGAGGGCCAGACAGGATCAGAGAGAGAAATGGAGAATACAGAGCACAGGTGTTCTAACAAGCATGGGACTAAGCCCTTCTCCTCACCACACCCTGCCCCACCTTCTGATCAGAAACCCTTCAAACTGTGAGCCAAAATTACACTTCTAGATTAAGTTGTTTTGCTCACATATTTTGTCACTGAGACAGGCAAACAAAAAACATCCAATAACTGTTGCAAGATCACACTGTGAACCCCAAATTTGCATTTGCAGTAATTGAATAAAATTAACCTTGGGATCAGGAGGCAGAGTTAGCAACTATTTGACAGAAAGTAATCATAGAGCATCAGAGGGCATCTGGGAGAGATAGACACACTGGAAGTAGTCCGCAGGGATTTGAAGTGGTTTTTTTTTTTTATATATACATATATACTTTGGTAGAATTGAAGAATGCTCTTTTTTTGGAGACACTAGCAAGGAGAGAGGATTAGCTAGTTCCTATTCTGACTCTTTGAGATAGTAGGTTTTCACCCCAGTCTTTGACTCTCCGGTCTTATTTATAAATAAAACAATAGAGATTTTGTTAAAGCTACCTTTAGTAGCCGCGACAGGGCCAGTGCCTGTGGGAACAGAGTTCCTGCCGTTGTTAGAGAAGCAGGCTGGCTGAAATAGCAGTAGCCACTGGACTGAAGCGAAAACAACAGATGGCTCAGTGGCTAAAAGCACTGGCTGCACTTGCAAAGGTCTTGGGCTTGGTTGCTAGCACCTACATGGCAGCTCATAGCTGTTTATAACTTCAGTTCCAGGAGGGACCCAAGACTCTTCTGTCTTTGGGCACTAGGCCTGCATACGAGGTGTACATACATACATATTATGTACATACATAAAGGCAAAGCACACATACACAAAGAATAAAAACAAATCTTTTTTTTTTTTTTAAGTTCCAGGCCAGTTTGGGCCACATAGTGAGTTTGAAGCTATTTAGTAAGTGTAATGGTTTAGATAAAACAGTGCTGTTCCCCAAGGGGCAGCAGCAGGCCATAAGGGGCAGCCTGATCCTTCCACCTGAGGCCTCTGCGGTTCCTAGGCAGGTGAGAGACCTCGGTGGGGCAACGGTGACCCGTCCAGCAGGTCTAGTTATTCAGGGTCTGAAAAGGCTCTACTTGAAAGTCATGAATGAGAGAAAGGAAGAAGACCAAGCAGAATTCATTTGTTAAGGTCTTACTTTATTAGGACCTTAACAAATATCTTACTGATATTAATAATATCAGTATATATAGCTCTGAAATGGGGAGCTAGGCTTGGGGTGGGGGGTCAGGACTTAGGGCAGTGAGCAGGAATTGGGGGTAATAAAACCGCTAGCTAGCACACCTGTGTAAACAGAAACATTCTTTTGTGGATAGCTAACTTTGGAAGAGGGGCTCTCTGCAAACATCCTTAAAACAATGGTCTCTGTATCTTTGTTAGCTTCCTAGAATCAATAGCCCTAGCTGGCTCTGTTAAACATTCTAAATCGAAGGTCTTTGCTAACCTCCTGCTATATATTTTATTAGGGCAAAGGTCCCTGACACAGCAGGGCAGCCAGTCCCACAAAGAGCCACAGAGGGTGGAAAATGGATAGGTACGCCATGTAGAGAGAGGGTTTGGGTATAGTTTATTCAGTGGGTTATGGAAGGAAAGGGGGAGAGAGGGAGAGGGGGGGGTGCAAGAGAAACAGAGTGGGGGGGGGGAGAGGAGGCTGCAGCCACCTCTCCCAAAGAGAGACAGGGAAAGAGAGAGAGGGAAGGAAGATCTGCTTGCCTCAGTGGAAGATGAGAGAGACTTGTCTCTTAAAGGGACAGGACAAGCCAGTAGCAGGTCATAACAGTAAGATCTTGTCTCAAAATAACAACAACATAATAAATAGACAGATAAATGTAAATTTTAGCTCATTACTGTCTTTTTAAAAATTTTTTATTTTATATTCATTGGTGTTTTGCCTGCATATATGTGTGAGGGTGTTAGGTCCCCTGGAACTGGAGTTACAGACAGTTGTGAGCTGCCTTGTGGGTGCTGGGAATTGAACCCTGGTCCTCTGGAAGAGTATTCAGTGCTCTTAACCATTGGGCTGTCTCTCCAGTTCCTCATTATTGTCTTTGTCTGTTTCTGTTTCTACAATGAAGTTACTATAGACTGGGTAATTTACAAATGATGTGGGAGTTCCCTCTGTGTGCTGTGAGTACCATTAATGAATAAAGAAACTGCCTTGGCCTGTTGATAGGGCAGAACTTAGGTAGGTGGGGAGGACTGGACTGAATGCTGGGAGAAAAGAAGGGTGGAGTCAGGAGATGCCAGAGATAGATGTGCTGGAACTTTGCTGGTAGGCCATGACTTCGTGGTGATACATAGATTAATAGAAATGGGTTAAATTAAGATGTAAGAGTTAGTCAATGAGAAGTTAGAGCTAATGGGCCAAGCAGTGTTTTAACTAATACAGTTTCTGTGTGATTATTTTGAGTCTAAGGTAGCTGGGTGGCCAGGAACCAAACAAGCGGCTCCTCCTCCTCCATACAAACAATAGAAATTTTTGCTCACATACCTTCCCCAAACCTTAAAATGGATGGAAAAATGAAATGAAAGGAGGAGGAGGACATGACTACTCCTAAAGCAAAGACAAGATTTTTATTGTAGCCATAAGGAAGAAGTCAGGCAGAGGGAAGAGTCCAGGCTGATCATGGCTGGCTGACTAAACAGGATCATGAGAGTTGAGAGCGGGAGGGAGAGCAAGAGAGGAGCTGCCTCTTAGTCAAAATGGCTGCCTTATCTAGGGATCAGGCTGGGGGAAGAGAAGCCCAGCCCCTGGGAAGAAGAGGTTTAGGGGAGGAGGAGGGGCGAGGAGTGCTGGGAGGAGCCACAGGTACAGAGTGAATCTTGTTCCAAGCTTCTTTGAGAGCTGACAAAGAGCACTAATTATATTCACGGGAGCAGAGCTGCCATGGCTCAATCACTCCTCAAATGCCTGTTATTAGGAAAGAATATTCTCGATGTTGCTCAAAAAGCACCCAAACAGAGCAAATGTAACCTGGCAAGGCACTTTCTTTTTGTAAAAAGGGTGTACCACAGCCCAGTTGTGCGGGCAAGCAGTATGCATGCCCACAATGGCCTTTATCTTCTACCTCTAATACAAGAGGAGCTTAGCTGTTTGTCACTGAATGAAGCTCAACTTCCATGGTGCACTGATTAGCTATTTGGAAATTGGAGGGGAGGAAATGAAAGGAAGAACAAAGGGGTTGGCTACCCTGGCTCATCAAGTTCCTGAAATGCAACAGGACCTTTAAGTAAATAAAAATCTTAGTGAGGGAGATTGAAATATTTGCATTAAAAACGTAAAAGATGAGGGAGATTTATGGAATATTAGCCACCTTTGATAGACAAAAAGAGTTTCTCACACTATCTCTCAATATTATCACTTTGGGAATTAGGTTTCAACATATGGACCTGTGAGGATACACCCACATCCAGGCCACAGCAATTATGAAATCTATTTGCTTAGTTTCGTGATCTTTTCTGTGTAACCATGTAGAGGAGACATGTTTAAATAATGACTCATGAGAGTCACGTATGTTGGGTGTACTACTGGCCTGTACAACACTACAGAGGTACAGACAGCATCACTAAGTTTCTCATTCTGTTATGAAGACTTAGAAAATGACAGAGGAATGGCCTGACTAGATCTTTAATCATGGGTTTCATGATTCAGTAGTGCCCCCATCCCAGCTCAGATCCAGTTCTCCTGTGGTAGCCTGAAGCAACCACATTGCCTCAGCTTGCAAGAGATAGAATGACTCTCTGCCCCTGAGCACTCTGATAAGGAGCAGAAGCCAGCAGAGTGCTGAACTTCTTCCAGGTAGGAGGCACTGGACAGTGGCTGGGAAACTGATAGGCGTCCCTTCCTTCCTACCCTCATCTTTGCCCAGAGTGATGGAAAGTACAAAATGTGCCACTGTGGCAGAAGGAGTATTTGAACTGAGGACATTTGCAAGTCAATCAATAAAAACTTCCTCCTAACCCCCCCTCAAAGCAGAGTCTCCCAAAAGAATTTTGGTGTCATCAATCTACTGCCTGGGGGCATTGGTTTCCCAACCAGGGCCGAATGACTTTTGTCATGAGACTGTTGAGGGAATAATCCACCAAGATAAGCTATGCTTAAACAGGCATAACAAAGCTATCATAGTACCCATCTAGTCTCCCGAGGGCTCCCTCTGCCTTTATTAAAACGATTGTGTAAGTCTCAGATTCTAACTGCTTTGAGGGTCTGTGAGCATGAGCACAAGAGTGAAGGCAGGGAGAGGTAAAGCAGCCAGCTCTGGAGAACAGGAGTGGAGCTGCAAGCTGCTCCCAGCTGATCCAGAGCTCCATCTATGAGTTGGGGGTGGGCTGAAACCTTCTAGCAGTCTTAATTTTAGTTCTGTCTCCAGGGGTAAACCTGGCTTCAGCTTCTGTCTTCAGCATGGAGCAGACCGCTCACTGGCCTCATTCCCAAGACTGAAGTGCTGTTGAGGACACTAGCTTGAGTGGAATCTGTGTGTGTGATCAACAGGAAGAAAATCATACCACAGGAAGCAACTACCTGCTACAGGGGAAGTGGACTGCAGGCTTTAGACTTGTGTATTCCACCTACCTCTGACACTGTGTCTCTATGTGACTCTGGGCCAGTTGCTTAACCCTTTCTGACTCTCCTTGTCCTTTTCTGTCATATTCCTGGTCCTTATTATGGATATTTAGAGGCGAGGTAGGAGCATGTGACAGCATGAACTGTGAGTCTGAAGTCCTGGTAATATGGTGACCACAATATCTTATCAGTTTCCCTGTGGGAGGGTTGCTTAATTTGCATATTTATCTAACTTAGAACCAGATTTAAGGATGGTATGTAGCAACACGTGTTCTAATCCTATCACCGCCTACAGTTTAGCTAATTTGTATATAAGCAACGATGGTGAAAAATTGAATGGTAAACTGAACCCGACCCGCGGGTCCAGTTATTCAGGGTCCGAAGAGGCTCCTACCTGAAAATCATGGGCGAGAGAAAAGAACGAGACCAAGCGAAATCTCTCTTGTCAAGGTCTCACTTTATTAGGGAACAAAGCCAAATATATATAGCCCAGAAATGTGGAGCTGGTTCTTGAGGTGGGGGTCGAGTCAGAGAGCGGGAACTGGGGGTAATAAACACCTAGTTAGCTAACTAGCATACCTGTGCAAACATTCCTTTGTGGAATGCTAATTAAGGAAGAGGGGAATCTCTGTAAACCTCCTGGAGGCAATGGCTTCCTTATCTTTGTAAGCTTCCTAGAGTCAAAAATCCTAGCTGGCTCTGTTAAACATTCTAAGTTAAAGGCCTTTGATGACCTTCTGTAATTATTAGGGCAAATGGTCCCTGACATATCTGTAATTATTAGGGCAAATGGTCCCTGACAGTAAACTATGGGATCTGTGGTATAATTTAAATATTATATAAATATGTATTTTACATATATGATATCACACACATTTATATATGTGTTTGTGTGTGTGTGTGTGTGTGTGTGTGTGTGTGTGTGTGTGTGATGGGTTCCTGGGACAGAGATCCTAAAATCTGGATCTTTACAGAGTCATGTCCCTTGTTTATAATGATCCACTTTCTATCATATCTGAGTTTATGCTAATAAAATCCCATAGATAGCTTTAGGACTGGGCTGATTACCAGGAAGACCAACCAAATATATGATTAGAGACTGGGAGGAGGAGCCTAGAGAGTGGGTTCTAAAACCTTGATCAAGCAAGGTGATTTACACACAATCCCAGAGACCATCTAGACAACAGTAACCACTAAATAAAACTCTTGAGCACTTGGGAGGCAAAGGCAGGCCGACCTCTGTGAGTTCAAGGCCAGCCTGGTCTATGGAATGAGTGCCAGGACAGCATAAATAAATAAAAAGAACTCTTGAGCCATGAGTCTCCCAGGCCTTCAGGTTACTGAGCACTTGGAAGTGCTGAGTGGTGCTGTGTACCCAGCGAAGCTTCACACCTCCTCCCCAGCTGCTGCTCCCTAATCACCTCTTCCATTTGGCTACACATTTGTATATGCTTTATATCCATTTACTGGTAAATGTCAGGAAAGTGTTTATACAAATTCTGTGAATTGTTCTAGTACGTTTGCTGTATCTGAGGAGGAGGTTATGGAAGCCTTTAGTGTTTAGGTAACCTAGCAGAAATATGGGTAACCCAAATGTAGCATACTCCCATAATCCTAGCATTCAGAAGGCTGAGGCAGGAGGATTGTGCATGAGTTCAAGGCCAACTTGGGGTACATATCCAGATCTTATCACAAAACAAAACAAGGGTTGGAGAACTGACTCAGCGGTTAAAAGTACTTACTGAGCTTCTAAGACCCAGGTTCAATTCCCAGCACATCCGTGTAGTTCACAACCATCTGTAACTCAAGTTCTAGGAATTCTGATGCCCTTTTCTGGTCACTGTACATGTGACTTATCGGTGCTCTGTGACTCAGCCAGGCTCTCCACATTCCCTCCGACCCTGGGTGGGCCGGCTGAGGACACGTGGAACCCTGGGCTTGGGAACCAGGCTTCTTTACAACAGCTCTCCATTCCATCTGCCTGAATGAAATTTCTACACATACCACAGGCTTCAGTTGGAAGTTTCCTCATTCTGGTCAGCTTAACCATTTCTCCGAACCCGATGAATTTACCGTTGAGCTCCCAAAAATCTTCTGGTGTTCCTAGAAACAGGGAGGACAGACTCCAACCACGGCCTTAATGGCTATGGTTGAGCCCTTTGCTGACATTCATCTCTGTATTGCTTCCCTTAGCTGAAATTGTGTTTGGATGAGCTGGGGTCAGCCCTCCCATGACTGGGGACCCAAGATCCCTCAGATTTTTCTTTCTCTGTTTTTTCTTTTCTTTTGGATCATGTAATGTTCTGGCACTTTAAGAGAAAAGTCACGCCCACTCCCTCCCCTATCAGCTGAGGCAGGCTGATCTTCAGCTTCCGGCCTGAGAACTCTCTCTTTCCGTCTTCCTCTCGGAGAGGCAGCTTCAGCCCCTCTCCCCACTTCTCCCCTCTCCCCACTTCTGTCTGTCTCTCCTCTTCTTCTCCCCTTTCCCCTCCATAACCCTAATAAATGTTAAATTTTACTCTACATGGTGTGCATATCCATGTCTCTGGCTCCTGCCCGCCCGCCTCGCCCGCCTCGTGTCTCCCTGCTTGGAATCAGCCACCGCTCGGGGACTGGCAGCCATCTCTGCCTGGGACTGGCTGCTCTCAGGGCCTGCTGCCTGCTGCCACATGGCCTGCTACCACTGCTTGGGAACCTACAGCGTCTCTGCTGCCTACTGCTGCTGAGGGTCCTGCAGCATTTTTAATTTTTTCACAACATTGGTGCCATGTGACTCGGGAGGTTCCTGCGTTCTGGGGAGCCCCCTCTACTGGGGCTCCGACCTCTGGCCCTGCCTTGGGGCCGTGAGACCTAGGACCGGAACCTAACCGAAAACCGGGGATTATCTCGAGAACAACCCATGTGTTCCCCCAACCTGACCGTGGCTTCTTTCAACAACCATCGGTCTCCAATTGGTGAGTGATACATTCTGGCCAGTTTTGCCGTTTCCCTGAACCTGAGGATTCGGCCGTTGAGCTCCGGCAATCCTCTGCTGCTTTGGGGAATGGGAGAGGCTACATCCAGCCACAGTCTTCACGGCTGAGGTTAGTTCCCTCACTGGCATTCATTTGGGTTTTGCTTTCCTTGGTTAAAGTCATGTCTGGTTGGGCCCGGGGTCTGACCTACCCCGCATCTGGGGGTCTGGGACCCTCAGGTCGCCTCTTTTTTCCTTCCTTTCTCTGTCCGGTTTTCATCTTGTCGGCTGCTCGGAGTAGCCTTAAGCCTCGCTGTTTCAGCTAGGCCTTACCTTCCCACTCGTGTCTTACCCACACGAGTCCTGCGAAGGTCGCGCCGCTGAGAGCCCAAGGTCTCTCAGGTCATTAATCACACCCCGCTTATAGGAGGAGACATCCTGGCTATAGGCCTTGGGTGTCGCTGTTTTTGCGGGGTTTCACAGCTTTTACCATGGGAAACAAACCTTCCAAGTCTGTCAATCCAGATTCACCCCTGGGGCGCCCTGTAGAGGCCCTAGAACCCCAGGCCTTAATGCCTTACAAACTTCTACACTTATCTGCCTTTGTTAAAAAAAAAAAAATGGCCTTGTTACTTAAGCTCTAAGTCTAGGCCCTCTGTCCAACTTTTTCATGCAACATGTGGCTGCCGCCATCTTGGCTAAGGGCCAGGTCAGGTGACCAGCTGTTGGGCAGCAAATTTTCTTTTCCAATTCCAGCCTTGGCTTATGGCACACGCTGCAGTTTTTTTTTCAGTTCCAGCCTTTTTTCTTGTGCGTGTGGCTCAGCAACAGTGCAGATCATGCCTCTAGGTTTCTCTTATTATTAAGCTTAAAATCCCTACAGCTCAAAAATTGTGGCTTTTTTCATACAATGTGTGACTGCTGCCATTTTGACTGAGATCATGTGACCTTACCACCATCTTACCTGAAGTCAGGTTACTTCACCGCCATCTTAACTGAGTGGCTTTTGAATACAACATGTGGCTGTTGCCATCTTGGCTGAGGGCCAGGTCAGGTGACTGGGTCCCACCATCTTTATTGAGGCTTACCCCACTTGGTTCTCCACTGTTAACTCTCTAGTCTAATCAGGTGACCAGATTCTCCCATCTGTACAGATGTTTTTGTCTCTAAATTCCTCTTGCTGACTCTGTTACATATGTGTCCTATACAGTGGCATGCCTTTGGTAGGGCCCACCAAAGCATCCACTTCATCCAATTCCTGCTCTCTGTGTGTGTGTATGATACAGGTAACTTAAATACACCTATGCTTAATGTTATAATAATTCATTGTATCTCATTACAGACTACAAAAACAGTAAGCCTCAGGTTTTAAACTGGTATGTACTTTTAAGCTTCTTACAAAATATTAAAAGCTATTCTCTAATATTGTCAGTTCTGCCATTAACCTTCTATTACAAATGTAAATCGTACCTGTTAAATTGAGAGCCAATGTGGTCAAGCTCAGACCCAGCTCTCCAGGCAGATTCTAACTGTAGCTAACAGCCCTCAACTGCTCAGAGATCTGGGGAATATGGCATTTATTAACAAAAGCTTTTCATAACAAAAAGAGACAGGTTGGCTCCCAACAGCACTCTGCTTCCTCCAAAGATAGAAGACCGAATGTCAGGGCTGAGAGATGGCTCAGTGGTTAAGAGCATTGCCTGCTCTTCCAAAGGTCCTGAGTTCAAT